>JBCAMK010000019.1:0-1200000 GCA_038503065.1 Paragyromitra xinjiangensis | reverse complement strand
GCACGCCAGCAGCGTATGGATAGTGGCGGATGCGTCAAGTCTAAGTCTCGATATTAATTCCATTTGGTCTTCTTTTGAGAATGACCCAAACGAATGTTCGCGTGTAGGTTGCGAGGAGTGTTTGCGCACCCCGAATCCTGCGCAGTCTGCGCGTATAGTGGGCGAACCGATCATGATCAGCCAAGACATTGACCACTCAGGTGCTGATCAACTCATCTCCTCAGCGACCCTAATCAACCACTTAGGACTCAGGAACAGACCTGAAGGGTGATAATAGACCAGCCGGCACTAGCCGGCCTCCTCTATCACTTGAAGTCTGGCAGCCATGCTCCGCTTTAGGATATAGCGAAGAGAAGCGGGTAGGGCTGATTGAAGCACATAGCTGAAGAAAGGATTCTCAAAGATCACTCACGTTTTAATTCGTTATGCAATGCACGATCAATCATGTTGCACTTCTAACCGAAGCCAATTGATGCATGACGGAGATATAATCTTAAGGGAGAATAAGCAAGACAAATATCACCATAGAAAAGAAGCAGTATATTCAATTCAAGAATTCTAGAAGAGTACCAAGCGGAGACACTAGTGACGTATAATTGATTAACTTCACCATTTACTAGAAGAAATGGAAGAAGCACACGCTAATCCAAAAAAGGGGGAAGGTAAAGAAAGGGAAACCACCATCGCGAAAAACGACGCCAGGGCATCACCCCGCCATTCTTCTCTGTCATCCTTGTTATCCACCTTGGAAGCCTATCTGATGCCTCAAAAACAGTCAAGAAATGACTCCCAGGGGCGGTACATGCAAGTTTTCAGGTTACAAAGGATTTCGCTTAGGCATTACTTGGTTTTCCCGGGCCCTAAAAGGGAACCCAATATCTGTTCCGAACTTACAGGCGCCCTATTTGTGCTGCTTTTGGTTCAGCGCCTGGTAGCGTTGGAAACATAAAGAATACCGAATGGCAGATGGGACCTAAGGTGTCGCTAGCTCAGGTTTTACCAAAAGAGCAATGCGGGGTAGCCCCACCTTGCCTAACTGTTCAGCCTCATGTACAAAAGCTTCATATTACCTCTCATGGCAGAACATTTGTTAACAGAATGATAGTGGAACGGCAACAAGACTGCATATGCGGCTTAAGGAAAATTTTTACATGCAATGTCACTAGTACTGATGATTAAAAGCAACGGAAATAGAAACCCTAATTTAATAATCGAGGAAAACCCAACCTAATTAGAAAAGTACTGATGAAATAGGCACCTACAATTTGGCTCTAATGTTTCAACTGCCACGTATGTGGGGCACCATAGACTACCTTGCGTAGGGAAATTAGAGGTAAACCCACAACTCCGAGCCTGCCCAAAAACAAATAGTATCAAAAGCCGAACTCATGAATCTCCATCTCTCACCCCTCTTAATCGATCAGCATTCCTTGATTCAATCTTACCGTCTAGTCACTCAATATTAACTATTCAAATTGACGGTTCTTACCTGATACCAACTACCTGAGGGCTTTTCGGATGTAACGGATGGTTGTGTCAAATAATACTGATTGTTACAACTACTTAGATTAGTATTATATTTAGCACCATATTCTGCGGTAGGCCTCAACCCCTTGAAGAAAGACTAGAAATGTGGACGAAGTCTGATGTGCGGATTGACCCACTACACGATGGCTAGACTAGTATTTGTACCTTAGTACTTCATTGGGTCCCTGGGGTTGGTGCTCGGATATTTACATATGAATAGTGTTCACAAGAAGGTGATTTTATAGTTTGGATTGGTTGTCGATCACTTGTTTCGGTCTTAGGTTTAGCGCTAACTAGGCTTTTTTTATCCTCTCAGTAGTCTACCTTCACGTGAAGTAAGATTAAAAAGATTAGGAAGTCTAAAGAGCTGATACAATTTCTCAGTTCCTAGGACTATCTTCTCCCTAAGACTGAGTTCTTTCTTGAAGCTGAAAGCGCTTATCGTTATAACGCCTAGCTTAAGCGACTGCGGGGTATCACTGAGTTTAATTCGACATCTATTGAGTCAGAATTAGGGTCTTACCATTCACTACATGTACTTACCTCCACAGAGATGCCTAGCTCGCCTTCACGCCACATGAAAATCCATCTAGGTCTGGTCATGAGTGTTGCGCCTACCTAGAGATTACAGTTGGCAAGAAGTTCAGCTGAGTGCTTGGGCCTTAGGCCTTGCCAACAAATAACAACAAAAAAAAATGATAGAAACAGTTTAAATTCTAGACAATGTTTGTCTTAGGTCTTGGATAGGGCAAAGCAGCAAATACAGAGATTGCACACTATCTCATGTAACTTGATGATTCTTGGGGCACCTCCTTCGCTTAATGATCTTTGCCGATCGGAAGCTGAGTGTGATCTAATCCCAGAGCAACCACCAACGCGATAAAATACCCTGAATTATCAAAATTGTGTGAAGAGTCCTCTTTTCTGAGGGGAATTCCACTTCGCCCAGAGCCATGCCGCGTCCATTCAAATGGGCTGAATACTTCAACAAAGACGCCGCGCTCCAGAATCGCTCCAACAAATATCAAGTCTCATGTATACGTTGCGAAAAAAAAATTCCTAAGGGAAGGTCAGAGGAGCGGACCAGGCACCTGGTTGAGGAGTGTACAGGCCTTACTCCAGGGGAGCGCGAGCAAATCATTCGCGTAGAGGCCAAAGAAGCGGAGGCTACAGGAGCATCAAAACCGAGAAGTAGACCCCTTGGTGGTGCTGAGAAAGGGGGATTTGGTGACACGGAGGTTGAAGAGCTTTTGAGGCTCGTGAGGCTGCGCCATCCATTGGAAGACGACGATGATCAGGGATGGCAGGTGATGTTGGATGAATATAATAACTGGACCGAAGCGAATGGCTTCAAGAAACGTACTGGTGACGCGCTAAGAAAACAATGGTAGATTCCCTAGTGGATGTACATGGTGGCAAGATTGCTTATAACAATGCGTAGGAACTTATGCGTCAAAAATAGATTACATCCTGCCGGTTCACATCAGAACTTTTCCTGGGACGTTTCCGAAGCTCGGGTCATCCCTTGGGAGCTTTCGGGCCTCGGTGGTTTCGACGGAGATGATCCTTCCGGTGCCGATACCGATCACGACGCTCTCGGCGACCCGAACACAGATCTCGGTGCCGTATCCTCTTCTGGCTACAGCCTCCCACAACCTCCCCGGTTTGGCTCGGAACTTACCTCAACGCTTCGCGCTGCTACACCCCCTTCAAACTTATCTCCACCGCAATCTACAAACTCCAGCCAGCAGCGTCAACCACCGCAGTACCGCTTACCTGCATACTCACACCCATCACCGGTGGCTAAAGGATTGCAAACCCAATCCGAAGAACTAGTAAACAAACCTGACCGAGTGCCTCCGGCATCCTCGTCATTAATTGACTTCCTCGAATATGAGAACATGCAAAAAGCGAAACGCATCGAAAAATTGGAGGCGCGTACCGATAAACTGGAAGAAAAGGTTGATAAACTCGATGCTAGAAATCGCAAACTGGAGGATCAAAATCGGAAATTGGAGCATCAAAACCAAATGCTTAAGATGCAACTCATAGTTGCGGGTGGCAGCATCAGCACGAAAAGGAAGAGAGGGAATTCAGAACTACTATTACCGGATTTGCAGGATACTGTGCATGATTAGACGCATGGAATTGAATACATCACAAGACAGGAACCTGTTAGCATCTGGGCTGTAGTTTTGTGGGCGCTGAGCTAAGAAAACACGGATTTTCCATCAAAATACTCATTTCTGGGAAAGATTTTCACCGAGTGTCCTGCACTGCGGGAGGGCCGTGAAGTTAAAGAGAAATAATACCAATTTTTCTGACAGAATCCACCAAATCCGAAATTTTGTTCCCACGACATGATAACGGTCACATAAGGGGTTTAAATACCGGAACCGATTAAAAGTCTTAGTAGCGAGACTAGTTACGGATATTAGGGATGGTTACCTTGATCTATAACAAGCAGCGATACAGGCCCACGAGGGTGGGTATTAGACCCATAATTGTTTTCGACGAAACATAAGCCATCCACCCAGAAAAGCCCTATATCCGGTCCCTAGTACCTTATAGGCCATCCCTACAGTAATAGATCTTACCCATAAGCCGTCACTCTGTACTATCTAAGGTTCCGCCTTTGAGAATTATTTAATTCCATTTGGCTTCGCCCCATAATTTTTGATCGCTAATGACCCTAACCCTAAACCCCTGATGAAGCCATGAAAAATAGAGGGTTGGCGACTTAGCGCTTATATCGTAAACCACGACCTTTCAAGTCCACTAGTAATAAAACTTGGGCATGGTTTACATAATGGCTTATGAATCCTGGTGATTGCTTGTATACCCCCGAGTATGTGTGTCCGAAGCAACCTTTTCGTTTTATAGTGGTTTTCTTAGACTGATGACACCCCACGTAGCTTTTTTTATCTAGTTGATGCGTTCCTTGTGTAAAGCAGACGTAAGATTTGCACATTGATATTCCCGCAGGGGGGACTAAACTCCTCGTTTTGGCACATAAGCTCCTGTGTCCCTATCTCTCCATGTAGTTATCCGCTTCTTGTTTTTCAATCATTCCCTGTCACTCGTTGGTCGATTCCCGGATACACTCCTGCGGCAGTAGTAGTAATGATACCGTATGCTTGGCTACATTCCCATGGGAAAGGATTTGTCTTTCAGGAACTAATCATTTCATTCACCGCTATCTTGAGTATATATGGCTTGGAATTTTGTGCCGAAGCTGGCTAAGGATAAATGGCAGGGAGTGGTGGGTGGAACGCGATAGCTAATCTTTGACATTAAATACCGCTATAGCTACTTAGGCGCTACTCCATAGCCTAATAGCTTACACCGGAATATACTTACATATCTACTAATATAGAACTGGGTAAATACTATCATCCTCATAAATCTAGGCAGAAAAAAAGCAGACCGATAACACGAGACCGGGATTTCTTCGATTTTTCCCCTAAAAGCTTCAATTCATACAAAGGAAACCCCAAAAGAATCCTTCTTCCATAGCGCCTTGTAATTAGGAAGCCAGACCAGAACACAAAGGTACAGGAAGAATACATAGGAAGGAGTAAGACCGAATTTTACAAGGATTACAAGAACAATACTATTGCCTACTCGTGATAATAGTACTACTAGAACAACCACTCCCAGTTTTTCCTTGGTTTCAAACCGGAAAGATTAAAGGTCACATATAAGAGGAGAAAGAAGAAAGCGTCCGTTGCTGTTGCTGGGAAGGCTGAACGGGAGGAGTAGGGGGATATGGTAATCTCAGGACTCTTGTTTCGTCGCCAAGGAAACGCCTACGATATGACGCGATACCAGCGACGACCGTCTGAAAGTCTTTGATGCCTTGCTCGCGCATGGCTGCAATCGCCTGCCTGAGACCGCGGTTGTAATTGTTACGCTCTTCCTCATTAGAGCCTTCTGCAACGGATGCGAGTTCGACAAGGATGTCTTCATCTACTTCCCGGGTGTTTTTAGCCAAACTTTGGATCTAATTATAGGATTAATGAAGGTTGACGTACCAGGAATCTCAAGCTGTCTCTGGTGTTGTCCTAAGCAACTAGTATCACTGCATGTACCGCCACTAAGCTCCCACCGACAGAGAGGCTTCATGGGGTTGATGCGATTAGAGAACGTTAAGCTTTTATAACCACCTGGACAGAAATCGAGGAAGTTTGGATGGTAACGGAAAGACTTGAAGTTAGTCAGTGGCGATTTGTAGGGCGCAAAGACGTGTTCCGGTTGCCTTGGATTTTTTCCTTGTTTTTGTTTCTTGGTATCGCTTGCCAAAGCGGTGGTAGAAGTGATCTGTTTAAAATCCAAAGGAAGTCGCCATTCACGATTAAAGTGAGAGCAAGGAACTACTGTCAGCCAACACCAGATCATCTCAATGTAAAGGGGTGTAATAGGGATAGAAAGGATATGTAGGTAAGGTGGTCTTGTTGCAAACCTTGGCGGGGTCCGCGAGCTCCTCGATAAGTTCTTGCTCGGGCACTGATGTAGGTAGATTAGCTCCCTCCACGGTAAGGTTCCTTTCTAAGAACTTTGGCACCATCGGAAGGATTGGCTCTAGAGGAGCCATCGTTACGGAGGCTGGCGAGTATCTGGTACCCAAAGTTTGCAGTTTTAAACCTTGCTCCGATTCTTGCTTTTCTTTACTATCCTCCCTTTCCTTCTCTTCCTCAGAGGTTTCGCCCGCCTCGTTATCAGGTTCTGTGTCCATAACTTTGTCTTCCTGGCCTCCCCCATCATTGCTTTGGGCATCCATGTCAACATCAGTATACACATTATCATCGTTTACCTTCTCCTCGTTCACCTGTTGATCAAGTTCCATAGCGTCTTCCGGGCTATCGGCGGATATTGGTAAATAAGCTGCAGATACTTGGCTGGTGGCGATTTCGGCCCTTTCCGACACCAACGTCTGAGACTGCCGATAAGTACCTACTAAACCATTCACTCTGGGATCCCAGCTGTTCATTATGATAGCATCTTGGATACTTGCTTTGTCTGATTTAGAATCCTCCGAGGCATCTGGTTCGGCCGGCTGCGGGTATGAGAATGGTCTCGTATTGCCCTCAATAACAGACGAGACGGAAGAAATGACGGCTCCAAAATTCGTTTGGTCGACTGTAATCAGGGAAACTCGGAATATAAGCGACCGTACGTCATTGAAATCTTAAATATTCATGGGGGAAAAACTCAAGAAGCGGGTCAACTCGACAAAAAAAGCAAGCAAATAAAGGAGGTGCTGACAGTGAAAATAAAATAAGAATCACACAGGGTAGTCCTACCTTCACTCTCCTCCATGGCTTTCTTTAGTTGCTCGATTTCCTCCTTCTTCTCGGAGATAGCTTGATTGGCGACTTCGTCACCTTTCTCTCCCATAGAGTCCGCTGTCTGCTCAACAGCTTTCTCCATTTCTGCTAACTCCGCTTTCAATGCCTCCTTCCGAGCCTCCATCTCGCTCTCTTCGCGTTGCATCCTCTCAAATTCCTGCCTAATCTTCATCAACGCCAGCTTGTTCTTCTGCCTCTCGTCTTCAGCCTCCTTCAGTTTTCTTTCCATCTCTTCTTTCGCTTGCTGTCTCCTCTTCTCTGCGGCTTCGACCTCCTCTGCCTTTTTCTTTCGTTTTTCAGCTTCAGATTTCTCGATCTCTTCGATTTCTGTGAGAAGCACTTTCATTTTTTCCTCTTTCTCTTTTTTCCGGAGTTCTTTGAGCTTAAAATTCGCCTTAGCCTGAGAAGCCTGAGCAAGAAGTAACTTTTGCTTTTCTTCTTTCTGTCGAGTTATTTCATCTTCTTTTATAGCGTTATCTGGAGCCGATGAAACCAATACTGCTAAATCGGTTACCTGCTGCGGCTGCGTAAGAGGCGGGGGAATGCTAGGCCCCATCCCAATAGTCGGAGTTCCAACTGGCGTTGGTGTTGATATGCCGGCTTTTGCCCGCATTTTCTTCATTTTCTGGGCCTTTTGGATGGCCTCCTTGAGTGCTCTGATTTGCTCTTCTTTGTCTTGAAGGGCCTTCGCTGAGTCAAGTTTCGATTGTGTTCCATTGGCAGCAAAACCTCCAATGGGGGCCGTATTACTGAGACGAAGATGTGGTGGGCTATTATTCCCGTTGGCTGGGCCCTTTTTATGATCCGTGCCAGAAGGTGTTGATCGAGATGTCCCTGAATCATCTCCTGTATGCTCGGAATCATCCTCGTCCTCCTCTTCCTCTTCCTCTTCCTCGTCTGATATATTAATGATCAATTCTATGGGCACCTTCCTCTGATCACCAAACTTGCGTTTAGTTATCGGCATAGGTTCTGAATACATATCAGAAGCAACCGGTCTCTTCCTACGTGAGGCGAAAGGGCGTTCCGGTGAGGGGATTGTGGCTGGGCCAGTAGATATGTTAGGGGAAACTGCAGAGGCTACCGCAGAGCACCCGGAAGACTGAGACGCTGCAGGTTCGGGCGAATCTTTCATAATAATATCACACTGTTCAGTTATGATTCCCGGGGAAGATGGAGTATCAGAGTAACATCCATCTAGCTGCCCAAGCAATAATCCTGGAATCCTAGGCACTTCGGGTTTAGGCGGAGGCACGGCTGATGCTTTGGCAATGGCTTCCATCACAGGAGTGGATGAAATGGGTGTAAGCGGAGTGCTAGGGGAAGCAGATTTACCGGGCAGCTTCATCTCGTCAATCTTTCTCCTCAATACTTCCTTCTTAGCTTCAACCTCTGCGAGTCTCCTCTTTTTTTCTTCTTCTTCCTTCGCCGCCTCACGCTGGCGAACCAATTCTGTAGCTTTGGCCTCAGCTTCTCTCCGTTCTCTATCCCGAGCATCTTTCTCGAGTTGCCTGCGTATAGATTGTGCTTCTTTGTCAATTTCCATCCTATCGGAAGATTTTTCCCTTGGCTTGAGTTTAGCAACCCCTCTGTGTGGGTGATCAATATCCCCGCTTGGGGATGGTGAAGGTGTCTCGGTTGGAACTGGTAGACCGATTCCAGTAAATACCTTCTTTAAAACATTTGCATCGATTCCTGCTTCTTCGACCATGTACTTGAAGGTTACTTTAAGAGGCAGCATATTCAACACAGCGCTCTGTGCCTCGCTGCGTAACTCCGCCACCGTCTTTGGTGCTTCTAGTAGAAATTGAGAAGTAGAGATATGCACTGGACTGTTATTCCCGGGTATTCCCTTGGTGGCCGTTGCACAATGAAAGGAAGGTGACACGTTCTTAGGGCCGGATGGCGGGGAAGCAATATTGCTGGGCCCCGATGACCTATGATCCCGAAAATTCCCTATTAGAAAAAGAAGTGTCAGTACAGACTATGCCAATGGCTGCCGAGTGGCTATCTCATTCCCCCAAAAAGGGATTCAAATTTCAGGAAAATTCTTCCTCAAATTCTTCCTCTACCTCTTTCATTTCCCATACCTTTCGGTTGGCTTGGCGAGTCGATTTTTTTTTCGTGTTGCTCGCCCCTTGATACTTTAGGCGGTCCAGTGAAAGACAGGTCAAAAGATCTCTTTCGATTTGAACCTTGTTGATTCCAACTCTGCGATGTAGATTCTCTGCGATAAGGTTCGTTCCTGTGAGACCCAAAGGGCAAATCAGCAAGTTCTTTGGGAAGGTATGGCACTAAAAGAAGCATTTACCATGTCTGCGAACGCGCAATAGATGGGTGATTGGGAGCTTCACCACTAGTTCTCATCCCTATAGTTTTTTTTAGCGCAAGCGCAACGATCCCTGAAGTTGCAGAAAATTGACGTTCAGACATACCATGGGGGGTAAATTCCCTTCCCTGCTGGCCCTGAATCCCTCGATCCCGCTGCTTGCTGCCAGAGCGGTTATTACGCTTATTAATATGCGATTCACGAAAATCTTCTGCATCCGATAGCTCCCCTTCCTCTCTATCTTCCGGTGCGTCACCATTAGTCTTATGATCCTGCTTATCAAGACCTGATAGAGGCGCACGCATCAGATTAGGAGAAGCGATAGCTATTGCAGAAGGAGGGCCGGAGAGTGGCTGGCGAGGCGCGCTGCTGTTGTTGGGAAACTTAGGTAAGTAATTAGGGGACTGGATCGCAGATGAAGCCAAAGTAGTATTATTGCTGCCGACGCTGTTGATGCTCAATTTTCGTAGGCCTTGGCTTAGACCAGGAGGACCTTTCGGGGTAGGAAGAGGGAACCCCCCAAATGCTGGAGTGGGAGGGTAGTTCGTCATTGCTGACTGGGGGAGGATAAAATAAACTTGGCGATAGATGAATCAATAGCAGCAGAGATGAAGACGCGATGATTTAGCAAAATGAGTTAGACGACAGGAAGATAGATGGAAGAGAGAAGAGGTGGCGGATGAGATCAGGACGAAGAAAGGTGTGGTGGTCCGTGTGGTCACTGAAGTAGATTGTGGTTAGGGGATGGAGATGATTTTCAAAGAAGTAAAATGGATGATAGACGATGGATGATAGGGCCTTTCTGTGGCTGGCTGGTTAGTACCGAAAAGCCAGGATCTGAGTCGAGTCAATCCGCTCCTGCAAATTAATGCCTGGTGTACTTTAATAAGTTATGTATTAGAGATGCCAAAACCGGCTATTTTCTTGGTTCTGGTGGCCTGTTTTTTTCACGGTCCATATATTCTGCTCTTCGGTTGGTTTTTTTTCTTCTCTTGTGAAGTGGGGAGAATGTTTGTTTGTTTCTTGCTCTTTCTCTCTCTTTTTTTCTCTCCTTCTCTCCCACTTTTCCTCTGGTGGAGAAGTGTTGAAGTTGTGGTGTGTGGATGAGTTTTTGGATTCCTTTCGAGGTTTCTTGGTTATATAAGCGATGCGGCTGCTGCGCCGAAGCGGGGGAAATCTGACGCAACAACGCTTTCGGAATCTCGTGAGACAAGCGCTAGTACTGAAACGGAAGAATGTTGACAGACTGTTGTGTTTTGATCTGTGCCAGCTGTCGCCGCAAAGCTGAGGCTCTGATTGCTCCTGCAGGGAAAGAGAGGAGACCTGAGTTCCTCCGCGTGCTGCCCCTCTATGTTCTCTTTACCCTAGGCTTGTTTCCACTCCCGCCTCTATAGGTTGTTCCGCTCTTACCCTTACCTCTCGCTTCTTTCATGTTTACATATACACGGTTCTCCTTGCTACTACTATATCCTCTTCTCCTTCCTCCTTCGATTGCCTCCTTCACGGATTGTTCACAGTCAAACGTTCCGGAACACCATGTCCGGCTTTAATCCATCGGGGTTCTCATCACCCTCGGGTTCTCCAAATACTCCCCCTTTGTTATCATGGCAGCAACGTCGCCCTGTCTCGGGAGTACACAAGAAGTCCTCGTCATCACCATCAAACATCACTCTCTCATATCCCCCACCAGAGGTCATCACCTCACCAACACCAGGAATAAGAGGCCATCGGCAATCAGTGTCCGCCATCACCGCAGCGCTTTCTCCTAGTCCTACCAGTCCTCGGCCTAGTTCTGCGCTAGTTGTCACCTCCCATCACAGCAGGAGCAGTTCTTTTGCAAAGAGCTTGCCTGGTACATTTGCTCCGAATTTTATTAAAGCTGCTGATGCACGACGGAATAGTGCTGCAAGCTTAGGGGCGGGGATAGCTGGCGAAAATAGTGATTTTTCTGGAAGACGATGGGTGTGGGTTAGAGACCCGGAGAAGGCGTTTGTCAAGGGAGAGGTTGTGCTGGACGATGATGGAATGCTCACTGTACGATGTGATGATGGAACGGTGTGTAGTCCTTACGCTTGAAGTTAGGTGGGAGGGTTTTCAATCTGGGTTGGCATTGTGAAACAGAAATATATTGTGACAATTGCTAATCTCGGTCCTATAGGAACGAATCGTTCACTCTGATAATGTTGATAAAGTCAACCCGGCTAAATTTGACAAAGCAGATGATATGGCGGAACTCACTCACCTCAACGAAGCTTCGGTAGTTCACAATCTTCACCTCCGCTACCAAGCAGACCTCATTTATGTAATTTTTAATATCCCTACACCCACCACTTACTTTCGCTTCCGGCTGACATTGCATATTTTTTCCTAGACATACTCCGGTTTGTTTTTAGTAACCGTAAATCCTTACTGCTCGTTACCAATCTACAGCAATGACTACATATCCCTGTATAAAAACAGATCAAGAGACGAAACAAAGCCTCATATCTTCGCAATTACAGATGTTGCTTTCCGAAATATGCTTGAAGATAAAGAGAACCAGAGTATTTTGGTGACGTGCGTACCTACACCCTTTAAGCGCTTCGCCTCATACTAGGTTGCTAACTTTTTGCTCAGTGGTGAATCCGGAGCTGGCAAAACTGAAAATACAAAAAAGGTTATCCAATACCTTGCTGCCGTTGCCAGTGAAAGCTCCTCCTCAAAACAACTTGGAACGCTGGAGCTCCAAATCCTTCGGGCCAATCCCATTCTTGAAGCTTTCGGCAATGCCCAAACCCTCCGTAATAATAATTCGTCTCGTTTCGGTAAATTCATACGCATTGAATTTACCCGGTCAGGTCAGATCGCCGGCGCTTTCATCGATTGGTATCTTCTCGAGAAGAGCCGAGTCGTCAACCAAGGTAGTGATGAGAGGAATTACCATGTCTTCTATCAGCTCTTACGAGGAGCCAGCAAACAAATGAAAGAGATGTACCTACTAGACGACGAGGGTATCGAAGCGTGGAATTATACTAAAAACAGTAACAATACTATTGCAGGTGTAAATGATTTGGACGAATTCCGATATCTAATGGAGGCATTCCATGTCATGGGTTTCAGCACCGAGGAACAGGTCTCTATTCTACGGGTAATTGCTGCGGTTCTGCATATCGGTAACATTGACGTCGTCCCGGAACGGCGCGGGGGTGAGGATGCACGTCTGCCCGATCGTGGCCAGGCGGAAAGAGTATCTCACGTTTTAGGCATACCTGTGGATGCATTCGTAAAAGGGTTACTCAAGCCCAGAGTTAAAGCTGGTAGGGAATGGGTCAATCAATCACGGACAGCAGAGCAAGTAAAGCAGAGTTTGGATGCTTTGGCGAAGGCGTTGTATGAGCGAGGATTCGGCAAGTTAGTTGAAATGGTGAATAGTAAGCTCGACACTAGGGGTGAAGGGGACGGTTTCATCGGTGTGCTAGATATTGCAGGTTTCGAGATTTTCGAGGTAGCTCTTGGCACTTCCTTCAAGCTGACACTGAATTAGAAGCTGATGTATTTCCTCTGAGGAAAACAGGTCAACAGCTTTGAACAGTTATGCATCAATTACACAAACGAAAAACTACAACAATTCTTTAATCACCACATGTTCGTCTTGGAGCAGGAAGAGTATGAGAGGGAAAAGATCGAATGGAAGTTCATAGATTTCGGGCATGATCTGCAGCCCACGATTGACTTGATTGAACTGCCAAATGTGTGTAACCATCCCAAATATTCTCTGAAAGGAAGTCTAATAATCGCTGTCCACAGCCCATCGGCATCTTCTCTTGCCTTGATGAAGACTGCGTTATGCCGAAAGCCAGCGACAAATCCTTCACCGAGAAACTTCATTCCCTTTGGGATAAGAAGACACCAAAATACAAGCGTTCTCTTCTCAAGCAGGGCTTTATGCTCACTCACTACGCTGCTGAGGTTGAATACTCTACGGAAGGTTGGCTGGAGAAGAACAAAGATCCCCTCAACGACAACATCACAAAACTCTTGGCAGCTTCTCACGATAAACATATCGCTTCATTGTTCGCCGACTATGCCGAAGATGCAACCGAAAATGGGAATGTTTCGAAAAGCAGAGTGAAGAAGGGGCTTTTCAGGACAGTTGCACAACGGCACAAGGAACAACTAACTAGCTTGATGACCCAACTTCACTCTACACACCCTCATTTCGTCCGGTGTATCATCCCCAACCACCAAAAACGGCCAAAGAAACTCAATGCACCTTTGGTTTTGGACCAGCTCAGATGCAACGGTGTGTTGGAGGGTATTAGAATCGCGAGGACTGGTTTCCCGAACAGATTGCCCTTCTCAGAGTTTAGACAGCGATATGAAGTTCTTACACCCAAAATCCCCAAAGGTTATCTCGAAGGGCAAAAGGCCTGCCAACTCATGCTTCAACAACTAGACCTCGACACCCAGCTGTATCGCGTGGGTTTAACGAAGGTTTTCTTCCGTGCTGGTGTATTGGCCGAGCTGGAGGAGCAACGAGACACGTTGGTGCGAGAGATTGTGACGAGGTTTCAAAGTATATCGAGGGGTTACCTCCAGAGAAGGATTGTGAGGAAACGCCTGTACCGTGCTGAGGCAACAATGATCATCCAACGGAATCTACAGGTATACCTCGACCTCTGCGAGAGTCCATGGTGGAAACTCTTCATGAAGATGAAACCTCTCCTTGGGGCGTCTCATTCCTCAAATGAGGTCAAAAAACGGGACGAGATGATACAGAAAATGGAGGCCCTCATGCAGACTGAAGCGGAGAATCGGCAAAAGCTTGAGGATGAGAGGAGGAAAGCCGATACCGAGCTGCAGCGAGTGCAAAAGACCTTAGAGAGCGAGCGGGCTCTTGCCCTTGACAAAGAGGAGATCTTTAAGCGAATGCAGCAGAGAGAGGCCGAGCTGAGCGAGAAGCTTGCAGGTGCTCTCGAAGATCAGGACTTGCTAGAAGATCAGATTGACGAGCTCATGGGCGCGAAGAAGAAGGCTGACGAGCAAGCTGAGCTCTGGAGGAAAGAACTAGAGCAGGCAGGGGAACTCATTGCCCGATTGGAGGATGAAAAGAGAGATTTGGCAGCAAAGATGGAGTTTCTGGATCGTGAACTCGAAGCGGCAGAACATGCAAGGGCTGAAAGAGGTGATGCCGAGGACAAGCTAGAACAGGAGATCCATCTACTGAAGAGTCATCTCAACATGAAAGAAAGGAAGTTACGCGAGTATGAGGATGCTCTTAAAAAATCAGATGATGACTTGGACGAGAAACTCGCACAAACGGTATACTTCACATGCTCTATCATTCCTTTCGGTAGCTAACTTTCGATTTAGAACTTGAGTCTCCAAGGCAGCCAAAAACAGATTCGGGAACTAGTTGATGAGAATAGAAAGCTCCGAGATCAATTATCGGACCTGTCAACTACCTCTACAGGATATGAGGATCTTATTCGCCGGAAAGAGAGCGAACTTTCACTTCTTCACGCCGACCTCAAGAAAATGGAACTAGAGCGCAAGGCCTTCGACGACGAAAAGCGACATTTAAACACCAAGCATGATGATATTCTAGCACGTCTCCGCAGCGCCCACTCGGAGGTGGAAACACTGAAACATCAGTGTTCGAGGCTCGAAAAGGAAGCAGCTGATGCCCGAAGACTTCTCGAAGCCAAGATTACCGAGGACGCAAAGACAGGGCACGGTCGCCGCCTCCTTGATGAGCAAGTCAAGGAGCTCAAGGCCGAGTTATCTACTATCCAAGCTGAGCTAAACAAAGAACGGCAGTCCAGGGCCGATGTTGCGCTACTTAGTGAACATAAGTTCGCCAACTTGAAACGGGATCACGATGCGATCACCTCTGCTAAATTCACAATTGAAAAGGAACTCTACGCCCAGCAGGACACTCTTCGACGTGCTCTCGAAGCTCGCTCCCAGTCTGAAAAGGAGAAAAGGAACTTTCAGGCAGAATTGAAAACTCTCCGAGATAGGCTTGCCGAAACTGATAATGCAAGACTGCACGCAGAATCCGAAATCGAAAAGAGTCTAGCTAGACAAGCCAAAGAGAAGGAGGCGAGACTAGATAAAGACTTAAAGGCGAAGGAGGAAGCACTTGCCACTGCCGAGTCGGAACGTACAAGGCTAGCTTCAGAGGTTTCCAGACTTACGAGGGTTGTCAGCGAACAAGACGGGGCTCGCCAGTCCTATGAACAATCCAGGAAAAGGACCGAATCGGAAGTCAATGCAGTTAAAAACCGTCTCATGGCCTCAGAAAATGATAACCGAGCCCTACAGAACAAGATTCAGCAAAAGAACCTCGAGATCAGTAAAGCCAATGCGAAGGCAAGTGAGCAATACCGGGACAAGATCGTTGCTTTGACAGCTGAGAAGACAAAAGCCGATGAGGAGACGAGAAAATTCCGAAAGCAGTTTGAGGATGCGCAAATCCAGATCCGTGCCTTGGAGAAGCAGAAAGAGAAACTGTCGCTTAACTTGGAGGATCTAAATCATGAAGTCGCACGCGAACACAAGACAACAAGAAACGCCGAGAAAACAACTTCTGGTCTGCAATTGCAGCTTGCCGAGGCGAACAGAACTTTGGAGATGGAGAGGCAAATGAAGACTCAGGCTCAAACGAATACGAAGCAGATCCAGAGCGCTCTTGCAACGGCCAACTCGGAGCTCGAAGATTGCCATCAACAGTTGCTCGTGCTTCAGAAGGTATTTGATCCTGAAGGCGTGCAACCAAAGACCTGGGAATCGGGAAGGAAGAGTGTTGCTCAGTCATTTGATTTGGCTACGAAGCTGGAGGAGGCGAACCAGTCCCTGAGACTTTCCAACGAAAGACGTATCCGTGCTGAGAAAGAACTTGCAGAATTGAGGAAGCGGCATCAAGACGAGATAGCGGAGATGGACAACCTACATTCGTCATCCAAGAGGGCGCTGCTCGACGAGATGAACCAGAACAACATTCCAGCAAACGGTTCTCCCCGGCCATTCGGCAGAAATCTTAATGCTAAGCCATACTCTAACCAGTCCACTCCTACGAGAAAGAACCTATTTGGACAGGATGTATTCGATTCCGGTAAGACGGACAAGACGATGGATACTATCAGCTTTCAACGAAGAATGGATCTTGCGACGGAACTCGAGGAAGTTCAGAACCAGCTACAGATCGCGGAAATGCAAAATAAGCACCTCCAGGCCCAAATTGACAGGGTGACAGCGCTGGAAGGTGACGCGGAACAGAGCCCGTCTGCAAGGCGGGCTATTAAGCTTGAACGTGAGAATAGCCGTCTTCACGACTTGCTTGATGAGTCTGATCAGAAAAATTCAGCCCTTGAGGCTTCGATGAACTCGATCGAGCTTAGCTTAAAGGATATCCAAGCGAAGAGTCACGAGGAGCTTTACGACTTCATCAGCCAACAGGAACAATCGAGACGCAACTTGGTCATGGTCTACAACGAGACTGTCTCGGATCTTGGACGAGCGAAGGATCAATTCGAAAAGATCAAGGCAGCCAAGGTTGCGATCGAGACAGACCTCCGGGAAACTCAAGCAGAGTTAGATGAAGCACTTTCGATGCAGCAGCAAGATAAGGTTAGCCGAACTCAGCTTCTAAACGAGTTTGCCGACCTACAAATTCGTTTGGACGCCGAGTCGTCGAAGGTCGCCGACCTCACATCAAGCTTGAACTTATACAAAACTAGAAGTGATGAGTATTTCAGTAAACTTGAGCAAGCGGAAATCTCGGTACTTAAAGCATCCAGGGCTGAAGCGTTCGCAAAGAGTCAGGCGAGAGAGACGGAAGAGACAGCAGCAACGGTACTGGCAGAGAGGAAGCAGATGGATTCATTAGTAGAGGATTTGCAGAGGCAGAATCAACATTACGAGGAGAAGGTAATCAGCTCACCGATAAATGCCTTTAACCATAGCCTGCTAACATTATTCAGGTTGAAGATCTTTCAGCAGACCTATCCGCTGCCCTTCAAGCCAAGAAGAGGTTGCAGAACGAGCTTGATGATTACCGCAACCGACGCGAAATCGACCTCGAGGATAAGGAGAGCTCGATGGAACAGACAAGGAAGAAATATCAGACCGAGCTCTCAACCTTAACTGGAGAGTTGGAGATTGAGCGAGAGAATGTTGTCCAAGTCAGACAGGAGAATAGGCGTCTCCGCGAGGAAGTGGAGGACCTTCGCGCCAAGTGGGATGATGAAGTCCTCAACAGCTCAACCTGGGCCAAAGAGAAGTCACGTCTCGAAATCAAACTACAAGATCTTTCGCAATCTCATGATGATGCCGTTGCGGCACATAATGAGGCTCAAGGTCGTGTTGTTTCTCTTCTCGCCCAAGTCCGAACTCTCCGTGCCAACGTCGATGAAGTTGTCTCGGAACGAGAAATGCTCCAGAAGGAGAAGCGCAGCCTAGAACAAAGGCTCGCTCAAGCAAGCCAACGCCTTGAAGACCTTGCGAACGGTGAGAGCCCGTCGATGCGTAACGCTGCGGGTATGGACAGGGAACTATTGGATCTCAAGGGAGCTTTGCAGCAGCAGGAAGACGTTGCATCAGCGGCAGTCGAGAAGATGCGGAGGGCCGAGGCATTAGCACTTGAGACACAAAGAGACATCGCAGCAGAGAGGGAGACTAATGTTAGCTTACATAAGGAGAAAGCTTCATTGGAAAAGCAGGTGAAGGACCTCCAGCTCAAATTAGTTGATCTGGAAACAAAGAGCTATTCTTCGACATCACACGATGTCAGGTTCTTGCACGGCAGGGTTCAAGAGGTTTGTTTTAACTAGCGATTCCCTACATTTTATCAAAGCCATTTGCTAACCATCTCCCAGCTCGAGAAAACACTCGATGAGCAAGAAAAGGAGCGCAACATGAGCGAGCGTTCAGTCCGTAACGTTGATCGCACTGTCCGTGACCTTCAAACCCAGATTGAGAGACGAGACAAAGTCAACACGCAGCTCGAAGATGAAATCACCAAAGGCAAAGAGAAACTTGAACGCCTTCTAAAGACGATCGACGAGCTTCAAGCGTCTGACTCTGAGCACCAACTCACAGCTCGACGAGCAGAACGCGAAGCCCGGGAGGAACGTGAAAAGAGCTTAAGACTCGAGCGTGAGCTTGAGGGATGGAAAGGCTTGAGGCTAGACCGGAACCACACTGCTAACAGTCGCAGTGATACACTCGCTGCTTTGAGCCAGATTGGAGAAGACGGGCAGGGTAGGAGGGAATCAAAAAGACATTCGGTTAATTTCTTATAAACGGTTTTTGTGTGCTTTTTTGCTTGGGATGCGGCATGACAGGGAATACGGGATTGCTATGGTTAAAGGGGTTTTTTATGGCGCCGCGTGCTGTACTAATGTTCCGTACATTTTGTTTGGTTTGGGATTTCATGTCGGTGATGATCACTTGTCGGTCTTGTATTAGGGTCGATGAAAGCATAGGATATGGTGTACAGTGTGGAGTTTCATTATTTGCAACCTTTTTATTCGTATTGATTTTGTGTAATGGATTTGGACCTGGTTTATTAGCGGGTTACATGGAACGATACCATTCCAATTGTCATTGCACTTAGTGCAAGATAAGTAACGGCTCATCGCAAGAAGTATTCGCTCTTAGTCTCCATCTACTCCTATCTAACCCGGCTACAAAGCCACCCTTCAGTACTTTAGAAGCGGCCAGGAGGGTTCTAACCCAAGTACAGAACGATAAAAACTTACCGGTAAGCTATAATAGGGCTATTAGCTGTATAGTTTTACGCACGTTCACGTTCGTGTTCACATCTGGTATGGATTTAATTTGAACCGGAAAGACTACCAGGAGTTGCTACCTCTCTCATCTCTAGCTTGGAACGTCTCTCAGCAGCTAGGTATACAACGAGAATCGTAACAGATCCCATAGGAGCTCAGGGTAGAAACCAAAGCCCTAGTCCCTTCTTCTTCCCTGACTTTCACGTAATTTTAGATGGAATTCGCTAGGTTCGTGTGCAATCTAGCCACTATTTTGTTTCATCCCAGGTTAGATCAACATGCGGTGTGATATGGTGATAAGGGACGACTTATTTTTATCAGATGCTGCGGATATCGGCAAGAACTGCAGCCGTGACGCCCTTCTACCACAAACAAACCTCTTCGCCGCGTGGACGTCCTAAGGAGCCCTTGCCGCTCTTGGGGGGTGTTGCGTACACCTAGCGAGTTGTGTTTCAGTATCGCCGGCAACTCCTGATCCCTTTCTTATCGCTGGAAGCCTGTTTTATCCCACACCCCGTTCTATTCCTTCTTCTCTTCGTTGAACTCTCTACTCCAGTCTTACGCACCGTATAGCTTGAATCAATCCCCACCACCACCACAGTAGTAACAGCATACACCACAGCATCTATCAGGACAGTAAACCGCAAAAATGCACGTTTCTTCCACTCCTCTCGCCACACTCATCCTCAGTCTCCCAGCACTGTGTGCATGTTTCCTTCTTCCACCGCCAGACCTACAACTCACTGACGCCCAACTCGATGCTCTGTCTTCGGTCCCCACGGCAGTATCTCCTAGATCCACAGCTATCACAGTGGGATGCACTGGCTGTGTCTGGCACAAAGATGCCTCTGACGAGGAAGGGGTGCCATACCAAGTTGGCCTAGAAAGCGAGCTGGTGAGTTCCGTTTACCATCTTTAGCGCTTCTACTAGCTCGCTAGCTAGTGCTAATAACATTTTACATGTATCCAGGTATTTGATATTACCATCCTTAAAGATCAACATACGCTCAAGATCAACAACGTTAACATCCTCCCCTTCGGCCCTGAAATCGCCCTTACTGCACACCAAGTCCCCGCTACAGTAGCATCAACCGACTTCTTCTTTATCGACCATGCCTTCCGCTCCCTTAAGCTTGGCTACGACCTCCTCGTAACTGGCTCCCTCGTCCCACATACCTCTACCAAAGAGATAACTATCCACCTTCGCGTTACCTCCGTTGATGGCATCCGTAACGACGAAATCGAGGAAATCCAGGCCATTATCCACGAAGACACAACCAACGGCAAGCTAGAGCTCGTCAGCGTGAGCAAGAAACCTCTCGAGGGAGCCGAGTACGTATGGATTGACTTCCCAGCCCCAAGTCTGCCCACTACCGAGAATGACAACAACGAAGTTGGTTGTCAAGACCTCAGCTGCATCCTTTCCAAGCTCCGCCACAAGATGGATAAGCTCCGTGGTAACCACATCACTGCTCCTGGAAGAAAGGGATGTCCGGGTAAGGGCCACAAGGAGCACGGCCCACCCGGTCATGGAGGAGATCATCACCGAGGTGGTGACCATCATCGGGGTGGGCCCAACCGTGGCTGGCCTCATCGTGGTGGGCCCCACCGTGGTGGGCCACATAGACATGGTCGCCCGCATCACGGACACCGCCACCATGGCCATTTCCTTACGGCACTTGTTGGACAGGTGTTAGTACCAATATTTATTGGGATTATGGCGGGTGTCGGAGTGTCCCTTATCGGGCTTGTTGTTGGCCAAGGGCTTATTAGGTTATATCAGGCTGTGATGAATAGGAGAAGTAGAGCTGATAAGCATGAGGAGGAGGATGATGGTGCAGATGAGGAGAAGGGGTTGTTGGAAGGCATGGAAGTGCAGGAAGAGGATGTTACAGTGGAAGGACCGCCAGCTTATGTGGAAGAGGGCATTGAGGTCGTTGAGAAAGAGTAGATGGATGCTATTAGTTTTTGATATCTAGGTGCCCCCCTTCACTTACCATGGTATTCACCACAAAGCAATCCGTTACTAGGATTTCTGTTTTTCCATTTGTTGGTTTCAATAACAGTGTTGCGTTTTTTTATTTCTAGGCTTCAAGGTTTAGGTTTGGAGGGATCTGGCGTGGTTATAACGGAGGGATAGGGATAAGAAAAATTGGCGAGAGAGGGTAAAGAGAGATTTCGTATTCGTTTTGTTTTTTATATAACCCTACATGTGCTCTTTAACAAAAAAATTATTATTGACTTTAAAGCTTTTTCGATTCAATAAGTGAAATATTCCTCGATAAGTGTGAAACTTGAGTAGCCAGGGTACCGGAAAAGGACACTTTACACCTTAATTGCTATGGCTGAGTGCATACCCTAGCCGTTCCAACTTCTCTTAGGTAAGGTGCTACTCAGGCCTAGAACGATAGCTGATTACAAGGCAAGTACTTGTACGGCCAAATAATTTCAGACCTTACCCCATCCGTGTAGTAATTACCCAAACACAGCCCCAGCCCCAAATATTGAGCGCGTTCTTCTATTTCATATATGTACTATCTTCCTAGCCACCTCTTACGCATTTCTCAATGCAGACACCCTAGCTTCCGATTCTGCTAAATTTAGGGGAGAGCTCGATAATACTTGTAGAAGCTAAACCGTTCGCATAGCAAGTGGAAGATAAAAATTTCACCTGCTAACACCTATCCATTATATATCTGCTCCGCAAAAATATTCGGGTCATGGAGTATCACTCGTATGATATTACCCCAAGTTTGTAGTTTTTAGAGATCGAGAGGTGAAAGAAGACTTGATTGATATGCCTCCTACTGAGGTACTGACCCTGAATTTATAGGCTGCACACGCAGCTAGTATACAAGAAAATTTCTTCACAGGTTCCGGAACTTCCGACCTCGTTCTCTAGCCTAGTGGGCCCTGTCACTAGAGCCTCCATTAGAGCCTCCTATCGATCCTCGATTAGGAAGCCCGTTTTCAACAAAGTTTGTTGGATATATGTTCCGACCCGTGTTCCAAGGATGCCCATTTTAAAATGGGTTGACCCGTTTTAAAATAGGAGCACTTTGAACATCGGTTGACCCATATACAAAGTGAAACCAAGAGATGGCCGATATTCAAAATTTCTACTAAGGTAAAAAAATTCTTCTCCTCCAACACTTACACCTTCAACATATCTAGCTGTGATATATAAGCCCCAAGTCCACTTCCATTATATACTAATGAGCAAAGGTGCAGACTGCTAGTGCCTTCCGATTTAGAGGTGCAGTTACAAAATACCCTGTGGGTGTAACATACAGTCACACCTCGAGCTCATTGTATGGGATAGCAAGTTTTCCCAAAGAATTCAGGACAGCACGGGATTTGACATACTGAATTCCGGCATAGCAAGGTGCAGCTGTGGCCCCTAGAGTTAGGTTGGTACTTGTATTTATTTTTGGAGCTGGAAGGGTGTTTCCACTGGTTAGCTCGGTTTTCAGCAGTGTATTCTTTGGATATCGGACATCTCATAGCTTCATTTTGAATATAGGTTGACCGATACTCAAAGCGCTCCCATTTTAAAATGGGCATCCTTGGAATATGGGTCAGAACATATATTATACCCGCTCCCCTTCGGGCCGCATATGGCCCTTCTCTACTATTCGGCCTTATTCTTTACTCTACCTACGCAAGGCTTCTACTGCCTACGTAGGCTTTGGGCTTGGAGGCGCCGGCCGGCGAGTCATATAGTGAAAGACGCCTAATTAGCTAGATATCCGTATATATACAAAGGCTTTCCGCCTCTACTTCGTTTCTCTCTTCTGTATCCTTTCTATACAGCCTTTAACCTAAGGAACGAATATCACCTCCCATTGCTTCAAGGTTGTTGGAATATTAAATCGATAGTATGAATTAATTATCAAACAGTCAGGCTATCTTTATATATACAGCTAAAGCATTTGTCTCCCAAAGCCCCTCTGCTTCTGCGCTTCCTTCGCTTCCTCTGCTTTCGTTCAGATCCATGAGGGTCTGGTACAACGGACGCCATACTATTTCAACACAGGTGATTGATTGATTGATTGTTTATTTCGTTAAGTATATCCAACCATCTGGGTTACGCTACGCCCCAGGTGGTTGTAAAACATGAGGCGTGATAGAGAGGATTTAAGTGATCGACTCGACTCATACAGGCCTGATACATGAACTGCGCACGTATACGCATGCTAGAGCTTTCCGTAGAACTACTCTAGTCTCGTACCCGAGCCCGAGCGTGCAGCTTGCTAGATTATTCCGCACAAGAAATAACATGCCATGAAACTATCATTTTCGCTAAATTTAGTCTTACTATGGCAGAAATCCGCCATGTATAAAACAGTGAAAGTAACAAACTTCTGAACCTCCGAACCATAGCTACTACTTCTACCATTCAATAACATTTTTAATTTGAGGCTTGGCCTCACATAGTAGGTGAGTGAAGAGTTAGGCTATATCCTGGAGCTCCAGCAGCTGCAAAAAGAACTCGACTATCTAATATCAAGAAAGTTCGACAAGATGTGACAAAAGCGTTCGTCCCCCAAGGCCAAGATTACGCACGGCTGAAACAATGGAGCTCAAAATCTAAGGTCATTTGTTAATTTTGTCGACAGCGCACTGTACAGTTATCTCTAAGCTCTAGATTTTTTTTGAGGTATTTGGGGATTACCCATCAGGCTGCTTTATTTATTAATTTCATCCTCCCGATACCACTACAACTTTATCAGAGAACAAAACCTTTTGATCAGATATATTAAGGAGATTTCTAGTATATAGATGGAAGGGAAAGACAAAAAAAGCCAAAGAAACAAAACAAGACGAATATGAATCTAGCACAGTTACGATGCGACGGAACATATATCAAGGGCAGTCTTTTATGCCTATCAGCCACTTCTTCTTAAACCCGAAGATTATGCACGCTATCATCCATCGCCATGTGTCCCTCGGCGTTTGTCCCCTTCCCCTTTTTTGTTGGGATCACTTCCGACGGATGCACAAAATTGAAAATCATCATAACCGCAAACATCAACACGGCGTCGAAGAGGTACAGCCATACTTCATTTCGCAACAAATACCCATCGTTCCCTTGGATGTATTCTACCACCCTAAATATGCTTCGAATGAGGATCGCCGTTGAAGAGGCGTAAAGAGCATAGAGGAGTCCTTCCCAACTTGTTTTGAGGGATAGAGAGGATGCCTTGAGGGACTGAGAAGCGTGCGTGGGGCCGTTGTGAATTCGATTGTGGAATAGGATGCTGACGATGATAAAAAATCCAAAGAAGATAATCTGGACAAAAAGTCCAATTATTACGAGTCTCTCCCCGTTGTGCATGGAAGCGAGGGTACCGCCAGCCATGATTCCACCACCTAGATCGAGTATTATTTATCATTAAACCACTTAATCCTTAAGTTAATCTAAAAAAAAGTCAAGAAGTTGAGGAAATCTACATACCAGCGGATTGCAGACCAAAACTCAAAACATCTCCAGTAACGAAAACTTTGGTGAGCCACCTGACCCTGATAATAGAGTGCTTCTCCGCCTGGAGCAAACTGATGAGTCGTCCAAGTATCATATAGATGGAAGCTGCAAACAGTGCTGGTGCTACCAAAAGCAAAATAGTTTGCATGATGTATGGCCCGAGAGCTTCCTTATCATGATGGGAGAGGATACGTCCAATATAACCAACGGTTTCAACTATAGTTCCAATAGGAAAGGAAGGTTAGTATGAGTAGCAAAAAAGTATCTAAACCAAAAGTAATACAGGAAGTGAAAAGGGTAAAGAGGGTTTCCTACAAAGTCCTCCGATAAGGAGCGGAATGAAAAACCACGACCTTGTTCTAGATATCTGTATCGCGTGCCAGATCGAACTAGCGAGAAAGAGAAGCGTGAATATTACTGCACCAGCGACGGTTGGATTATAGCGATAGAAGACGAAGCTCCCATCACCTGGCATGTTATCCAAGAGCGTGCTAGTCTGATAAAATATTTCGAGAATGTCCTCAGGGACCTGCGATAAAATGTGCAGTGGGTATTACCCAAAAGTAGCGGAGATGAATCTAGGAAGTTCAATGAATCTTGGGAGAGTGGTGAATCTCGGGAGAGTGGTGAATCTCGGGAGAGTGATGAATGTCGAAAGTCTGATGAATTACAAACCTAGGCCTCACGAAAGTTGTAGCTTTAAAGATACCTTATGAGGAGAATCGAGTCTTCATATTCTACACGCGGGGCTTCGCTAACCCGAACAGATAAGGGGGGCTGACATCTTCTCGCAGAAAATATTCGCGTCGTCCACAGCCCGTTTCGCATTTCATCCTTTTCATCATCCTTAGACTATTCGCATTCGCATTCGTGTTCGCGTTCGTTTTCGTATTAGCGTCGTTTTCGGTGCGAATACTTTCGGCAGGTAGCTAGGTTGTATTTGGAAATAAGAGCAACCCAATAAGGCAAGGTACCGTCACACAACCTTATCCTACTGGAGCCAGCAGGCTGGCCTGCCCCGAATATCCTGTGGTTTGTGGATTTCATAGCTTGGTCCTTTAGAACGGCTGCGACTGCAGGCGAGTAGGTCAAGGTTTCCTGGCATTTTTTGGAAGGAAATTCTGTTCTAGGATTTATCTCGACTACTAGCAACAAACCTTGTGATTTTTGAGGCTGCAGCTACTCCATGGTGAAGCGGAAGTTGGGTTAGAGTTCGCTTATTAATTGGCATCTATACCATAAAGGGTAACGAAACTAACGTTCTACAGGCGACCCCTCTGTCTCCGACATTCGGGACATGCAACTTTGTACAGAGGAGCAGTTCCATCACATCAAATTCATCCAATTAACCCAACTTTATATTGTCAAATTTAGCTTCCAATCAATTAGATACAATTTATTCCACAACGTATCGAAATCCACAAGCCAATGAAAGCTCAGTATATAGGGAGGCCTAGATTGTTGGGATCGTCTCATGGTAATCTACTTTTGCGGTGTTGATTATCGAGCTTTTCGTTAGCTTGTGGATCTCGGCACCCTGTGGATTAGGATGTACAGATGATAGGCTAAACTAATGATACCTAAAGAGGTTGGAATTTTGAGGTAAATGTATAAACCAGAGAGTAACCCCCAGTTGGTGAGAATGCAATCATAGAATCTCACTCAAGTACCCGGTTTCACCTAGCCTTGGGGTATGCATATGTATCAAGTGCCGAGATCCGTGGGCCCGCAGGAAGCCAAAAATAGGCGATGGGTGTCTTTATTTAATTTAAGGTTCGAAAGATAGACAGTGATCTAGCGATAGTCGTAATAACTTATTTTTGCCTTCAAATCTTAATCAAACATCATTACATGTAGTTAGAGTGAGTGCCTACGCCTTTCAGTGAATTGAACCAGGAGGGATTTATATGATGAGCCATAAGACTGATGAATAAGTGGGTATCGCCGATTCATTTATCGCGTCCATTTTTACAGAATTAAAAACACCCTAAAAACATAAACAACCGCTTATCTCGATTACTCCCAAACTCCAAGCCCCAGAAAATAGCAACGAAGGACATCCACAAAGAAAAGACCATAAATGAAGGACATAAATTCAAAGCATAAACCGAAAAAGCATAGAGCATAAAATATTCCCTTTTCTAATTTACTAGCCACTTAGGTTGTTCCCTGTAACGCTCTAACACATATACCCGACACCAATACCATCCGTTCAAGGTTTTTCTCGTCCATTTTACCTAAATTCCATGGAAGACAGGTCAGTATTGTTACTAGACCAAAGGAGCCCAGTGGACTTCAAGTCATACCTAGAAGAGACCCTTTTGGTGCAGAACGAACACTAAAAACCTGAACCCGCTCAGCGTCCATGCGAGCCAAAACATCCGTTGCTTTTTTTCGAGAAGCTGCTGATGACTTGGGTGTTGATGATCTTTGTGATGGTGATTTTGGTGTTGGCGATTTTGGTGTTGAAGGCGAGCCCGTCGTAGATGCTGAGACGCTGAAGAGGTATCCCTGCCGCTTTGACTGATCTGCCGACTCCGGTTCCCACAACGCTTGAACACTCAAGTCCTCGCCGCTCAACGGTGTGAACTGGTACCCTCCTGATGGCAATCGCTCACAATTCCAAGTTGCCCCGTCGAAAAACTTTACTAGCAGTTTCTCTGCGCCTCCTTCGGCATCCTTAGCCGATACCCTTGTTATCGTGGCCAAGGCTGAATTTCTTTTTTCCCCCTCAGTCTCTCCTACTTCATCGTTACCAGATGCTACTATGACGATATCCTTTGCACTCTCGTTCTTGAAACACCCCGCCAACCTCCTGATAAAACTCCCGCCACAACGAACATCATATGCTGGTACTGCTCTTCCTCGTGTATCGCCGTTAGCTGCAGTTGCTTTCTGGAGCTGTAGGAGAAGCCGGCGATTAGGACCAAAGAGATGGCGTTTGAGGAAGGATCCTGGGGGGGGATTGGCGAGGTAGTATTCTGCGAGCAGTTGTCTGGATTCCGAACGACTCCGACTCATATCTAGGCCTGCCGAAGTATTTGTGATGGAGCGAACAGGCAGGGACTGAGGAATATGTATTTAACTAAGAGGTTATGTTTACTGCGCCGCGGTGGAACGAATAATATGAGTAATTGATTGTAAAGGGAAGTGTCAAGATTAGGTAAGGATGCAATTGCTAGTAGTCGCGATCTTACCTTGTGTTGCGGTACCCGAGAAAGCTCAAAGAAAGTGGATATGGAGTCCTAATAAGCTACGTACCGTTGTGGGTTTCTTTATGCTCGGATCGGCTCCGGGAGCGGATACGGCTGGATCTGGGCTGAATTTATACTGCGGCTTCAAGGAGAATTTTATGAGCCACGGTATTAAACACCATCACATTCAGCGCGAATACGCCTGCGATCCGGTCACGTTGTTGGCCCGATCCCAATGTGCTAACCTAAACAGTTGATATGCTGCTGGGTGTGTGATTACTGCGCTGATACTTGTGCTACAACAAACAAACAACTAGCAACCCGCCCCCATGGGTGACTCGACAGGCTCAGCCTCTCGGCCGTTTAGAGTAGTTCCTCACGTAGGGTGCGGAGAAATTGATGGTAGGTGCCTGTTGCTGTAAGGCTGTCAAGCGAAAAATCGGAGACGATTCGGCGTAACTTTTTGCGACCGCCGCGGAGCGGAGGGGGTGCCGCGCTCCCTATTCAATTCGGATTGCTTCGTCCGTTTCGCGCGAATACGAGGGGGGGAAATTAACCACATCAGTGCATTGATACTTGTTCTGCCTTACCCAGTAGCCAAACACTATATTCCTAGCAGCCGTTAACAAATGGTTTTAGAACAAAATGGTAACGAAAGGCATAGCGTAGCCTGTGACCCTAGGATCCCTGCGCAATACTCACGACCGCTCCAATTATAGGTTGCGGTCAGTTCTAGTTACCGGTTCGAGAAAACCATCATTTTCCAGGCATGTGGCGCCGTATTCACAACCTTTCCATAACCTCGGATTCATAAGCTCAAGAGGGGTCTGCGGCGCACAGTTGGGAACACTCGCGACTACATGTAGTTACTACTAGTGCCTGAACAATTAGAACTCGAAGACTAAGCCCTTTTTTTCTTGGGTACGCACACGTTTACGCGTCGATGATATCGTGGTGGAGTTAGTATAGTAACCGTGACTCGAATTCTCAACCGGTAGCACTCCAATATTCCGAGCTAATCGCTAACCTTACCATACTGTAGACTTATCCACTCTCTTGTTTAGAGGATTTGTAACACCGTTCGTTCGGTCCAATCCAGCCTTTTAGCATCCCTTCAGATTATCCACAAATTCGAGCAGCTGACCCAATTAGGACAAGAACAGGGGATGAAAAATTTATCATCTAGCCAGGCGGCCTCAATAGAAGTGCAAAAATCGTATTCGCCGTATCTTTTTTTGTTTTTTTTTGGCATGGGAGATTATTCTACCACGTATTCTGGATTATAAAGGCGATTAGTGGTACTTTGTGGCGTTCGTAATTGGAGCCATTGACACCTCCTCTCCTTGTCAGCCCACAAGGCAGCCTTTGAATTGATCGGCGAGCAGGTGTCCACATTTCCATCCAATGGTGATTTCTGTTTGGTACGTTTTCTGCGAAGCTTCAATCGAAAATCCATCTTCCCTCATGCTCTACATTCTCCAAGGCCTCTTCATCACTCTCCTAGCGTCCTTCTATGCCGCCACGACCTAGGGCCGACTAGCTCCTCACTGGTGTGCCTCACTTTCCACTTATCCGCCCAGCCCAGGTCACCGAGATCCTTGTCAACTGAGGCGCTATCTCCTGGTGCAGACGGCATGCTAGCATGCCATCAGCAGACATGGCTGATATGAGCGACGAGTTACTGCTCCTTGAACTTTTTTGTTTAACTGAATGCTTTTTGTTTTTTGTTTCTTCGGCATCATCCCGATGGTATTTGAACTGCCGTATGGAAAAAGTCCCAGAAGCCAATAGGTATTATCACGCCACCGAGTGCGGGGGTTATTATAAGAAGACTATGGCAACAGAAAGGTAAGGCACCATGGGTGTTATCTTTCAATGTACTCCAGATTTTTGAAGCCTCCCTGGGACAACATAAGACGATTTCAAGAACGGGACGTTCATATGTTTGACTTGATGCTGTTCTAATGTTGGTGACACAGAGAGTGTTCCACATTATGCATGCGGGATGGCGTTTCCGATTCGTGAAAAGGGTAGGCAAGAACTTATGTAGGTTCTTGGACGATTAGGAGTCTTGGGTTGGGCGGATCTATAATAAATATGAAAGAGTAAGCTTATTTTAGAAGAGCTTTTTAGGGATCCTGGTAGGTTTATCCTCGTGTTAAACCAACTGGTAGAATAAGTTTTCAATAACATCAATCTTCTTAATGACACTGCGGTTTGTCCCTTGGAGCTCTGCAGTATTTTAGGTAAATTACAGTTTTGAGAGTTTAGCTTAAATTTTTGGAGTGGTTTTACCAACCCCAGAATAATTAGCATGGCTGGTTTGGAGGACCTTAGAGAAGGAAGAAGCTTCCTATATACGATAGTCAGTAGGAATATTGGATAATGTGTATCGATGTTTTCCCGCCTGCTTTGACACAGAAACCTTTTGGGCTTAAGACATAAGTCGTCAGGCTGACTTTGTAACCTGAATGGTGGGTGGTGTTGAGCCTCACAGCCTCCAAGCCACACATGCAGTAATTTATGCATGTATCCTGACTAAGCACGTGCCTTGACCATCACGGACTCGCGCTGCTCGGGAGCTAAGCAAGTTCCCACATCCGCCACCATCCACGGTTGACGACATTCCCAGAGCTCCCTCAATCTCCCAACTCCAGCTGGCTGTTTTTGGCCCTCCTTTCATCGCTTCATCGGCAGGTCTGAGAGAACGACAGAGCGGGAAAAGGGATTGATTTCACGGTTGCTATAATCGAATCTGGCTCTCTCTTGGATCCCTGGAAAGGAGTGGGAATGGAAGCTATGATGTCTGGAAAGGTAAGGGGACCGAGTAAACATACGGTGAATCGTTGGGTTGCGGCTCTGATGCCCTTGGTTATGATGGGATTGGTGGGCTACGCGACGTGGGTTTTTGTGGTGTTGATATGCAGTCAGTTCGCCCTCTCAATATATCGCCTCAGGGATTGGGTGGGGCTCGCTTTTGTGGATTTGAGCTCGATTGTTGATATCTCAGGGGGCTTTTGCTAACCTTACGCTATAGTTAAACATTTACTATTAAGCCAACATCGAAAGTCTTCCGCTATCGTTCTGATTATACTCTATCTTATCTTGTTCTTCCTGTTGGCAGCTGCGTACCTGAGAATTTTGGGGATTATATACACGAACCCTGGCTTTGTCCCTAAGGGCCCTGATGCTCTACAAGGAATAGCAAATGAGAAGGTAGGCGATGTAAACAATAGCGACCCAGAAATGGGTCTAGGAAGCGTGCGAAGGCAGGTGGGTCCAGGAAACTCGGGGGATGAAGCGACACTACGCTCTGGGATTTCTGCTGCTGGTGCTCTTTACAACGAATCGCTGGATCCCAAAGATACGCCTTCCAGAGGGGCTTCAAATGCAGATTCGATACCACAGCCTCAGGACCTTGACCTTGCATTTCCGTCGCCAGCTGCCCTGCCTCATCCAGGCCGAAGAGTTTCAGCGACCCCTACTTCGAATACACTCCTTCCTCCACTGATTCATCAAGATCGGCCTCTAAGTAGTAGTAATTTGCAAGGTCATTCGTATGATTCTTATGGACCAGACCACCCTGCAGAAAGACCCGAACCGGAAAATTTGAGTGAGTGGTATAACAGAGATGCTTTTATATGCGAGCCTGATGGCAAGCCAAAATGGTGTTATCATTGCAATTGTTATAAGCCAGATAGATCGCACCATTGTAGTGAGGTTCAAAGATGTGTCTACAAGATGGACCATTTCTGTCCTTGGTGGGTGTTTATCTAATCACGATTTCATGTTGAGCGTACTGATATGATTTCTCTGATTAGGGTTGGTGGGATTGTAGCCGAGACTTCTTATAAATTCTTTTACCAGTTTGTTGTGTATGGTGCCTTTTACTGCTTATTTCTTATAATATCGATTGCAGTTATCGTGCACGAGGAGATTGTGGATGATGGGGATGTTGAACCAAACTGGTTGGCCGCGCTTGGCCTGTGAGCTCCCTTATATTTTTCATCCTTAAATTATGTATGCCTACTTACACGTTGTTACTAGATCATGTCTTTTCGGCCTCTTCTCATCTGGTATGGCCGGTTCGACAACACAATTAATCTACCGTAACCTCTCCACAGTCGACGCACTAAGCCACACTGTCAAAGTGTATCAACTCGCTATTTACGATCCTACTCCCCCAGCACAACCACATCATGGGCAGAGACAGATGTATAGCCCCTTGGTTCCTCGAGTATGGCTTCCTACAAACCCAGTGCAAGGGCAACAACAACGTTGTTTTGCCATCGTCAAAACTCAGCCAGGCGATAATCCATGGAGACTACAGAATACAATGGACAATTTTAAGGAGGTTTTGGGGTACAGTGTGTGGGATTGGTGGCTACCGATAAAGCAGAGTCCGTTAGTGAAGAAAGATAGTAGTGAGGGTCTATATAAGTGGAACGAAGAACTTCTGGAGAGACTTAGGAAAGAGGCTGGAATCGAGATTGGTGGGACTGTAGAGGATGTTTGAAGTTCTGTGTTATTGGAAAACGGTGATTTTTTTGCTCTGTTCTGGGAGGTTTTATATTGGTTCCTTTTTGATTTCTGAAATTGGCGTGTTGGGTCTACTTAATTTCTTGCTGTGGTATTGGAGGTTGTATAGCCTCATTTGCTTGTCTTTCACTTTTAGCTTCGTCTTTTTGCTGTTGCGTATATATGGTTGTTATTTTTTCCTTTATTCTTCGGCTACTATTTTTCTAGACTATGGTGTAGTATTGGGTGGGATGGGTTTTAGGTGTTAACGTTGATTGTGGATAGTTTTTGTTACTTATTAGGATGGGTAATTAATAGCGAGTTGGAACAAACCTTGAATATTTGGAGCAACCTTTTGTATGCTAGTACCCGGTGTTTGGTTATTTTGCTAGGGAGTTAATGAAGATATTGAGGTGGACACGCGCGCGGAGAAAAGTGCAGGGCTCCGGCATAGTATGCCATAGCAGTCAAATAGCTCGAGGCTAGCAGCCCCTCGATATCCGGTATTGCGAGGGAAATTTCTGGTTCTGGCTTGGCTCAAGTATGGGGTTATTATCACAAATTACTGACTCTATGCTAGCCACTGGGACTAGTCATAGAATCCGGTATCTGGTGGTAGTAGGATTGTATGGGGAAGGTGGAACTGCAAAGGAGGGTTGGGCTACCTAACGGACTGATGTTTCATCACATAGCGGTAGGCTTTTGTTGTAATCTCTTGCGGTGTTTGAAGCATTTATTTATGCACATCTAAAGATCGTCTACTTTGATCAGATACCTAGTGCTGTAGTGAGTGACTAGATCAGTGATCTTGACGATTCTCCCGTAGCTGATTACTCATACGAGTGATATTTCGTGATTGGAAGATATGCTAGGCAGATGGATGGGCTATCTCTTGGTCAGAAGAAGTCGTCAATAAGATCAACCACCTCGAAAATGTGTTTATGAATTTTTGAGGAGGCTGCCTGCCGTATTTGTGATGGGGATTCATGACGGCGCTAGTATCCTCGAAATATTTTCATAGGAAATCACTCGAATGTGTGATATAGGTACGCTTCAATTTATCAAGAAAGGGTCTATTAGGCTCGTGCCTAGCCTCTCTAGCGCGGTAGTCGCAGATGTTAAGGGATAGGGACTAGCCTACCTCTCTACTAATCGATAAATTTACGTGCTTGCTAATTTAGGTGTGGGGTGGGACACTGCTTAGCTTGGCCCCACTTTTGTGGGTGAGATGAGATTTTGTTTAAAAGAATTCTAGTAAGCCTAAAATCTGTGTACAGATGCTGGTATTAGTATTAGTATAAATGTCTTATGGTTAGGTTGGTGCGCATCACGCTAGCCATAAACCCTCTCTGCTATCCTCACTAACTGCTCAGGCATCTCGTGGTTATCGTACTTCTTTGCAACCGCTCTCTTTAAATTATCCATGGTTTCTAGGATGTAGACATCACCATTGTTGTCAATGGCAACCTTAGCACAAGCAATTGTATGATTCTTTTTCCACCACTCTGGCAAAGCATTTTTCATCATGAATTACTACTACTACTACTACTACTACTACTAAGCATTTTTCATCCAAGTTCCTTCGAGGAACTCGTAGGAGTGTGAAAGCAAATTTTCATAGTCGCCACTGCGGGAATTCTCAACGCTACCCTACTTGGCCTGAAGACGCAGCCAGTACGTATCAGTAATAATATGGTAGCATGTCGGTCCGGGAAGACTTGCAAGCCAATGAACGGGGTCTGTCATAGTATGAGGACCAATGTCTGTGGGTGGAATGCCTTTTTGGGCAATAGTTTTGGTGATGAAGACTTGAGGGGGAGGTATGTTGTTGGCTTGACCCGGGGTAGATTTACTGCATACTCTCCTGTGGATTGGCTAGTCGAAAGCCTGGCAGCGACGAGAGCAGTACGCTGTGTGTTTGTACTTGGCGCGTTGATTTAGAGTAATATCCTTCGGAATTGGTTTGTTGCAGCCAGTACAGGGGATAGGGGTGAGGGTGTTACGAGTCAGGATAACTGGGTTAGAGGTGGTGGTCGGAAGTTTTGAGGACATTGTGAGGATGTGGTTTTTGTGGTTTGTGGGACGGGGTAGGGAATTAGTGAAGGTGAAGGGCATTGAATCTTTTATTTATTTGATTATTTCTTGCGAGCAGGCTTAGGGGCTGACGCAAGAAAAAGTCATCATGAACTAATATACTAGTACCTTTAATTTGCTGTCAAATCCACGCTCCTACTCCCTCCTACCAACGCCCATGTGGTGATGCATGACATGGAAAGTTCTTGGTTTATAATAGTATAACTAATCAATCTTATCAGTGCACTACGGGGGGGGGGTATGGTAGGCCTAAAAGGCGCGATAAGACCTTTTTTTTGGTGCTATAGTATCATCTGTCATGGTGGTCTAATGGCTACTGTGTCGCCCAGAGGGGCCAGGGGAACATAAGCTCTATTCCCTCCCAGGGGGGATGGGTAATTCTTCACGCACTGGGTTAAGGTTCGTAGGGAAGCCTGATTGCGACCTTTTCTGATTCTTTTAATATGTTATCCAGACACGGGATATCACTCGGTAATTGGTATTAACTATTATGATCTGTTGTGAAATATGGAATTTAGAAGCAGAGAAGATTCGATTAATTGAGGGACGACTCTCGTTACAGATAGAAGAAAGAGTTACATACATGTAGTTACTCATGCCCATTCTATCTGATCTTGGATGACCATCAGAGAATTCGATGGATAAGATGACTTGCTTTCTCGATCTAACAGACCTGTCTTTTCTTTTACAATTCTTGCTTTTTTGATGCCTATGATCTGGCTGAAATCCTCCTCGCGTTACATAATACGTGCATTCCGTCCATCTATCTGCCGCCCAGCCCAACATATCCAGCTTTTAATTGTATCAATGCTCCCTCCACCCCGACTCCCTTCTCTTATAGCAGCTCTCGGAGCTGAAACTTCACGTGCGTCTATATTTCACAAGGTGAGGCTGACAAAACGTGTTTTATTCGTGCTAATAGGAGGATTACATGTTCTGTGGCATCTTCCCCCATCAAATTCAATGACCTATTACACTGTAACTACGTGGATACTCTCTAGGATATTTAACCTTCGGGACGGTCAACCCATCAACCTTCGAACCCATTTAAGATAGGATATTCTTGAGGGCGGAGTACGCCCCACTGCCCATTAACACGAATATACGGTAGATACTCCAGAAAATGCGGGTCATTTGGACGCTGCGCCTCAGTCCCATAAACCTCCTTTGCAACCCTTCTCAGCTGCGTTATCACCATCTTCCAGTCGTTTCCGTCCTCGCTATACCGATTCATCAATTCGCCTGTAGTCACCGGACGCATGATACATGCACCTCCATCCTCCCTCGTAGCCAAATTTCCGCAGATCCGCGTATGATCCTCGTGCCACCAGGCTGGCAGACAGTCGGCTTTCCTCGCTTGCTTCATGAAGTGGTGAAAATGCATAACTGGTTTGTATCCACGATCTGGGAACACTCCTGGATAAACACCATTCTCCTCTTGCATGCGGATACGGTATGCATCGATCACATTACTGAAGCAGGTGGCTCTGTCTTGCGCTGATAGCCAGCCCGCTGAAGTCATGCCCATGTGAGTTACGACAGCATAGCGGGTCAAGGAGTGGAGGTCGTTGATACCGCCAGCTTCGGGGACTGGAGCAAAGAAGGGGTGATTGAACCATTGGAATCCAGCAGGGAACCCAGGGGGTGTGACTGGTGGTGGGAGAACTAATTTACCGCAAGCCTTCTTGTGGGACTTCCAATCTGCGACTTGGCAGACACGAGAGCAGTAAGTTGTGGTTTTGCACTTCGCACATCTACTAAGCGGAGTGGATGCGCCGGTAGCGGCTTTGCGGCAAGTGGCGCAGCGGGGCGGTTCTGTAGTTGGAGGAGAAAGAGGAATTGATTTATTGTCGGAAGACATCGTGATCAAGGGTATTGAGTTTGGATGTAGTTGAGGATGACTTGGGATGAAAATGAAGGTTTTATGGATGAGAACAAGAAGTGGTTTTATTGGTGGTACATATTCAGTTATTATTATTGGCGGTAAAGTCCAATCATAAGGAGACTGTCTCTGAATGGTCAATTCCATTTGTCAAACCCTGGTTTTTTTTCTTGCTGGCTAGTCTGCCGAGCTCCGAAAGATTCCATCACAAAGTTACACGGGCTGTGTTTTCGAATTCAATGGCTCTTTTTCACAGATAATCACTCGAAGTAAGACTTATTGATTAAGCTAGTCTAAATTGAGTGGCGGTACTAAATAGACATTGATGGAAGCGGATAACCCACATAATTAATCCTAAGCTTGCTTTTGGTTGTGCTCCACTGAGATGTTTGGTTTACTTGGATGCCGGGAACTAGGGTAGAGCAGGCACTCACGTAGCAGTTAAGCATTTTACCGGAGCTCATGATGCTGTCCGAGTCTCAGCTTTATAAATTAGCGTGGTTTTCTATCGCTTAGTTGTGTACTAAATCTAGAATAGTCAGTTACCTAAAGCGATCATGTATTGTCACTCGAGCTGCACTAAGTTGGTGTGGTGGGCGGGTTTCTTCATGTAGCTTATCTCCAGTTGGGACAACCGCTTGCCATACTGGTCTTTGCCCTGCTTGTAGCATTGATCTGACTTAAGTTAGGAGCATTTATGGACTAGTTTATTTCCAGTCTTTATCTCATCTAGATCTAGTCACCACCTTCCCTTCGTGAGAGAGGGACTTCAAACTCCCTGGGGAAAACATGGACCTAAATAGATGAATTGCAAACTTCTCGGGTAACATGATTGTTAATATCGTTGCTAGCACGTGGTGGTTTAGGTTTCTAGTATCGCTGATCATGATATTTAGTAGACTCGTTCCCATCCCTTACTACCTGAGGGCCGTGGGTATTTGGTAACAGGCTTGTATTTATGTGCGTTCATCGGTTATTGCCCATGATCTAACTAGTTGAGCTCATTTATGTGAACTCATTTATGTGAACACGCTTTCAGGGGTTCTTATTAGGGGAATATTCGAAGGATGCGCAGAAATGGCTTTATGAGAGGCTCTGAAGAGAATCTAGGAATGGAGCGGTTTACTTGAGGACCTGCTCGAGAGTGTATTGGGTGATCGTTTCGGGCTCAACTTAGGGGCTTGAAGAGAGGCAATGCGTACCTTTGGGGAGACCGTGGAGCTAATTTTTAGAGAACAATTTGTGGGAGGGATGTATGTTCTCCGCTGAATTGGTATTCTGATGCCTAAAAGAAGTCTCGTACATTGTAGACCTGCCCTATATTTTCATTATTCGGCGCTCGCGTGTCCTAGGGCCATTAAATTTGGATAATGGTATGTCACCTGTGCTATTAGTTTGACGCTGTTGATACTAATCCGCGATCTAAATAGTACTAGGAATGGAAAAAAGCTGAATTCACACGCAAGCCATAGACTCTAGAAACTCTAGGACATAGCCCTCAAAAGTTGGCAGCTTTAGCAGCCCAGCTGACAGTTTAACGACTCTCGAGCTCAGTAGTGGGATTTTGCTTTTATGTCCGATAGAATATAACTGGTCGAACACCATATTTAAGGCAGACATGAGGAACCTGAACATACTTCTTGTTACAGCACACTCGCCCTATCAGAATATTATTTATAAGAATATTCTTAGCGGAACACCCCCCGAAACTACCTCCCTAGCCCGTATTTGGTAGAGTATTCCCTGTAAACCTTCTCTATTGAGTTAGATCACCCTTCTTATAAGAATATTCTTCTGTATTCTCAGTCCCGGTGGTATTCTTATAGAGCGACTGTACTGTAGTAGAAATTTTTCATTCGACCTTATCAAATGCACCGACGGATTAGTTGGTCCACTCACACTTACATGTCCAGGTTCCTCATGCCTATTGGTTGTGGTGTGGTAGGTGCGGTTGGGTATTGGGACTTCTTGTGACCGTATGTACTGTGGCTTGGGTACGCCTCCGGGCCTGGCGGCTGTATAGCTACCTAACCTGCCAAGTTATGTGAGAAGGCTGACCGATGGGCAAACAGCCGGTGTCAGACCTGGTGGTTGCGCATGTTGGATCCCATACATAACATAAAGAAAACGGTAGATGGCGTGGGAATTGTGAAGAACGCCCCGGCTAGCTAATGGGACATGCTTGAAGTGTTCCATTGAGCAGCTGGTGGCAAAAGCAACAATCTGATGCCAGGGCTGAATAATGTATTTTGGGAAGGTGGGGTCTCGGCACGCCTTGGCGCAGAAAGAGTACCTAGATGGAGCTGTTGCTCGTGACACAAAGTGTAATAATGTTGGCGCCATCCTGCAAATAAAATTGCAATCGGTCGAGGGTAGGGCCGCCTCGGGTGGGGTGACGGCGAATAGGGAGTGTCACCTACATGCAGTTACCTGGCAGGCAGGATATGTAAAGTAATATATGTAGGAAAGTCTAGAAGTTTTTCCAACCGTAATTGTGGCCGCCTACCAATAAATGCGCCATTTGTTGAGGTAGGCGCTTGAAATTTTCTTGTGTGGAATCCCCCCCCACATTTGTTTTGGCTGTGTCGCTAGCTGGCCTGTTACACTAGTCACCTCCGGGGTAATAGCGAATAGGTAAAGAACCATAGATCTGCTAACAGGAAAATTGAAAAAAAATCTTCAAGATCAAACTAAATTACCATGAAGTCCCTTTAATTTCCAGCCTCTTGGATTTGTGAGATTGATCTCTAGTTTTCCTAGCCAAACTCATGTCGGGTAAATTAATTCTATTTATCTTCTTGGTCTTTATCGAAACCGACTCATGTCTCCCGCCCCTAGTATACCCAACCTACCAGGTCGGACTAGGTTTTTGGAGGTTTTCCCTAGTTCCAATGCCCCAATAGGGACTTGATGCCTATAGTGCGCCGCCATAGTCCTAGGGCTCGTTGCGGGTATGATGCATTGTTATTATCGAAACTAACTTTCAATGACATCAAACGAGTGATTCATTATGCATCACTCGTTGAATATAAGCAATGTCTGGCTTTCCACATTTTTGTTACACCACCGGTATCAGATAAGCTGAGATTTAACATGATTCAGCTATCTAGCATTTTTTGTCTGTCTGTGCTGTACTTTTTGTAATCCTGCGGGTTGAATAGTAAGCACATGAATGAAACCGAGGTTTCTGCTGAGGATTACTGATCAATGAACTATGCATGTAGATACCGATTTGAAATCCCTAGGATTACAAACCGGAGATATGGTTTATGCTTGTGCATACTACTACTTGCATATGGCACCGGTATCTCCATGTGATGATTCATTGCTGGTTTTACTGGTATAAAGGCCGGACTAATGCCACGGTTACGACTGAATAATTCAACATACACTCCTCACAGCTAAACCATCCGGTTTTTAAAATCTACCTACATTCCTGTTTTCAAATAAACATTTCAAGAAAATGGTCAACGTACTCTTCATCGGTGGGGTTTCTGGCGTTGCCCGCTCCTTCCTCCCCCCACTTATTGACTCCCCCAATGTCAATATCACAATCCTCTCGCGCCTCAACTCAACTTCATCTCTCTCCGATCTTCCCCCAACCATCAGAAAGCTGAAAGGGGACCTTACCTCTCTTCCCGATCTCATCGCTGCTTTCCAGGGTATTGATGTTGTCATATCTACTATTAGTTCTTCGGTACTCCACCAGGAAGTCCTCTACATTGAAGCAGCCATTGCTGCAAGCGTGAAGCGTTTCATTCCCTCGGGATACGGCGCGGACCCCACTCACCCATTCCTCCAAGCGAAGAAAGATCATCCATTTTTCAAGACAAAGATCTCCACGCAGACACTCCTAGAGAAACTGGGGACAGAGGGGAAGATTAGTTATACTACAGTCATCCCCGCAGCATTCGCGGATTGGGGTTTCGAGTATTCTTTTTGGGGAATCGATATTCCGAACCGTAAAGCCATCCTCATCGATGGCGGAAATGTCCCTTACAGCTCGACGAACCTACTTACCGTCGGTAACACGCTTGCTTGGATTGTTAATAATCTCGAAGCCTCCAAGAACAGAAAAATTTATATCCAGGACATTGAAGCGACACAACTTGAGCTGCTCGAGGAGACGGAGAGGGTCCTGGGAGGGGAGCCTTTCGAAAGGGAGTATTTTACTGGCAAGGAGGCATTTGATAAGGGGGTGAAGCTGGCTACAGAGGGTGAGCCAGCGGTAGGAATAATGCTGGTGCTGGTGGCAACGGTGTGTGGTAGAGATGGGGCAGGAAAAAATCGTGGGAACGATACGGAGGAGATCGGATTGAAGCCAGTAAGTCTAAAGCAGATCGTCAGCGATGCGGTGAGGTTCTGGGAGGAGAAAAAGAACACGAGCGCAAAGTAGCAAAGAGGGTCAGTGATGCGGAAATTATATGTAGAAACTACATGTACTTTTGGTGGAAGGTGGAATGCAATTGATTAATTGAGGGATCGAGTAAATAAAGTCTTTGAAATGTATGAAGACTCTATTTGTGTAACATCGGGCTCATATATCAGATTGCTTTGGGTACCAGTGCCGTCTTGTGTCTTTGGTAAGTTGGATATGTATATTCTGGCCCGTTTACAAATGGGATCACTTTGAACATCGGCTGGCCCATCTACAAAGTGAAGCTAAGAGATGGCCGATATTCAAAGAATATACTATCTGTAAGCGAGCTTGGAAACTCTTTCAACACAGAAGTATCAGCCTAGCCTTAACACCATACCTGCAGTCGTACCTTGCTATTCTAAACCTGCATAGTCTATCAAAATTCGCTTGGTATAGTAAATTATTCGCCACAGAAAATTCAATATCTGTGGGGTAGCGCTGTGGGGGAAAAAAGGTGTGGCTGAGTCTATTCATTACAGCAAGGGAAAGGTTTGGTGCAAGGTGCAACTGTAATTATAAATTGTGAGAAGCCCAGGAGGTGGTGGTTGGGGGAGAAGGGAATCTTTGCCTTGGTGAAAGTTTTGGATATCAGCCACCTAATTTAGTTTCACTTTGTAGACAGCCGATGTCCAAAGTGATCCCATTTGTAAATAGGCCAACCGGTTTGTAAAGCGGCATTTATGATAAACGGATCAGAACATATACAGATACATTTTGGGCCCTCAAATGCGGACATGAGCTATCACTCGGCCACGATTGACATACTCATGTGGAATTGTATCTCCTACAAAGCTCAAGAGGCTGTAATTCACCCTGTATTGGATGAATTTCCCCGACCTAAACCTAGAACTTATATGGAATTAACCCGAATAACTGAAGTACGTTTGCTTTTGTTTCATCTTATTGCTCTTGGGCCGGCCAAGATGGGGAGGATTTTGGAGGGAGGCGAATTGTACTCTAACGCCATTAAACGGCAACGCGTTTCTATGAAGTTTTCTCTGGTTAAATAGGGTCGGATGTTAGCGTTTCACTTGCCACAGGCGATGAGGTGTTTGTTTATAAGGGAAGTAAAATGTGTGCTCAGTTATAAATGCCCTATTTAGTGTAAATGAATATAAATTGTGAGATTGGGATGCAGATGATCCAAAAAATACATATCTTTTCTCAATTTTGTAGGCGGCAATGCCAAGACTCACGGGTAATGACTCGTGACACTTTTACTATCCACAACTTCTCTATTTCCGCTTACACCCCCCAAACGTCACCTCAGCAGTTCCAACTTTTTATCATCAACACTTGAATTAGAGTACCCTAGAATCCAACGGAATGACTTCGACGGCTGTCTCTACCTGTGCCTCTCCTCTTAGGTCCGGTCCTGTGGCTCCTGTCGAGGACTCTTCCCGCTGATATACCTGTAAGAGAGCCGATTTTGAGCTCGGTATTCCCCTTGGAAAATGCCCCAGATGCAGATCTGTCAACCACTACTCCCACGAATGCGAGATCGTTGATTGGAGAAACCACCGAGAGATTTGTGGCCAGAACCCCCTTGCTGCCCGAAGGCGCAACACACCGATTATCCAAACTCCTATAAGCAGCCTTGCAGGTATACGGACAAAGGAATTCTCTAGGAAGGCGACTGCTGCTACGGCTACCCCGATGGCTCCTTTTACTTTCCCATCAACACCTTCCTTATTGCCTGTCAAACCTGAGGATGAAGGTTCTGCCGGGACTTCTAGCCTTATTTCCGTCGAGCGTTCATCTGACTGGAGTATTGAAGGACTAAGTGATGTGTGGGCAATGGGGGAAGATTGCGATTTTTCTCTTGGGCCGGGCGATGCCGAAACTAGTCGTTCTATGGACGTGTACGAAGTATTGACTGCATCAAAATATTCCTCTTCTTCATCCGAGAACCCCCTAGATATAACTAGTACTAAATCTTGGCTTTCCTCACTCCCTGAGATCGTTTGTTACAATGCCATCATCGATGCCTACCGCCTCCGCATCGAAGACAAGTACGTGCTGACAGGCAAATTGAAGCTGGATCGTTGTATGCCAACACATTCCCACTAGCTCACTTCATACTCTTTGTTGAATTAGCGAGAGAGGAGGGGGTCCTGCCGGATACTTGGTGTCCGCAAAGAAGAGTAGCGTGCGAGCAAGTTGCACTAGATGAAAAGGGGGATGCATGTATCCTACACACCATTGATAGCAGATATATCTTGGATAGATATAGGAACTCGGATCCGATTGTGTTGGAGGTTTTGCGGATGGTTGCAGATAGGGTTTATGGACGTAAATTGTATGCTTTAAAGTTGCGCTTCTTCGAGAACCCAGCAGGAAAGGGGCTGGCAGGATGGTAGGCTAGGTTGTAGAAATTATTAATAGAGAAATAGCAAGTGTAAGTTCTTGATATAAGCTATTTCAACGCAGGAGTTCTTAATATTCAACTAGTCAGCTAGTTTTCTTATTACTTCTTTGTTGGTTGAGTGATGGAAGAAAAGCCCTACTCATGAGGGGGTATAGGTAATCACTTAAAACAATTCGTCAGGACTTCTTTCGCAGAGTATTGAAAGCCAATGCGACAGTACACTGCCTTGTTGACTAATCAAGGACCTAGACTACTTAGTAGAGTTTCCCAGATTGGTGTGGAAGATCGTAAAAAAGCATGGACGTGATGAGGTTCGAGTGGCAAAACCTTCCGTTACCATGGTCTAGTTGGTAGGCCAGCGCGGTGGAACGGTAGGGTTATGCCTCTGAGCTATTTTTCTGCCAGTAGATGTATGGCACCGACTTATCCTTTTTTCGAGTCGGACCCCTGGCCTATCATATACTATCGGGGATCGATCTGATAAGATTGACGCCTGCCCCCATCTTCATTCCATCTTCAGCTCCCTCTCATCCTTGCCCTTAGCTCTATTTCAAATTTATTCTGCATAACTATTATCGTCACCACCAGTTTCATCTAGATCATCGTATCCGTGAGCCTCATCTAATTATTCAAAATCGGAAGGTCTTGGCATTATTGTCGAATGAACGCGAGATTTAGACAAAATAGCTTGACAACGCACCTACCAGTCTTTCCAATCCATCCATTTGCCTTTTAACCTCCAATACCTTTCATTTTTGCCCTTTCTGTCATCTTATTTTCCCACTAAGAAATAGGTGTCAGAATAGATGTGGTAATAAGTCCATTTGTGGGATATTTTCCTCATTCACTCCGATGTCCTGCAGCCCAAGCCAAATCATTTGGCATAATTGCGACCCCTGGCTTCTCAATTCCCTCTTCCTCTTACTCTAGTGCTGTTGGTAACTTCTTATTTTCAACCTAGTCTCTCAGGTGAAGGGAGCTGAGGTGGAGGTGGAAGTTTTGATTCTTTCGTTTTCGAAAAAATCATATTTTCTTGAACAGGCCCCGTATTATCGTACCGAATTCTTTATTGTGGACCTCACTTGAGGCGCTTAATTTTGATTAAGAGGCAAGGCACCCATGAATATCATACTTCTGTTAGGGAATACCAATCACACTTAGGATCATTGTGGCTGGGGAACATGTCGACCAATCACAAAAGGAAAGGGGCCGAATATTACCATTTATGGCCGGATTTTTAGCTCGTCTGGGTGTTGCCGTATGTGACGTACGCGCGCATGATATGAAATCAGCGCGTTGCTATCTGGAAGTTTCCCCGCACGGGCCCCACGGAATTCAGAAAGTGTATTTTATATCCTGCCAGCGTACTCTAAAAACTGCAATATTGAAATACTAGTCGTAGTTAGACTGCTCCTGCCGGGTAATCATGCCAAGCAGTTTAACGTCCAGCAAAGTCACTACTTGCAAAATACCTACCCTGATTTTTACTCTCACCCCCGCCTCCCGGTCAAATACTTTATGGGTTTGTGTCTTGGCTATTTCTCCTACTTTAGCCTTTTTATTAGGGCGGGTCCTTGGCTTCAAGCAAACTCAGGCAAGCTTAGTCTATAGAAAGAGCTGCGAGTGACGGTCCATGAAGCCGACCAGGGGTCTTCACGTTTCGGCCAGGAAATCATTAAAACAGGGATTTCCCCGTAGTTTTAACTGCCAGGACGAATAGAAACCTTGACCAAAAATTTGCTTTATTGTCTCTTGCTATTGAATAACCAACGTTGCTATTCGGGGGTGTAAATAAGGCGAGAGGTGTTCCGGATGATAGAAATTCTAATAAGAAGTGTCGTTTTCAAGGAGGAATCATACATATAAATTTTGCGCTTTTTCTCTTAGAGCAATTTGTCTACAACTTCCGTCGACCTAGAGATTAGAGACCAGGGACCAGTTCATGACTTTGTTGTTGTGAGAATTTCCGGATATGCATAATTTTCACGTAAATTTTGTACGCTCGAGCCACATCCATCATGCTCCGAACGGAGTGAAGAGCCAACTCCCTTCGAAAAGTCTTGGCTTCGTTTCCTTGGTGCTTATCATTGGCCCGCTCGCATATCACGTGATGCCTGCGTCTTATTGGCCCATTCTTTTAGCTCTTTTTTGATGCCACGGTATAACTATCCGTTCCTGAGATCCTTCAGATATTAATTAAATTGCATCCCATAGGGCTGGGCTTGTAGTTTTCTAAAGTAAATCTCATACTAAGATACGGTAGGCCTACTATGGAGACAATCACCAAATCACTTTTTGTGACTCGAGGACGAATATGCGGTATATTATTGCCACACTCGGGCGGTTATTAATACGTATCTCGGGTGACTGACTTGCAGCAAGGGAACTAGCAACCGTTTAACCAGTTAGTCATGATAACCTGCATCCTCGGGGTGTACTAAAATGTAATATTTGAAACACATAAAATATCATATATCATCGCGGGGGGTCCGTGATCGGAAATGGGTTTATGTTGACGTCGCAATTGAGATATCCGAGGTATTAGCCACCACCGGAGTATTCAGACGATAAATAATAGCCCAAATTGTTGAGTTACAATGCCAACCCCAACACATGCAAGGTATCTCTTCTGATAGAGAACTCTGGCTAATTAGACCAAAGACTAAACGTTGTCTGCACCTATTTGCTTGTTTTCCGAAAATTCTTTCTAGCTGAGTGGATGCGGAGTTGCTGTTTTTGCTGTTACAACTTACCTATTCAAGATATTAATTTCCGCCTGAGCCATGAAAATCCCTGGGAAATTCATTGAAAGTTTACCACCAAGAAACACCGTCCTCCCTTAGGTATCGGGTCACTTCAAACATCGAATCAAGGGAATACTGTACCGTCTCCCGCATCCTACACATGTAGTTCTCAGACTTCATGCTATCTCGTGTCTATCGAGTATGGGCAGCTAATTGGTCGTTCCTCAGCCTGACGGATATTTCTTTCAGGGTATGTGCCCTCTCCTCCTCCTCCTAGTCCGCGGCCACATTCTCGGTCGTAGGGGCGGGGCAAATCGCCAACGTGTAACATCTGTTCGATTAGCCCACCATCTCCACGAAATCTTCGCTCCGGTCCCATAACACCCTCTTTCAGATCGCACCGGATAAGAACCACAAAAAGAAAACTGCCTTTTATCGCTATCTCCACCCGTGCTACTGCCGCAGTTACTGGGATTAAACACCTTTTTGGGTTCTCAGCCGTGCCGTCGACATCAAACAAGAAAGCAAGCTTCGTCAGTTAAGTGACACGAAACGAAATCCAAATGGCCTCGACCCCATCTCATGCCTTTCCAGCCGGAGAACCCGCAACCGCGGCCGGGCCTGCATTCCCAGACCCCGCTCGCTGTAATTTAGACACCTGCTCTAAAACCGCTGCCGAGCTTCTCGCCCCGCTCAACAAATGTGCCAAATGCAAAACCACAGCCTACTGCTCCCGCGATTGCCAGGTTGCCGACTGGCCGCTTCACAAGAGGATCTGTGGTAGACTCGCTGCCGCATCTTCTAGCCCCGCCACCATTCAGCAAAATTTTTTCAATAGCACTCCAGAGGGTCTCCACAGCATGGGGGACGCCAAGGCTTGGCTCTCCAGTCTTCCAGAGAGACTACGCTACGAAGCTGTCAGCGATGCCTATCGTCTCCACATGGAAGATAGAGAGGTTTCCACGGGATCTTCTACAGATATCATGCTTCTGTTTTTTATGCAATTTCTGAAGATGGCAATGGACAACGGAGTATTGCCCGACGAATGTACCCCGAAGGACGTCCTTGATATGGCAATTGATCAGACCGGGAACGCATGTATCTATCATCCGATGGAGAAGAAAGGTGTCCTTGAGAGATACGGAGATCCGAACGTCCTGGAAAAGTTGAGGATGGTTGCGGCGAGAGTCTCTGGTATGCCTACCGAGGGGCAGTAGTTGTGAGTTTTGGATCTGATGACAGGAAGATGTGACGTTGGGGATGTGCTCGCAGAAAGATACTAAGCGGAGTGTCAAGGAGGACTTAGAAGAACATATGTTAGTGCGGCTATCTTGTATCTACAGAAGTCTGTCTCAATTAAATAGCACTCAGCTTTGCCAGCACCCGTCCCCTGTTGATCTGATATGGCAGCATTCGTGGAATAGTCATCGATCCTCAGTCAGTAGGTGAAAAATAGCCAAGTTATGCCATGACTTACCCAGGGCTTCTCGTTCGCTTTCATAGGAGCATCAATTCTCTTCAACTGGCTACTGCCCCTTTTCGAAAGTTGCTTGTTGTTTCTAGAAAGGAGTTGCTATCTTGAAACCACAAGGTAAAAGGTAACAATACGAAGCTCTATCTTAAACTGATGGTTGACATAAAATTTGCTCATTCTCAGCGGAAGCCATCTTCCAGCAACTTTCTTTTTATTCAACTTATCTGCTCTCCTTTTCGCAAGGAGATCATGCCGGGCGACATGCACCTCGCCCTCAGGGCTTCGAGTGATCGTGTGTGAATAGACCCAGGGCTTTGACAGAGATCGCATCACGTGACTGAGCTAGATCACTCACGCTATCCGTTAACCGGTCAGGTGATTTGTTCACCTATCAGCGATATTAGTACTGGAATGAACAATAACCACATTTAGTCCTACTTTCCATTCTCTACTTGTTTCAGAGGTCTCAACCCCAGCGTATCTGAGAAGACCATCAAGGCTGCATTTGCTACCCATTTTTTTAACTTCAAATTTGTTTATCCTGGTTTTCCCCCACGAAATTTCCCTTGCTCGAGAAATCCTATTGGCTGACCTGATCTGGTCGCTGTGCTTCATTCCATGGCCGGTGGAATTTCCCTGGGCGCCAAGAGTCAGACAGGTGTATAAATCCATCCAAAACCCTCTTCTCCACTTACCTTTCTTTTGTTCTCATATAGCCATGTTGTGTGTTTCTGGTGACTTCCCTAGCAGTAATCCAAGTAAGCTTTGCTACCTGGTATCTCTTTCGTCCGGCTGCTGGCCAATCCGGCACCATTCTCACGGGATGTAGTTTCGATTAGGTGTGGGACGGCGGTGGTCAACGCAACCTGTATACCACTGTGGGTAAAACACGGGTCGCGCTGGCATCCTGCTTGCCCTAAGCCCCCACACCTCATCAAGGATCTCAGAAATTCTGCCGCTCTGTTGCCCGCATGGCTAGCCACCTGCATTGTTCTCTCCATCGAAGAACCTAAAAAATAAAAAATAAAAAAATAAAAAAAAAGTAAATAGGACCCCAAAAAAAAAAGCTCCAGTTCTACTTTTACTTTCCCCTATTTAGTATGCGAAGAGGCGGGGAATACTGTATTTTAGCCTCTGACCTAGAGGAGCTTGGCTTTCAGTTTATGTAGCATGCAGTCTAGGATAGGAACTAGTCCTCGAGTCACATGACCTGGATTTGCAGAGCAGTTGTTCTTGGCGTGTCTGAGCTTTACATTGTACCCTAATTCCTTGAAAAATTGTAGTTATCGATATGTCTAACGGCACGAAAACAAATATTCTCAGGGTGCGGAACTACATCTATCCCAAAAAAATATTTTAATCTTCGTCTATTTTAGCTACTTACACACTTCGTACCTAGTACTACATGTCAAGACCGTAAGAAATTGCTTATGTATTTAAATAAATCCAAGTTCACATCTTTTAAATATATCCATCAGTCTAGCCCCACTCTTTCCATCAAACGATCTGCTTTTTTGCACTAGCATCAGAAAGCTTGTTGAAAAAGGTGAATTCGTCCTCAGAAATGCCCCGCCGACTATAAATACACAACCACAGCTCTAGATAGATAAATGGGTTCTCCAGTGATAGCGAATGCGGCGTTAACCGTGCGCGCGACCGCAAACTGGTACCCCGTTTTACTACAGCATTGATATCCACGCCAAACCTGCCCGCGAGCTCGGCATCCCACTAAGTCCATGCTCAAAAATCAGATCAACTCATGCTAATCCTAGACTCTGACTCGAAAGTTAATTGAACCATGTGTGGTATACTTCCCGTTTCTCACCCAGGTACCAGTGGCTCAAAAATCTGTCCTGAAGAGTGGTATCACCAGCGATTCCCATTATGTGGTACATGTGATAATCTACGCTTTACATGTTAAAGTTAGTGCATTGTTGAAAGTCATGGCTCCTCACTCGACACATAGCTACAATCAACATAATTCGGTATCAGTAGTATCTGATATCCCAAGCACTTAGAAGACAAAAAAATAAGCGGTAGCAGTTATGGGTAAAATAAATGACTTAGATTCTTGACTAGATAGTTAACATGTTGGAGACGTTGCTGATATATTATACGGTACTACATGTACTTGCTAGACAGCGATTACCATATATTCACCCAATCTCCATGTCGCCTAAGCCGTATCCCACGAAGCAAAAATTTCCCCTACCATTCGAGACGCAATATATTATCCTGGAATCCCCTAGGCTAAGATAAACATGGCCGGCAATTGATAGGCACTATTTTCGCCTGATTTACGGAAACCACTCACTATATTCTGTTGCTGGGTGCCGTATTTATAGTCTGTTCTAGGTCTTATCCTTCACAAACGAGGTTTCGGTCTCATATTGTGTGCATACGTGCTATCAGAACGTTATGTGGCTCCTATTTACAGGCCTACGCACGCCCTGATTCGAATTCCCAGAACCATATTACTGTATTTCACACTCATCCCGGAACATCCCCAAAGTTGTGGAAACTAGAAGCCATTTGTAGTATAGAGTACGAACCACGCAAGACCAAGGTGTATTCGAATGTTGAATTATGGCAAACTAATATCTGCGGCTCCCGGAACGCACTAGCTTTTCTCAAGAAGTTACGCCACCTATAGGCATTAAAGTTTTCACCCAAAAAGAGCCGTCGGCTTCAGAGACAATAACTAGTTGTATAATCACAAGTTATCACTCGAATGATTGATCACTGGGTATATTGGAAGTCTAGGTATATGCTTCCTGATATGCCTATATATGCCTATTATCTACTATATGTTTGTCCTAATTGATATGATTGGTCCTATGAAAAGCTCTTCTACATTAGTTCTATCTAGAATGCCTTTGCCTTTCTCTTCATTCATTACTCTTTAGTGAGATATCAAACCTGCCAAATATCCCAACAACGTACGCTAGAGGTATTACGTTTTAATAGGCCCCCCTTTATTATTAGCCCCTACAGAAGTTTCAGAGGGGATATCAAGCATCCTCATGACCTGTATAGAGGCTTTCGAATCTTCAGTCTTAATCGAGATATCAATTGACATCTCTTTTCAGCAGACCAAGTTTCACCCGCTAAACCGATCTTTCACACATACTCACCTTAAAACACCTATGATCAGCGGTACAGTTGGCTAGATATTCACTACTTGCAGTATGTCATTCCACACCAAATCACCCCTCGTCCCCAACCGTGATGGCTCATCATTAAAATATTATCATGTATTCACCAAACCTACAAAAATCGTGCTAAAGATAATTCAACTTTGCCTGGCATTCTTAAATCCCCTTGGTACCTAACTCCTCCAAACCACATTGCCTAACTTAACCTAAACCTTTCTAGGAGTAAAATATCTTCCTGTCAATTTCTAACATTACATCCTCACCCTCGACCCCCATAGCCACATGTCTATCCACAATTTTTCCTTCTGCCATCTTGAGTTCCCCAAATTTTAGCTTTAGCTCCTGTAGCCCCTTTGGTAACGGGTCCCCTCCAAGACACCCTCCAACGGTCTTTATATCTAGCGTCGGGTTCCGTGTCGTTCGAAGGATTGTAGAAAAGCTCGCATCGCTAGATACACCATTCATACCGAGAGCCGCAAACCCGAATATCGCAATGGACAGCGTAACAATCGCTGCTGCTGCATAAGCCGAGACCAGCCTCCAGGCTGTGTATCGGTATACATTTTGAGGCTTTGTCGAGATGCAAGTGGTGTTTGTTAAAGCGGCATATTCCATGAGGGGAGAAGACTTTTGAGTTCCAGGCGAATCAGCGGCGAGTAGGGAGACAACCATCATCTGCGCCATTTTCTGGATGGCAGCACCGATTAAGGGAACGATCTCGTAAGAAGCTGAGGCCAGCGAGGTTGCACCGACTTGCGTTTGATTGACCAATTTACCGCTTTCGTAGGTTACCCGTATGCTACCACTATTAGCCCGGTTAAAAGCACTTATACTATCAAAGGCCATATTGACGCTGTTGGAAGTCTGATACACAGCCGATAACCCGCGGGCATAGTATCCCCCCCTCTTCAATATGGAATCGTCCTTTGCCACCTTGGCCTCAGCAACATTACCGCCGAGTATGTCCACGAGCACGTCAAAAAGTACCCTGTTAGGTTTATAGGTTTTGTTATTCAAATCGATCGAGGATCGATCGAGGATCTCGACGTCTCTAATAATCGGTTCTTTAAAAAGTCCGTCCTGAATATTCAGACCGACGGTGTAACGCGCAATTGAATTCTCACAGGTACAAACGTGCTGTTGGAGGTCCTGGAGTGCTTGCGGATCTGTCCAGTTTGGTGTTGTACCTGGGACGTATCTAACCCAGAGTGTGTTGTTCCATTCTCCCGCATCAAATAACGTTGTATTCAAATATTGACTAGCCCAAGGGTCGTTCGTCTGATCCGAAAGGGGCTTCTCGGTACACTTGATCGCAGGACCTAAGAATGTCACATTGTAGGTGCAACTACTCCCACAGTCCCGTGCAATGTTTGTCTCCTCTGGTAGCGGTAGCTGTTGATCCGCACCCTCGTAATCCAGGCCGGTGTTGCTTGGAGTTGCGGTGAGATTAGAGAACGCCGAGATCGTAAAGATCTTGCGGACCATCATGCTGGGCTGCTGGTACTTGTCTGCAAGATAATCGGCTAACTCAAAATATGTGACATTATTGCAGCACAATTTCTTCGCTGTTGGCTCGGGCTCGTAGTCGAATAGTATTGTCCGTACTGTACAATCGACTTCTTCGACTCGATTATCGGGCAACACCGAGATGGTACTAGGCGTTACAATTGCCACCAAAGGAAAAATCCAAATCAGAAGCGCCATGAGTGTCGCAAACTTGGCTTGCTTCACCATATTCCAGTTCGTAAAAAATATCGGGTCCGATGTAACGCCAAACATGGCATCAATCCCCGCTAGTGTCATGAACTTTTTCCGTAACGTAACCCACATCCACTGCTTTCGTGATATTCCCACAACAGCTGCCAACGAGGCTCTAGACAGGAAGGCCAGCCCTGTTCCAATGCGAATAACCCATTCCTGCCGGCTTGCGTCCCCAGCAGCGTCATTGTCCAGCATTCTATAGTACATATGATGGCTCACGGCACTTCCAACCCCGATGATAGACAGCAAGATAATTGATGCGGGGGTATACCAATGGATACCCCATTGGTGTGCGAGGGAGCCACTGTCAGGGATCTTCGACGGTTGGAGGTTTCTAGATGTGGCGAACCACCGCTGAATGAAACCGGCCTTCGGAGACGGTGGAGAGGTGGGAGTGTGAACTTGAGGCAGGAAGGGACTTTTCCCGTCACCCGGCGCAGACGAATGATCTCCCAGGGGCGAATATTCAGATGATGGCGGAGAGTGATGGGGAGCTGAACGGCGGAAGACAGGCATTGATGGTAGTAGTACGTATTCAACTTAACTACTTTAGGGAGGTAAGGTTAACTTTGCTCTGGGATCGTTCTAATACCACGCTGAAAGTTTGGGTGCGGTTTTAGGAACTTTTCAAGTGATATTTATTAGGGTAGGAGAGTGCTTCAGGAATTTCCGGGAGCAGCGCCGGCGGGGATTTACTATCACATCGAATGATACACTAAATTTCTCTCACCGTAGTAGTTCAGTACTGTATCACAAAAAGTTGTGCTTGAACAAACCATAAGAACTAAATAGAGGTACGGAACTTGCAATCGATATATAGATATGGCTAGAGCCAGTCGATTTGAGAAACATGTGCATGCGCATATGCTTTTCTAGGTGTTTATGCGTATGGTCGACCTTCTCTGGGGCATCGCCTCACGCATCACATCTAGTTAATTGGCCTCTTCACACCACTGGTGCCAGATAATCCCTCTACCCTACTCTTACCCCGCACAAATTTAGCAGCACCGGGTTTAAGAGCCCAGATAGCCATAATTGCCAAGAATTTGCGACCGAAGAGATATGCGCAATAAGTGTCTGGCAGCTGCAGGCTGGATCGAAAGTGAGAGCTCCATGCTTTATGTTTTTTTGTTTTTTCGTTCGCCCAGCAGAAACCATACCATACATCTAATCGATCCCGCCAGCCTAGAAATGGTACATTGGCCAGACCTGCCCCAGACGAAGTTCACTCTTTGGTCAAGCTAAAGTCGCTATCTCATCAGTACCGTATTACCAGAGATTAAAAAGGGACAAAACCTACTGATATTGACTTCGACTCTCAAGATACCCAACGTCAGCCCCATGAGAAAACCTCTTAAATCGAACCCAAGTCGATGGTGTGTACTAAAGCAAAGGGGGTTTCAGAATATCATCTATGGGGCTGTGCCTGCAAAGGTACGATTTAGGCGAGAAACCTGAGGCTCCAAACGCGAGAACAGTGTGCAACCACACAACGATATATAAGACTACATGGATCAAGAAACGATATTGCCCTATTTGGTACTCGGAGACAGGAAAGGGTTAGGAAATTCCTTCACAGAAGACAACAGCTTCCACGAACAGAAACAGCATCTCTCTATTATTGTTGTTGTTGGCCCGTCCCCTATCCTGAGTGTTTGTTGCCCCCACCCTGCTTGGAACACCAAAATCGGGCTCTGCATAAGAGAATCGCTGTACAAGAATACGGCTGGGACCAGTAATCAGGGAGGATATTCTTTATTAGGAATGTTTGAAGTAGAAACTGTACCAAATACGGACTAGCTAAGTAGTCTCAGGCTTTCTGGCTTTGTGGGCCGGGTGGTTTTGTGACATCCATCATGATAGCGAGTTCAAGCACTGATATCTTGTAGCGGACTTGGAGTGCCATAGCATGTCGGTACTGCCAATGAGGTAGAAGTCATTGATTTAGAACACTTATCGAGACTCCAAAGAGAATGTGTATGGGTACAATACCTAGTTAGACTTAAATCCTGATGTAGGAATTATCGAGCAGGTTAGTTGGAGTTTAAGGTAAGGGTGACAAATCAGGCCCCAAGGATAACAGTTGGCACACGGGTGGTCGGAACCCCGGAGCAGCGTCCAGTCAAGATTTATCACGCGGACCTTAATTTCGGGTCTCTGATTCGCCTGAGCTCAAGCTGCATTTCCTCTCCCCCACTATTGGAGATTACACCTACTAAACTCTTGCGTGTTGTGGAAATACTAAAAACCACCTATCTCCTTACAAGTAAACGTAAAGTGGCAAACAATGATCTCGACGAAAGTTATAACACGAACATCGAGGAAACTAATTGCGACTTTTAGTACCCCACGAACCCACTAAACAAGACCTCAAGTACTTACCGTACACGCAACGCGGCCAAGATTTAGAAAGCAAGGCAGCAACTAAGTTTGTTTTCCTAGTGAGATTATGTGGCCCGCTTGTACGGGAAGTGGTTCACATAATGATTATTCGTTCAAAAAATTGACTTCGTCCAGCCAAATATTCCCACCTGGGTTTTGGCCATTCTCGAGTGATAGTTCATGGTTCCTCTGATGGCTTGGCTTGCGGCTCAACCTCGGCATGCCCAAGCCCACCTTATCCTAGTCGTTCGCTACGTGGACATCTCGATTTGTTTGTAAACACCTCAAGAGCCATAGATGAATGATTTGTCGTGCTCCGAAGTGCGGTGGCTGCGGGACAGCCCAGTTATATCGTTATCCATATGCAGGGGCCCTGGCGCACAGCTGAGGATCCTGAATCACGAGAGGGATCTCCACAACCCATCAAACAACTCTTTCCAACAAACTCCTCTCCATTAAATGGATACGACACCCACAATGGCTTCAACTAGAATTGGCCCCGAACCTCCCCTCCTCACAAATCCCCCCTGGAAACCTATCCCTGGAATCTATAATTTCCGCGATCTTGGTGGTTACCCCATCGTGGGTAGCCTAGGAAGTGTGAGTGGAGCTTTCTTCCTGTCGAGCCTTTTACCCCCTCCGTCTTCCCCAACATCTCAATCCAGCGAGATGACACTCACGTATCAAGCATGTACTGCTTACAGGTCAAACGCAATATTATTTTCCGCTCAGCAGAGCCATCCCACATAACAAAAAATGGCATGTCCATGCTCGCGTCCGAGCTTGCCATCACAACCTCATACGACCTACGCTCAAGACCAGAAGTTCAGAGCCTAGAAGCGACATGTCCAATTCTTGAAATACCAGGAATCACGAGAAGTTTTGTGCCTGTGTTTGAGGATCAGGATCTGAGCCCCGAGTAAGTTACCTTGATAGCTCAAACTGTACCTCACCGCGTCAGACTGCACGACACGCTGGTAGCGAGCTAATTATTTGAGTTTTCCAGAGCTCTGGCGAAACGCTATAATTCCTACACCTGTGGTGACCTCACTTCTGCAAATCGCGCTATTCTCCGTGCCGGTGGGCCAATAGCCTATAGAAAAATATTCACACACATTTTAACCCGCCCCGAAGAACCCTTGCTAGTCCATTGCACTGCAGGCAAAGACCGCACGGGTGTTATATGTGCGTTAATACTAAAACTTGCGGGTGTGGAAGACAGGATTGTGGCAGAGGAGTATGCTCTCACGAGTGTGGGGTTAGAACCGTTTAAAGAAGCAATTAGAATGCGGTTAGGCAGATTACCGATGTTTGAAAAGGGAGGTGAAACTGCGAGGCAGGGGATGGAAAATATGTTGAGCTCGACGTATGTTATTACCTGCGAGATTTGATTCAAGAGCAAGCAAGGTGGTGGAGTAGCCAATGTGGGGTTGCTAACATGAATAATACACAGGGTGAACACAATGTTAAACACGCTGACTATGATTCGAGAAGAATTTGGTGGTGTGGAGTTATACCTAGAGAGGAATTGCGGATTCACAAAGGAGGAGATACAAGTGATCAAAAATAATGTTACATCACAGGAGCCGCCCTGTTTCCGCTTAGATGGAACTGGAAAGATTGCAGTGGTAGAGAATTAATAGGGATAGCTGGAAGAGATAGAGGCAAGCGTGGTAGAAGTAAAGTTTTCTAATACATGACGATCATCCAGCTAGATTGGCGGTAGGCTGGAGGGTTGGACAGTACTCAAGTACCCAATTACAGTAACTTTACAACCCCTAGAGTAATGAATCACAAGATATCACTCTAACTAATGCCAATCCTTATTCTTGTAACTCAATAGTCACGTTGAACAGACCCTCGTAGTCCCTTGTGTGGAAGGTTAACTGGGATAGTCATTTTTTTCATTAGAGATATGATTTCTGATAGGTTCTCATTATTTCTCGTTCCTACTTTATTTTCGTTGTTTCCTTTTACTAGTCCTCTATGGAGGGGAATCGCCCCCCTTGAACCTCGCTGATTCCTCAGCTAGCTCTATTGAGAGGACTTTTTATATTCGCTAGAGACTATATCTTACCGACCCCACTCACTACATGTAGCTATACTAGCAGCCTGCCTCAGCGTAGAGAGTCACTTGTCGACGATCTTGGCAGGCAATAGACATGGGATGGATTTTGGAGGGATAGGATATACTTTGACGCGATCTCTAGTGAATGATAGTAGTTAGTGGGGTTAATGGAGCCATAATCGTCATACGATAGGCAAACCATGCTAAAAACGAACGAAGTCGCCCTCCGCTAACCTACGATTGCGATGCAACTCCTACCCAAGCTTAGTGGGGCTTTCATAAAGAATACTGGGTGTCAGTTATAGAATGAGGTCTCCAATTAGAAAAATACAAGCCCCATTGTTTGTGTGAGACGTCGACGCCCCATAATAATGATTTTTAGAATTAGGCCAAAAAAACAGGACTTATGGGATCCCTTAACTTCCAGCGGGCTTATATCACACATAATATAGGTCTTAAGTTTCTGGTTGATGGAATCCCCTGTTTTGATTTATCTATCCTAAATCTTCAAAATGATTTAGCTGGAAAGGCCGTTTGACATAGGACCATTTACAATCTGGCATTTCCTCCCGCATTCATACCCTTAATTTCATATCCCTTTCTTGGAAAATGTACTCTTAGAGCTCTTTGTCCATTGTAGTCTCCCGTTGGCACAACCTCGAGTACGATAATCTCTTTATTCAATTCCCTGACTCTGCCTTTTTGTGGGTGTTCCTTCCCTGTGTCCACTGGAGTAACTTCTACTTCTTCTCCAAAAGTAACTCCTGAAGGGTCGTCACCAGGAACACCCACATCACCTGTTGTTGGCGAGCCCGAAGTTTGCTGGCTATTACTGTATGAAAGGATGATTTTCTTCGCCTCAGGACCTTTGATCTTTGGAACAACCGCTGAGATCGCTTTTGGCTCTGGGAGCTTTGATGCGAAGCGGGAGATGTAAGCGAAGGTTTTAGGGAAAGTTGAAGCAGTAATATCGGAACCCGCGAGAGCGCCACGAAGGTTGACGACCCATTCCAAAGGCCAGATGGCTGCAAGTGAGGTAAGTCATAATTCAAAAAAAAGATTTGAAACGGGAGGAAACCTTCGATGTCAACTAGAGAGAATTCTTCGCCGAGGACCCATCGGCGATCGTCAGCGAGAACTTGAGTTTCCATAAATTCAAACCCTTTTCTGATGCCCTTAAGTGCCTGAATATGGTCAGCTTTCTTCTTAGGTCCAATGAATAAATGAATTATATGCGTACCCTCGGCCTCGCAGCATCTACATCTTCCTTCTTATAGCTCTGCTCTATATTAGCACTAGCACCCAGAGCCCAGGCATAGTTAGAAGCGCGAATTAAAACTCACCTTACCACTATAGTCTGCTCGGTCCTTGACAAATCTCTCATCTTTCATGAGTGGCAAATCGCTCGGGATACAGCCCGCCGCATACGGAAAAATCTTATTGCTCCTCTCCCCAAATTCCTTCGATTTCTCTGGATCGATATCCAATCCTCCATTCGGAAACCTTCGTTCAAGCTCACGCAGGATGAGATATGTGTCACAGTATACGTCATTGCCTATGGAGAGAAGCGGTATACGGCGGTATTTAATTCCGAGAGAAGCTAGATCTGGGCGGGGAAGGATGGGTGGTTGAAGCTGCATAATGGGATATAAGCACTAGTTTTTACTCTCCTAGATTCAAAGCGGGCCGGGTCGAGTGGGGTGAACTGACACATTCTTGATATTTTATTCCACGTAAATTAAGATACCAGCTTACTTTGTGCGCATATGGGCTGTAGTACTGGAGTTGATATAACGTTAATAATGGATAATCGCAGGAAACATAAATAAAAGAAACTCCCCCAAAAAAACGGAAAGTTTATTATAAACAGCAGAAGCTACTAGCAAGACTCACATAGTGGAACAAAACAATCTTAGGATGCTCTTCCTGAACAGAGCTGGATTTCGGATTTTCAGACATTATTTGTTTCACGAACACAGCTTATAAGACAAACGGGAGAGATGTTAGGAATATGGGAGGAAATTATGATCTTACAGGTTGTAGCCCAGGGGATTTATAAACCGGCAATTTCTTGTGAGGATCCACAGCTCGTGAAGCCTCGGCCAGAGTCATCCCTGCAGAGCACCAGGCGCCCGGGTAACCACATTCATGCTAGTAACCAATACTTGGAGACCACATGCACCTGGCGTTCCAACCATAATGAAATTGCCTATGAGATCTGATAAGATTCGATCTCATGTTCCAAACAAAAAGTATCTACTTCCGTAACCTAGCAGATACTATAATTATTGGGGTTTTCTTTCTAGGACACATCCTAGGGCATAGTATGCGGTATGGTAAATTTATGAGCTGTATATAGGGAGTATTTTATTGATACTGGAGCCTCCACTAACACTAATATCTGATAATTTACCTTACTAAGCAGGCATTGTTTAAGCTTGAACTCGATGTCTCATCCCTGCCACCTTTTACAAACTACAATCTTTGGACTCAAATCACCGACCTCTAAGTTTGGAGGTGCTAATCCTCCTTCATGCTAATCCTCATACCTAGAGTTCCAATGCTAGTAACAATATTATTCGTCTATCACCTTCTACTTCATTTTTTAAAACTCTTTATCATTGCCCTTAAGTGCTTCCACCCTTCAAGTTCAACCCATACGCGGCAAAAAGTATAACGGAAGAGAAATCGTAAACACTGAAAAACAAATGCACCACTTCCCATAACAAGGAGAATAGTACTATAGCACAACCTCATAACTAGATACCATCCTGCCCCACAAGAACTCCCGAGAGTATTCTAGGAACTGCTAGCCGTCTCTTGATCCCAGTTTTGTGATCATATGATATCACTCGTACTATACACCTAAGTTGTCTCGAACCAGCCTCTGGTCGGCTTCTTAATATAGGCTTCCCTTCGTGCCTCCAATTTTTCAGTTGTTTCATTAGCTAATGTTTATTTTGTGGGCATTCGGGCTATGCACAGTTGCGTCCAACAAGTTCTTGCGGTTTTTGAGGTACCATGATGCAACATTAAGGCACTACGAGCCCCACAGCACAACACCCCCAAATCCAGGAGGCTTCCCACAACTGAGCTTTAACCATGCCAGTACAATAAAGAACATACTGTTAATGCTTTAAACAACAATGGTGAAACATGATGCTTTCTTTTTTGTTGAATAGTAAATATTTTCATTGAGTGGTTCATGGCATCTGGTTGCATCATGGTACTTCAAAGACCGCAAGAACTTGTTGGACGCAACTGCACATTGCTTTGGGAGACTGGCTAGCTATGGTGCGAGAAGGCGTAGGGGGGACCTAGGCAAGCTTGCTCACACCCTTTAGCTGCCTGAAAATATCAGTTAAAGCTTTTGATCGTTAGTTAAACCAACCCAGGTGGGCGGCCGGTGCCGCAAAAACTCTAGTTTCCCTTCTGATAACGCTTCTTGGCTGTGCCTTTACTAACAAATCCTTTTTGAAGGGGATGTAAACAAGCTGGCCCAAGTCCCCCCACGCCTTCTCGCGCTATATTTGGTGGAGCTCTGTCTATTGGCCCGACACTCGTATATATATAGATGCTTTCACCTCTAGTAAATAATCAAGCGATTCTTATTACTCATATAAGGTTATTTCAGTGGCTCTATGAGCCAAAAAAATCATACTTCTACGTTAGGTAATTCAACATACTAGTCTGAACGCAATATCATACTATGTAAAACTGTTTAAAGATAACATGCTAGCTAGTGAAATGCGACATATAACCGCGGGATTATATATTAGAAAATATGTTAGATACATGTAGTACGTTAGATAGTACGTGCCAGTGTATGTTAGGTAGTATGTTAAGAATACATGTAGTACGTTAGATAGTACGTGCCAGTGTATGTTAGGTAGTATGTTAAGAATACATGTAGTATCAAGGCCAAAAGAAAAACTAGTGATGGTGGCTCAAACTTGAAGTTTTTGTTTATTCTACTACATGTATATAAATTTAAGACAATCTAACTAAACTTGATGCACCATATGCAGTAGTATGGCTATATATTTCGCTGGTATACACCTCCCACTTGAAAGTAACTTCGGATACGCTGAATCAACCATTAGAACGAACGGCTAGCGAAATTCTTTAGATGGGAAAGTCTGGTTCACAAAAGAAAGCAGGTAATGGCATAAGCCAATACTAGCAGTTCCCCCCCCCCAAAAAAAAGAAAATCTCCTGGAAGACAATCATTTTGTCCAAGTACAACCTCATTTTACCACTAATCGGATGCGACACACTAGTACCGCAAGAACTGGAAACTCACAACATATACGGCGCCAACGGTAAAAATTTCTGAAACACTCGGGGAGAAAACGCCCGCAACTACTCGAACAAATCGCAATTGCCGAGACAAAAAACGCTATGGAATAAAAAGCAAAAAAAAATGGGTGAAAATAATAAAAGCTGGATGAATAGAGAATCGAAGTGAAGAGAAAATGGTACAAATGAACCTCCGCTTAGCCTTCCTACAAATAGTTATAAGAAAAAGACAACATAAAAAACAACATCCTCTCCCCTCTCATGGCACCATTCGTCGTGGTTAACAGCCAAAAGGCAATAAAAAGAACGAACCCCTATATACACTTCCCATCATCTCATTAATCTCTTTGCCCTTCATTCAGCAGCAGTTCTACAACCAATTGCCTCCCTTCAACCTCTGGGTGCGCCATGGCAACTTTAATTGACCTTGTTCCGGCACTGCCTCCACTCTGCGCATCATCAATACACCTGCAATCTCTCCCTGCGATGACTTGTCTTAGCCTCCCATTTTCCGCATTTCTGATCTCGACGAAATCGTTATCAAACACCAGTATATAAGGGCCGTATATTGCGACCGTTTTGGCCTTTCCGACAAATTCCATGATAACCCCGCGAGACACGTCACCATGCTTGTTAACGTACACACCACACTCTTCGTAACAGAGCAAGAACTCGATCTCGGAAAGGCGGAACATGCCGAGTGGTTTTTGACCTTGAAGACGGGTGGCGATATCGTTGACGTGGGAGGCGCGGAGCTCAGGGACAGACCAGGGCTGCTTCTTATCAAGTGTCATAACCTCAAATCCTGTTACACTCGCTCATCAGCACACCACTTATCATGTCACTAGAGGAATATTCGAAAAAGATAAGGTAGAAACAAACCTTTACTAGTCTGAATGGCTAAACTTGAATGGAAAAGATTAATTCCATAACAATCTGTTGGAATATAAAAATCGCCGTAATCTCTAAAGAACTCAGTTGTCCCTTTCCTCGAGAACCGACTTTTCTTCTCTGGCGCCTTCGGGAATACAGGCTCCAAAACCTTGAAGGTGGACGTCAACCCTTCCCGCTTCTTATAGAACACCAAGCTCCGTTCCTTCATTCTTCCTGTCGCAAAGAAACCCACGTCTCTTCCGCCAGACAACTTCTGTGGCGGCCGTTGCTTTGCCGCAGCATCTGTTGTTGTACCGGGTGGTGGAACGACAGTATCAAGGTGGTATGCGATGAGTGATTTATCTGCCAGCACCAAGAAGAGACTGAACTCTTCCAAAACTGCGATCTGGGTAACCCGAGAGATGTTGATCGCCTGCATCCGTCAGCTTCCTCCCCAAATATTCCCAGAATTAAATTAGTGAAAACAGTTGTGAAAACATACCCTCATCCATCCCCTTGGATTCTTTGCATCCGCTGTAAAAACCCCATAATCTGTCCCAATAGCCACCATCTCCCTCCCAAATTGCACCGTGAAAGCTGTCGCACAATTGACACTCGCCCTACATATAACCGGCGGTCTTGCGCCTGCCTTCTCAAACATCCTCTCGACTTCTTCAATCGCTCTATCTAACGGGGTGCCTCTAACCACAATCGGCTTCGGCCCGCTACTCGCAGTAGTCTCGTATCCAAATGCAGTATCTGCCATCACTTTGAGTCTGAACGGTTCTGCGTTCTGTGCGTGTAGAGACGATGCATGCCTTTCTTTCGCTTGAATGATCTTCTCACACCAATCTTGCCTATTCTGTGCGGAGGGCGCGTACAGTGTATAAGTATTGTCGTCGGCCTTCAGGGAGCGGGACGGGTTGCCAAGATGCTTAATGCGGAAGGGATACATGATACGGTCATCTTTCTGGCTCTGATCCGGCAGCGCCGTTACCAACCTCCCCGGCGCTGTCGCAACACTTGCCGCTGACATCCCTGTATTAGAATGTTTAAGATCTCCTGGCCCGGGCATAGCACTTATGGTGTTGTGTCTTCCCTGCGGTCCTGGATTTGCCTTCACCGTTGCGGCGGCAGTCGGTCCTCCCAGCCCAAGTCTATTTGCAGTATTCCTAACAACAGGATCATCGTTCGTTGACTCTAGCACTAATAAATCCATAGGTATTGGCTATTGTTGCGCGATCAGTACTTTCCCGAATCCATATTAGATCCATCCGGGGTCCTCACCATTCTTGAAACGTCGTATCTTTCATGCTTTGCACCCCCATGGGCGTCCCTCTGCATGGTGGTTTTGGCAAGCACTAAGTAATGATCAAATAGGATAGCATGTGTCTCTAGCCATGTAAACCTATTGTTCCCGTTCCTCTGCAGATCTCCCTTGAAGATCAGCTCCCTCCCCTTCTCATCGAGCATCAGGTCCACATCCCATTGCCTCATTATCAACTTCGCTCCCAGCTCCTGTAGCGCAACGCTCTTACTCATCTCGTCTACTTTCGAATCACACTCAAGAGTTACTTGTCGAATCTCCTCTATCGCGCGTTGCAGGTTATCCTTTTCCTCGGACTCGAGGACTGTATGTTTCAACACTGTGGCTAACAGCAGACTATACCTTTGTAGCCTAGTTATTGGGCTTTTGAGAAAGGTCACCCAGTCCAGTCTTCTTGACCGTGGGTCCTGCCGACACTGGTCTAGAAACTGTTTGAAGATCATGTTCCGGTCAGACTCTCGACGCACTAACATATCTGCTTTTGGGAACGCTGCGGCATATGCTAAATAAGCACTTTTTGCCTTCCGGATCCACTCCCTAAAAATATCGCTGAAACCAACAATCCACGGCCCCTGCTCCCTTTGCCTGAATTTCAGTTGTGGAAGCAAATGTTCCTCAGACACCTTCCTCACCGCGTCCGCTGCACCAAACACATCCTTGACGAACGAATCCAACCTCGTAGGTTTGATAATGGGCGGATCGCTATTCGCGATCGTATCTCTGTACAGGGTCTTCAGGATTCTCAGATGCTCCATGTACTCATCCTCCGTCTGGACAATCTCATGCAAGTTGTTTTGTCTCTCAATCTCCTTCTTGCTCACTTCGCCCAAATCTTCCTTCTTTAGCTTCCAAAACGTCGCCCAGTCCTCTACCTTCTTCTGTTGTTCCTCTGGATACTGGCTGAGTGTGATCTTCCTTAACGTCCTCGCACAATGATGAGCGTAACACCGTCCTGGGCTCTCTAGTTCGTGAAGCTTCGGGGCGTAGCACCCGTTACCGGTGACTTGGTAGATAACTCCCGAAATCTCTCCGTCGCCAAATTTGACCCACTCCTCCTCCTTTACAAGCGCCTTCTCCTTCAACATCCCACTAACTACTTTCCCTGCAAGTGTCTCAGCATCAGCGACATTCATAGTCGGCACAAAATGCGTAAACAGCGCAACAATCCCGGCCGCAACAGCTCCTTCCTTCAAATCTTGCTCGCCTTCAGTCATTTCCGTTAACCAGGCTTTAATCGCGCTAAGTGCCCACGGCCTCTCGCACTTCTTGAAGTCTCGACTAGATAACTTCTTCGGATCAAACTTCTTCGTCATTGGGATTGGTGGGAGGTCGTTAATTGTCAGTCCCTCGCTATCGCCGACTGCTAGGGTCGTCGCGCCCGCATGGACGGAATTCCTATTGTTATGTGTTCGAGTCGGATGGGCTTTTCCGTCCGTCTTAGACCTGATTGGCGCAAGCGCTGGCGGAGTACTTGTATGAGAACTTAGGCTTGTACTTCGTGGGAAATTTGACCCTAGCCCGAGGTTCGGGACGTTCGATATGACCCCGTCTGCACTCACGGGCGCTGCATACTGTCTAGTACTCACCGGCGGCCTCGAGCTGCCTCCTAGTGAGTGATGACGTTGATGTACTGGGCTCCCCGAGTCTGGATATGGCAGGCTCCCGTAACTTGAACTGCCACCTAATTCAGACAAGTTATCGTAATCAGGTGGGCTTGGGAGAGGCCGGGTTGTCATCGGGCTAGACTGTGCGCTATTGATGCTTGGTGGGGGATGATAGAACAGCTCTGGAATAAAAGATCCATCAGAGTCACTTTGGTGCTTGCTAGGGCTCTGAGAGCCGGAGCGGTTGATATCCTCTTCGCCTTCATCGAAACTCATCTTTCTGATATGTGCAGAAGGTTTGGAAAGCCCCCCTGTACCTGCCGTATCCACCCGCGCGTTTTGGAACTCAGGGAATGGGTGCACCTCCCTACTGTCAGGAATCGCAAATTCGTAAGCCGGCGGCGCTGTGCTCCTAGAGGCCACGCTCGCATTACTGTCCATTCGCCCGATGTCCAGGTGTCGGGTTGGTTGTGCGTTGCTGCTAGCGAGAACGGGTATGTTATCGTCCTCACCGTAACTCGTAGCTCCATAGAACCCTAGCAGCCCACCGAACCCTTCCCCGCCATAATCGTAATCCCCATCGCTCTCAGGCTCCGTTTGATTGTGAGTAGCGGATGATTGCTCCTGTGCTCGCCGCTCCCGGTCTAGTGCGTCCTTGCTTTCCTGCATCTCATCTAGCCTCATCATTTCCAAACCAGCGGCTGCCTCTGCGTCGCTCTCATTGGAGTAGTAGCCGTATCCTGTTTGGCCAACGTCGAGATGCCCATTCGTCATCGTGCCATTTGATGGGTACGGAGGACGGCCACTAGCCGAAAACAATGGTGCTGGCCTGGAATCTTCACCTTCGTGATCGATTTGCTGTGACGGGCGGCGAACAGAAATTGATTCCTTATGTTGCATCATACTTACGAGTTCATCCTCCACCTCATCGTACAACTCTTCCGCAGCCTCACTTTCTTGTTGCTGTAACCCGTTGTTCGGGGCATATGGGAGAGGCCTCGACTGCGGGTGCCTGTCATCGACGTCCGGGACCGGTGGAAGAGAGCCGAAACCTTGTTGCGATGGTTGGCGGCGGAAAGATCCATGTGAAGGCGGGGTTGGGGGCGGTGGTGAAGGCAGCGGATTCGATCCCGGGTATTGGTTATAAACCCCAGTACTCTGTAGCGCTGTAACACGATCCTGTGGCTTCGGCGGGTTCGGCAGTGGGTGCCCTCCCTCACTTGGGGAAACATCACTATCAGAACCAGAGTTATAATGGGTTTCGGGCCGCGTTAGGTACTGCTTGTTCTGGGACTGGTAGGCGGGAGAGCCAAAAGACCCATAAGAGCTTGGCGGATATCCAGGTGACGTAGACGTAGGCGGGTGTGGAGGTGGGGGCGGGGGTGGCGGTTGATAGGTATTATGCGGTGGCACCGATTGGGTAGAGTGAGGGGGCAGTCCAGGGGAATACTGTTGACCTTGCCCGTACAACGATTGCGACGTAGTTGCGTATTGCGGCCTCGTCGCATACTGTGAATAAACAAATGGAGCACTCCCAGGGTGAGTTCCGGCTGGCGGAATACCGCCGGGCCGATAGGTAGGATATGGCGCAGTGTTAAAGGTGCTTGGATTGTAGGTTCCAGTCGTAGGGGAAAACTGGCCTGAATTTGCAGAAGGATATCCGGTAGTTGTCGCATGCCTTTGTGGGAGATAATCAGTATTTGGGTAGCCGAGAGAAGGACGTTGCTGCTGGTAGGCGGCCGGGTTATAAGACTGAGGATGTTGATTCCCATTGTAGGTTCCACCTGGAGTCGTAGGGTACGGAGCGCTATTCATGGACGAGCTCTGATATGGCGCCTCTTGTGGAAACGCTGGTGAGTACGGCTGGTTATAGCCGTTCCCGCTCGGGGGAGCCGCGAAGTAGGTCGCACTCTGGCTCTGCGAGCGATTTACAGAAGAATTCGGTGGGGCAGCCATAGAACTCCGTCGGTTGTTTGGTGGTTCCATAGCAGGGGGGTGTGCTTGTTCGTAAAAGAGTTCTTCGGGGCCACGGATGCTCTGTCTATGACCTACACCCGTCCCGCCGTCAAAGTATGTCGCGTCGTCACCGTTGTCGAAGCTGGGTGTTCGCTCGCGTAAATGGTTTTGCTGTTGCGCGGTGCTGTAAGCTTGGGAGTTATTGTTTCCACCACAGCCAGGGTAATCTGCCATTACTGTGCCACAGTTGACCGGGGGATGTGCTTGCTCAGTCGAGCTGATGGCAAGGCTCCAGAAGTTCCCGACTACCGTTATCGAGGGATGCAGCGTGCGCCTATCCTATGTAGAAGATATTCGAAGTAAGTATGTATGTGTGATAAGGGTGATAGGTGTGATAAGTGAGGGTGGTAGCGGTAGTGGGTGGTGGTGGGTTGAATGCGGGGAGGAGGAAGTGAGAAGGGAAGAGGCTACCTACAAGTCAGATGCGCCAAAGCGCAGTGCAGTGGATTGGACCAGATTCGAGGGGTGGGAGCGGATAGTGATTGGGCGACAAGAATTGGGGAGAGGGGCAGCAACAACGGCTGTGTTCTGCTCAGTTCTGCTCAGCTATGTGAGAGCGAACGGAGATAAGCAGCGCCGTTGGAGAGATGGATGTGTGGATGTTGAAGGGATGGAGGGATGGAGGGATTACTGGCAAAGCACGATAGACGTGTGATATTGAGGCTGCCCTGTTTCCAGGGATGTGTGGAGCAGCAGGCAAGAAGAGAAGCAGGCAGATGTAAGCCAGGGGATATCAAACTGATCGTCTTCCCTCTGTTCTGCTTTGTCCTATTCCTCCTTCTCCTCTTCTTCTTCTTTTTCTTCGTCAGACTTCACTGGAGCAGTATCATGACGGATGAACGATGAGCGTTGTTCTTGGTAGAAGGGATGAGGTCTTGTGCGGGAAAGGGGGGGACTACATGTATGTGTAGCGGGAGGATTCTTCAGACGATGAACACTCGTTCGATCAATCAATCAGACAATCAATCAGCCAGTCCGACAGTCAATCAACTGGTCTATGTTGGACTGGATTCCCCATGTAGAGTATCATGATATCCCACACGCATCCCCCTCCCTCATTTTCCTATCGCTCTCTCACAGTGATTTTATATGCATGCTACACAAACATATGTACATTTAGTTGTGTAAATGTACGTATCTGCTCCGCCCGAAACCGCCTAATAGCACTCACCAAGAATACATGTACCTACCAAGAACATAACTGCAACCCTTACTTATCCTGCGCTGTGCAGTTGTTGGCCAGCCTCGTAGCCAAAGGAGAAAGAAACCCCCCTGCAGGCGAGATTCAAATCGCATGATGCTATTTTCCCTAACTTAGGTCTATTAATCCCTTTCACGAAGAGCCTCATAGCCCAACAAAATTATCCAGACCTAAAATTAATAACGCAAACCAGGAACATCCGTAGGAAATACCTACGTTTCTATAATATTCTCTATGAATCATCATTCATCCAGACTTTGCATGACGTCCGACGATAAGACGCATCTCCGTCTCTAAAAAGGCACCAGGGCACCGGGCGTGATGCCAAGCTATTATTTACATAATAACACCATATGTACCGATGGCATGCTGACTGCGCTCTACATCTATGTTAAAAGCTCAATCCTTTGCCTCGTGGCATCACTCGAAACATCAACCCACTGTTCTTACCTACACGGTATCGAAAGCACCTCAGATCTTTAAGACTACTGTAGTCACAAGTCACTTACCTTCCTAGGAGTTCGCACTATCTAGTGAACTTCTCCTCACAACTACAACACCTGCCTTCAGACCATCCACATCAAGTAGGTGTACAATAGAGCAATCACCAAATACTTCGTATCTGACCCTTTCTCTAGCAGTGATATTGCCGCCATCACCCCCCAGAGGGATTCCCCGTTACACAGTCTAAGATTGGGGGACATTTCTTCGTGTGTATTCTTTCGGTTACTTTAATGGTCTTCATAGCTACTCAAAAGAAGGGAACTCGTTGGAAATAATCAAAAATATTCGGCTCGGCTTGCTCGACAATGAGCAAAGAACCTTCTCAATATAAAACCACAGTACTGGCTGAAGAGTCATGACTTTATTGTGTCATGCGCGAGCAGGCCCTAGAGTGTGATCAGTAAACCCCAGAATATCGAGAGCGGATAGATCTAAGTATAATTAAAATTAAAATAAACTGTGCCAATTAGCAAATAAAAAGGTGGCATATTGAAAGCCATATCGCCAACAAGACCTGTTGGAAAGGAGATGTGGTGCCTCGACACCTCGTTGGACACTAGAGACTGATAGCCAAACAAGGAGCTCCGACGATAGTATTCCATACATACATGTATTGTTCTTGTAGAACTCTTCTTAGTGAAGTTGTTAACAAGAGAAGACTTATTGGGGTGTAGTATCCTCAGTAAAATCTTCTCAACCCAATTCGAGTGATGGCCCATGATCTCAAATGCACTAGTTGCCAGTAGTCCATACTCAAACATATATAGAAGGCTCATGTAGGCTACCCAAAAACGCCACTTTAGATTTCTGGGATGGAAAATTACTACTGCGTGCAATCTAAGTGTACTTCCGAATAAAGCCTACCCTCGACACGAAAGATAGATCTGCTATGCCAATACAACGCCTGTGATTCCTCTAAGGTATTGGTCTATTGAAATATGAGTTTCCCGGGATCCGTAGTTTAGTAGACTCCATGGGCAACCAACCCCGTTAGCTTTACATGAAATCCTTACACCCAAATACGTTCGAGAGCGCCGTAATAAAAGTGAGAAGGGGAAATACTCTAACTCTATCACTTGCCATAGACGAGGGTTAGGATGTCATACCTGTACACGAAGCCCCGATCTCCCCACCAATCGATGGATTTGGGGTTTCGTCGGTACCGCTCCACTATTCAAACAGCGTCTACCTACTCGAGGGGAAAGCTCTGGACATCGCCAAGCTATAAGTAGGGACCTTGGCCGGCCCTGGGCCGAGTTTTTCTAGGTTATAAACTAAGAAACCGAGTTAAGAATGGGAATTCGAACTCTATAGACCTAGGCTGCCTAGCACGAACCGTAAACTGCGATGTCGGCCTCCACCCTAACCGATCAACAATTCCCATTACACCCTTCCCACACTAGAAAGAGAAGCTCACTCAAATCTCCTCGGTTCCTTGCCACTAATAGGTAATCCACTCCGCCCGTGTGTATGCTCTAGAGATTTTCAAAATGGTCAAGGAAGTTCAGCTACGCCACCCTCAGGTTCGCACGTAATTCGAGTATTCGCGAATGACACTATTATATATACAGTAGTCAACTACACGCGATTATAAAAATAATCTCAGTCGCTTTTAAAGAATTTCCAATGTGAGCGGAACTACCACCTTCACCAAGATGTGTAGGCCCATCCTTACAATCGCCATCGACGAGGTCACTTGCAATGGCACCAGCGCTCAGCATGTAATACACATCCATGTGTTTAGCGGCAACACCAGCATATTTACCTCTGCTCGCTTTAAGCCACCCAAGAAGAACCAGGGCTTATTAGGGACGCTGAGGGACATGGTGTTGGCTTGGGGAACATTGAGATCAGGACCTAGTAGGTGACTATTGGGGGCAGATAGATAGATGGATTTTTCATACACGCATCCAGCCCTTAGGCTATGGCGGCACTATTGGGGGTAAACTAGAGTATTTAATTTTATTGTGTCCGATACCATACAAAGTTTCACAAAGGATGAGCCCTACAGTAAGGGGCCAGTGTAATCAGAATCCTCACCTAAGCGGGGATCTGGCTGTTGGATCACTTTTAAGAAGTCAAAGATGCAGTTTTATCTACGTATTTAGGATGGGAAGGGCGATACCCCTCTGTAGACATGCCAGAGTTCCAGAGACTGTGTAAGGAGGGGTTAGTCGGTGATTCTTCCTTCCAGCTTGATATTCTGTTATATGGAACCAGATAAGGTTCGACCAGCGGACATGTACATGTAGGTTTAGATGCAGGAAATGCGATATGCACCCCAGATTTCCATTGCGGGTGAAACTATAAGAGTAGGCCTTATACATCTTATTTGACATAGAAACAGTTGTTTTAAACGGGTTTTGTACATTTTTGAGAGTATTCTGATGAAGTGTGGTGTGGTACATGTATGTACATACCTTCCCCACATTGTGCCACCAAAGACCAGAGTTGTGGCCTCAACCGTCCCTGGCCAGAAGTGACCTGGTATATCTCTCCCCAACCCTTCTCACGACCACGTTATTATACTATTTCTCAGGTAAATAAATAAATAAAACCCCCCCCCCAGAATCATCAGCATCATCGTTAGCATCGATTGTGCAATATTCACGCTCTCTCCCGCCTTTCTTTTCATCAATTGGGTCTGTCATCCATTTGCTAGCTCTCTGATCTCTTCAAGGTGAGTGTCCGATTCCAACCCCCACCACTTGCGTGGTATTTTCTAAATTTCGCTAGTAACTCACCGCCTCCATCTAGATCTTCCTGCGGAGCGAACTCAACCCACCATTTATCACCCAACCAACGATTTCAAAGTCATGGCTAATCTCGCCAAAGTCAAATCCGTCACCTCTGGAGACACACTCTTGCTCAAGTCTCCTAAGTCTGGTGCCGAGAAAACTTTGTCTTTGGCCTACATTTCTGCCCCGAGATTGAGGCGTGAAGGAGAGGAGGTAAGCTTCTCGCAGAACAACTATTGTTATCACTGCTTCTGCGCCAACTTTGGCCGTCGCAGCGCCAGTTAAGCCATGCAACTAATATTCCTGCTCTTTACCCAGCCCTACGCCTTCGAGTCTCGTGACTTCTTTCGTAAACTTGTCGTCGGTAAAGAGGTCAAGTTTACGACCTTGTACCAAGTTCCGACTACCGGTCGTGAATATGGAACAGTCGTTCTTTCGACCGGACAATCTCTCATTGAACTTGCTCTCGCTGAAGGGATGGTTAGGCTTCGCGAGGATACTGGAAAACGCGAAGATCAACCTGAGAGTGAAGCCTTGCTCGAGAAGCTTCGGGGATTGGAGTCCAATGCTAGGAGTGAAGGGAAGGGTATGTGGAGTATTACTGAAGATGGACGAATTGACTCCAGATATGAGACACCTAGTGAACCTCTCGAATTTTTAGAAAAATATAAGGGAAAGCCTATCAATGGTAAGATTCTCCAGTTATTGATGTGCAGACTTGTGACTGCGAGAAAAAAACTAGGGGTGAATTAAAGTGCAACTGCTAACTCAATTGCTTCCCTTCCCCCAGCCATCATAGAACGTGTGATATCCGGAGATAGAGTTGCTATTCGTCTTCTGCTCGAACCAAAGCTTCACCAGCAAATGGTACTTCTTGTTGCCGGCATTCGAGCACCACTTTCCAAGCGCACTGATTCGACCGGTACCGAGCAGGCCGCCGAAGAATTCGGTGACGCCGCTAAAGATTATGCCGAATCCCGGTTGCTCCAACGTTCCGTCAAAATTACCCTACTAGGTTTAAGTCCTCAGCTCCAATTTATTGGGAATATCATCCATCCTGCTGGCAATATTGCAGAATTGCTACTTTCTCAAGGATTGGCAAGATGTGTCGATTTCCATAGCACCATAATTGGCCCAGACATGAGCAAGCTTCGTGCGGCGGAGAAGATTGCCAGGGAAACTAAATTACGTTTGTGGAAAGAACATGTTGTGAAAGCCAGGGCCCCAAACAGCAGTAATCTCGACGCAGTTGTATCCAGAGTTCTTAGTGCAGACACGATTTTCGTAAGGAATAAAGCTGGGGATGAAAGGAAGATTAATCTATCAAGTGTTAGGCAACCAAAGTAGATCCCACCAATCGCCCTTGATTTTTTATACGGTGCAAGTTTGAGCTAATCCAGTTAAATTATAGGCCCTCAGATCCCAAGCAGTCACCGTTTCAGGCTGAAGCTAAAGAATTTCTAAGGAAAAAATTGATCGGTAAGCATGTACGTGTAACTATTGACGGAAAAAGGTCCGCTACCGAGGGATTCGAGGAGCGCGAGATGGGCACTGTTACTTCTAATAATAAGTGCGTTTATTTTTTAGAGAGCTTTCACACTAGGCTTAAACAGCTATTGACAAACCATGCTTGAAACAGAAATATCGCCCTCTTGCTTGTGGAGAACGGATGGGCCAGTGTTGTTAGACATAGGAAGGATGATGAGGACCGATCACCAATCTACGATGAATTGCTTGCTGCTGAAGAGACGTACGTTTCACCTATTCTAGTGCATTGGATTCTTGTTCCAATACTAATCATTGTCTTCCAGTGCCCAGAAGGAAAAGAAAGGCATGTACACTGCTAAGCCACCGCAGACCACAAAAATGGTCGAAGCTTCAGAAACCCCAGCAAAAGCCAAAGGCTACCTAGGATTTCTTCAGCGCAAGAAGCGTGTCCCTGCTGTTGTGGACTTTGTCTCCTCAGGATCTAGATTCAAAGTTATTATTCCATCCGAAAATGCCCGTCTCACATTTGTGCTTGGTGGTATCCGCGCACCCAGAACTGCTCGTAACGCTACTGAACAATCAGAACCTTTTGGGCCCGAAGCCCTTGAGTACAGCTCCAAAAGATGCATGCAGAGGGATGTTGAAATTGACGTAGACGATGTTGACCGCGTTGGTGGATTCATTGGCACCATGTACGTCAACCGCGAAAACGTTGCTAAGGGTCTGCTAGAGGAAGGTTTAGCTAGCGTAAACGAATATTCTGCAGAAAAGTCCGGCCACGCAACTGAGCTGTTTGCGGCAGAAAATAGAGCAAAGCAGGCCAAGAAAGGGGTATGGAAAGACTGGACACCGGAGACGGACACTAACGCTCATGAAGATGTCCACTTTAATGGGGCTGCAAAGGACGAGACTATTGAGAAGAAGAAGGATTATCGCGATGTGATTGTCACAAATGTTGATGAACGATCACAACTGAAAATCCAGCTGGTCGGAACTGGTAAGTGTTTCGTCCAACGCCTATAATAGCCTCCCCCCCCAAAAAAATAAAACTGACAGTATCTAAGGTACTGCGGCCCTGGAGGAGCTTATGAGCGCGTTCAGAAACTTTCATCTCTCTCCTACAAATAATAAAGGCCTCGAGGGACCTCCTAAAGTTGGTGAATACGTCGCAGCAAAATTCACTGAGGACGACACATTCTACCGTGCCAAAGTTCGCCATGTCAACCGTGAAGCTAAAGAGGCGGAAGTCCTTTACATTGACTATGGAAACTCGGAAAAAATACCCTTCTCCAGACTTCGCCCTCTCAAGCAGCCCCAGTTCCAGACGACCAAGTTGAAGGCCCAAGCTATCGACGCCGTCTTCTCTTTCCTCCAGTTTCCAACACAAGCAGACTACTCCGCCGAGTCCGTGGATATAGTGACCCACCTAACTGCTGGCAAACAACTGGTTGCAAATGTTGATTGGACCAGTCCAGAGGGCATCCTTCACGTCACTTTGTACGACCCTAATAGCAGCGATAGAATGGAGGCGAGCCTGAACTCTGAGATCATCGCTGAAGGGCTCGCAATGGTCCCATTCAAGTTAAGGCCGTACGAGAAAGCCTATCCGGATATACTCAAAGCACTCAAAGAGAAAGAATCAGTTGCTAAGAGTGAGAGGAGGGGAATGTGGGAATATGGCGACATCACAGAGGATTAGTAAAATAATGGCAGGGATAGAATTATATTGTTTCCTCTGCTAATCTGTTCAGCCTTCTTATGAGCCTTTTTCTTGTTGGCTTTTTCTTGTATCATGTGTTTAACACAACTAAAAGGGAACGATGAGTCTGAATGTATGATTGCGGGGTGCATTAGTTTTCACGATCACGGTATCTAAAAAGTTTTTCATATAGTTGATTCCTACTACCTTATTTTCTTGAACATATCTTAGTTTCCCCATATGGTCGAGACCGCGAATCTAGAGCTACTATTCGAGGTTTCGATTAAAATTCATGTCAGCTGTTGGCTCTTATCGGTGAGGTAGTATGTGATATTTATCCACCATAGACAAGCCAATAACTCTACCGAGCAAGCATGGAATGCAATACTTGACGATTATTTTAGTATTCGGATGCCGAAAACCCTAACCCCACGCTCGAGCCGTATTATCTGGCTCACTACCACTCATTGGGAAAACGTTCAGAATACCATGTTTCTAATGGGTTTGTATGCCGGATACCACAATTAACTGCGCTCCAACCGTGCCCACCCACCCACCACAATACCACAATCTCCCACTGCCATAAGCTCCATGTTGAAGAGTGTACTATGTTAATTAAAGTATAAAGAAAATTCTAAATACTCCCGGATTTTCTACAAAGTTATAGCTCAAAATCTGAAGGCTGTCCTGTTTAGCTGAGGGAGCTGAAAGGGGTAAGCGACTGGTGAATTTTCTATGTTTTTGGTGGGCATGGTCAGAGCGTAGCTGGTTGTGGTATCCGGCATACAAACCCATTAGAAACATGGTATCCTGAACGTTTTCCCTTTTTATATTTTATTTGTTTCTTATGTTATGGATTTAGATTAGGTGTGCCGCCATAGCCTAAGGGCTGGATGCCTGTACGAAACATCAATCAATCAACCAACTACGGACCACGGAAAATTGGCTGCTGAGTATTCCAAACAGTGGCCGGTCAACAATCTTGGGTAACTACGGTGAAATTAGTTTGGTTTCCTCCCAGATTCTAATTGGAAGCGCTATCGCCACGACAGGGACCAAACATTCAGGGGTTGAGGATACATGGATAGGGAAGAAGGAGGGTTTTCATTACCCCGTAAAGTATGATCGTTGCATGTCAAAATTACACGGAAGCAAAAGGGATAGCAGATAGCAACATGCAGCATATCTTCCTCTTGCTCTTGGTTAGGTTGGGGTCTATATATCAGTTATATGGATATCACCATCGAAGTGTGTCACGGTTGCCGGTAATTTTCGGAGGGTTGTAGAAACACCCTCACCTTATGGAGTTTCCTCCAACCCTATCGTCCAGACTAATAAAATATTACTCCTATATGCTCCAGAGATTTAGTCTAGCGAACGAAAATTGGTAAAAGCTACGCTTCCAACAGCCTTACATCAAAATTGGCTGTTCACTTCCTATCTGGCTGCAGACGGTGATTTAATACATGATAAAACATAGTCAGTCCTCTAATTCTCTCTAGCAGAGCGAGCCTCTAGGAACGGCGAAAATAACACAATTTCTCGTCTCCCAGTACTAAAGTGAGTACGCCATCTTTATCTGGAACAGGCATATATTGTAAGAAAAACCAGACAATTAAGACTTTGAGCGAAAGTCTCCACTTTACATCTGTGTTTCTTTTGCGAATTGAAGAAGCATTTCCTCAAAGGAAAATGAGTTTAACGGCTTTCCCCAAATCGTATATTTATCATGATCATGGACAATCTAGAGTAGCGAAGGCATAATTTCAGGAAGTGTTAGGCCATGATAGATATATCGCAAACGAATGGGGAGAAAGTAACGGAAGACCTAGAGCACCCTTTACATACATGTAGCCCAATTTCAGCACACGAAACCCCATATCTGGCTAGGACCCTTCTGTAAGATCATCTATTTTCTACCTGATCGAGGTTGAGATATTTGGTAGCCTCTTACCACCAGCATAAGGGATAGCATGACTAGGAATTACTTCCCGGTGCTCAGAATACCCGCTTTTGCTGTAAACTTGAATAGCCCTGAGGGCTAACAACGTCATAGACCACTAAATGTCGGAGAAGCCACCCTATGGAAAAAGGAAATAGGAGGTAGCATCTTCGACACAATATATTACCGGGGACATAGCAGTGTAAACCTGCAACGAAACACATCAATGCATCCACAGCATTAACACTCACAAAAATAGTGATCTACTCGATAGTATACAAGTTTTAACTTTAAGGAACTAAATGCATCTCTATGTAAGATTTGCTCGAAAGTCGTTATCGTTATCGAAACCGATAGTTGTGTCGTGTCGTAAGTTTATACCGTTTAGTTATTTTTGTCCCCAACAATACCACGCAAGACGCGAGTGATAGCTTATGGTCCTTAGTTGCGTCTTGGCTAGAACAGGTGAAACTCCTACATAAAAAGCTAACACATCATGCACACACACACCATAATTATAAATGGGTTGCCCATGGTTCGTTTAAGATGCAGACTATTTAGCGTGATGTATTCCGTTATAATACAGTAGTTTAACGTCGATCATCTACTGAACAGTCAAGGTTCTTAGTCTCGTTTGTACCTTTTATATTGCCGCACTACAGTACCAAAAAATGGGGTGGATCTACTACCGTATTTCTAGTAAATGCTGTATTAATTCTGGAGTGCTGCTGCATTTACTGATAAATCCCGTAGCACTGCGGAATTAATACAGCATTTCTTAGAATACTGTAAAAATGCTGTACCAATCGCATCCCCCTTTTTGGCACTGTAAAGACCGCAAATACGCGTCAAGTTCTATCCTAAAATAATAAAAAAATTCTTTTAGGAAGATACTCGTGATACGATCGGTTTTGAATATTACAGGGATTCGAACCAATCCAAATATGGGCGAATATGATGAGAAACAGCATCAACAGTTCGAAAACTCCCATGAATGGTTTGATCAACGAAATAGCATGCGCAGTACTATCCCGTAGTCTAACCCCCTACAACAGGAGTCTCTCTTGTTGGTGAAGTTTCAGTTAACTCTATGTTGAGAGCTACGGTATACAGGGGGGTCAGCGTTTTTTACCAGGCTATGGGATACATCTGCCTTGAGTCTTGCTCATCCAATAGGACACCCCCCTTCATTAGAATCTCTGTATCATTGAATACCGTATAGTTTCGCGCGATACCCCCGGGGGGATCTCGCGCAACCAGGAGGGTGGTGGCACCTATAAACGAGCTGAAGGACCTTCCTACCAATCAAAAGTTTCTATCCCTCTTGGTTCCGTGGGATCCCCCCGGGGGTATCGCCCGAAACTATACGGTACCTGATTGTATCACGAGTAGAATTTTGGGGCTCTCAAGATCCCTGACCTAACACCGTATAGCCTTGAGCAATCGCCGCGGGGGGATATCCAAGAGGGTGGTGACACCTATAATCAGGCTGAATGTCCTTCCTACTAATCAAAAACTTCCATTCTTCCTGGTTCTGCCCCAGTGGCTTGACCAATAAAACGTGCAGCGTTACATGGCTTGTGTAGAGAGCGAGCCTCTGAGTGGTAGAGTTCTGGCGGCTTTTGCCCCATTTGGTGTCATATCGGGTTTAGCTTGGGGCATAGCTGGGCGTATTTCGACAGTACTACGGGTGCAGGGGTAAATCTGTCACGGGTGGCGGTGCAGTCATTTGCTTGAGGGACTCGAGCTCGCCCGAGTTTTTCAGTTTTATCAACTAAACTAGGTCAATGTTTTGTATATAGTGTTCTCTATTCACTACGCATTTTATCAGGCCTCTCAGAGTGTTGGGGAAGGGGAAGGAAAATCGACATCTTCTGCCCGCACCGCCACCTGGTGATAGGCTTACCCCTACACCCGTAGTACATACGGTATACTAAAGTCGCCCCTGGGGTGACGGCGAAACTGGGGTGACGGCGAATAGGAGGCATCAACTAGCAAAACAAAGGACTTCGGGAGTTAAAAGTAAAGAGAAACTTCATAACAGCTCGGTTTATTTGATCTTGAAGTTTCTCCAATCCCCTGGTTGGTCGATCTGTGGTTTTTTACCCTATTCGCCATCACCTCAGTTTCGCCATCACCCCGGGGGTGACTGTACAGTCACTGCTGGCTACTCGACGAAACTGGACATTTGACGAAACTCGCTGCGAAAAAGCGAAAAACTATGAGCCCCCAGGCTTCGAGTCAGGAAACAGCGGGGCATGGGCCCAGTCAGCAACAAATCTCATCTGTATAATATTTTGGGCCATCATGCAGCTAGAATTTTTGCAAAAATTTGAGAGTTGTAAAAGTCTCCTCGACCTCTGTTCGTCAAATGGCCAGTTTTGTCGAGTGGCCGGGAGTGACTGTATATTACGAATTCCCTCCTAAAAGCAATCCCAATTATGCCATGCACTAAGTTTAGTGTTTGTGTTGGGCAGTCGGGGAGGTGACGTGATAGGGTTGAACTTCGTTGAAGAAGCTGGTTTCCCAGAGCTCCTTGCGGGCTGCGGGCTAGAAACGACTACTCTACTCTAGGTAGCTACAGTCTCACAGAATAGGCTGTAGCTTGGGCAACATATTGTGGCTGAGACACAGAACAGATGATCAAGTAACTCAGGGACTCCCCATGCATTAGTCCAAAATCGGGTTGATTTAGTGCCAAGCCTGTGATCTCACACATTGGACGTGTCTTCTCCCGGGCCGAGATCAGACAGCTTATGCAGGAACAGCATCCAGAGGCCATGGAACACCAATTGGTAAGAGAGAGAGATCAATCGTTGCGAGTAGGCAGCAAATACTTGTTTTAGGCGATCTCACATATGTTGCATAGATCCTGTTGGACAGCGTTTTTAATGCTGCCAGCATGGAATGACTCAAACACAGATCACGTATCACGTATCAATCAATCAGGACCAGTCCGTTGTGTACCCAGTAAATAATAGCCTAAGAGTTTAAAAAATACAATGCAGAACGAAACGATAATCAAACAAAAAAGGAAAGATACTACCATGAGCCATTACAGAAAGAGTCTTGTAAACAAATAATCGAGGGTTCTTCGATTAGATCAAAAAAAAACGAAAATACCACCAAATCATGCACCCGCTTTGCTACCGAGTGAGAAAGGCTTAAAAGGGTAGAAAACCACAGTGACGGATATTCGAAGATGATTTCTAAGAAACAATTTAATGGAGAGCATTATGGCCAAGAGCCTTCTTCGCTCTCTCGAATGCAGCCTTGATGTCGTCGACAACTTTGTCTTCGAACTCTTCCAAGAAAGCCTCAGCCTCGGAGATAACCTCGCTGGTGATATCGGTGACATCCTCAACAATCCGAGATGGTTTGGAAGCGGCCGACTTATGAGTATATCTCTCGCCATCGAAGATTTCAGAAAGGTTTCCGGATCCACCACCGTTCCAGGCAAGGAGCTGTAACTGTTAGCATATGGCTGAGGGAGAGCAAGGACAAGGACACATACGTTAGGGGTATCGCTGGGAATGTTAGTAAGAACACCCTCGGAAGCAACAGCGATCATTTTCTTTTTCAATTCGGCTGGTGACAGCAGCTCAACGGCGTACCCCGAGGAAGGCTTGGGTTGCAGAGAAAGGAAATAGGCAAGAAGACCGGCAATATGAGGAGAGGCCATCGAGGTGCCAGAGATGGTGTTGATTGCGGTCTTGCTACCGATCCAAGTGGATTGAATGTTCAAGCCAGGGGCAAAGATGTCAACACATTTGCCATAGTTGGAGAAGTATGCTCTCTCATCACCAAGAGTTGAAGCACCGACGGTGACAGCTCTGGCAGCAGCAGCAGGCGAGTAATCACAGGCATCGGCATTATCATTTCCAGCGGCAACAGCAAAGTTCAAGCCAAGTCCCACAGCGGCGTTAACAGCTTGGTCAAGGGCAGGAGACTATGAAGCAGTTAATTAATGAAGGCTTGAAGGGATATAGTAAAAAAAACCAACCTTTCCACCACCCAATGACATATTGGCAGCAGAACCCTTGAAGTTCTTGTTCTTCGAAGTAGAAACTTTCTTCAAGTGGGCCTCTGCAGCCCATTCAACACCCTTAACGACATCCGACATAGTACCGGAACCATTAGAACGGAGAACCTTGACGGCATAGATATTCGCTTTCTTAGCAACACCATACTTCTTTCCTCCAACAGTACCGGAGCAGTGCGTTCCATGACCGTTACCATCTTCATCAGCATCGCCGTCAGGGACAGTTTTTCCCCAGTGGGCACGGCCCTCAAAGTCAACATGATTAATGTGGGTGCCAGTGTCGATGACATAAACATCGACGCCCTCACCACCATGAGCCTGATGGATATACTTGTTGAAGGAGCCAAAGTCAAGAGCCTTCTGATGGGAGATACGAGCGAGACCCCATGGGGCACCATGCTCAGTAGCAGGTGGGGCTTCATCTTTAAGCGCGTAGACCATAGAATCCTTCTCAACATAGGCGACCTAATCAAGAAGATAGCGTTAGCCGTGTTGAGAATATGTGGGGGCCGATCTGGGCTAAGCAACGCCATCACGTGCACGCGTTCCCGGATGGACGCATGACATACCCGTTGCGAGATAAGCTCCGGGGTAACGGGGAATAAGGCAAGATAGAGAAGCTTACAGCAGGGTGTTTTCGGATCTCCTCGAGAACAGAATCATCGAAAGAGCCAGAGTATCCAGTAAGACCTCCTGAGATGTTGTATGTATGCTTCAGTCCAGTTAAGGAATCAACATCAAGTGGAAGAGCCTCGGAGCTACTAGAGTGCTCCATAAGGGGGATTTGGCTTCGCTTCCTGAGCGAAGCGACAGAGGCCTCATGGATGTCAGTCACCCAGTTGTGGTGGGCACTGGCAACCTCATCGCCAACATCCTTCTTGAAGACGACAATGTAGTTATTTGGGATCTCGTGGTCAGCAGCCGAAGCTGACGACAACAACGGAGCAGAATCCTTATTGACGACAGTGGTGTCGAAGATGGGGGAAGCGATAGTGACAGAGATAGAAGCGAGCAAAACAGCGAAATTGGCAGAAAGCTTCATGATGGGCAACGACTGAATAAAAGGACTGATTTGGTGTGAAAAGGGGTGATGATGGGGTATATGCACGTAGATATGTATTTGGTGGGTACTGTGAAGTGGTAAAGGCAGAAGAGATGGAGGAGGATGAGAGGAAGGGAGGGAGAGCAGCGGATCTGGGGAGAAGATAAAGCTCTTGGGGGGCTGGCTGGCTCATTGGTGCCAAGAATTACGACTGGTTAGTCTTATTCAGCATGCTTGGCTTGAATTGACCAGATGCTCTTTCCGGGGGACTAGCAGTCCCGTGGGATCGCCCTTAGTCGCGGAGGCAGCAACCCGTTACCCGTCTCCTCGTATCCAGTATCGCTATCTACGCGTGTCTTTCCTATCTATCTATCAACATATATCTACATGTATCTGCCTATCTGCTCCATGCTCAGGGTGCGTAGTGTAGCTAATGCACCATCTGCTGGCTGCTGATGCTACAGAATCTGTAGATACACGCTGATTTAAGTGCTCTGAAGCGCAAGCTAGTATTCATGTATATTTAACTCCCTTTTCTAATTCCGCTTTGCAAAAGTCTAGCCGAGGGTGCCGACAACAAATCTCGCGTTGTTACGCGTTCATTTCTTGCGATGCGATGCCCTATTTATTCTACATGCGTTCTCCCAAAATCCTAGAGTACATGTATTTAAGTTCTAGGTCTATGGTAAATCTAAAAAAACTAGGAGCTGGAGTCGATAATGCGTGTACTTGGATCCAGAGTTGTACTCATGTCTGCAGATACATACACGCATTATAATGTAGACAAGGCAGCGGAAGTTCGCCTCACTTATACAGACATGTATAGTAACATGTAGTAGATGCCCGTACTGTACCGATATTCAAATGCGTTTCGTCTGGAGAAATTGTTTTGTATTATAAGAGAAACGCTATGCGGATGTTCTTGTCGATAGTTATCGGAATAGGCACAAAAATGTATTGAAGTATTATCGCCAGCTGAGGCTCAGCAACACCGCATCATCTTGCAAAGTCCTTATGCTTGCCCACAGTAACCTCATCAACACCATCGACTCTCCTGCAACTGCCCTCCATATCTTTGTACTATCGCTTCTTGCGTAGATTCGCCTGTCAATCTGGTCTCGGTCAAACGTCGCTCTCTGTCGTCTTGCGTGTCCTCGCTCCACTAGCTTCTCTCTCGGCATCATTGGTCCTTTAGCTTGACCTCATGCCCTGAAAGAATACCCTCCCACCGCCCTCCAGATTTCTCCTCGTTTTAATCATGGCGTCGCCTCCATCTATTACCACTACTACCTCGACATCCTCCTATACACGCCGTCGAGTCTCTTCTGCTGCGTCCACAAAGCCCCGGCTCATTGCTGAGATAAAACCCCTTCTCGATTCCCTTGAAGCCTCCGCCTCAGATCCTGATATTCTCGTTCGGTTACAATGGCTCTCGTTGATCAAGCGTATTCTTGTGGATTCTCCGGAAGCTAAAGGCTTGTTTCTCCTGCTCTTACCGCCCCCCACCCCCCCGCCTTTCTAGCGCACTGACCTGGAGCAACCCCGCTATAGATACATTTCGAGCCTTGAAAGGCTTCAACTATCTCATATCCTCTCTTCACTCGTGCTCAGGCTTCTACAACTCAACGAACCGAACGGATGAAGAAAAACATCACTTTATAGAACTGATCAAATGTCTTTTTGGCGTTATTTCCGAAGCGCTGCTGAATCATCCAGGGAACAAGCGATTTTTTGCGAGGAGGATTGGCTGGGATAGCCTAGAGCAAGGCCTAGCAGCGACAGGGCTGCCTACCGAAGCTCCTGATCATTTGTTTGGATTGCTTTTGGCGTTCGGGATGGATGACCCAACTTTGTCGAGCCTGATTGTTTCTATTAAAAGAAATGTGAGGGATGGCACACAATCTGGCAAGGGCCCAAGCAAGAATGATGGTGAGATGAAGGACGCTAGAGCAAGGGTCGAAGGGACTTTTGGGAGTAAAGATATCTTGATGAATGCCGAGATTATTCCGTTGGTTCTAAGCTTTCAGATGGCCATGGCTCAAACAGAAGATTCGACACTCACTACTGTTATTGTATTGCAAGCTCTACTGTCAATTGCTTGCTCAAGCAAATTCAACCTGGTCGCCATACACTCAACCAAGATATTAACCTCAATACTTCCCAGACTATGGGACAAGTCAATTCCAGAAGGAGAACGAGTTGTTCTAGTGGAATTTGCTCAATACTTAATTCAACTTGGAATCAACAACTTGAACGATGCCAAATATCTTTATAAAAAGGCAATGACCGATGAGTCTGTCTCTACCTTCCTGTTAGAGGCGATAAAGTCTTCCCGCGGGCCACCTCATATCCAATTTGACCTTTCGCTTCACGGATTTGCGTCAATGGAGCTTTCCTCTCTGGGTCGGACGTTTCCCCCAACTCACACGAATGGATATACATTCTCTGCGTGGGTGTGTATTGACGCTTTTGACCCTTCTATGCACACTACGCTTTTTGGAGTATTCGACTCGACCCAGCGTTGTTTTGTTCTCGCATACATAGAGCAGGACACCCGCAAATTCATTCTACAAACTTCTGTTGCGTCTCCAAGAGCAAGTGTCAGGTTTAAATCGACCATCTTTGAGTCCAAAAGGTGGTATCATATTTCCCTTGTCCACCGGCGTGGTCGAGCGACTTCAGCATCGAAGGCCGCGCTTTATATAGATGGTGAATTCGTAGAACAAGTCAAAGCTGCCTATCCTCAACCCCCTCCTAGTTCAACAACTCCGGTTCAAGTTTTTCTTGGAACACCATCAGACCTGTCTCCCCGCATTGGTCGAGGAGTTGTCTCCTCTAGATGGAGCTTAGGGACAGCTCATCTGTTTGAGGACACTCTTTCCGACGACTTGATCGCCGTGCACTACCGTCTCGGTCCCCGATATTATGGAAACTTTCAAGACACTCTTGGTTCGTTTCAGACTTACGAAGCATCGGCTGCACTGAATATGAGAAATGAACTTATGCATCCAGGAAAAGAAGAAAAGAGTGATATCATTTCCGCAATAAGACATAGAGCGTCCGCTATTCTACCTGAAAGCAAGGTGTTGCTCAATATCTCTGCAACTCAGGTTCTCGATGATAAGGATAACAACAATATCGACGAATCTCATCTTGTAAAATCACTCTCTAGGGAGGCTGCAAAGAACCTCCAATCTTTAACTCGCGCTGGTGCGGTAGCTATCAACGGTGCAGTTCCATCAATTAACGAAGCGCTGTGCCTTTCATTTGGAGTCGCTATAATGACAGGAGAGCCAATTGTTGTTGTACCGCAGTCCCTAGACGATGCAGCATGGAGGATCGGAGGCGCAGCAGCAGTAGGGTTGAAGATGGTGGAAGTCGCGACGACACCTAAGCAAGTGTGCAGGGCTGTGGAGATACTGTTTGAAATTACCAAGGCATCGTGGAGGAACAGTGAAGCTATGGAGAGAGACAATGGTTTTGCTATCCTGGGAAATCTTATTCGGAATAAAGAGGGGAGAGGGGTGGTAGGGAAAGATTTATTACGGATCGTTTTAGAATTCGTTGGATTTAGACGTGAAGCTCCTGAGGAGAGCTTCATTGTCAATCCTCTTGCATATAGGATATTACTCGTGGATTTCGATATGTGGAGGAAGGCAGATCTGGACACACAAAGGGAGTATTTTTCCCAGTTCGTAACCTTTTGTCATGGGAGCAAATATCACCATTTCAATTCAAAAAGATTGTTCCGCATGAGTAAGTCATCTTACCCCCAGCTTGTCTCACAGCACCCTCCCTATCATGTGGCACACGCTGATACGAGATACTTAATCTTTTCAATTATTTTAGGGATTGTTAAAAAACTTATGTTTGCCCTAAAGGGTGAAATGTTCTCCCGCGAGATTCTCCCCGATTTCTTGATCGCCTTTAAAGCCTTAATAAAAACGAACATGTCGGCGGATGTTCTCAGATCTCTTGCGTTGTTCATCACGTACTCTCTTCACAAAAATAATCCGGTTCGGCCATTGAAAGTTAAGAAAAGCAATGTGCAGCTGCGGCGACAAGGAACGCTTGGAGTCAGTGCTCCTGGGGCTAGCGGTACATGTTTAGCACCACCAGTTAAAGTTGATGATGATCTGGATGTGGAGGGGTTCACAAGACAGCAGATTGGCGTTATGGTTCTGGAGATGTACCAGGAATTGCTTTTTGAAGATGGGAATAGTACAGGGAATCTCAAGAAGTTCGCCAGAACGGTCACGAACAAGGTACACTTTCTATTCCACCTCTTTTCTCGACTATGCACTAGCATCCCACACTTTAAATTCTTGATAAGATAGTTGGGCCATCATTGGTCCTAATCTTGGCTTTTTCTTTTTTCTTCAGAAAAAATAACCATGCCAGGTCACGTATATAGCGACCCTGCTTTATCATACCTAAGCTAGACTTTTTTATCGTAGACAAGAATTCTTGCTAATATCTACGAATAGTGGCTTCTCTACCTTCTTGCCGAAAACGAAGCAAAAGTAGTACTACTAGGTGCAAAGATCTTAGCACGATTACTAGTAGTCCACGGAGGCAGCTATGTCTCAAAATTCTCGACGAAGACTGGGGGTTTTGTTATTATGAAAAACAGGCTCAAGAGGTGGTGGAATGTGGCACCTCTCTGGCCTGTCTGTTTTTCGATCCTCTTTGGAAAAGATGTAGCAAAGATTGACGTTTCAAGGCCATTGGATCTATATAGTCTCGTGGAGATGTTCTCAGATGGTGGGAAAGCCAAAGCCGTGTATCCGGAGATATTGCCGGTTATTACTGGCATGTTAAAGGCTGGTGTTGGGACTATCGTTTCTGATCAGTGTGACGAGAGGGCTAAGGGAATTATCGATGTGAACAAACACGAAGACGGTAAGCTGCTGCCTACTCCAGTTACCAGGGGACGATCGATGTCATTATCTTCTCCACAAGGTAGGAAAATGATTTATTACTTGACTAGTATGAAACCTTACTTACGATGCCCACGGGCCATGGTAGCATCAAAAGCCTCAGAGAAGAGGTTAGGAGAATTGGCTAAGATGCTTCACACCATCATACAATTCTTCTCTAATTTACATTCAACCTGCCCTGCTTTCCGCGACTATTGTGCTACATCAACCTATGTGCAGGAGTTGCTCGGGATATTGTTCCCGGTTGTCTGCAGCTCAGACCATGTCAGCGCCGAAACGGAACTGAATTCAAAGGATTCGGCGTTGACGTTTGATGGCGGGGATGTCGTTATTCGGCCGTTATCGTCGAACACCGCCCCTCCTATAGTTAGGACCATGACGTTGGATGAGCCACCCAGCCCGACTGCCCCAAGGTCTGAAAGGTTGAGGAGAGGGTCAAGTTTTATCCTTGTAACGTCAGAGCCAACGGCATTTTCTCCATCTACAGCACGCCTATCACCAGCGATCGGCTCGGGACTAAACGTCAACGGGAAAGGGGCAGCATCGTTAACCGCAACGAATTCAGTCGTGGAGAGTTTATTAGAGCTAGTAATGGGGGTATTCGTGGACTTAGTACTGGAAAGGCGAGAGTTTTCTGGGTTCGGATTAAATACGAAGATCCCACCTGGGTTCCAGGAGCATCAAATTTATTTCGAAACATATCTCCTTCGGAATACTCTAAACCATCTGAATAATTCTTTAGGATTTAATATGGCAATGCTTCGCGAACCACGGATCCTGACGAATATTGGGAGGTTTGCACTTCATATGACGGATTGTGTTTATGAAGGTTGGTTTTTGAACGGCGCCGAGGCATTACTTGATTTCGTCGGAACAGTCCTGGAATACCTTCAAAGGCCCGAAATAGCTAAACAGAAGAGCGTTCGTCTCTGTAGCCAAACTGTAACAAATCTTAGAACGGTGGTATCACGGTTGGTACTTTTCCGACTTTCGGAGCTTGAGGACCCTAGATCAGATGCCAAGAGAGTCGTCGACTTCCTAGGGAAAATAATGTACTGGCAAGCGGTTATACTTTCACCCGAAAACACTGATAGCGAGTTCACAAGGTTGATCCTATACTTGCTATATACACGGCTGATCGGCCAGAGGGAAGATATTAAACTTGCTGCTGTTAACGTAGGTTTCCGTAGCTTTGATTGTTGGTCTTCAAATACTAACTTGAATACAGATTTTGCGGATCGTGCTCGTACAGAAACCGGCAGAAACCTCGGCGTTATTGAGCCAAGCCAAAAGCATGGATCATAAGCAGCTATCTGCGGGGTTTAAGAAGCTGATGGAACTAGTAAGCAATTTGTGTTTGGTCAAATGCCAAAACTGACGAATAAATAGGATAGTGATACCTGGTTGTATTGGATCGATGATCATCGAGAGGAACTAGACGCATTCTTTTGTGGAACTCTCTCTAAAGCTTGGGAAGCTTTCGTCGCTGATGAGAACAAGAAAACTGAGGAGACGGCCAAAAATCGGGTGGCTAAACGCAAAGAAAAGTTGAAGCAATGGATCATGGATGACATGAATAGCGAAGATGTTTACGGTCGCCATGAGTCTGCGTCGACCCATTGGATGGCCAACATATATGCTTCAGAACATCTTAAGTTTCAAAGAGCGACTCAAGACCAACAAGATAGTCTTAACTATGTGGTCTCGATGTATTCAAAACTAGAGGCTGAATTAATAAGGCCTTGTGGGCTGCTCGACGATGGGCAAGAGACTAAGTGGAAGCTCGATCTTACAGAAGGAAGAAATCGGATGCGGATGCGGATGCTGCCCGATTCAAGAGCTCACCTTCACAACTACCAACCGAAAAGAAGGCTTACAGGCGGCTTGTCAGAGGGCACTAGTAGGAGTAGAGCTCATGCGTTATCCGTTGAAGACGATGAGATTAGCATTATCACTACTCGAGAAACAGATTCGATGGATCAATCGCATCACAATCCAGCCCGTGATGGTGGGGAGGACGATTTTGACGAGGACTACGAATTGGTAGATGATCCAAGAGAAGATGATGATGGATGGGAGGATAAAAACCGGAAAGTCATGAGAACCATCCAACACGGCGATGTCGTTGAGTATGTCCACAATGTGTCTAAGCTTGTGGGCCTAGAAGCTGTGGAGGGATTATTGATCCTTGGGAAAAATTGCCTCTATCTGATCGACAATTTTTTTCAGAGGTCTGATGGAGAGATTGTGAATGTCTGGCAGGCGCCAAAAGATGAAAGGGACCAGTATCTTCAAATGATTTCGGGGAGAGAAGCGGATGACCCGAAGCCTTTAGCAGTGAGCAGCGATCATGAGACAAGACATTGGCTCTTTGAAGATTTGATCAGTATTAGCAAACGGCGCTTTCTTTTCAGGGATGTGGCATTGGAGCTCTTCTTCACGGATGGGAGAAGTTATCTTTTGACAACTATGTCTATGAAAGATCGAGATTTTTTGCACTCAAAGCTCTTATCTAAAGCTACGAACATCAATAGTAACCCGGCGACCCTCTTTACTGGCGAAGCCTGGCGAATAGACTCCCTGCGAACTCAAGACAATACTTCAAACTTCGGGTCAAAGCTTGCAAATGTTTTTTCATCGAGCGCTCCAAACCCAGCAACTAGGAAATGGATCAAAGGAGAAATCTCAAATTTCCACTACTTGATGCTAGTCAACACCATGGCAGGGAGGACATTCAATGATCTAACTCAGTACCCAGTTTTCCCATGGGTTTTAGCGGACTATACTAGCGAGGAGTTAGATTTGACAAACCCAAGAACATTCAGAGATTTCTCCAAGCCAATGGGTGCACAGACAACAGAAAGGCAGAGAGAGTTCCGGGAACGATACCGGTCGTTCGAAGAGATCGGCGATAGGCAAGCGCCTCCTTTCCACTATGGGACCCATTTCTCGTCAGCCATGATCGTTTGTTCGTACCTTATTCGACTCCAGCCTTTTGTACAATCATATTTGCTACTTCAGGGAGGCCAGTTCGATCACGCAGACCGACTTTTCTATTCCATCGAGAAGGCTTGGACTTCAGCCTCGAAAGATAACATGACAGATGTTCGGGAACTCATTCCAGAATTCTTCTTCTTACCAGAGTTCTTGGTTAATTCGAACTCCTATAATTTCGGCATGAAACAAGGGTCCGATGAAGCAATCGATTCGGTTGTTCTACCGCCGTGGGCAAAGGGTGACCCAAATATTTTCATTGCAAAACACCGAGAGGCACTTGAAAGCCCCTATGTCAGTCAACATCTTCACGAATGGATTGATCTCATCTTCGGATTTAAGCAACGGGGGGAGGCAGCCATCGAAGCAACTAATGTGTTTCATCACCTTTCTTATCATGGGGCAATCGACCTAGACAGCATAGAAGACCCTGTGGAAAGATTAGCGACTATCGGTATTATTCACAATTTTGGACAAACGCCACATCAAGTTTTCACGAGGGTTCATCCAGCAAGGGAAGAAACCACACACAGAAATGCAAGATTAGATGTTGGTGCTGAGTCATTGATACGGCTACCGTTCCCATTGCTCGATAGTCATGAACGAGTCAATGCCTTGGTCCACTCATCGAAGTACGAGCGAGTATTTTGTTCAAATGCCTTCCGGCTTAATATGCCTCCAACATACGACAAATACATAGAGTGGGGCTTTGCGGATGCAAGTGTTCGTTTCTACCACTTTGAGAGTAAAAAGCTTTGCGGGCATCACGAGCACCTTCACCAAGGACAGATCTCGTGCGCTGCATTCGCTGATCATAGGACCCTGATTACAGCAGGGACTGATGGCACTGTTTCGGTATGGCAAGTCCAAACAACATCAAAATCTGTCGACCTTCAACCGAAGGCGTGTCTTTTTGGTCACGTAAACCCGGTAACTATAATGGCGATTTCAAGATCATTCAGCGTCCTTGTTAGTGCTTCGAACGATAATACCGTTCTTGTGTGGGACTTGAATAGGTTGCGATTCGTGAGGCAGCTCAAAACAGATGCTCCTGTCAAGGTAGATTTGAATTATTCAAGGACTTTATCCCATTTTGTAGGTTTGGGTCATGACTAACCTAGTATCCTAACGGAATTCATAGTGTGCAAGTGTTAGTGACGTCTCCGGAAACATCGCCCTCTGCAAGAGCCCGGACGTCAGCATTTATACATTGAACGGTGAACATATATTAACGCAAAACATCTGTGATGGGCCGGATGATCAAATTTTATGTTGTGCTTTTTACGAGGGGCAAGGAAACGAGTGGCTAGTGCGCGAATTACTCTTTACAGGGCATAGGCGTGGAATCGTCAATGTGAGAACGCTTTCCCCTCCAACCTTGAAACTTTCATTATGTTTACTGATAGCCGTCTTAAAAGATCTGGGAAAAAACCATTAGGAATGGGCGGTTCGAATTGGTGCTCATAAAGACTCTCCATCACGTTAACCAGTTTCAAAGCGAAATCCAAGTCTCAGCAGGTATCACAGCGGTTCTTCCGATGCCTCAAGCAGTGTACTCGGGTGACGAACAAGGGAGAGTAGTAAGTCCTCACGATAAAAACCTTGTCTGAAGTTAGGGTTCTAACTCTAACTTAGTACGAGTGGGATTGCCAACTGGTTCAGCGCAGTCAATCGCCGAGACTTGTTAGATAGATGCACTTTGTAGAACGTAGACGAGGCGTTTTGCCCATAGGTTGCTTTTATTTTTTATTTTTACGATATTACCTTTATTGATATGCTTGTTTCTACCTGAAGTTGATTGTAAAATACTGATTATGCCTTTTATGCCGCAAAATCAGTTTGCATTAGACATGTGGAAAAGCTTCCCCACCCTAGACGTGGAGAGATTTCTAATATGATAGTATTTCACACCTGGTATACAAATACCATGGAGGGGTAAAAAAATTAGCGGCACAATCGCATCTCATCGTATGCCACGAGTGACAAACTATGACCATAGCTGAATATTGTGGTATATGGCGGAAATTAGGAAGCGATGACACGGGATTTCTCATGACGAGAAACACCGATTAGATATCTCTATTATAGGTGAATGGACTAACACCAGACACTCACAGCTAGAGTATCAACTCTAGGGGTAGGTTAATAGTAGGACGAACATATAGCCGGATAGGGTCTGGCCCAGCAGTGGGTTATTCGTTTGCCTCCAAGATCTTCACATGCAAAAAAACAGGTTATGTGCCGCCTATCTAATCGGTATCAGTGACAAAAACTGTATGGGGAAACTCTGTTGGGACTTGTATTTAAGGACAACTACTCGTGATACAATCGGTTATTCAATATTACAGGGATTCGAACCAATCGAGATATGGGCGAATATGGTGAGAAACAGCATCAACAGCCCGAAAACTCCCATAAATGGCTTGATCAACAGAGTGGCGGTGCCATACATCACTGCTTTGAGTCTTGTTCACCCAATAGGACGTCCCTCTTCATCAGAATCCTTGTGTCATTGAATACCCGATGGTATCACGAGTAATCCCTATTATAACAGTTGGGCCGAAATTAATACCCTAAACAATGGATCCTTCGACTCTAGAGTAGACTGGTTGAATAGGAGCATTGGGTGTGATTTTCAAATGGCCCTAAGTGATCTAGACTCCTTATCGCTGGTCTATGGATTTGAAATGATCACACTCTCTTCGATCGTGTAATTGTATCTCAACTATCTAGAATAAAAAGCTTGCGAAGGATTAGGACCAAGGGGTCGAATAAAATTCACTCAAGTTATCGTGGAGAACAGGGTCCTTTCAAACTCTCAGGATGATCGGTAGCGATAGTTACGTCGCCAGGTATGATTGATTGCCTACCTACACCAACACTCCTAGGCTGCGACGGGTTTGAGACTCTGGAGGTTAGCCCAATCTTCGCGTGGGTTATTCCGCTGCAGACATCGATAGACGGAAGAGGTAGAGGTTTAAAACCAATTATGGAATGGCAAGACAGGAGCAGCAAACGCCCGCACATAATGTACCACATCAGAATACCCAACCTAAATCGTGGATCTGAAGAGGTTGAAATAAGCATTGCCCCAAGGTAACACAGTTGTGTCAGCCACTCCTTGATGCGAATTAAACAAATCTAGCAAAAATAAACCGACGCAGATCAGCCTGATCAGGCTGGGCGCAGATGAAGAGCGTGCTGGGGTAGAGCGAAAGAGCTGGATGCTCGTAGATGTTCCAGCCTCCTCAGTCATAGACCCAAGCGTCCGGAAATGCTCCGAGGCGGGCTTTGGTGGTGGCGAGCGGCAAGAACCACAACGGGACTAGGCATGATTCGTGAGGCCACATATTTATCATAGACGCACTTTGTATCTAAGCTCATCGCAGAAAGGGAAGAGGGAAAGAAGTAGGGGAATCAACCAGTCCACCAGGTGGGCTATTGTGTTCTGACACCCATTTGCCAGGATGGTGGGCGGCCTCAGCTGCTGCGTCTAGGTCATGAGAGCCCACCGAAAAGAGTGCGCACGCTACATAGAACCCAACGATCCGATAGAGTCTGCGGAGACGTTCTGACAAGCTTCCTCAATAGTTACCTGCCTATTCCATCTGCAATACCTGTTTAAAAGCTACATGTACTCGGGTGGTGGAAGGTGTATATCATATGTACCACGTATGTAGTCTACTTACCTGACTCTACATATACATGATCAAATGCAACTCTAGCACACGGTGATGATAGTGCGGCCACCGCTGGCGAACGAGAAGGTCACTTACTTACCCAAGGGCGGTAGAGGTAGCGGTGGCGCTTTCCAACGTGCGGGTCTTGGCGAATCTCAGCATCCGAGAAGAACCCCCTTTAACAATCAAAGGTCTTCTTCTTCTCCTCTCTCCTCTCTTTTTCCTTCCCTTGTCATCAATTCTAAAGAACTTCCAACCCAGTGATCAGTCAATTTACCGAGGCCTTCCGCTCTCCCTCTCCTCCTCTAATCCTCCTTGAAGTGCGTCTTCAACCCTCTTGTCAATTGCAGAAACAGTCCCTGTTCTCACCCCCCCCCCCACTATCACCACCGGCAATCAACTAAGCAGAAAAGTCACCTAACGAGAAAAAAGGAAAAGAAAAACTTCCCATATCCTTTTGCAACGTCGTAACGGTTTCCTTCTCAAACCACTCCATAGGTTTTCCGTTCTATCTTTCATTTTGATCGATAGTGTTCGTAAAACTTTGTTTCTCAGGCAGAACTCCTCTTCTCAAGGACCTCTTTATCCATTTTTCTTTCTCGATAGGAAAAAAAGTTAGATTCGTGCAAAGTAAATTTCAAAGCAACAAAGAAAACGATCGAAAAAAGAAAAAAAAAAAAACCACCATCATGTCCGCCGACACCGCTGCCGAGAATAACGGAGCTGCTCCTGCTGTTGCCACTACTGCTTCGGATACTGTCCGGAATGTCACGGAAGCTCTTGCCAGCACCTCCATTACCCCCAAGGAGACCAGTGCTACGGATGCTGCTCATGCCGCTCATGCTGCTTCTGCTGCTGAGGGCAGGAGGCTCTATATTGGCAATCTTGCCTACTCCACCACCGATGACCAGCTGAAGGAGTTCTTCACCGGGTTTGACATGTGAGTTTCCAGTTCGTGCTCTTTGTGCTTTCGGGAATTTGCAGCTACGGACTTTCGGAAACATGCATAGCCGTATAGGCGTTTCTCTCACGATCAAGAACTAACATCTTTAAAGTGAATCTACCTCTATCCCGACCAATCCACGCAGTGGCCGTGCTGTCGGGTACGCTTTTGTTGACTTGAAGACCAAAGAGGAGGCCGAACGTGCCATCACCGAACTCAGCGGTCAGGAAGTTTTAGAGAGGAAGGTGAGCGTGCAGCTTGCTAGGAAGCCCGGAACTGCTTCGAAGAGAGAACGGTACAATAACAACACTGCTCCCGCGGAGGGTGAGCAAGAGGAGGAGGATGGAGAACAATCCCAGCAACAGGGTGGAGGGAGAAGGCATGGGGGCCCCAAGACCCGTGGTAGGGGAAGGGGACGTGGTGGCAGGGTTAATGCCCACATACTCTCTGGTATCTGTTTAATCTTACTGACTTCATTCACAGAGCCGTGCTGGTAACCGTGTAAACGGCTCCTCTATTACCGGTGAAGCTGCCACGGAAGAGGGGCTCACCCCCACTTCCAATGTCCTTCCTCTTACCGAGCCTATCGATGCCCCGGACCCGGAAACTACTCTTGAGGAAGCTCCCGCTGTCACTCCCGCTGGGCCTTCCGTCGAGGGGGAAAATACTGCCGGTGCTTTCAAAGGCAAGAGAAGAAGAGGTCCCCCGGAGAATGGTGTTCCCAGCGCCACCAAGGTTATGGTTGCCAATCTGCCATATGAACTGAGCGAGGAGAAGGTAAATAAATCACGTCAAGCAAGATAAACCGAGCCGCATAATAGTTATCAAGATTACGCTAACTTTATCCTTCTAATATCTAGCTTAAGGAGCTTTTCGCCGAATATCAACCTGAGTCTGCCAAAATCGCTCTTCGTCCCATCCCCCGCTTCATGGTCCGTAAACTCCAGGCACGCGGTGAACCTCGCAAAGGCCGTGGCTTTGGGTTCGTTACCTTGGCTTCGGAGGAATTGCAAAAAAAGGCAGTCGAGGAAATGAATGGCAAGGTTGTCGATGGCAGGGAGATTGCTGTCAAGGTCGCTATCGACAACCCGAAAATTGAAACCGAGAACGATGAGACTGGCGAGGGCGAGAGGAAAGAGGAAGTGGCAGGGAATATTGAGGAAAATGAGGAGGCCAAGGAGAATGGGTTTAAGGCGGAGGCTACGCTGACTGGCGAGGCTACTGCTGCTTAATAGGCGGATCGTGGCTGTAACGTTTGAAATGTGAAAATTTAACGGCTGAAAATAGAAGAGGCTGGAGAAATGGGTTCGCTAGAGGCCTTTTGTTTCAAAAACTCCAATACTGTCGTTTCTCTCGGATCGATTGTTTTAGGTGCTATTGAAAAGTGGGTTTTATGGGGGGGGCTATAATTTTATTTTTCTTTCCTGTTTTCTAGCGAATATGAGGCCTGGGGCTCTGATTTCGCCCTTCCATTGAAAAAAACATGCTTGCTGAAATATTTGGGAAACCAAGCTTGTCAGACCCCTCCAAAGATCCATCGAGATTAAAAGCGAAAAATAAACAACCGGCCTGGACTGAATTGGCCTTCGGAAAACCTCAAAAAGTGCCAGAAACGGCTGCTAAGCATTAGAAATTGCTGTTCAATCAAGCACCCACTTTCCTGATAGAGTAGTTTCGATTGAAGTATTTCAGTCGAGCCCAGTTTGGGTTAGTTCTTTATGACCGAGATAACATGGCATATATGGAAAGAAATGTGGTTCCCAGTATCGTTACCATTCCAGAACAAGACTTAGCCCCCACATTCTATAGTTTACTGCTTCCCCTTCTCATCCCCTTCACTCCCTCCACTACGCCCGCGCTCAGAACACTCTCTGGATAAAGCAAACCAGACCCTGTAGCACCTGGCTGATGCCATGCCCCACCATCAACAACAATTACATCCCCGCTGATGAAATCACCAGCAGGCGAGAACAGAAAAACTGTCGCATCTGCAATGTCGCTGACCTTTCCGAAGTGCTGAACAGGGACAGCTTTCGCCATGGTCTCGAGGAGATCGGCGCGCGCAAGACGCGCCATGCCTTCGGTTCCAGAGATGGGGCCGGGGGCTATGCACTATAGAGTGGGGAATCAATTTCAGTGCTAGTAATAGTTGGAAACTGGTCATACATTACTTGTGACTCCGTAAGGTCCCATCTCCACGCATAGCACCTGTGAGAGAGCATCAATAGCAGCTTTAGCGGCTGATACGTGAGCTTGATACGGCTGGCCACTATAGTGCAACGTGGCAGAAACGAACAGGATCTTTCCTCTGTTCTTTTTGAGTTCCTCGAGTGATGCTTTAACCGTGTTGTAGGAACCGAGGACATCGATGTCAATTACTGACTTGAACGCGTTCGCGGAAAGGTTCTCAATGGTCGCTAAGAAATTGCCCGCCGCACCGCAGCTGTTAAATCCAATCCCTGTTCAGTGCCCCTCATGGGAGAGCAGGGAGGGTGGATGCACAAACATAACATAATCAATTCTCCCTAGTTCGTTTATGGTCCTCTCCACTGCCACCTCCATCGCCTTGAAATCTCGCACGTCAGCGGAGATCCCGATCACCTTGCTACCGGCGCGGAGAGACTGAATCTCAGCAGCTTTTAACTCTGTTTTTTCTTTTCGCCGGCCAATTATGGCGGCATTTGCGCCGAGCTGAACGAGGGCTGATACTTGGCCGGAGCAAATGTCACCCTGGACGCACTGTTAGAGTGCAGTATTTGAAGGATATGTGAGTGGTCGTAGGGGGCACGTGGGGCTTACAGCGCCGCCAGTACAGAAGACAACTTTTCCAGCTATGTATTGTAGTATTAGTACTCAAGAGGTATAAGGTGACGGGAATGAGATGACCACGCACCGAAGATATCGGCTGCCCAGACAGGGGACATGAATTTGGACATTGTGGAGACGGCAAGAGTTGAGAATTGATTAAACTGGGAGGGAACGAACGGGTGAGTGAGTGAGTGAGGAAGCATGAAGCACGATACAGTAGTGCCTTGAGGCGTTAGGTGATGACAGAACCCTAACCCAGGAGTGCCTGAGCCTCGGGATAAGTAATCCGTGCCGCCACGCCCGAGTGATGACTCGTGTCCGTTACAGAATGGTGGAGCTTTCTTTAGATGGGAGTTCCAAAATTTCAAAATGGAAGCCTCCCCACGGTTCTAACTAGGTGATGTAGCACTTCGACATGCAGAGTGAACGGGATATATAGATGGCTTTTTGTAGCTAGGTGCGAGGTAAAGTAAGGTGATTATTAGATTGTCACCAATTAGTGCTGTAGTAACGACCGTGCTATAGTACAAGCAGTCTCAAAGCCTATCATTTAACTGAAACTCTACTTGTCCGAGCTTTTCGGGAAGGAGATGCATGCACACACACGCATGATACAACTCGCAAACCATCTCTACGCACCAGTCATTGCAGGCTTCCAATCAGAGACCTTCTGTCCATTTACCTATATCTCGCATAGAATGCTTCCTCCTTCCTCCGTTCTTCCACCCTCTTCACCGCATCTTCACCCCAAACCTCCTCCGCCTTCCTCCGCCCTTTTAGCACCTCTTTCTCATGTTTCTTTGCTTCGTCCTTCGTCATCACTACTACATTATCCAGGCTGATTTGATTTTCATTCTCCCCCCAAAAACCGTCGTCTCGCTCAGGCAGCGGCTCCCATCTTGTTAACACTAATCGCGTGAAGAACCCTGAAACCACACTTTTCCCCTTGAACACCTCTTCAACAGCATACCCAACATCCCTTTCGTTCAAGGGTATCCTCAATCCTACCAGGTTTCCCCGCAATCGACTTTCCTGCCCTGCCAACTGCGCCATCATTTCCTCATATAGTTTTCTTCTATCTTTCCCCATCGAGTATTCCGTCGGGTACCCCGCAATCGTTGTGAGTATATGGTTCGCAAGACAAAGCCCAAACACCCCAGGCATCGTGCCCAGAACTGGGAGAATCCGTACCCGGAAATCAGGCAAAACCCCCAGCTCACCAACTTTGCCTCTCTTGTACTCGTCTTCTGGGAGTGGCAGTAGGGATGCCTTGCCAGGGCCGGGTTTTTCGGTGGAGTAGACTACCGGGATACCAGAAGTTATACCTTTTTGCCGGAGACGGCGGCGCGTGGAGCGAGAGAGAGGGTCATCAGTAGATTCGGAGATATCGCCAACGCAGATCTAGGTGTGTGAGCAAGAGTATTTATCGTGTTGAGGGGGAGGATGAGGTACTCTTGTAGGATCGCTCTTGCAGCCAGCGCCCATGCTCGAGATAATTGAGGTACCACGGGACTTGCAGTAGTAGAGCAAGTCTACTTTGGTCGCGATGTTATCGATGGCGTCGACAACAAACGTAGGCTCCCCAGCGAGGAGCTCATCCCCATCCTCCATCCTCCATAATTCATTTCTTGCATCAATCTCCACCCAAGGCGCAACCTGTTCCAATCGCTTCCGAAGGGCTTGTACCTTCGGCGTCCCAACATCGGCAAGCGTGGCAACGGCATGGCGGTTGAGGGAGGAGAGTGTGACCTGGTCGAAATCGATGAGTCGAATTTTCCCCACACCGGAACGGACGAGCATCGTGGCGACCCAGGAACCGACACCTCCACAGCCGACGATAACCACGAAAGATTGTCGAACTTTGTGGAGTCCATCTTCACCTAGGAAGGTACGGTTGCGGGCGAGTTGTTCGAGAATTAGGTCTTGCGTGAGTAATCTGTTAGCAGAGTTTGGTGGGGTAGGGGTATATGTTGGGTTACCTTCATCCCAATCTCCTCGTCGAGCTTTCGCAGCGAGAACAGCATCTGATTCATCTTGGAGCCTTGAGTGTGCTGCTGCAGCGCCATAGTCCGTGAGCTTTTTTATATTTATTATTTAGAAAACGTTAGGCTGGACAAAAGCAAAAGATATATATATAAAGAACAATTATTTTCATAGAGAAGTCAAGACTTGAATATATCCATGACATTTTTTTAGGGTAAGATATACTCACAGCAGCAGTTGATCCCGAACTTTGTGGGATTGAGTCCTTGAGACTTTTGACCTTGGACAAACGGTTGACTTTTTGGAAGGCAAGGATTGTTGACCCCACAACAACACCGGATACAAGGGCGGTGAGAGCTAGTTGGGCTCGATGCGAGTTGAGGAGTTTGGTGTCCATTGTGGAAGGTGAGTTGTCGGGTCGATAATTGTGTAAATAATGGTGGGAGTGGTATGGTACGAAGCTGCAACAAGTGACAAGGAATTGACACTGGAATTCTCTTGATAATTTACAGACATGTAATGGAGGAGATTTTGGTGGGGAGGAGGGTGTGAACGAGAAATTTCTTGCGCGATACTCAGATGGGAGAATGCCAAGAACTCACACGCGGGGGTTTCTAACCCTGGCCCTGATGCATCATCTGGAGTATTCTTTCCAGATTGAGGATGGGCGATGGGGGTGGATGGGACGGATGGGGAGATGGGGAGATGGGGAGATGGGCAGATGGGCAGATGGGTGGGTGGATGGGATACATGTAGATGGATTCATGAGTACATGTAGATACGTACATGTATTACATATATTTTATATACATATAATAGAGAAATGATAACTAGGCTGGTTCATGAATCCATCTGTTCCTCCTTGGCAACGTTTTGCCCCATCTGGTAGTTGCCGCCGAGCCCCAATCAACCACAAAGAATCTCCAGCCAGATCTAACCCTGGGCAAGGTTCGTCACCCACCTCGCCTCACCTCACCTCAGAAAAACACCACAGCACGCAATACGCGCTGCACCTGCCTCTGTGCTAGATTCCCACTCGTTCGTCCTCGGCCCCTTCGTAGCTTAACTGATAAGTGTGTATGTACCGACATGTACACCCTACCCTTCCTTGGGGATTCGAGAGTTGCCTCCCACTGACCAGCTGATATCCACCCCCGTACAGTATATATCCATATATCCCACACAGTTACAATACACCCACGGCATACATGTAGAGTACTCCCACGCTCATATACACATACACACATAATACATGCGTACCGGTGCATGCTGCCGCTATATTTCTCTCTCTTTTGCTCTCTCCTTAATCCCTTCCTTCCAATTTTAGAGATTCATACATAACATATAGTTGCTCTCTCCTCAGCTCCCGTTTACTCCCCTCTCTTACTTTCACTCCGTGACATATTCTACACCTCAAACAGGCATGCCTGGAGTAAACTACGAATCCATCAGCCAACAAGACCGGGAAGATGTCTACGCAAGCTCTCCTGGATCTCCCGATTCGAGACGGTACGGTAAAGAGGATATCTTCTCTCCCCCCCCCCTCTCTGAGAAACTTCTGGGGCTGACAAAATGCCTTCGGGACAGTGGACGGCGGCGCCATGGCAAATCCGTACAGGCCGGCGAAGCCTCATGGCTAAGCAGCGTCATAAACCTCATGAACACCAGTATGGACATATTATCTTCCCCTAAGCCTGATTCTCATCAGTTGCTAACCTTCGGGTAGTTGTCGGGGCAGGGGTCCTCGCCATGCCTCATGCGATGGCCAGGTTCGGAATCACTTTAGGGGTATTAGTCATTGTATTCTCCGGTTTCATGAGCGGGTTCGGGCTATACCTCCAGGCGCGGTGCGCCAAGTATCTTGAGAGAGGGACAGCAAGCTTCTTTTCATTAAGCCAATTGACATACCCGAATGCGGCGGTGATTTTTGACACGGCGATTGCAATCAAGTGTTTTGGTTGGTTCTCTTTTCCAGGGTTTTGGGCTTTCTTAATTTCCAATTTCAACACTTTTTTTTCGCTTGCTAACTAAAACGTTTGGTAGGCGTGGCTGTGTCATACCTTATTATTATTGGAGACCTTATGCCGCAGGTTATCGTGGGCTTTAACAAAGATGCCGAAAGCATTGACTATCTCATGGACAGGCGTTTTTGGATCACAGCGTTCATGTAGGCCACACTATCCCTATCACGCGGCTTGCTAATCCCTAATATACTTCAGGCTCGTAGTCATCCCACTTTCCTTCCTTCGACGACTAGATTCTTTAAAATATACCTCGTTCATTGCTCTAGTATCTATTGGATATCTCGTTATCATTGTGGTTGCGCACTTCTTAATCGGCGATACCTGGGCGGATCGTGGTAACATTCGCCCAATCATCCCCGCTGGTCCGATAGAGGTTTTAAGTACTTTCCCGGTCATTGTGTTCGCGTACACTTGTCATCAGAATGTAACTTCTTTCTCCTCCCCGAACCCATTCGGAAACGATTCGCCAACTAAAGAATCCCCTAGATGTTCTCAATTGTCAATGAAATCAAGGACAACTCCCACAGCTCCACGCTCAGTGTCATCTCTGGTTCCATTGGCTCAGCAGGCTTCATCTACATCCTTGTCGCTCTCACTGGTTACCTCTCCTACGGCGACAACGTTGGTGGCAACATCATTGCCATGTACCCCGCATCCTGGACCTCCACCGTCGGCCGTGCAGCGATTGTGATACTTGTGATGTTTAGCTATCCTCTACAGGCTCACCCTGCTCGTGCGAGTATCGATAACGTTCTCAAGTGGAGACCGTTTACCAATCGAGGCACGCCGAGGCCCGTCGTAACGACGAGGTCGACGGAGATGAGCGATAGGCGGTTTGCGATCATCACAACGGCGATTTTAGTTGGGACCTTCGTGGTAGCTATTTTGGTGAACAGCCTGGAAAGGGTGCTGGCGTACGTCGGTAGTACGGGATCGACAAGCATCAGTTTGTGAGTCCTTTCTTCATGAACTTGATTTAGGCAATTTGTTGATTCTTCATACTTTTACAGTATCCTTCCCGGTATTTTCTACTGGAAAATCTCCAACCCGGAATCCGACCACCAACATCTCCTCAAAGATGACGAAGACATGGATGACGAGGAACTGGGCGAGTATGCAGGGATTGCAGACACCTGGAAATCTAGACTGCTTCGGAGGGGTGCTCTTGCCCTCGCTATATATGGTTTGGTCGTGATGGTGACTTGTTTGGCTATCAATACGTTCTATGTCGTCGCTCACTAGCACACCTTTGGGGATCGTCTTTGAAGTATCGCGATGATCTGTCTGAAAATTCGTTTATATCTATCTTTAGGATACATGCTTTCCGGCCATATGATTGATAAGGGAGACTGATACCGTATACTTGGTTTAAGGCTAAACCGTGGAAAAGCATGGATAGCATTCTGTTACATATGTATTCTTGGTTATTTTAGCTTGTGTTACTAGCGGGGCGTTGACCGAGGTGAATAGAATACACTTTATAATATGTCACTTTGATACCTAGTCAGGGCTAGATGATTGAGCTGCCAAGGATCACCGGCCGATCAGTGGTTAACGGAGGAAAAGGCGAGGGATGAAAATTATATAAAGGAAATGTCCTTCTAACTCGGTTATCAAAGATATTGCGGTCTCACTATAACCCCACCTCACTCTAAAAAGGACAGTTTTCAAGCGTCCCGTTCAGGTCGGGTTCTTGAACTGGCCCTGATACCTATATTAAATTGAATTATCGTAAGTCGGACTCTCCACGTGGGACGAGTGCCTCCAGGATTCAATACATACTCTTTCTTCTCAGTGTTTTACTTAAATAAACGTAGCAGCAACATATCTCTTTAGATTAGCTCGCAGATAATACATTTCGCTACCCTTTCCGACATGCCACCGCTCCACCCTGCCTCAAAGTTGTTACTCTATCCCTTCTTCAGTTTCAGCTATCTCTACCCACCACCTCAAACTATTTCCTTATCATCATTACGAAATATTAGCCTGCTCATTCCACCCCTTTAAACTAATTGCATCATGGATGGATGGAAACCCTATTTTTCAGTCAGAGGGGGGCGATAGGCGCATGTTTGAGCTCTGTATGTTTTACGCATTTAGAATCAGTAGTAGCAGACTGAAGAAACCCCTCTAGAGAAGAGGAAACTCTTAGGAAGAAGAAGTATCAGGCGCATAAACAAAAGGAGAGACATATGTTCAGCTATTTCTTTTTAACGAGAAAAAAACTATAGACCCCACCTTTTAAGATATCAAACAGTTTGGAATGGGTCGGATGGCACAAAAAGCACAAGTCTGCCAAGGAAAAATCACTGCCACAAAGCGGAAGGCAACAGCAAACCTCGCCTCAAACATAAGTAAAAGGGTTTGCTTTCAGGACTTGGGTAGTACCATAAGAATCGGAAAGCAAGAGGTGCGTGGCTTTGTATGCTAGGAAATAGCACACGGATACCGTTGCATAGAAAGCCACACCTCCATGTTTTCTAGTTCTGATTCTACCTAAGTAGTTCATCTGAAATTGGAGTCACCTGTGGGTTGGGGGGCGTTAGGAAGGTTATCGATTTGCCAAATAAATTCCACCAACCTCCTTAGAAATTGCTTAGGTCTTCCAGCAGAGCTGCATACTCCCGATCGATACCTACTCACATGTAGCCTTAACAAATTTGTACAAATAGCCTAAAGAACAAGCACCTCCGTGAAACTAAGTTGGAGTAGATAGCCTCATTAACTAATATTACTGACGGTACAAACATCGAAAAAAATCTACAATTCTTAAGCGAATATATATGGGTTAACCACCAGTGTCGATCGAAGCTGGTACTAATGATTAATCCCCTGTACCGATACCATGAGGTGAAGATGCGCCAAGAGTAGCCATTATGGTTGAGGGTTCATCTAGTAAAAGCCTGCCTGTTATGCATTGTGCCGGAAGAGGCTTGATTCTTGCGAACCGCTTTCGCTTCGCCCAACTCCGATCACAGTGTTTCATAGACGCGAGTCACTCGGTAATCGTGCACATCCTAAACACGAACTTTTTCCATCATCGGTATGGAATGGTTCAAGTAGAGCAGATCGAATTTTTTTAGTTACAGGTGTGCACATGTGTCTGGGATCGATTCTCCGTAAGTGTACCCATCCCATAGCAGCCGGCTGTCAGTGGCTGCAAATGCGGCGGCATTCGGGACATTGACAGATGAGGCGCCCAGTCGCCCATTCGTTGTTTAAGGCATATTACTATAATTACACACAACGCGCCCGGCGCGGCGGGTAGGTGCACAAGAGAAACACTAGTGACAGAAAAAGATTAACGTAACGCTTTTGGGCCTAACAGTAGGGCGCCCTTTTCCTGACGATCTCTATTTTTTCTTTTCCACAAGCCTCCCCATATCAACCTAACAACCATTAGCACAGATATAAAGTGGGCAAACGCGACGCATTTTGTATACTGGTATTTTAGCGACCTATTTGTTTCGATTCTTCCCGTTCTTTTTTTTCCCCCTTCGCCGAGCGAATTTGCCCGAGCCTACGAAACACGAGCAGGACTCCAACCAGACCTCGATTTTTTCTCTCGATTTATTTTCGCTTTCATTCAGCAAGGTAGATTCTTATGGTGTAGTGAAAAGGGCTGCGAAGGGGAGAAGTGAATATTAGGACTACCTATCTACCTATCATACAAAAGGTTGTCTTTTTTGTCCACCGCTGGTGGCGTTTCGTATTATAGTTGTGGGGAGAGGGTACTGTCTGCCTCTTGGACGATCGCGAGTTCACACACTTGGCTCTCTTTATCGCTATCCATTCTTTCTTGGGATCCTCCATTCTTATTTTTTTGGTACTACTTTTTCAGTGTGCTTTCGGCCTTGCCAATTTTCCTCCCAGGAGAGAAGCGAAAGGTTTAGCGCAAGTGGACATCACAAACATTCTTGGGTTTGTGCACCTCTACGCTGGTGTGGTGGACAAATAATAGGTACATAGCCTCAGCGCCCAGCTTGCTTCATCTCCAGCCTTTCTCCACAGTGCGGCGGCGACTTTCTTTGATCAATTCGTTCACCATCCCCTTGATCACGTACCCTTCCCCTTCCTATCGTTTCTTTACAGTCTTCTTTCCCACCTCCTCAGCCTCTTCACTTTCTCTTCCCCCTCCCATACAGCCTCCCTCTCAATTCTCCTTCCCCACAAACACTAGAAAGCTCACGATTTCTTCCCCGGCTCGGTCAGAATCGTACCTATCGTCATCGTCAACCAACAAGTATCTCCACGTCCACGTCCGTTTGCTGTGGCTGTAACTCCCATTCGAGGGTCTTCGCAGCTCATCGTGAAACTAGCCCCTGCCGCGTCCGCGTCCCACATCTTTATTGAACCGGAAGCACGCTCTGTGCACCCCCCCCCCCCCATCGTCATCTAAGCATCCTCCTTCTATTCCCCCCCTCCCTCCAGGGTCCCTGCCCAAACGCAATTCTCCGCTATACCAACTGGGATCGCTGTTGCTTTCCTCATTTCCTTCTCCTTTCCCTCCTCGCCTCGCCCTCTTAACCCGTTTTTACCTTTTATATCTTTTTTTATTTATTTTTTTACAACACCTACCTCTGAGAGTGAGCTCAATCTAAATCCGCTCACCGTCTCGCTCGTTCCTTTTTCTTTTTCTCCCTTCGTGGGATTTACATGCAATCCTACGCCTCCCTTCATTCACCGTCTGTACGTAAAATGCAAGGGCAGGATAAAGCAATGTCGCGAGGCAGGTCCTATGCTAGTTCTTCACGGATGGACTTTGGAAACATTATTGGCGATCCATTCGCCTTGTCAACAATCTCGATAGCTATAGTAAGCACCTCCCCTCTCTCAGCCTCGTTTCTTCAAGACAAACGTCAAATCTGGGTCGCTTTGCTTAACCGATGAACAGATAGGATGGTTGGTAGGGTTCGTATCGCAAGCGATTGCCGATGCCGATAGAACGATCATAAATTTCCCTAAATTCGCGTGGTGGTCGATCGTATATGTATTATTTTGTATAATTGGGGTTACCGTGGTGGTATTAATGGATTCAGCACACAAATACCAGCTTGCTGTATGTTTTCCTCGCCGACTTATGCTGCGCCTCAGCAATTGGCTTACGGGCTCTGGGTGTTGCAGATTGTAGGATACCTTTCGGCGGGGATGGTGTTTACTTGTTCGGCGGCGAACACGCTGGTGTATACTGATAGGGGAACTATGCAAGCTGCTGGTGCTGGTCACATCATTCTCTCCATAGTACAAGTTTGTATTCCTCACGCTTTTTTATGAGGTAGTTTCTAAACCTTTGCTTATTTGCAGATTATCTGGATCTTTTACTTCGGATCGACTCCAGACGCGCTATCCCATGCTTACGTCGATTCTTTTGCTCTACATAAAGATCAGAAGAGATCCCAGAGCACGCATCCACTCTCTCCGGCTTATCATGGTGACAGGCCTCACACGAGCACCAGCAGCCACCACGCGCCCCAAATGTATACTAGCGCTCAGTTAAGTGGGTTTGAGACTAGCTCGCCTCAACCAGGCGTAGGGTATAGGGAATCGGTAAATAAATACACATCACCTCCTGCATCAACGCCCACACCTGGACCTTCGACAACACCTCAACCGCAGAGCCAATCAAATATCCCACCAGAGAACGAAGTTACTGCTCCAACGGAGTACCCATATAGGGCGAAGGCTATTTACTCGTATGATGCCAACCCGGAGGATGCGAACGAGATATCATTCACCAAACACGAAATTTTGGAGGTTTCCGATGTTTCTGGGCGATGGTGGCAAGCTAGAAAGCAGAATGGAGAGACCGGCATAGCACCCTCGAATTATCTTATTTTACTATAGGGGAAGGAAAATAAGGAGGGGTTGTGTCTTGTGAGTATTTTGGCTCTGGGAGGGACACGGGATACATGTGGCGGGATGGAAGGCACCGATCATAATTACGGGGGAAAAATCAAAACACACTGGGGCTTTTTCAGTTACTTCGACCATCTTTTAAATAGTGGTTGCGCCATCTGGTGAGAAGGAGTTGGGATATCTCGCGAAATACAGTATGTCTATGCCTGGTAGCTATGTTGGACCTAGTCGTCGTTACTGCACTGGACAGTTTGGTGGGTTTTATTTGGAAAGGTCTGGGCGTCAATATCTCTTTTTCCTGTTCTTGTGTACTTTTGTTTCTGAAGGTTTTCTTTATACTTTACACCCAATTTTTTGTTCTATATACCCAAACTCTTTTGCGGGAACAGGAGGGAGTTTCTTGTGACAATTTGTGTTTAACTTGGTGGATCTACTACCCGCTAGCTTGGTCTTTCCAAAATTCTCTTTTGTCTTTCAAATCCATCGATTTTTCTACTTTCTAATGTGGTTTGGTTTGATCATGAGAGATGAGCTCTTACTTTCTTGGGCTGGTTGGGTTTTTATTTATTAAGCCCTTTTTGATGCGCGCGGGTGCGCCATACTCTTTAGTTTCAGAAAGGGTGGACGGACTTGCCGGTGTGCGAATACCTAGAGATCAATTCTTTTTTCATCTGGTCAGATCCACCTCAAGCGCAACGAAGATGCAGCTCCTGGGAAACGATTTCGTTTCTTGCGTGTGGTGAAGAGTAATTCAAGGTAATATGTGGTTAATTGGTAATGCCTTCCCTAATGGATAGTTCTGTAGTTAGTTCTAGCTAGTAGGATTTGCTGCTTTATTGGATGGTTTTACTGGGGGACCACTCTTGGAGCGTTCACTGGACTGCGAAGCGCGCAGGTTTTGGCCTTGGCGTAAAAGGGGTTCTAAACAAACCTTACTTTGGGTAATAAGCCTGCTGCTCTTGTCGGCATATCGTAGCAAGAAGCAGAACAAAAGGAAAAGAGAAGAATTGGACAAAAAGATAAAATACAAAGGTCCCAATATCGCCATCTAATTTTTTTTATCCCGAATCATTCCCTATAATCCTCTTGTCCTCCTCTAGCAGGCATACGAGGGTATCATAAATCACATGGGTTGCAAAAAAAAAAACTCCTGTCCGGAAAACACTAAGAAAAAAAATAAATCCAAGAAGTTCTCATGCCAGGTGAAGGGTGTAAGGAATGGATACCAGCGGAATTAAGAGATACATACATAGGGGTGATATAATCCTGGAGCCGGGTTAGAAAAAAAAGTGAAACCAGACAAAGGGAGAAAGGAAAAATGGACTGTAGGGTAAAAATTATTGCGGTTAAAACAAGGAAAGCGGAAAGTATCTTGTGGACAATACTACAGAGGTATAATTAAACACGCTTGCTCACTCACTGACTCGCTCAATCAATTTTGATACTCGCATCCAAAACCACAACGAAATCCCTAGTAAAAAAAATAAATAGAAGATTGAAAGAAACGGATACAATAAGATCCTCACCGACAACTCATCCGCCACCCAAAGGCTGTGCAGAAAGATGTCGATGGGAACCACCATTCATGATAGCAGAAGGAAATGAAGCAGTCGACATCGCTGTTCCATTCATTTGAGTGGAGTCAATTGCTTTCACGGGAGTCTCCTCCGGAAGTTCATCCGTGTCATTGTCTTCAGTATCTTCATCGTCACTCCTCGTGTCCTCTGCCTGACCTCCTTTGATCACTTTCACAGCCACGCCGATAATCATGTAGAACCACATCAAGGTAAGGACTTGAAGCGCCAGCAAGAGAAAAATAAATCCCATGATGATTGATTTCGAGAAACACACCGTTTCAGTCGGGTAATAGAATTGTCGAATTAAAAGTGTGTAATCCTGGTTTATATCCGGCATTGAGATTTGTGCGGTAGATTCGGGATGGTAACAGCCTTCGGGGATCATGAGGGCATCCCTCCACGCAGAATTGACGACAAGCATATAGCAGATGTGTCGACCAACAAACCAAGTGATAAGGAAGATGCCGAATGCATAATCGCAGATGGTGCTATAGCCGAGATATTTGAGCATTTTTGCGAGCTAATAGTACGAATGATTAATGGGGAAAAACATTAGAAGTAGATGAAAGTAGCTGAGGCTCACAGGTAAAAGGGTATCCACGACATCCATAACGCAAAGTATCACATTTCCAACCCGGGTCAGGTGGTAAGTGTAGCTTGTGAACATGAGGGTACAAGTAATAATATGATGCGCAAACATCTGGTAGTAGTCTTTTCTTCGTTCTTCAATATTGAGAACGAAGATTTGCTGCACCCAGAATGCGAATTGGACCAAATAGTACCACTTAAAGGTACCGCCAAGGTCGCGCAGAGGCCAGTCGGCCCACATCTCGGGAAGATTGAGCCAGTACGGACTGTCGTACATCAGGTACTACAAACAAGGGGAAAACTTGTTAGTCTACCAAACATCACACATCTTTGCACTTTCCTTTCTCTAATTCTTAGGATATGGTGATTTTTGAGACAGAGAACATGGCATACCATTCCTAATGTCCAGAACACAGAGTAGTAAACAAGTAACCATGCCTGCTCAGCGAACCTGATTAGACCCCTTTTCGTAGATATTCCACCTCGCCTAGCCAAGGGCGTGAAGATGTAGTCCATTGCGGTAGCACGTAGAAAGGTGAACATCACTATCCAGAAGGATACGAAATATATATCATCTTCGCCTTTGCCATACAGATCAGTCCCAATCTTATGGTAAGAGATCTTAAATAGCTTCGTAGTTGTGGACTGGTATTGTGGAAGTAAGAAGTGAATGGCAGCGAAACAGGAAAGTATGATAAAAGAAAATCCTAGTGATGGAAGCGCATTAGCAAAAGATGAAGTGAAGCACATCACACAACATTTCCTGCAAACGAGCAAAGAGGATGGAAGCAACAGTACTCACTGATCTGTCTATCAACCATATAGGTTGCTAGGCGATCAAACCTACTGATGGTAGGTTTTGAGGCATTAACGATGTGAGGGCTCCTTTTTCTTTTCACTTTCAAGACAGAATTGCGACTGGCAGCAGCAGAAGACCTCCGCCGCTGAACAGCCCCCTTTACGCCTTTCCTGAGAGAATCTGTTCCTACAGAATCCTTTCTAGCCTTAATCGAATGGCGTCGAGCGCTGGGTCGATCATCATCGGAGATGGGAGAATACATTAACCACGCGGTGGTGGTAGTGGTGATGGTGATGGTTGCTGTGGGTTGATGGTGGTGGGAGATAATAATGTCAATTGAGAATGACCGAGGTGAGTTGTTGATAAGGGAGTGATTGTGGTGTGAACTGAAAAGGAAAGAGTGGACTGGTAGATGAGGAGGAGGTTGTGAATGAGAGGAACTAGTAGAGGAAGGAGGAAAGAGGGAGGTAGGAACGAGAGTTGGGGGAAAGACACAAAGGCCAGAGAGTGAGGGAAAGGAGGGAGAAGGAAATCAGACCAAACCAGACGGGAGGCGGAGGCGGTGGTGGCGGTCAAAACGGGATGGGACTGGAGGGTCCTCCTGGGCACACGTATTTACGATAGGTATTCTACTCTTTGAATGGATGAAATGGGGGACGGTGAACTATGAACTATGAATTGTCAATTATGGTAAGTTGATTGAGGGTCCTGGTGAGTACCTGCCTACCAAGTCTCAGGAACCAGGGGCGAAAGACTATATAAGGGTAACCTACATGTGTGCGTGTGAACTGACTATATACATCCACCCAAACACCAGTGTCAGTCAACTCAATCTGGGAAGTCTATTAGCACTCAAGCTGATCGCGGTAGGCATCACTCAACATCAAGGAAGTGAAAATGTGCTTACAGCACACCAACTCCCCCCAAATCACTTACCCAAGCGTGATCATGGTTGTTTCTCTCCCTTCTTTGACCTCTCGTTAGATAATGTCTAATTTCGCTCGTGTCACGCCACACATCTTTGTCTCGTAGCGGCTCTGCAGATCAGATTGTCGGCCCGAACCCTTCAGTTTTGTTGAGACTGGTTTTTGAGTGCAACCTCATGCCTTAAAGTCTTCTCACCGTCACAACTAGCCTCACCCACCCCTCTAAACTTCCTCTCTCGGAGCTAAACTTCTACGAATATCGTAATGGATGATTCGGCGGATATCATAACCGAAGAAACTCTTTATGCTCTCGAGACTCGACTTCGTCGGATAGAATTCGTGCTCGCTGGCTCTTGTGAGGATCCCACCACCGAATTATACGCCCTGAAGAAAGCTGGTAGGGAGAGTTCAGTGAAGACTCGCCTTAATGCGTTGGAAAGAGATCTCGCCAGACTTGCCACTAAGTCAAGAACTGTGAAAGACATGCTCGATTTACGTTTGTCCTACCTCCCCGAAGCTCCTCCGTGTTTAAACAACAATTCTGCGTGTCTGACATAACAGCTGCTACATCTTACCTACCTATCTAGACACCAACTTTCCCGAAATTTTCAAAAATGTTTATCAAACTGTTCAAAACTCAACCCTCTCCTTCGAAGAAAAGCTGTCGACCATTCTCTCCGCCGCTCCATCCTTCCATGCCACCTCATCCCAGTTAACCTCCATCATGGATACGCCCATTCCGAATCCCTCTGCATCCGTCGATTTAGTCTCTCTCGTGCCGAGGATTAGCAGGGCTGAAGTTGTCCAACAGACCCAAGCCACCGAAATCGCTGACCTGAGGAAACGAAGTGCCGCTTTGCTAGAGCGATGGTATCTTCTAGGTATTGAAAGTGTGAATGACTGTTTTGCAGAGTGGGATGAGAGAACTTTAGAAGTAGACAAGCTTCTGTCAAGGAAAATTAATTCGATGGAAGATTCGTAGAATCAAATATCCTCGATTATCTTTCTCGTCTACCTAGGTTCCAATCCATGCATCATGCCCAATTCATGTAGTCATAACTGGCCTCGTGCCTAGCTCTATACTACTGAAGGTTGCTACACACAGTTGGTAACGGCAATCGTTCATAGTTTGTGCCCAGCTTTAATATGTGATACCATTAGCATGACGCATACTTTACCCTCTCGACTGTCGTCTGCAAAGATAGATATACAAACATATTTAAAGGGTCTTTGCAACCTAGGGGTACCGAAATTCTAGAACAAGCCATAGAGTGGAGATCCGAAGAAATATACGAATACTGACAAACTGGCTAGCGCAGCACCCTTCGTGTAGTGCAAGATCTGCTCCCTATCTCTAGTGACTGCATACTAAGATGTTGATGAACTCAAGCCCTATTGTCGGGTAGCTCCCTTGTACCAAGCCGATATCAGCTGGAGCCACTGTATCTCGGTTGGTGGGCGGGCCACATTTAGTACTTAATTGGGATGTAAAGACTTTGGGGCACGGGTCTAGTCACAAGATGTCACTCGGCCTATTCCCAGCAGCAGGTAATGGGCAATAATGATAATATAATAACGATAATAATGCATCATACTCGCGACAAGCCCTAGGGCTATGGCGGCACTATAGGCATCAGGTGTAGGTAGCGAGTAGCTGATGATGTAAATCCGACCACCTGAGTTATGGTACTAACGGGTACTTTTGTGCCGCATATGGTTATCATTGATTATTCTCCTACGGTTTGGTCTTATTCTTTTCTCTACCTACGTAGGCTTCCTTAGCGGCTTCCTTACTGTTGCAAGCACTGTGGTTTATCCAGGCGCCTATTCGGCATATTCATAGGCTGCTTTGGGCGTGGGGGCGCTGGCTGGCTACACATGTATGGTGGAAGACACCTAATTAGGCTCCATATAGACTTGAATTTATAGGCAACACGCATACTAGTACTATAATTTTTTCATAACTTTAATACTACCGATAATTTTCCTGCTGGAGCCTACTGGAGCCTACCAATGATACCCAATTAGGAAGCCTGTTTCCAACAGACGGTATTGAAAGTATCGATAATAGAAAGGTAACGATATTCCTGTTTCGTGCCAAGCCCGGATGGGTGCCCCATATAGCGGAGCCCTTGGCTCTGAAGTTTGGAATATATACAGTAGACATAATACGTGTTGGCGGCTGTGTTGAGCTTTAGAAAGCATTGGAAGCTGACCGATAAAAACGAGTTTTAAAACTATGTTTCTTGATACGACTCCGGATCACCATGCCTAGTTCAGTCCATCGACTATTTCCATGTCAGTTACATATGTCAACTAAAACTTATTGGGATTTGGAAATGCCAGATATCAACTAAAAGGTTCTTTCAGGTCCTGATGGGGGGAAGGGGGAAAGCACTGCCATCCTTCTTCGCTGTAACAAACGTCATTTTTCAGCGGGTGTCATCTACTAGCATCCGTGTTCGCTGAGTATTGCATACCCGCTTAGAATGACATTAGATGTCATACTACCTTTGTTTTGTGTACAGAATCATTACTTCGTCTGGATGTCTTTGGGTAGGTTCCAACTAGAATGAATCCAAGACAAAATTGCCAAAAAAGAAGAGATAAAAAAAAACTCCTGCTCCACCCATCTATAAATGTAGGAAATAAAATACCAATATCTTTTTGTTGCCTTTCCTTCTCTATCATCTGAATCGCCCTGGTTACGTCGTGAAGTCGTAAAAATCTATAATTTTGGATTCATGTTCAGAAATGGTCATCTCTTGTCTTCACTGCTCTCAGGATTTATGACACGTTCCGACTCGGGTTTCCACGATCCTGTTTACAAAGATTCCATTAGAGTTTCAGTAGGGGCAATAGAGTGTGGTATGGGTTCAAGAACCTTCGAACTCATGCTTGACGAAGGCCATAGGATCATCAATCTCCCCAGCCCCACTATGGCCGATGCCCGGAGAAAAGCTTGTGATGGGTAGGACTACGACATCCCCAACTTTCTTCGGTTCGGTCATGCCCGTAAAATTGGCCCACGAGATATTACCCTTTGATTCACTCATATCGAAGTATGTCTCATCGTTGAAATACTTGAATATCGCATCAGTCCACACTGCCGGGCCTGTCCATTCCACTACATTGTCATGGTCGACCGTAAGCCTCCCAGCCTTCTTTCGCTTCAGAGTCTCCATAGTGATATTGGCGATAATCTCTCGTAATACAGGGTGTCCTGGTTTGGCTTGAATTGTCCATTGGCAGAACTGTACCCTTCTAGAATACCAGTCTGCCCAGTCTGGGCGATCAGGATCTGCCTCGATCCCAATAACCAACCCAACAGAGTTTAGTTTGAAATTGTCCGAGATCCAATCCGTCGCTGGCTGCAAGGCTAGGGTATCAATATCCGCATAAATACCACCTCTTGCGAGTAGAATTAGATAGCGGAAGAAGTCTGCTTTGAGAATGGGGAGCGGAAGGGTGCTGTAAGCTTCAAGAACGTCTGGGACTGGCGAGTAAAGATGGCGGATTAAATGCATAGCTACTTGGTCGGTGATGACCTAATGACAGTATAAGCAGAAGTTTACATGGAAACGTTGAGACGAATGCTACCTCATGTACAAAGTTTGGGTGTTTCTCAGTCCAGCTTGCCTCAGTAACGCGAAACTCCTCCTTGAAATCAGGGCTGGCTGGGGTATATTTCCAAGTTTGCCAAATATAGGCGGGAAATTTCGAGGATACACGGTAAGGAAACTGGTAAGCTAGTTGATCCTGGAGCGGCAGGTTTTTCAAATTTGAGGCAGACATCTGTTGCTGTTTTGTAGGGGTTTCCGGCCCTTCATAAATTGCTTGTGTATAGTGGCTGATAGAGCCGGATTCAACTTTTAAGTCATGGGATGTTGGTTGACTGGTGGGCGGTTTGGCCCCAGGAGCATGATTAACCTCTGGGGAAGGTTCGGGTTCAAATGGCGAGGGAGTTTGCGATCTCGGGTAGAAGAAGAAGATGAAGAAGAGTAACAGGGCAGAGAGCACCAACGCTTTCTTGAAGCTCATCATATTTACTAAAAGATGGTGAGAGGGGGTGGGGTAGGGTGAAAGGAGTTGCCAAATTTAGGAGACCAATGTCGAGGAGACAAGCAAAGGGTGAAATTAAGTGTAGATGAGATGGTGAACGAGATACTTCGAGATACTTCGGGGCCTCGAGTGGCAGACGAGATAAAAGGCGATTGACACGCGCGCGGAGGGTGGAGAGGAAAAAAGGGAAATGCTGAGAAGGGCCAGCCCAGATGAAGGGGTTTAAACTTGAATGAATGACGATGGGATGAAGCAGTGAAGCAGTGGGTTGAGGTTGTCCCGTAAAACGGTTGGCAGAAGTCGCCTCCGACAATGAGACTCGGCGCTGGAGCAGTAGAAACGGCTGATTGAGTACACTGTCTTACTGTTTATATTTAGCTGCAGAGTGCGCGTCAAACATCAGGAACTTCTAGACAACGTGGAGAAATCGTGAAGAATTGAGACACACTCGATATACGTAGGGGAACAGGGGAAACAAGAGTCTAGATGGCAGGTTAGGCGAGGAGGACATAAGGCAGCCTCTATCGGCATTGTGTGCGTAAACACCAAGGAAAGAGTACTTCCACCACTCCCGTTCCCGGTTCCGTTCTCGCGCCCTGCTACCTAGCTTGCGTGGCCCGTATCCGCCAGGGTTATGAGTGATAATGCCATGCCAACTGATTCTGAGAATATATCTGGCTTCGTCAGTCTCCTGTAAAGTGTAATGGGTCTAGCCGATTAGCGAATTTGTACATATAGCGTAGAAGTTTCAACTGCGACATGTTGAGGATAGAGGACCGAATCCCGACAATCGTGCCTTAATTTCACCAAGGAGGAACGATCACGCGTGGGGCAACGAAACTGTAAACAATTGAAGAATGGTATGGTGAATTATCCTAGGTAAAATGTTTCTCTGGGTCAAGCGCTGATATGTAAACTTGACCTTTACAAACATCTCCAGGTGCTGCGCTTTCTCGGCTGCAGTGGATATCGGAGTTGAAGCAGGAGGAGATACCTCTGTTGTCAGCTTTGATCGCAGAGTTAGGGAATTTTGAATAGGTTTATGATTGTTTGTGGTCAATCGTGCGTTTGGTTGCAACGATACCAGTGTTGCGTTACCAAGCTCTACAAGCGCGGGAAATGCATCTGTAAATGTATCATGCCCTCACCGATTATTTTGTGTGGGCAAGTCGTCTATAATGGCATCAGCATACTCGCAAATCAATATTGTATTCGCCTCCTTGGCAAAACACACCAAAAATACCTATCTCTGCCAACACATAACAAATTACACATAAGTTGGAGTTCTTTAAAACCTTGGGAGAGGTGAAAGAGAGGCTAGAATTATAAGCACAAAATTTTCTAGCTTGGCTATTCATGCTCCAGTACTCAAAAAGTTGGTTACTAAATGTACTAATTTTGCCAATACAAGACTCATACATTTTTCTTGAAGAGCTTAGGATTCATTGACTATATTAGATAACCACTTTTCAAGTATCATTACAAGAGACTAATAATGCTTTAAGTTCAGCAGCAGCATGTGCAGGCTGGTGTTGAGTATTATGTGCTAGTTTTTGCAGAAGGCATCCTTTTCAACTACTAGTTAACTACCAAGATTTGACATACCTCAGCACACAATGAATGATAGTAATTGCCACATTTTTTTATTGATATCTCATGCCCCAAAGATACACCTTATAGGTTTATAGAACATGAACACTATCCTCAAGTAGCTGGTGGGCCTGGTTCTAGAAGGGATTAAATCCTAGTGGGCTCATAAATTCAGTAGAATTTAGGTAAAGGTTTAGGCTCACTACTAATTTAAGATGGATATCATTGTTCTTTAGTATCTTTTAATTAATTCTACATAGTTCTCCTATCTATATCTTCTCTCATTGTTGAACTGTGAGTATATCTGTTGTGGGGCCATGGTTGCATTGTTGAACCAGGCGATTTCTTTCTTGATTTGCGAGTAGTTGTAGGAAAATGCATAATATTGTGTACAGTCCGTGCCAAGAAGTGTTCGTGATCACTTAGTCAGCGCGCCCACACATGAAAAATCTTGGTTCTGAATACTATCCTTTTCCACAGTCAACCAAAATGGCCTGAAAAACGAAAGCAAAGAAGCCCCTGTTTGATCGTGCAACAGAAGCAACTCCAAGAAAACCCCTACCACCAAGTAAGCAGCCTAAAACTACAAGAAGACAATTGGGACACTTTGAAAAAGGCCTTATTATTAGCCATGATCTTGGGGCATGGCACATCAGCAAAAATAATTAACGCCTCCAGCAGCATGGGCACGTCTCTCAAAGAGGCAATCTCCTCCATGTGCTCTGTGCACTCCCAGGGTGCTTGGACGCACAAGTGCCCTGACCTGCATTGCCCGGAGGATATGGCTTCTCCTGAGATATGCTGTATCCTCCATGAGCCAAAAGCATGATCCTAAGCCTTCACCCCACTCCAGGACTCGACTCGGACCTCAACACCACTGCCAAAGCATCAGCAAAAGGTTTGGATTTCCGCCCAGTGCCATTTTATGTAATCTCCATTCGCCCAGAGGAGATATTAGAAATCCCGATATTGCATTGGAATCAGCTCATCAAACTGCATATTCCCACGCAGGGCTTGGCAGGATCGGATGAGGTTTAACCTTTGGTCTTACATCCTGAATATCAAGTTTTAAGGCTTAAAATCGTGATATTCAGGATGTAAGACTGAAGGTTAAACCTCATCCGATCCTGCCAAGCCCTGCGTGGGAATATGCAGTTTGATGAGCTGATTCCAATGCAATATCGGGATTTCTAATATCTCCTCTGGGCGAATGGAGATTACATAAAATGGCACTGGGCGGAAATCCAAACCTTTTTCTGATGCAAATCAACTCCAAATCAGCTGTTTCTGAGCCCCCAAATCCACTGCCAAATTGACTCCTGAATCAGCTGTTTTTAAGTCTTCCAATCCTGCTGAATTGACTACTGAATAGACACCTAATCCCACACTTTCCTGACTCTAAATCAACTGACTGCCTGCTTCTGAATCCCATGCTTTCCTACCTCCAAATCAACTGCCGAATTGACCGCCTCGCTGCTTCTGAATCCACGGTTGAATTGACTGTTTGTTAGCCTCCGAATTGACTTCAGGGCAAGCTCAGCAGCAGGCTCACATCAGCAAAACCGATTCTTGGCTCCTGGGCGCTCCCGGACCCTCATGGATGGCGCGGACCAGATGGAGGCAAGTGCCAGTCCATGGAACAGTCATATCCCAAGGACCCTTGCACACAGTTCCTGGACCAGACACCACATCAGTAAAATTAATTATTTCCTCCCTCAGCTCCAGGAGGTTCGGAATCATCGGGAGGCATGGGAGACTCCTGGAGAATATGTGCCTACCTGGAGGAGCGGATGATGATCCTCATCCTCCTGGAGACCCTGGGAGTCCCCAGTGCCCTCTCCATGAGTCTCCATGGAGATGATAAGGCTCCTCCGGGTGCCTCCATAATGTGCAAGTAATTACTCGATCTCCTGGGGAGGGCAGTCATATTGCTGTTTTCTTCATGGAGTATACGATATCGAGCTTCCTCCCTGGGAGTGCAGAGGCACGACTACCTTCTCCATGACGTATGCGATATCAAGCATCCTCCCATGGAGAGCAGCAGCACGACTACATCCTCCCTGAAGTATGGGTCATTCAGCACCCTCCCGAGGAGTGCAGAAGCACAACCACCTCCTCCCAAGGATATGTGATATCGAGCTTCTTCTCATGGAGTCGATGTTTCTTACTTTACTACTCCATACCGTGGCATTTATCCCTCCCGGAGATATCCTGAATCGTCTTGGAGGTCCTTTGCATCCTTCCAATCCCTCCATATTAACTAAGGCATGCCATATCCTCTCCCGGGAGCCTTGCTTCGGATCAAGTCTACAGCCATTCACATGATATCACTCAAACTTGTGGAATAGGCATAGAAGAATTGAAATTACTATTATAGTGAGAATTTATCAAAATACGATATAGATAATCCTTTGTGAATTGAGATCAACCAAGGGATAAATCAAACAGAAAACCAAAGATGAGGTGTATCCTCCCAAGCTCCTAGCGCAAACCAAAAGACAGACTAAAAAAATGGACTAAAGAAACGATGCAGTGTATCCTCCACGACCTCCAAGACTAACCAAACGACAGACAAAGGGAAAGATGCAGCGTATCCTCCACGACTCCCAAAACTAATCAAACGACAGACAAAAGGAAAGATGCAGCGTATCCTCCACGACTTCCAAGACTAACCAAACAGCAGATGAAAACAAACGAAAGGAAAGATGCAGCGTATCCTCCATGGCTCCAGGCATCCCCTCAAAGATCTTCATCCTCCATTTCCCGCTCGAAGCTTGCGACAGCCGCAGAAAGGTCGACCTGCATATTATCAGTAGTAGGAGGACTGGTATCGGCTGCGGGAGTTGGAGGAGGGGTATCGGCTTCAGTTTCCATCTCACTCTGGATTTCTTGCTCCAAGAAAAGGGTAGGAATATTGACAGGCCCTGATGCCTGCTCACTATCCTCGGGATGAGGAGACTCCGAACCCTTTCGCCTGGCTTTGCTTCGAGTACCTTGATAGCCTCCTCTTTCGAGCTCCCGTTTCCGCTTACGACTCCGCAACTCATCCATATGATCGCCGTCATTGTTATTATCGCTCCAAGGAGCAGCTGACTCGTCCAAAGTCCTCCTAGTCACCCTAGCAACCTTTCTCTCTACCTCGTACCGAATCGCATGCAGAACTTCCGCTTCCCATTCAGGAGCTTTGAGTGCTATGGTATCCCACGTGCTGCAGTGCCTACGCCAGACGGCTATAAAGGATGTCAGTCATCCTAGCAAAGATATAGCAATTGGAGGGGCAGCAGTACGATAACAGGTCTCCCTAGTGAAGTCTGCAGGCTCCACATACATGCCAGTCTTCCAGGCTTTCAAATTGTACTGGAGTGCCGCTGTGACGAAGCAAATCAACTCCTTATTGATCAAAGAGCCAAACGCAGAATCAGAGCGTCCCCTCATCCTCCTCCCCCTATAGTACTTGAGAAAGATGAGCTCAGCAATCGCATCATTCAGAAAGCGATTCTTAAAATCCTAGTAGGATGGTCAGCTTCCTACTCCCATTGCTCCTGAATTCAACATACCGCCATGGTAGATTCAAGGCACATAAACCTATCCTTGACTAGCAAATACTCCACCTTGTTTCGGATACTCTCAGGATTTTGCTCATCCAGCTCATAGAGCTGGATGATGCTCACCTTGGCTGCACTGACGAGGTGAGAGCGCACGCGGCAATGTTGCTGGCTGATCTATATCTCATGTGAGGATATGCAGTATCCTTCAAGGAAAGGGGGGACCGACAACAACAACGCCAAAGTGACTTTTTGGTCACAACTCCACCAATACTACTCCGATTAACGAGATTCTTGAAGATTCGGAATCAGCTCGCTGCACCCGTTCGATCCTGCTATTGTAGGTCTGGTTTGCTCCGGATTTGCAAAAGTTGTTGTCGAATTCGCTGTTTTACCCCTCTTTTCCCCCCCAACTGTAACGGACCCACAAGGCTGTTACATGTGAAAGGTAGAATAGACCCGGGCAGACGGAGAGGTACAAGGACCAGCATGAGTGGAGTAGCTACCACATGCTAGGGAACACCAGTACCCCGCTGACCTGGTGGTTAGGAACATCCAGAGGTGCTAAGGCTGACGGGCCTGTAGCAGATCTCCGATGACATCAAACACTCAGAGATGTGGTTGAGTTCCAAATCCACCTGTGCATGCCCCACCAGCTATGGCTGATAGGCGGTGCAACTGGGAGAACTATTCTAGCGGACACCTGACGCAACTATGGACTGATCAGCGCCATGCAAGTAGTCCTACAGGACTAGGCTGGCGGATCATAGAGTCCTGACTGGTAGAGCAGTGCATGAGGAGCGGTTGCACATGAGGTGCAGAACTCCAGCGGAATGTGAGAGAACACTTCCGAAGGGAACCGCCCATGATCACTGACAGGATTCAGGGTTAACCGGATCCCCCAGCTGAGTAGAACTGAGTAGAGGCGGCGAGCACGCAGTACTACAAGTACTGGCGAGCCCCGCCACCAGTTGCTCTTCTCCATCTTCAACCAGAGACCTAGTGACGAGAATTACCGAGTTCCGCCCTTAAGATTATTAAGTATACTGCACGAAAATACTTTAAGATCTCAGCCTGACTTTAGTATAAGCAACGGCCGTTTTCCTACCTAGCCTTAGCAGTTGTCTAGAGGACCACCCCCGTTACAGTATAATCTTAAGGACTCAGTCACCTTGAGATCACTTATCATGAGATCCTCCCGCAGATCCGAAACCCCGGTGATCAATGCCCCGGTGCTTCCCCTTCAGATTACATGGGAGAAGAAGGAACTAGCAGTAGGAGAGACAGACATGACCCAACTAGTCCACCGTCCGAAATCCACTATCCAAAGACATATCCCAGGCATCTCCACTCCATGGACAGACACATCAAAAGTCACCATAGCCGATTTCTTCGACGCATTTCAAGACCATCTCATGTCCCAGATCAACCTATCGGTTGGGGATACCACACAAACCATGAGAATGCTACAGGAACGGCAAGAAGTGGAGAATACCTTGTTGCGGGAAGCTGCCGAGTATTTGGACCGGAAAGTCCTCAACCTCCAGCAGCATCTACAACAGTTGCTGACGGACAAAGATGACCTCGCAACTGATCCCATGGATATAGACCCCCCCGAAGCAGTTGGAATCCCTGACTACATCGGAGCACTACAGCAGGCCATTACAGAAGGCCGCCTACACATTACCGCACCCCCGAAACCAGCGGCAGGAAGAGAAAGATCCAGTAGTGTCTTTCTCTCAGATACCTTCCCAATCACCCTACCTACCACACCTACCAATAAAACAGACCCCCCATCGTTACCCCCCGCAGTTCAAAAACCAGCAGTTAGTTTCGCGCCCTCAGGCTCATCCTCTACTCCAATACCTCCGCAGACACCTAGAGGTCCCTTTTCTTATGGACCTTGGTCCCTTGCAGGCGGCAGTGGTTATACACCACCACCCCTCGATAGTGGTAGCTCATGGCTACCAAGAGGAACATACCCAAGGCCCTCGGAAGAAAGGAAGGAAGAAGGAGAAAGTAGTGGAGGAAGAACAGGAAGAGAAGCTAGTGAACAGCAAGGGCAGGGAAACGAAACCCAGGGAGGAGGAGCAGGAGGAGGTGATGGAAATATAGGAGTAGGAGGAGGAGGAGACCCCGGTGATAGTAGCAGCAGCAGCAGTGAAGGAGGGGCAGATAGGGATCCGAAGGAGTGGAAGAAGTATTTCCGCAAGAAGCAGCGGAAAGCAGAGAAGAAGATGTTGGAGATGATGGCTACAGTTTTCAACAGTGGCACCGGTCCCACCTCTACTGGGAGCCTCAGGGGGCGAGAACCCAAGGCACCTCAACCCAGCAAGTTTAAGGGAGAAGCTACTGATGTGGACCGATTCCTCCGGCAATGCGAAAATGTCTTCACCATTGAAGCTTCCAGTTTCCAGCAGGAATCAATCAAGATCCGCTACACTGGCAACCTTCTTGAAGGACATGCAGCAGTCAACTGGTATGAGGCCTACCATAACCTCATAGACCAAGGTGCTGCCGATAGAGCTGCAGGACGACCTGTACAGCTTGACCCTCACTGGAACCATTGGGTCACCTTTTCCAATTCCTTCCGATCATCCTTTGGTGACAGAGTCACCAGAGAAGAGGCGGTAGCTAAGTGGGATAAACTCTCCCAGACTGCCGGAATTGATGCTTTCCTGGACCAGATAGTCCAACTCATGTGGAAAACAGGTTATGCTGGCGAAGTTGTGGATGATAAAATATCCCAAGGCCTCACCGCTGAACTGGCTCTGGACTGGGCTAAGGTTGCAGTCAAACCTCAGTCCCTCCATGAGAGGATACAGATGATCCGCCACATGGGACATGTCCTGGAAAGACATAGGAAGGTCAGAGCCCCGGAGTCCAGGGCAACTGGAGAAGGAGGTGAGAAGAAGAAGAGATCCAGAGGTAGAGGCAAAGGTCAGAGTACCGCCGCCTCCCCTGAGAACAAGTCCACTCCCGGGGGTAGTAACCCACCGCAGGAGAAGAAAGATAAAGCTGTGGAGCTAAAAGGTATGGCAGAGTCCAACCTCCCTTGATAAGACACCACATGATAACCACCCCTTGATAGGAATACCCGAGGGTATCCTTTCTGATAGAAAGAAGGCAGATAAGTGCCTGAAATGCAGAAAGGGTGGACATGCATGGTTTAAGTGTTGGACTGCTGATCCGGTAACTGTTAGAGTTGCGGCAGTAAGAAAGAGGAAGAGAGGAACTGAGCTAGAGGCCAATGATCCTCCGGAATCTAAGAAGGGAAAAGTTGCCACTGTATCTAGATCAGGACAGAGTTCCGGCAGTCTCAAACAGGAGACTGGTGTATTTACGGCAGTAGATGATGACAGTGGACCTGAAATCATCTAGCCTAGTCATTCTTTAGAAATATATTTCGTTGGGCAGGACCCTATTGCTCCTACTGGTACTGAGGAGGGATAATATCCCGAAATTTGCTGGTCAAATATGCCAGTTCTCCCAAGCTATACCCAGACACAGATATAGCCATCGCTAGCGATCATTGACACCCTGCGAACGGAAAGATACCTCTGCTACCATGTCTACAGGCTACACTCCATTTCAAGGCGGCATAAGTAAGACCAGACCCGAGAGGTCAGTGGCAAAGCGCCAGAGAAGTCCCAGTCATGAAGACCACCCACCAACGAAGAGAAGAATGGAAGAACCCCCGCCAGAACCCGTCCATGGGCAGAGACCCATCCTGAAGGCTGAGTTGAACTGGAAGGTGCGAAACCACATCAGCAGGTGCCAGGGAAGGTTCCTGTTTGACACTGGATGCACCAGGCCTATCCTCAGCGAAGAGTTTGTGAAGAAGGAGAAGATACCTGTGGAGCGCCGAGACTCTCCTATTCAGATGTTTGATGCCCAAGGTGACCTCATGATGGGAGCTGGCAAGTATTTTACTGCCACCCTCGACATGGTCATAGGCAAACATGAGGAGTTGATCCGGTGGGAGGTGGGACCTTTAGAAGAAGGCATCTCCGGATATCTTCCCATCTCATGGGCTCAGAAGCACAATCCAGACTTTGATTGGCATACTGGCCGCGTCAGGTGGAGGAGTGACTACTGCAAGAAGCATTGCATTCCCGCCGATGTCAGGATTGAAGTATGTGAAGACTGGGAGATGTTGGCCGAAGATAGGGCCAATGTACATCAGATTGGATCAGCAGTTTGGCATGATGAGCAGGGCGGAGATGTGGGATTGAGGTTACCGCCGGAGTACCGGGAATGGTTATTTATTTATTTATTTATTGCTCATATTGCATAAATCCGTAACGGATATGGCATACAGTGAAAGGAAACCCCATGACCGCACAATAACTAACAAAAGAAAATCCTCCGCGAACATGAACCAACTAATTAGTAGATATCCACATCAGATATCTTTTGCGAAAACATAAGAAAAGTAAATCGAATACAAATAACATCAAAGAAAACAAAAAAGGAAATAACAATTTATCTCAAAGTTCTACCGAACAGTAGAAACGAACGGAATATCAATCGACAGGGTAAAATCATAGGGAAATACTCAAACAGTTTTTATAATCAGAAATCCTCCACACGGTCATGTTCCATCTCACCCCACTTTCAGGGTATTCATCAGTTTTCTATCGTCCTTCACCATCACATGCTTTGGGCCTGTAGCCCGTTCTTTCTAGCCGTTCTCTTCTTCTCCTTCGTTTTCTTCCTCTTCGTCGTTATAGAGGTATATTCCTTGGTGGGAATACCTGTTGTCTTCTTGTCGTTCCAGGGTCCAATTTCTGGTAGCGATTTGGGTTGCTGTGAGGAATGTTTCAATGGTGGCAGCCAGGCCAGCATTGGTGTGCATCGCAGTTCTCCATGTGAGTGGCATAGGTTTGAGGGCTGCTTTGAGTGCTTTGCGATGGGCAGGAAGAGGTTCCTGGCCACACTCTAGCAGTAGGTGTTGTGGTGTTTGGTTATCGAAGCCACATCTGCATTTGGTGTCTTTGATGTTGTTGGTAGGGATTCTGGCAAGGTAGGATTTGGTGTATCCATGTCCGGTTCTCATTTGGGTGATGGTGGAGGCTGTTCTTCTGGGGATGTTTCCCCTCAGCGGGGCACTTGGTTTGAGTGCTGGTTGTCCATAGTAGCTGCGGCCTTTCTTTGCCTGCTTCCATTTGGCTTTCCATGTCGTCAGGGAAGTACCGGGAATGGGCAGATGTGTTCAGCAATGAGAAGAGCTCAAAGCTGCCGGAGCATAGTGCATTTGACCACCATATCAGATTGCAGCCCGGAACGAAACCACCTTTTGGGCCTCTCTACCCATGCTCTGAGAGTGAGCTGAAAGCCCTCCGGGAGTTTTTGAACAAAGCACTACCCTCCGGAAAGATCTCCAGGTCCAATTCCCCCGCCGCCGCTCCCATCCTGTTTGTGCCCAAGCCTAATGGTACCCTCCGCATTTGTGTGGATTACCGGGGCTTGAACAAGATCACAATCAAGGACAAGTACCCACTTCCGCTGATGTCAGAACTGAGAGACAGGTTGACCACCGCCAGGGTCTTTACCAAGATAGACCTGAAGGATGGGTTCAACCTGCTAAGGATTGCCAAAGGGGACGAGTGGAAGACAGCTTTCCGGACCAGATATGGCTTGTATGAGTACAATGTCATGCCATTTGGTCTGTGCAATGCGCCCTCCTCATTCCAGGCTATGATCAATGAGGTTCTACATGACCTCCTAGATCTCGGAGTTATAGTATACTTAGATGATATACTTATATACTCCGAGAACATGGAAGGACACCAGTTCCTCGTCAAGAAGGTGTTAGGAAGGTTGAGAGAAGCCAACCTCCATGCCCACATTGACAAGTCCTTCTTTCATTTGAAAGAAGTGGAATATTTGGGGTACAACATCTCCGAGCATGGCATCTCTATGTCCAAAGAGAAAGTCAATGCTGTCAGGGAGTGGCCGGTACCTAGAACTGTGAAGGATGTGCAGGCCTTCCTAGGCTTCGCCAACTTCTACAGGAGATTCATAGCAGGTTTCAGTCGGGTTTGCAAGCCCTTGACGGATCTGCTGATGAAAGACAAGAAGTGGTTCTGGACTGCCGCTTGTGACAGAGCTTTCGAGGAACTCAAGCAGCTGTTCACAAGTGAGCCAGTCCTAGTTCATTTTCACCCCAGTAGGCGCACAGTTGTAGAAACTGATGCAAGTGACTTTGCGAAAGGTGCAGTGTTATCTCAGTATGGCGAGGATGGGAAGCTACACCCTGTGGCCTTCTACTCCAAGAAGTTTTCCCCCGCCGAGATAAACTATGACATTCATGACAAGGAAATGGGCGCCATAGTGGCTGCTTTCTGAGAATGGGAGCACCTTTTGAAGTCAGTAGAGGGAGAAGTCACTGTGTTCACGGACCATAAGAACCTCGAGTACTTCAACAGTACCAAGGTCTTAACCCGCCGGCAGGCCAGATGGTCTGAAGACCTGGCGGGTTATAACTTTAAGGTGGTCTACAGATCCGGTGACAAGAATGGGAAGCCAGATGTCCTATCCAGACAGTGGGATCACCGCCTAGGAGAGGGAGGTGAACCTGCAGTTGCAGAACCGCAGTTGTTTTTCCGTCCTGGGCAATTGGTGTTGAACCCTGCTAGGCTAGCGGCCATCAGAGTTCACCAACTCCAGTCTACATTCTTGCAGAGGCTTGAAGCTGCGGCAGCTCAAGATATCCAGTGGCAAGGAATCCGCCAGGCACTACAGGAGAAGAAAGAAGGATTAGACCCGTCACTGTCCCTCAAGGATGGTTTAGTGTTCTATAAGAACCGATGGTATGTCCCGGAAGGCAGAGACCTCCGCCAGGAAATCTTCACTGAGTGTCATGATAGCAAGATGGCCGGTCACTTCGGGCAGTTCAAGACAGTTGAGAAAATCAAGTCCAACTTCTACTGGCCCAACATGGATAAGGACATTGAAGAGTATGTCCGGAGCTGTGATAGCTGCCAGAGGAACAAAACCGCCCGCCACAAGAAGTACGGCGAGTTATTACCTCTGGAGGTGCCCTACCGACCCTGGACCTCATCCTGCACGAGCAAAAAGATCCCTGCAAAACCCCGATTCTACGTTGCAACGGCGTTACACACCGCAAAAAGTCTTTAACTCTTCGGCTTCATTTCTCACCACTTCCCCGCACTCGCACCTTTCCATCGGGCGCTCTGCCCCAAATCATCCTGGATCCGCCCCAAACTCCTCCCAGGAGATCCCGCACACCCTCCCCATCTCCCGTGAAGCTGGTGACCTTTGGCACCAACTTCACCCTCCCCCTCATCGGCAAGAAAAGAACCCTCTCAAACCCTTCCCCAGCTCCCGCTCGCTCAGGATCACCCACTAAAATGGCACAACCTGGACCTTCTACCGCGCAGTCCCTCTTTGACACTGGCCCTCAGGGCCTTTCCACTGACTCACAATACATCGACGAAGCTCTAATGCAGGAGCTCCCTGATGATTCCACCCCCAACTGGCTCCGTGAATTTTCAATCACTGAAGACTACATGCCGGAAATCCCTGATGAAGGCAACACCGAGCAATACACAGCCTGGCTCCTAAAATCCAGCTTCGCACGCCTCAACACGCAAACTGAGGAAAACAACACCCATCTCCTCGCCAAAGTAGCCATGCAGGAGAATGACATCCTCAGGCTCACGGATCAAACAAAGATCCTTCAAGAAATGGTCGGAAAGCTATCCACCACCCTCAACAATATGGCCAGGTCCTTGCAAACCATCGACAAGAACACCAGCCAACCCACCCGCACTCCTGCACCTGCCAACAACCAACAACAAAAGCCGCCCCAAACAGCCCAGAAACCTCAGGTCCCACTGCTCAACAACGGCAAACCTATGACCTACGCCCAAGCAGCCAACGCCCCCGCAGACCCATTTACCAAGGTCAACAAAGGCAACAAGAAAAAGAAGGCCCTCCCACCCAAACTCTTCCAACCTCAATTCACGGCAATCAACCGTCAAATCATTTTGGAGACCTCTGGCGATCTACCCCCAGCTCTCACCAACAACTCCCTCCTCGCTGCCATCAACAAAGAACTCGCCCCACGAAATACATCCATCCTCATTTGCACCAAAACCGCGAGACATAATTTCGTTCTCACCACCCGCCCTGACGAATCTGCCGAACAAATTTGCTCAGCATATAACAAGGAAATCGAAACAGCTTGCACCCTACTTAACATTCCCCTTTCTGAAGCCCGACCCAACTCCAAATGGTCCAAATTTATCATCCATGGCATCCCTACCAAGAACACCATGGCTGAAGTAGCGGAACAAATGTCTATCTCGGTCCCCACTTTCACCCTCGCCCAAGTCCCCAGATGGCTCACCACACCGGAAGCAAGGGCCAACAAAACCCATTCAGCCATCGTCATTGCTCTCCCTCAGAAATTTACCATGGAGACCCTAGGCCTTCACCAAATCCCCCTTTTCAACTCGTTCTGCCGTATCCAGGAATACATTGCGGTTTCCCCCACCACCCAATGCCGAAAGTGCCAGGAATTTGGCCACCACCAACAAACCAGTAAAAAGGACTTCAAATGTGCAATTTGCGCCGAGGACCATGAAACTATCAAACACCCCTGCACTTCAGTAGGATGTGCAGCTGGAACCAAATGCACCCACCCACCCATTCGCTGCGCTAACTGCAATCAAGGCCACAAAGCCTACGAACGCAAGGTCTGCATCGCATACACCAAGCTCACTGAGAGCCTTAAATCTTCCCGAATTAACACCACCATTGCTTAATGGAGATACAACCTCCTATAACAGGCATAGCCATGGCACAGCAGCTGAACTGCGCCAAAGGACAGGCCTCTACTCTTTCAGTTATCTCTTCTTTCGATCACTCCCAACATACTCTCATTCTCATGCTACAGGAACCATGGCTCGACCATAATTCACTTCCTCCAAATTCCAAAACGGGGGACGCATATTATCCTTCTTCTTCACCTAAAGTTATTATTTATATTAAGAAAAATCTAAAAAACACAAAAATAATCACCACACTTTCGCCCAACCCCAACATAATTTCAATTCTCATCAAAATTCCTCATTTGACCTTCGAGATCTGCAACATTTACATTCAACCTCGTAGCAGTTCCAACGATCACCATCTCCCGCTTCTTTCACATCATTTCCACCAGAACACAATCCTCGCAGGGGACTTTAACCTCCACCACCCTTGGTGGTATGGCCCCATCACCGAAAATTATCAACACCTCTTCTCGCACCGAATTGCGCTAACAGAACAAATCACAAACTGGCTGGAAACTAACAACTTCCGCCTCCTTAACAAGCCAGGCATCTTCACCCACTTCCCAAGAAACGGACAAAGACCCAGCATAGTCGATCTCACCATGGTAAGAGGTCTAACCGACATCTGCGGACCCTGGTCAGCCCCCCCCAACTGCCCACACAATTCCGATCATGTTTCATTAAAAACCACACTTTACATCCATCCTCCAGAATATTCCAGCCGACGTTTATTCTCCAAAACAAATTGGCCCTTATTCCACAACATAATCCAAGAAGCAGCCATCCCCTTTAATTTCTCCAATGAGGAGAAAGCTAATTCCACTCTCACCCACATCACGAATGTGATCAACCTAGCCATTGATTCAACTGTACCTCTCTCCAAACCTCGAACATATTCCAAATCTTGGTGGACACCCAACCTCAAGGCCCTGAAAAGAAAACTTTCATGGGCTGAATCACGAGCACGGAAACCCAATGCCCTCCCTCATTGGCGACACCTCGCCAATTCTACAAGAAAGGAATACAAAACTGAAATAATGCTAGCCAAATGGGACCACTGGCACCGCACCCTCAAAGACATCACCCCCAGCTCTGCCTGGAACCTTCTAAATAAAAGCACTGCACGCAACAAGCCTAACATCCCCCCCATCGAAAAACAAGAAACAAACGAGGAAATTGGCAAAGCCTTCCGTCGCACCTTTTTTCCCCCACAGCTCACCCCACCTGAATTCCCTCCAAATTTCCTACCCCCCCCCTCCGCCAACACTGATCACATCCCCTTCCTAGTCACGGAAGAAGAAATTGATTCCCTCCTACAGAAATCGAACATGCGCACTGCAGTCGGCCCAGACGGGATCAACTACATTACACTCAGAGAAGTTCACCGTGCCCGCCCTTCCATTCTCACTTCCCTTTTCAACAACCTCCTACGCCTGGGTATCATGCCAACTTCATGGAAGATAACCCACTGCGTCCCCATTCCCAAATCAAACAAGGCGGATTATTCATCCCCCAAAAGCTACCGCCCTGTTTCTCTCCTCTCTTGCTTTGGCAAGTTACTGGAAAAAATAGTTGCCCGAAAACTCGAAACATGTGCATCATTGAATGGCGCAATTCAACCACACCACACAGGAGCCAGAACAGGCATCTCCGCCACTGATTCACTCCATCTCATTCTCACCCCCGCGCAAAGACAATTATTAATACCCGTCCCACACAACGACAAGAGAGCAATAAAACGTCCCTCCCGCCCATCTATCCTGGCAACGGACATTGACGGTGCTTTCAATTGCGTTTCTCACCCCCACCTAATAAAAATTTTGGAACACTACACCTTCCCCTCATGGTGCATCAAATGGATGCGAAGTTTCACTTCCAATCGCACACTTGCCTTCCGAATCAATAACGAATTGGAAGCACCCCAACCACTCACGGTTGGACTCCCACAAGGCTCCCCACTTTCATCCATTGCCTTTGTCATTTATGCCGCGGCACTCGATCCACCTACCCCACATCCCTCCGAAACCTCTACCATCTATATAGATGACGATACTGCCCTACAATTGAGTAAAAAACCCGCCTTTGCTACCATACGCCTAGCAGAAAGACACAAGACAAAGGAAAAACGGGCCTCCTACCTCAATATCAAATTTTCCGAATCCAAAACAGAGTTAATTCACCTCATCACCCCCTTCACCAGTCAATCACCAACCCAAACCATAACGTTAAACAATAAATCATTTCCCCCTTCGCCTCACATTAAAGTTCTAGGCATTGTACTGGATCAAAGACTCAACTTTCATTCACATTGTCAACAAGCTGCCTCTCGGCTAAGAACCTCCCTATACTTGGTGAACAACCTAGTCAAAGACAAGGGACCCACTCCTAACCTCCTCCACCAACTTACCCTCACCATCATCCTCCCAGCAGCCTTATATGGCTCTGAGGTATGGTGGACTGGATCACAAAGCATTTTGGACAGACTTTCACCAGCATATCATCGCGCCGCAAGGCTAATATCTGGTCTTTCCAAATTCACTCCTATACACAAGCTATTACCCGAAGCGGGGTTAGCCCCACTCAACCTCCTACTCGACATGCGCACCCAATATTACGGGCTACGCATCCTCCGCAATCCCAAACACCCCCTACACCATACATTACTACAATACCTTCATCCCACTGAATTTAAAGGCACCGGCCTACAACGAGTTGGCTCCCTGCTTGCCAGATTGCTAACCGGCGCTCCAATCGAGATCTCTCCCTACCCATTCACCCCTTTTTACACCCATCCCACATACACATCCAAGGCACCAAACAATCCGCCTCCCTATCCCATATGGACTGGTTGCACGGTCTGGTAAACGCCTGGATCCTCTATTCTGACGGCTCCCGCGCTGAGAGTGGTATTACTGCCTCAGGCTGGAACATCCAACACATTCAATACGGAATCACCACTTCCTCCTACCAGGGCAATTGCAACCTGGGACACCAATGCGAAAATGAAGATGCAGAAATACATGGCATCCAAGAAGCTTTATATTTTCTAATTCACAACTTGCCCGCGGACAATTCTACTGTTTATCTCTGCATTGATAATCAAAACGCTCTCCTATCCCTCTCCGGCAACAGCACCTCCAATCGCCAATACCTAAAGGACACACTGGCACACATATCCACAATAAATAATCTCAATTCAGAAGTTTTCGGCCGATGGACTCCATCTCACACAAACATCCCCGGCAATGACATCGCTGATCAAATGGCCAAGCAAGGCCTCTCCCTCCCGCCATGCAAACACACATGCACTACACTGGGATGGCTTCGTCTTCAACCCAAACTTAACCTCCTCAAGATGTGGCAACTCACAACTGAGACCCCAGTTGCCCTCCATCCTCCCTCAGTTGTGCGATTCCTCCGCCGAAATCAGGCGAAAGCAATATCCACCCTCCGCACCCAACAAACCAAGGCGGATCCAAATCATCTTAGCCCCCCCTCCGCTTGTCAATGCGGAGCCATTAATTCTTCCTTACACTTAGCCCTCACTTGTCCACTTAATGGCACTACCCGACCAAATTGGGGCCATGATTGGCACTCGGCAATACTCCTCAACAACAACCACATTGACCTCTTGCACTTCATCCGCGAGAACAATTTGGCCACAATTTCAACCAACAAGTATCTATACGGCGTATCTAATACAAATCTGCTAAATATAAATTGATCATAAGGCAATCCGGGCGGGGGAAGTTTTTCTTTTGTATCCGGATGGTTTAAGTTTAATTATGAAATTTCCTTGATATATCATGTTGTTTTGGTGTGATGTTTTTATGTTTTGTATTTTCTTTATATTATGTTTTGGTTACGGGGATGTTGAGGTTGGCGGTGGATGAGACCATGTATTTCATATACGCGCGTCATTCAGTAGCTAGTTAGGTTAGCGACTGTCTAAAATTAAATGAAATTGGAAATTGGAAATTGGACCTCATCCTGCACGAGCAAAAAGATCCCTGCAAAACTCCAATTCTACGTTGCAACGGCGTTACACACTGCAAAAAGTCTTTAACTCTTCGGCTTCATTTCTCACCACTTCCCCGCACTCGCATCTTTCCATCGGGCGCTCTGCCCCAAATCATCCTGGATCCGCCCCAAACTCCTCCCAGGAGATCCCGCACACCCTCCCCATCTCCTGTGAAGCTGGTGACCTTTGGCACCAACTTCACCCTCCCCCTCATCGGCAAGAAAAGAACCCTCTCGAACCCTTCCCCAGCACCCGCTCGCTCAGGATCTCCCACTAAGATGGCACAACCTGGACCCTCTACCGCGCAGTCCCTCTTTGACACTGGCCCTCAGGGCCTTTCCACAGACTCACAATACATCGATGAAGCTCTAATGCAGGAGCTCCCTGATGATTCCACCCCCAATTGGCTCCGTGAATTTTCAATCACTGAAGACTACATGCCGGAAATCCCTGATGAAGGCAACACCGAGCAATACACAGCCTGGCTACTAAAATCCAGTTTCGCTCGCCTCAACATGCAAACTGAGGAAAACAACACCCATCTCCTCGCCAAAGTAGCCATGCAGGAGAATGACATCCTCAGGCTCACGGATCAAACAAAGATCCTTCAAGAAATGGTCGGAAAGCTATCCACCACCCTCAACAACATGGCCAGATCACTTCAAACCATCGACAAAAACACCTCCCAACCTGCCCGCACCCCTGCACCTGCCAGCAATCAACAGCAAAAGCCGCCCCAAACAGCCCAGAAACCTCAGATTCCACTGCTAAACAATGGCAAACCTATGACATACGCACAAGCAGCCAATGCCCCCGCAGACCCTTTCACCAAAGTCAACAAGGGCAACAAGAAGAAGAAGGCTCTTCCTCCCAAGCTCTTCCAACCCCAATTCACGGCAATCAACCGCCAAATCATCCTCGAAACCTCTGGTGACCTCCCCCCAGCTCTCACCAACAACTCCCTCCTCGCCGCCATCAATAAAGAGCTCGCCCCGCGCAATACATCAATCCACATCTGCACCAAAACTGCAAGACACAATTTTGTACTCACCACTCGCCCTGACGAATGCGCCGAACAAATCTGTTCGGCATACAATAAGGAAATCGAAACAGCCTGCAACTTACTCCATATCCCCCTCTCCGAAGCTCGACCCAACTCCAAATGGTCCAAGTTCATCATCCATGGCATCCCCACCAAGAACACCATGGCGGAAGTAGCGGAGCAAATGGCCATCTCAGTCCCCACTTTCACCCTTGCCCAAACTCCCAGATGGCTCACTACACCGGAGGCAAGAGCCAATAAAACCCACTCAGCCATCGTCATCGCCCTTCCTCAAAAATTCACCATGGAGACCCTGGGTCTTCACCAAATTCCCCTCTTCAACTCATTTTGCCGCATTCAAGAATACATCGCCGTTTCCCCCACCACCCAATGCCGAAAGTGCCAAGAATTTGGCCACCACCAACAAACTTGCAAGAAGGACTTCAAATGCGCGATTTGCGCAGAGGCCCATGAAACCATCAAACACCCCTGCACTTCAGCGGGATGCCCGGCTGGAATTAAATGCATCCACCCACCCATCCACTGCGCGAACTGCAATCAAGGCCACAAAGCCTACGAACGCAAAGTCTGTATTGCATACACCAAGCTCACAGAGAGCCTCAAATCCTCCCGAATTAACACCACCACCGCTTAATGGAGGCACAACTTCCCACAACAGGCATAGCCATGGCACAGCAGCTGAACTGCGCCAAAGGACAGGCCTCCACCCTTTCAGTCATTTCTTCTTTCGACCATTCTCAACACACCCTCATTCTTATGCTACAAGAACCATGGCTCGACCATAATTCACTTCCTCCTACTTCCAAAACTGCGGATGCATACTATCCCTCTTCATCACCTAAAGTTATCATTTATATCAAGAAAAACTTAAAAAACACAAAAATAATCACTACACTTTCGCCCAATCCCAATATAATTTCAATTCTCCTAAAAATCCCCCATCTTACTCTTGAGATCTGCAATATATACATTCAACCACGCAGCAGTTCCAACGATCACCACCTTCCACTTCTTTCACACCACTTCCACCAGAACACAATTCTCGCAGGGGACTTCAACCTTCACCACCCTTGGTGGTACGGCCCCATTACCGAGAATTATCAACACCTCTTCTCGCACCGAATTGCGTTAACGGAACAAATCACCAACTGGCTAGAAACCAACAACTTCCGCCTCCTTAACAAACCAGGCATTCTAACCCACTTTCCCAGAAACGGACAAAGACCCAGCATCGTAGATCTCACTATGGTAAGAGGTCTCACCGATACCTGTGGACCCTGGTCAGCTCCTCCCAATTGCCCACACAACTCTGATCATGTTTCCCTAAACACAACACTCTACATTCACCCTCCGGAATGTTCCAGCCGACGCTTATTTTCAAAAACGAATTGGCCATTATTCCGCAACATCATCCAAGAAGCAGCCATTCCCTTCAACTACTCCAATGAAGAGAAAGCCAACCTCACCCTCACCCATATCACAAACACCATCAATCTAGCAATAGATTCAACGGTACCCTTGTCCAAACCTCGCTCACATTCTAAGTCCTGGTGGACACCCAACCTCAAAGCCCTAAAAAGAAAATTATCATGGGCAGAATCACAAGCGCGGAAACCCAATGCCCTCCCTCACTGGCGCACCCTAGCCAACTCCACAAGAAAGGAATACAAAACCGAAATAATGCTAGCCAAATGGGACCACTGGCACCGTACTCTCAAAGATATTACTCCCAGCTCCGCCTGGAACCTCATGAACAGAAGCACGGCACGCAACAAGCCCAATATCCCTCCCATAAACAAACAAGAATCCAACGAGGAAATCGGTAAAGCCTTCCGCCTCACCTTCTTCCCCCCCCAGCCCACTCCTCCCGACTTTCCCCCAAACTTCTTACCTCCTCCTTCCGCCAACACCGAATCCATTCCCTTCCTAGTCACGGAAGAGGAAATCGAATTCCTCCTCCAGAAATCAAACATGCGCACTGCAGTTGGCCCAGATGGGATCAACTACATTACACTCAGAGAGGTCCACCGCGCTCGCCCGTCCATTCTTACCTCCCTTTTCAACAACCTCCTACACTTGGGTATCATGCCAGCCTCATGGAAGATAACTCACTGCGTCCCCATCCCCAAGTCAAACAAGGCGGACTACTCATCTCCCAAAAGTTACCGCCCTGTTTCACTCCTCTCCTGCTTTGGCAAACTATTGGAGAAAATAGTTGCCCGGAAACTTGAAATATGCGCAACAAAAAACGGCGCCATACAACCACATCACACAGGAGCCAGGACTGGCTTTTCTGCCACCGACTCCCTTCACCTCATCCTCACCCCCGCACAAAGACAGTTACTGATACCTGTCCCACACAACGATAAAAGGGCAATAAAGCACCCCTCCCGTCCCTCCATCTTGGCAACGGACATCGACGGAGCCTTTAACTGCGTTTCCCATCCCCATTTGATAAAGATCTTGGAACACTACACCTTTCCCCCATGGTGCATCAAATGGATGCAAAGCTTTACCTCCAACCGTACACTCGCCTTCCGAATCAACAACGAACTAGAAGCACCCCAACCACTCACAGTTGGTCTTCCACAAGGCTCACCGCTCTCATCCATTGCGTTCGTTATCTACGCCGCAGCACTTGATCCGCCCACTCCACATCCTTCCGAAATTTCCACTATCTATATAGATGATGACACCGCCTTACAAATGAGCAAGAAACCCGCTTTCGCCACCATTCGTTTAACAGAAAGACACAAAGCAAAAGAAAAACGGGCCTCCTACCTCAACATCAGATTTTCCGAACCCAAAACGGAATTAATTCATCTTATTACCCCTTTTACCAGCCACCCACCAACCCAAGCCATAACATTAAACAATAAGGCATTTCTTCCCCTGCCTCACATCAAAGTCCTAGGCATTATACTAGACCAAAGGCTTAATTTTCACACACACTGCCAACAAGCCGCATCTCGACTACGAACCTCCCTATATCTGGTGAACAACTTAGTCAAAGACAAGGGTCCCACTCCTAACCTCCTCCATCTACTCACCCTCACCATCATCCTCCCAGCAGCCTTATATGGCTCCGAGGTATGGTGGACCGGATCACAAAGCATTTTGGATCGACTTTCACCAGCTTATCATCGCACCGCAAGGCTAATATCTGGCCTTTCTAAATTCACCCCCATACACAAGTTATTACCTGAAGCCAGGCTAGCTCCGCTCCACCTTCTACTCGATATGCGCACCCAATACTATGGATTACGCATTCTCCGCAATCCCAAACACCCCCTACATCACACATTGCTACAATATTTGCATCCCACCGAATTCAAAGGCACTGGCCTCCAACGAGTCGGCTCTTTGATCGCCAGACTCTTAACTGGTGCCCCACTCGAAGATCTTTCCCTACCCAATCACCCCTTTTTACATTCATCTCATATACATATCCAAGGCACAAAACAGTCAGCCTCCCTAACCCATATGGACTGGCTACATGGCTTAACAGATGCCTGGATCTTATATTCCGACGGTTCCCGCGCTGAAAATGGCATTACCGCCTCAGGCTGGAATATCCAACACATTCAATACGGGATTTCCACTTCCTCTCACCAGGGCAATTGCAACCTGGGACACCATTGTGAAAACAAGGACGCGGAAATACATGGCATCCAAGAAGCTTTACATTTCCTAATTCACAACTTGCCTGCGGACAATTCTACCATATACCTCTGCGTTGACAACCAGAACGCACTCCTATCCCTTTCGGGCAATAGTACTTCTAACCGCCAATACCTAAAAGACACACTGGCACACATATCCACATTAAACAACCTCAATTCAGAAGTTTTTGGCCGATGGACTCCATCCCACACAAACATTCCTGGCAACGAAATCGCCGATCAGATGGCCAAACAAGGCCTCTTCCTCCCGCCATGCAAGCATACTTGCTCCACACTGGGTTGGCTCCGTCTCCAACCCAAGCTTAACCTCCTCAAGTTATGGCAACAAACAACTGAAACCCCTGTTGCTCTCCACCCCCCTCCAGTCGTACGCTTTCTTCGCCGAAACCAAGCGAAAGCAATATCCACCCTCCGCACTCAACAAACTAAGGTGGATCCAAATCCCCTCAACCCTCCCACCACATGTCAATGTGGAGCCATAAATTCTTCTCCACATTTAGCCCTCGCCTGCCCATTCAATTGCACCACCCGACCAGACTGGGGCCATGATTGGTACTCAGCCATCCTCCTCAATAACAACCACATTGACCTCTTGCACTTTATCTGCGAGAACAATTTGGCTACGATTTCGACGAACAAATATCTTTATCGCGTATCGAATACGAATTTGCTAAATATAAATTGATCATAAGGCAATCCGGGCGGGGGAAATTTTTCTTTTGTATCCGGATGGTTTAAGTTCAGTTATAAAATTTTCCTTAAGAATGATTTAGTTGGTTCGGTTATGTTGTTACGTTTTGTATTTCCTTTATTTTTATTTTATTTTATTTTATTTTTTTATGTTATATTTACGGGGATGTTGAGGTTGGCGGTGGTTGAGACCATGTATTTCATATACGCGTGTCATTCAGTAGCTAGTTAGGTTAGCGACTGTCTAAAATTAAATGAAATTGGAAATTGGAAATTGGACCTCATCCTGCACGAGCAAAAAGATCCCTGCAAAACTCCAATTCTACGTTGCAACGGCGTTACACACTGCAAAAAGTCTTTAACTCTTCGGCTTCATTTCTCACCACTTCCCCGCACTCGCACCTTTCCATCGGGCGCTCTGCCCCAAATCATCCTGGATCCGCCCCAAACACCTCCCCGGAGATCCCGCACACCATCCCCATCTCCTGTGAAGCTGGTGACCTTTGGCACCAACTTCACCCTCCCCCTCATCGGCAAGAAAAGAACCCTCTCAAACCCTTCCCCAGCTCCCGCTCAATCAGGATCACCTACTAAGATAGCACAACCTGAACCCTCTACCGCGCAGTCCCTCTTTGACACTGGTCCTCAGGGCCTTTCCACAGATTCACAATACATTGACGAAGCTCTAATGCAGGAGCTTCCTGATGATTCCACCCCCAATTGGCTACGTGAATTTTCTACTACTGAAGACTACATGCCGGAAATCCCTGATGAAGGCAACACTGAGCAATACACAGCCTGGCTACTAAAATCCAGCTTCGCACGCCTCAACACGCAAACTGAGGAAAACAACACCCATCTCCTCGCCAAAGTAGCCATGCAGGAGAATGATATCCTCAGGCTCACGGATCAAACAAAGATCCTTCAAGAAATGGTTGCATCAGCAAGAACAAAAAATGACCTATCTGAAATTAGGATCATGTTCTTACCTCTGTGACCTATTTGGCTCCTATTTGGACCTCTGTGGCCTCTGTGGCCTCTGCAGAGGAAAATATCGAAATTTCCTCGGAAACCTCCACAGAGGAATGTTGACCTCTGCAGAGGCCACAGAGGCCAAATAGGAGCCAAATAGGCCAAAGAGGTCAAATAGGCCACAGAGGAATGTCGTTTGTTTTTGCTGATGTGGAAAGCTATCCACCACCCTCAACAACATGGCTAGGTCTTTGCAAACCATCGACAAGAACACCAGCCAACCCTCCCGTACTCCTGCCCCTGTCAACAACCAACAACAAAAGCCGCCCCAAACAGCCCAAAAACCTCAGGTCCCATTGTTAAACAATGGCAAGCCCATGACTTACGCTCAAGCAGCCAACGCCCCCGCAGACCCATTCACCAAAGTCAACAAAGGCAATAAGAAAAAGAAGGCCCTTCCTCCCAAGCTCTTTCAACCCCAGTTCACGGCAATTAATCGCCAGATCATTCTTGAAACCTCTGGTGACCTTCCTCCAGCCCTCACCAACAACTCCCTCCTCGCCGCTATCAACAAGGAACTCGCCCCACGAAACACATCCATCCTCATCTGCACCAAAACTGCAAGACATAACTTTGTACTCACCACTCGCCCTGATGAATCTGCCGAACAAATCTGTTCGGCCTACAACAAAGAAATCGAAACAGCCTGCACCTTGCTAAACATCCCTCTTTCCGAAGCTCGACCTAACTCCAAATGGTCCAAGTTCATCATCCATGGCATCCCCACCAAGAACACCATGGCTGAAGTAGCGGAGCAAATGGCCATCTCAGTCCCCACTTTCACCCTCGCTCAAGTTCCCAGATGGCTTACCACACTGGAAGCACGAGCCAACAAAACCCACTCAGCCATTGTCATCGCCCTACCCCAGAAATTTACCATGGAGACCCTAGGACTTCACCAAATCCCCCTTTTTAATTCGTTCTGCCGTATCCAGGAATACATCGCTGTATCCCCTACCACCCAATGCCGAAAGTGCCAAGAATTTGGCCACCACCAACAGACCTGCAAGAAGGACTTCAAATGTGCCATCTGCGCAGAAGCCCACGAAACCATAAAACACCCCTGCACTTCAGCAGGTTGCCCGGCTGGAACCAAGTGCACCCATCCTCCCATCCGCTGCGCAAACTGCAACCAAGGCCACAAAGCCTATGAGCGCAAAGTCTGCATCGCTTACACCAAGCTCACTGAGAGCCTTAAAACTTCCCGAATTAACACTACCAACGCTTAATGGAGGTACAACCTCCCACAACAGGCATAGCCGTGGCACAGCAGCTGAACTGCGCCAAAGGACAGGCCTCTACCCTTTCAGTCATTTCTTCTTTCGATCGTTCTCAACATATTTTCATTCTTATGCTACAGGAACCATGGCTCAACCATAATTCACTTCCACCTAATTCCAAAACTGCGGATGCATACTATCCCTCCTCGTCACCCAAAGTTATTATTTATATCAAGAAAAATCTAAAAAACACAAAAATAATCACTACACTTTCGCCCAACCCTAATATAATTTCAATCCTCCTAAAAATCCCCCATCTTACTCTTGAGATCTGCAACATCTACATTCAACCACGAAGCAGTTCCAACGACCACCACCTCCCACTTCTTTCACATCACTTCCACCAAAACACAATTCTCGCAGGAGACTTCAACCTCCACCACCCTTGGTGGTACGGTCCCATTACCGAAAATTATCAACACCTCTTTTCGCACCGCATTGCGTTAACGGAACAAATCACAAACTGGCTGGAAAACAACAACTTCCGCCTACTCAACAAACCAGGCATTTTAACCCACTTTCCCAGAAACGGACAAAGACCCAGCATCGTCGACCTCACCATGGTCAGAGGGCTCACCGATATCTGTGGACCCTGGTCAGCCCCCCCTAATTGCCCACATAACTCTGATCACGTTTCCTTAAACACCACACTCTATATTTATCCTCCGGAATACTCCAGCCGACGCTTATTTTCTGAAACGAACTGGCCATTATTCCATAATATCATCCAAGAAGCAGCCATTCCCTTCAACTATTCCAACGAAGAGAAAGCCAACCTCACTCTCACTTATATCACGAACACAATCAACCTAGCCGTAGACTCAACGGTACCCCTTTCCAAACCTCGATCACACTCCAAATCCTGGTGGACACCGCACCTCAAAGCCCTAAAAAGAAAGTTATCATGGGCCGAATCACGAGCGCGGGAACCCAATGCCCTTCCACACTGGTGCACCCTAGCCAATGCCACAAGGAAGGAATTTAAAACTGAAATAATGCTAGCAAAATGGGATCACTGGCACCGTACCCTCAAGGACATCACCCCCAGCTCCGCCTGGAATCTCATGAACAGAAGCACGGCTCGCAACAAGCCTAACATCCCTCCCATTGAAAAACAAGAAACCAATGAGGAAATCGGCAAAGCCTTCCGCCTCACCTTCTTCCCTCCCCAGCTCACTCCACCTAACTTCCCTCCAAATTTCTTACCTCCTCCCTCCACCAACACTGAATCCATTCCCTTTCTAGTCACGGAAGAAGAAATTGATTCCCTCCTCCAAAAATCGAACATGCGCACGGCAGTTGGCCCAGATGGGATTAACTACATCACACTCAGAGAAGTCCACCGCGCCCGCCCTTCCATCCTCACCTCCCTTTTCAACAATCTCCTTCGCTTGGGCATCATGCCAGCTGCTTGGAAGATAACCCACTGCGTTCCCATCCCCAAATCAAACAAGGCGGACTACTCATCCCCCAAAAGTTACCGCCCTGTTTCACTCCTCTCCTGCTTCGGCAAACTACTGGAAAAACTAGTTGCTCGAAAACTAGAAACATGCGCAACAAAAAATGGCGCTATCCAATCACATCACACAGGAGCCAGGACAGGCATTTCTGCCACCGATTCCCTTCATCTCATTCTTACCCCCGCACAAAGACAGTTGCTGATACCTGTCCCACACAACGACAAAAGAGCAATAAAGCGCCCTTCCCGTCCTTCCATTTTGGCAACGGACATCGACGGAGCTTTCAACTGCGTTTCCCATCCTCATTTAATAAAAATCTTGGAACATTACACCTTCCCCCTATGGTGCATCAAATGGATGCAAAGTTTTACCTCTCACCGCACACTTGCCTTCCGAATCAATAATGAACTGGAAGCACCCCAACCACTTACAGTCGGACTTCCACAAGGCTCACCGCTCTCATCCATTGCATTCACCATCTACGCTGCAGCACTTGATCCGCTCACTCCACATCCTTCCGAAATTTCCACCATTTATATAGACGATGACACCGCTCTACAAATGAGTAAGAAACCTGCCTTTGCCACCATACGCTTAGCGGAAAGATACAAAGCAAAGGAAAAACGGGCTTCCTACCTCAATATTAGATTTTCCGAACTTAAAACGGAACTAATTCATCTCATCACTCCTTTCACCAGTCACCCCCCAACTCAAGCTATAAGACTAAATAACAAGGAATTTCCCCCCCTGCCTCATATAAAAGTTCTAGGCATCGTACTGGATCAAAGACTCAACTTTCATGCACACTGCCAACAAGCCGCGTCTCGGCTACGAACTTCCCTATACCTGGTGAATAACCTAGTCAAAGATAAGGGACCCACTCCTAACCTCCTTCATCAACTCACCCTCACCATCATTCTCCCAGCGGCCCTATATGGCTCCGAGGTATGGTGGACCGGGTCACAAAGCGTCTTGGACCGATTAACACCAGCCTATCACCGCACTGCAAGATTAATCTCTGGCCTTTCTAAATTCACTCCCATACACAAGCTATTACCTGAGGCCGGGCTAGCTCCGCTTCATCTCTTACTCGACATGCGCACCCAATATTATGGACTACGCATCCTCCGCAATCCCAAACACCCCCTGCACCACACATTATTAAATCACCTCCACCCCACCGACTTCAAAGGCACCGGCCTCCAACGGGTTGGCTCCTTGGTTGCCAGACTTCTAACCGGTGCCCCACTCGAAGATCTCTCCCTACCCATTCATCCCTTCTTACACCCATCCCACATACACATCCAAGGCACGAAACAATCAGCATCATTGACTCATATGGATTGGCTGCAAGGTGTAACGGATGCCTGGATCTTATATTCCGACGGTTCCCGAGCTGAAAGCGGCATCACCGCCTCAGGATGGAACATTCAACACATCCAATATGGAATCCCTACTTCCTCTCACCAGGGCAATTGCAACCTGGGACATCATTGCGAAAACGAGGACGCAGAAATACATGGCATCCAAGAAGCCCTACATTTTCTAATCCACAATCTACCTGTGGACAATTCCACCATATACCTGTGCGTTGACAACCAGAACGCCCTTCCATCCCTTACGGGCAACAGCACCTCCAACCGCCAATATCTAAAAGATACACTGGCACACATATCCACATTAAATATTCTTAACTCAGAAGTTTTTGGCCTATGGACTCCATCCCACACAAACATTCCCGGCAATGAAATCGCTGACCAAATGGCCAAACAAGGCCTTCTCCTTTCACCATGCAAACACACTTGTTCCACACTGGGTTGGCTTCGCCTCCAACCCAAACTTAACCTCCTCAAGCTATGGCAAACCACAACCGAAACCCCCGTTGCCCTCCACCCCCCTCCAGTCGTGCAATTCCTTCGCCGAAACCAAGCGAAAGCAATTTCCACCCTTCGTACGCAACAAACTAGAGTGGACCCAAATCCCCTTAACCCCCCCACCATATGTCAATGTGGAGCCATCAACTCTTCTCCACACTTAGCTCTCGCTTGCCCACTCAATGGCACCACCCGACCAAACTGGGGCCACAATTGGTACTCAGCCATCCTTCTCAACAACAACCATATTGACCTCCTGCATTTTATCCGCGAGAACAATCTGGCCACGATTTCAACAAACAAATATCTCTATGGCGTATCGAATACGAATCTGCTAAATATAAATTGATCATAAGGCAATCCGGGCGGGGGAAGCTTTTCTTTTGTATCCGGAGGGTTTTAGTTTAGTTATAAAAATTTCCTTATAAGATGATTTGGTTGGTTCGGTTACGTATTATGTTTTGTATTTTCTTTATGTTATGTTATATTTACGGGGATGTTGAGGATGGCGGTGGATGAGACCATGTATTTCATATACGCGCGTCATTCAGTAGCTAGTTAGGTTAGCGACTGTCTAAAATTAAATGAAATTGGAAATTGGAAATTGGACCTCATCCTGCACGAGCAAAAAGATCCCTGCAAAACACCAGTTCTACGTTGCAACGGCGTTACACACAGCAAAAAGTCTTTAACTCTTCGGCTTCATTTCTCACCACTTCCCCGCACTCGCACCCTTTCATCGGGCGCTCTGCCCCAAATCATCCTGGATCTGCCCCAAACTCCTCCCAGGAGATCCCGCACACCCTCCCCATCCCCCATGAAGCTGGTGACCTTTGGCACCAACTTCACTCTCCCCCTCATCGGCAAGAAAAGAACCCTCTCCAACCCCTCACCAGCTCCTGCTCGCTCAGGATCACCCACTAAGATGGCTCAACCTGGACCCTCCACTGCACAGTCCCTCTTTGACACCGGCCCTCAAGGCCTCACCACCGACTCACAGTATCAAGACGAAGCTTTGATGCACGAACTCCCCGACGACTCCACCCCAAACTGGCTTCGCGACTTCTCGGCCACCGAGGACTACATGCCTGAAATCCCTGATGAAGGCAACACTGAGCAATTTACAACCTGGCTCCTGAAATCCAGCTTTGCTCGCCTCAACTCACAAACGGAGGAAAACAACACCCTCCTTCTCGCAAAAGTAGCCATGCAGGAAAACGACATCCTCAGGCTCACGGATCAAACTAAGATCCTTCAAGAAATGGTCGGAAAACTCTCCACCACCCTCAACAACATGGCCAGATCACTTCAAACCATCGATAAAAATACCTCCCTACCTGCCCGCACCTCCGCACCTGCCAGCAACCAACAGCAAAAGCCACCCCAAACAGCCCAAAAACCCCAGGTCCCCCTGCTAAACAATGGCAAACCCATGACCTATGCTCAAGCAGCCAACGCTCCCGCAGACCCATTCACCAAAGTCAACAAGGGCAACAAGTAGAAGAAGGCCCTCCCCCCCAAACTATTCCAACCACAGTTCACGGCCATAAACCGTCAAATCATCTTGGAAACCTCAGGCGACCTCCCCCCAGCCCTCACCAACAATTCCTTACTCGCCGCCATAAACAAGGAACTCGCCCCACGCAATACTTCAATCCTCATCTGCACTAAGACTGCAAGACACAACTTTGTGCTCACCACACGCCCCGACGAATCCGCTGAACAAATATGCTCAGCCTACTCCAAAGAGATCGAAACAGCTTGCACCCTGCTACAAATCCCTCTCTCCGAAGCTCGACCTAATTCTAAATGGTCCAAATTCATCATTCATGGCATCCCTACCAAAGCAACCATGACGGAGGTAGCAGAACAAATGGCCATTTCAGTCCCCACTTTCACCCTCGCCCAAGTCCCCAGATGGCTCACCACCCCAGAAGCAAGAGCCAGCAAGACCCACTCCGCCATCGTCATTGCCCTCCCCCAAAAATTCACCATGGAAACCCTTGGTCTCCACCAAATCCCACTCTTCAACTCTTTCTGCCGCATACAGGAGTACATTGCCGTTTCTCCCACCACCCAATGCCGTAAATGCCAAGAATTCGGACATCACCAACAAACCTGCAAAAAAGACTTCAAATGCGCAATTTGCGCAGAAGCCCACGAAACCATCAAGCACCCTTGCGCTACAGCAGGCTGCCCAACTGGCACAAAATGCACCCACCCACCCATCCGCTGTGCCAACTGCAATCAAGGCCACAAAGCCTACGAACGCAAAGTCTGCATCGCATACACTAAGCTCACTGAGAGCCTCAAATCCTCCCGAATTAACAATACCAACGCTTAATGGAGACACAACCTCTCACAACAGGCATAGCCATGGTGCAGCAGCTGAACTGCGCCAAAGGACAGGCCTCCACTCTCTCAGCCATTTCACACTTTGACCATTCCCAACACATCCTCATCCTTATGCTACAAGAACCATGGCTCGACCATAACACACTCCCACCCAATTCCAGAACTGCGGACGCATATTACCCTTCCCCGTCACCCAAAGTTATTATTTATATCAAGAAAAATCTAAAAAACAAAAAAATAATTACCACACTTTCACCCAATCCCAATATAATTTCTATTCTCATTAAGATTCCTCATCTCACATTCGAGATCTGCAACATCTACATACAACCTCGCAGTAGCGCCAACAATCACCATCTTCCGCTCCTTTTTCATCATTTTCATCAAAACACAATCCTAGCAGGGGACTTCAACCTACACCACCCTTGGTGGTATGGTCCCATCTCCGAAAGCTATCAACACCTATTCTCGCACCGCATTGCATTAACGGAACAAATCATAAATTGGCTCGATACCAACAATTTCCGCCTCCTCAACAAACCAGGAATCTTCACCCACTTCCCCAGAAATGGACAAAGACCCAGCATCGTCGACCTCACCATGGTAAGAGGCTTCACTGACACCTGCGGACCTTGGTCAGCCCCCCCCAATTGTCCACACAACTCCGACCATGTTTCCCTACACACCACACTCTACATTCATCCTCCAGAATATTCCAGTCGACGGCTATATTCCAAAACAAATTGGCCTCTTTTCCATAACATTATCCAGGAAGCAGCCATTCCCTTCAACTACTCCAACAAAGAGAAAGCCAATTCCACCCTCACGCTCATCACAAACACCATTAACCTGGCCATAGAATCAACAGTACCCCTGTCCAAACCTCGACCATACTCCAAATCCTGGTGGACACCCAATCTCAAATCCCTAAAAAGAAAACTCTCATGGGCCGAAACTCAAGCACGGAAACCCAATGCCCTTCCTCACTGGCGAACCCTCGCCAACTCCACAAGGAAAGAATACAAAACTGAAATCATGCTAGCCAAATGGGACCATTGGCACCGCACCCTTAAGGACATAACCCCCAGCTCCGCCTGGAATCTCATGAACAGGAGCACTGCACGCAATAAGCCCAACATCCCTCCAATTGAAAAGCAAGAAAGTAACGAAGAAATTGGCAAAGCCTTTCGTCGCACCTTCTTTCCCCCACAACCCACCCCACCTGATTTCCCCCCAAATTTCTTGCCTCCTCCCTCCACCAGTACCGAATTCCTCCCTTTTCTAGTTACAGAAAAGGAAATTGAATCCCTTCTTCAAAAATCCAACATACGCACCGCAGTCGGTCCGGATGGGATCAATTACATCACACTCAGGGAGGTACATCGTGCCCGTCCCTCCATCCTCACTTCTCTCTTCAACAATCTTCTGCGCTTAGGGATCATGCCAACATCTTGGAAAATAACCCATTGTGTTCCTATCCCCAAATCGAACAAAGCGGATTATTCATCCCCCAAAAGCTACCATCCCGTTTCACTACTCTCTTGCTTTGGCAAACTTCTGGAGAAAATTGTCGCCAGAAAACTCAAAACTTGTGCAACAATAAATGGCGCAATTCAACCACACCACACAGGAGCAAGAACTGGCGTTTCCGCCACTGATTCCCTCCACCTCATCCTCACACCGGCACAAAGGCAATTACTAATACCTGTCCCACACAACGATAAAAGAGCCATAAAACGTCCCTCCCGCCCTTCCATTCTAGTGACGGACATTGATGGCGCATTCCACTGCATCTCACATCCCCACCTCATTAGAATTCTGGAACACTACACTTTTCCCCAATGGTGCATCAAATGGATGCAAAGTTTCACTTCCAACCGCACACTCGCCTTCCGGATCAATAATGAACTGGAAGCACCTCAACCCCTAACAGTGGGCCTTCCCCAAGGCTCCCCCCTTTCATCTATCACCTTCGTCATATATGCTGCAGCATTGGACCCCCTCAACCCACACCCTTCTGAAATTTCCACCATCTATATAGATGACGATGTGGGCGAGTGCGTTGGAGACTCTGCCAGTTTGACGCAGAGATCTGATTTTCGCTGCCTTCGCGCTGTGAAGAAGAGACTGCGTCGACGCAGACTTCGATGTCCTATAGCGAGGCACATATATGTGGATTATTAGGCGTGGAATCGAGCGAACAGGAAGGATATATTCAATACGAATTAGGCAAGGCAAGAGCCCGCCACAAAAGGAATACGATACAAAATGGATAGGTAGATAGATAGATAGAGAAGAATAGAGTAGTGAATCGACAGGAAATGTTGAACAGTAATAGAAATCCTCCGCTGTCAATACCCCTAACCCTTATACACGTGACTGCGCACGTGACTATCCATCGCTTTCTTCCACCTCCCATGCGCCCCACCACAATCCTCCCCTCCTACAATGGCCGTCCCCTGGCCATTAACCCCCTACCAAAACAGAGAAAACAAAGGAATCATATGCTAATCTATACGTAGGAAACACGAGAAACAGCCAACGAAACGAGAAAACAGACCGAAGAAACCTCTCCTCCTAAGACTCCGCACCCCTACCAATTCATCCGCTTCCTCCGTCGCTTCTTCTTCCCTTCCGACGCCGTAGAAAGCTTCCGCTTAGCAGGAGACTGCGTCGACGCGGAGTCTTCTGCCAAAACGCAAGGTTCCGGAGGAGGCATACCCTCATTAGCAGCAGGCGGGGCAACGTCAGCAGCAGACGAATCCTTAGCAGCAACAGCAGCTGCGGCGGCGACATCAACCGGCGGATCCTCCAATTCCTCCAATCCCTTCTCCGAGTCCTCCAATTCGGGCTCTATTTCCTTTTCCACCTCTAACTCCTCCCTAATAGGAGAGCCCAATTCCACCTCCGAATCCTCCACACCATCTAACTCCTCCCCAATAGGAGACTCCACCTCTACTTCCGACTCCACCTCCACTTCCGATTCCACATCCGAGCCAAATCCTGCCAGCGAATAACCTCCACGCAGCAACGACTCCTTGCTTTCCTTGGTAATTCGCATGGGAGGTTCCCAAGTGCCCGTATCTCTGGCGTGGAAATAGGAGTTCGGGCCGAAATCTCGCCTCTCCGCCCACTCCTGGACCTTATACCCCTCCCACATAGCCTCCCTCAACTTCCTCCGCACCTTTCTCACCAATTTCCACGCCTTCCGCTCATCTGCCCCCAGCAAGATTTCCAACTCCCAACGCACACGAGCCGACTCCCAATCCACCAATCCCAACAGCGCATCTCCAATTCCCCACACGCCTCGGACCTCCGGAGTACTCGCAAAACGTGCTTCAGGGCGGCTATGGGCATTGATTTGCCCAGTAGGATTCCGCGGCAGTACGGTCAGCGAACGATGTGCTTTGGCGATATCGGCACGTGAGCCCATCTCCAGGAATTCCATGGCTTCTCCGTCTCCCTGGATGGCTGTGGGCCAATTATTCACCGTTCTTCGCTGCAGAATTGCCTTATCCTTGGCGCCAGCAGTTGCCCCGTGAATTAGATGCGGCAGCGTAATTCGGAGATCTCCAGGCGCGCAGACGATATTCGTTTCCTTGCCAAACGAAGCTTCATCCTCCTGCAGATACGTTTTAGTGGTTCGGAAAGAGTTGCCGTCTTTGGCATCTCCACGCGCTTCCACACGAGCCCACCAATCCCCGAGGTGATTCTGGAAGCCTTCGACGACCGCGGTACAGCCTTCCGGGATCTCCTGATCCAGCGAGAGTGAGGTCTGGATGTGATCCACTCCCACGCCCGTATCTAGAGCCTTCCGAGGATTCTGATCTATATGGCGGAATTGCGTATAATCTCCAGGCAACGAAAACTTGGCATAGTGAGGAAATGCCAGCATACGATAGGCGCGGTCCGACCTCGCAGCCAACACCAAAACGTAATACACGGGGTCTTGCCTAATTGCCTGCTGTAATACGGAATGATAGCAATTCCGCAGCCAGCCCGTTGAATCACTCCGTTGATGGTGGAGATATAGGTCGAATTCCTCCGAGATCTTAGCCCAAAGCTCCGTTTCCTCCGTCAACCACCTAAACGCCGGAACCACGCAATTGCCTTTCTCCAGAAACGCATCCCAAGCCTCCTGACTGCCAAAGCGCGCAAAGATTTCCCCTCTATCAAACTGCGGAAGTTCCCACGGAATTGGCTTCCACAGCAAAGATCCCAAATCGTCCGCCTCCACTCTAGCCCTCGCTCCTTTCCTAAACCAGCCATAAGTCGCTGCGGCAGCGTGAAGATTCCCTATTGAATCCCACTGCCTGTGGATGTGCTGCAGGCGCAGCGTCATCTCCGCGCGGTTCAGGCGCTTGACATACAGGCCAACGTACGATGCCAGCCGCTGTAAGTGCTCCCAGCACAGATTATCAAGCCCTGCCTCCACGCCATCCAGTAGATATTTGCCCTGCGAGGCAAGCGGTACCACCTCTGCACTTCGATATTTGCGCAGATTAGAAACCCATGCCTTGGAGAGATATCCTCCACAACCACATGCTTCAGACTTATGGATATCCTCTTCCTCTTCCTCTTCCAATTCCACACCTTTCTGCACCTCTTCCGCTTCTTCTTCCGCCACTTCCTTCCCCTTTCCTTTTTCCAATTGGCGCTGCGCTTGCGCCTCCACAGCCTTACCAACCACCTCATCCTCCTCCGGCACCAAGCGAGGAGTCTGCGTCGACGCGGAGTCCTGATCTTCCGCCCCACTCTCCACTTCCTCCACCACTCTCTCCAGCGACTTCCCCTTCTTAGCAGCCTTTGGCTTAATCTGCTTCGGCCTAACTTCCACAGGCCACGCCAACACCAAATCCTCATCCCGAACCTCCTCTTTCGTTTCCTTCCCCTCTCCTGCCTTCGTTAACCATTCCTTGGCATATGCCACATCTTTAGGCATGAATACCAAGGCTTTCTGTTGGCCAGAGGTTCGATCCTGCAGGCGCATTCGATAGCCTGCATCCAGCGCCTTCCAGGCTTGGCTCATTGACCACCCATCTCGAGCAATTGCCGCTAATTGACGTAGGAAATGCTCTGAGAATTGGCGCAGGCGGTACTCTTGTGGATCAAACTCCTCCTCCCATTGGTCGCCCCACTTCTCACAAATCAACTTCCTCGCCCTCTCCTTCCTGCCATCTGTGGCTCTATGACGCTCTTGCACCGGCGCAATCACATTATCATAGTCCATCATAGCCCTAAACGCCTCTTCTCCACCAAACTGATCCCATAGCCCTTCTTTCTCCACATAATCCGCCCAAATCCTCGAGATTCCTTCATCCGAAACCTCCCGCGCTTCTGCAAACACCTCCAGGGCGTCCTTAGCAACCGCAGCTCGTGATACCGGGTCTTTGTGGGCTGCCATGGTCTTTTCGATTAGGCTGCGCAGGCCATGTTTGGCGCGCTGCTGCAGCACACTCTCCCTCATAATCTCGACGATTTCGTTGGTGCCCGTATGGCCTGAGGTTTTTGGCGCTCTGTGTACCATTTTCTTGACTGTATTCGGCGACTCTGATTTGCTGCTGCCTCTCGCTTTTCTGCCCTCTGGAGTACTGGGGCCAGCCGGCTCATTTATGGGAGTAAACATGGCGCGCTGCTGTTTCATGATGACGTAGTAGAACAAAGAAATGGTGCCCAACTTGAAAGCGCTGATATATATGCGTCGAGGGCCAGCTTGATAGCGAGGGTCAACTTGATATCGAGGGATCAAACTGGCAGTGAAGGCTTTCGACGAGATCCTTCCTTTAGGCGAGAGATGTAAGGGATTAGTCCTAGGAAGCAGGTTTGCTTCCCCCTCCCCTCCTAATAAAGAAGAGGTCATGGCGTTTCTGATACCTCTGCGTCATAGCCCTAAGCCCTATTCCGCCGGCGATTCCCGCAGAGCCCCAACCTTATTTCAACTCCCGACCACCGCAAATACACCTCTTCCACTAAAACATAGGAAAATACACTAAATCCGCCAAATACAGGTATATAGATGAAAATACAGCTAATAGAAACATAGATATCCGAAGGAATTAAACAGGAATTGACTGAGGAATAGAAGAAGGAAATACAGATAAATATATGAAAGAAACGACGAGTTGACGAGGAATAGTCGAATAGATACGAAGGAAACGACGAAGGAGTATACGAAGGAAATACAGGGAAATAGAAACGAATCAACTGACGAATTGACGAGGAATATACGAAAGAAGCGACGAATAGTAGCAAAAGGAATACACAAAGGAATATAGCAAGAAACGAAGAAACAACGAGTAAGAGCCAAAGAAACGATACAAAAGAGACTCGTAAGGGACCCCCCTTTAGTGGTATTTTAAGGCAACTGCACGTAGAAGCCCCAGTCTTTCTTAGGCTTCACACGCTTACCATCAACCACAGAAACAGCTTCCTCCATTTCCACAGCTTCAGCCTCCTCTGGCAGTTCCCGCGTCGACGCGGACACCTCCGCGTCCTCCTCTCCTAACTTTTCAGCGGACTCCTCTGCGAGATCTTCGGCGAGACCCCCTTCGAGGTCTTCAGCGAGATCCTCTGCGAATTCCTCTGCGATTTCCCCTGCGCGTTGAAAGAAGCGTTTAACACGATCTGGAGGCGTAGTACCGTCTAAAAGCGTGCCATCAAGCTCCTCCAAAACCACAGTGCCTACAGGAGATATTTCACGAATTCGAAAGGGTCCACGCCATCTATTCGCCAGCTTATCACTCCACTGCTTTTCCAGCTTCGTATTGTGGAGAAGCACGAGATCTCCAACGCTCAAAGTCTGTGAATTAGGCCGTTTTCTCCTGTGGGAGTCGAAATACCGCTTATTCTCCGACCTGCTTTCTCTCAGCCGAATTGCCGCCTCCTCGATATCTTCATCCCGCATTTCCAATTGCCTGGCTCGAGCTGCCAATAAATCCGCCCTAGAGTGGATATCCCGCCACTCAATACTGCCCCACGAATTCAAGGTTATTTCCACAGGAAGCACACACTGCCAACCAAAAACGAGCTCAAAAGGCGCCTTTCCTGTGGATCTTCTGACCGTAATTCGATCAGCCCAAAGCACAGAGTGGAGATGATTAGGCCAATCTTTCGGTTGTTAGGAGATCTTCTGCAAAGCATCCACTATTTGCTGATGCCCACGCTCGACCAGTCCATTTGCCTGCGGATGATATGCGGAAACGACCTTCCTGTTGATATTATACCGATTGCACAGGCGCTCCGTAAATGCCTTATTCTCTGGCCCTCCATCCACCACAATCTTCCTAGGACATCCGAATCGCGAAATCACCTCCTGGAATAGGAAATCCGCCACTTTCTCCGAGCTCCCTCTAGTCAAAGCACGCCCTTCCGCCCAGCCTGAGAAATCATCTCTAGCGAGAACTAGATACCGATTTCGATCACTTCCAGCAGGCATATGCACGATATCCACACAGACCTTCTCGAATAGCGAAGTGCCAAATGTAGGGTGTAATTCGTCAGGATATCTGGCCGAGGCTCGCAGTTGGCATTGCTCGCAGGTCCAAACGAATTCCTCCACATCCTTGGCTAGTTCACGCCACCAAAAGCGTTGAGAAATCTTCTTAAACGTGCCTTCTCTGCCTCTATGCCCTGATTCGTCGTGGAGATCCTTCAGGATTTGTTGCTTTTCTGGTCCATGGCATATCACTCGCTTTGGCGGCTGATTCTCACGACCTCTCCGGAATAGATGCCCGTCTCGAATTAGGAATTTGGTTGCTTCTCGCCTAAACGCCTTCCGCTGCTTCTCCGAGAGGTCCTCCGGCATAGTTAGAGATTCCAGGAATTCACCAATCTGCTGCCAACGCCCACTATACTCTCCTTTGGCTAAGCATACAAAAGGATTAACAGGACCTCGCGTCGACGCGGACTCTCCTGCGGTTACCCGGCAGGCGAATAGTTGATCATCGAGGAATTCCTCTAATTCCTCCACATCTTCCGCCTCTGCTTCCGCCACATCCTCTTCAGTCCCCTTACGCCTCGATAGTCCATCTGCTGCAGTATGCTGCTTTCCTGGGACGTGGACCACATCGAAATCAAAGAGGCGAATCCACGCAATCCAACGGGTGACCATTGCGCCTGGAAGATCATTGGCAGGAAGATTAAATTGGTGAACCAGCGTACGGGCGTCGATTTCCACACGGAATCTAACTCCATAGAGCCAAAAGTGCATCTTCTTCAGCGCTTTAAGCAGTCCTTTGCACTCTTTCTTCCCCGCATCATACTGCCTCTCTGCAGGCGCCCACAACCCGCTCTCATACCTGCAAGGATGCCTTATATCTCCCAGCAACTGCATCAACACTGCGCCCCAACCTTCTCCTCCGGCATCCACTCCTAAAATCAGCAGGCCTGCCAAAGGACCATATTGTGGTGTAGCCAGCGCTGGTGCAGTAGTCAGTGCCTTTTTGATCGTTTCCATTGCTTCCTCCTGCTCTTCCGCCCATACGAAAACCACCCCTTTTCGCTGCAGGAAGAATAACGGCGCGGCGATAATCGCAAATCCTTCGATCCAAATCCTATAATAGGTGGCAACTCCTAGGAAGGCTCGGACTTCCGTAACTGAATCGCAGGCAGGCCAAAGTACGATCTTTTCCACTTTCTTTGCATCAGGAAATCGCCCTTCTTCCGTACAAACGAATCCCACGATCTTGATTCCAGGCTTGCACCAAAAAGATTTAATTCCCGCCACTGTGGCGCCTGCCCTTTCGTAATCTGCTAGGACTCGGTCCAAATTGACGATATGCTCTTGTACGAACCTTCGAATTCCAGGGCTTATTTCCTCATCATCATACCGCGAAGTTGGCTCTTTTACACCCACATCGTCGAGAAAGACTCTGCAGCGTTCCGGAATATTGTCATGCTGCGCTTTGGAATTGATTCGCTGAAATGCCTGCACTGAATTCGTGCCTCCTTGCACCATTCAAGTATACCGAAGCAGGCCTAAAGGTGTCTGAATAGCAGTCATATCTCTGCTTTCTTCCGCTAAATCGACCTGGTTGTAGCCGGAGAATAGATCTATAATCAAGGCTATTGCCATTCCAGCGAATTCTTCGCTGAATTCGTCAACCCTAGGAGGCAGTGCCGCATCTAATATCGTATGGCTGTTGGCTTTAGTGAAAGAGGCGACCAATCGATGCCCGCCCTGCTTTTTCTTTACTAGAAACCAAGGATTTCGATACGGTCCGCGGCAGCGCTCTAGAGTGCCTCCTGCCATCCGCGCCTTCAGGATTTCAATAACCTCCCCTTCCAGGGCTCTGGGTGTCTTGAAGGGAGCTTCCTGCCAAGGCACGTGTGGAATCGTCCGAATTACGTGTGGAGGCTCAACTTCCGACTTGAATAAGCCAATTTCTGTGAATTCGAATGCCACAGCAGCCTCCCTATTGTACAGCATTTCCATCAAAAGCTCTCGTTCTTTTGGCTGAAGGTGCCCTATATCCATTTCCGCTATTCTTTCTTTCGTGAGACGAGACCCTCGTGGAACACTGCTGAATTTGGGCGTAAGGATGTGATCGAAAGGGCCAACGGGCTTATCCAGCCCTCGCCTCTTTTCTTCCTTCAGGCAATCCTGCTTCCAATTCGGATTTCCTTCTGCAGCGCCGCCATCCCCTTTGACGTTCTGCGGGCGCACCTTCTCCTTCTTATTCTTATACAGCCTCCTGCTGCTAACTCCACTTCCCGCTCGCTGAATTTCATTCCAAACTGCCATACAGCGCCGCATCCGCACCTCTTTTTCCGCACCTCACAAGACTCCGCGTCGACGCGGAGTCCCCTGCGCTCTTCCGACCACACCCCCCACTTCTTCCACCACTTCCGCCACTCTTCCGACCACTTCCTCCGGAGGTTTCCGCCGCCTCTTCTCAGTAAGCACCTCCGCGCTTACTGAGATCTCCCATTTCCCGAGCTCTGCTCACGCCTCCTCCGCATCCACTGCCCCTTTGCTTCCCTTACTGAAGTGCGCGCATATCCTTCAGGCGGAACAGCCATGAATTTGGCTTTCTTTAGGCGATCAGAGGACCAAATCGTGCCCCACATTGAGCCGTCGTCCTTATTCGTCCACTTTAGTAAGGCAGCGCGTTCAAATGGGCGCCCTAATACGAATTCGCCTTCCATTCCTGGAGATGCGAATATTGGCGTATAAACCACGGCACCTCCCACACTAACGGGCGCTTCATGAATACAGCAGGTCAGAGGTGTGGAATCTCCAGTAATTCCAGTCATGGTCCAATCCACCTGGTCATCGTATGGCAAATTCAAACTCTCGAATTCCGACCAACCCATTCGATTGATTTCTGATCCATTATCCCCTGTTGGCTGCAGCAAAACGCCGTTAATACTAATGGGAATTAATCCTGACTCAGCAGCGTATTCGACTTGATGTCTAATTCTCCGAGCCTGGGAGTCGCGTGGAGATGCCTGCGCTTTAGAGACCTTCGCAGCTGGCGGCACGCCTCTGCCGTATAAATATTTCTTGAAGGGAGGAGAAATAGAGACTAATTCCGAAATGCTGATATTGATCGACTTTTCCGTTGCTAATCTGTGGAAAAGCTCTTCTTCGGAGGGGGCGCCTATGGCATCATCTCTAAGGGCTCTGCGTGGTGCGACGACCTTCTTTTCAGGCTTATTCGTGGGCTTATTCGTAGGCTTATCTTCCTGCATCTCCACTTCCACAGTCTCTACTGGAGGATATGCTCTAGGCCTGGGCGCCCGAGCATTTGGCAACCCTTCCTGCCTCTCAATTCTCTTCCTGAGATCTTCCACCTTTTCCTTCTTTGCTGGCGCCCTGCACTTTTCCACACGCGCCGGTTTGACTGCAGAAACATACCAATTCGCCTACTGCTGAGCTGGCTGCGGATTCCGAAGCGGAATTGCATTTGCTCCCGAAGCAGGACCTGGCGTGTTGTAGGCTTGCGGCGGAGGCGCTCTGGCGCCGACGTTGGCTCTGCTAAAACTCTCCATAAATTGCGCCTGTTGGCGTAAAACCATGGCTTCCATGCGCTTCGAAATGTCGTCAATTGCGCTTGTGACGTCAATACTATGGCTTTGGCGTTGAGCTGGCTGCATAGTCTGCGCAATCTGCGTTGACTGCACCGGCTGCAAGCCTCCGAAACTAGCTGATACTGAAGGCTTCGGCTTCGTTTCCTGCGCTAAAAGCTGGTCAATAAGCACCTCGGAAGAAAACTCACCCTTCTTCATCAATTCCTCTGTGCGAAGCGTGCCTAAGCAATAATCCTGAGCCTCTTTCCTAATCAAGGCATATTTGCCTTGAAAAGAGCTGGGCACGTTGACATCCAATTTGAATTTGATAATCAGCTTCCTGGCAAGATCTAATTGCAGCCCTCCTAGAAACAGCTGAATCTCCTGATATTCCGAAAGCATGCCTGTGGTCTTAAGACTAGTGGAAACTGCTGTAAACGTACGCACAAAGGGGCGTATATCGCCTGTTTTCTTCTTCTGTGTGGCAGTCAGTTCTTCCAGGAATCTTACCGTATACATCTGCTGTTTCGTATCCTGCGCTCTATATTCCTTCAGAATCTCCTTCCGCAACACTTGCCAGTCTCCATCCACATATCCCTGCAAATAACGAATTGTGGCACCAATAGAGCTGACGCAATAGAGAGGGAGTTTCTTCACAGCCGCCTTCTCCGACTCTCCGAATTCTTCGTATAGAAGCTCATAATGCTCTAGGAAATCCGTGGCATCGTTTCCGTCGAAGTGCGGGGCACCGTGGGTTCCAGGAAAGGGCATATGCGTCAATTGCTTCCGAAGACCTTCGATAAGCAAATCTGCAGAGGCAGTGGTAATTGGCGTACCTGCCGTTGGCGTGGAGTTGACTGTGGACCGTGGAGTCGACATGCTTACTGCGATTGATAGGGCGAATACGGTGAATACTGTGAATGCTGCGAATTCTGCCGTGAATTGTACGAAGTCTGAATCTTTCTTCTTGCCTTTCCGCGGGGCATTGGGGGGGTATACGTCTCCCGTGGCGTCTGCTGCCTTCTTGCGGATTCGGCAGCTGAATCTCCGAGATCCCGTATTAGTTGTACAGCCTAGCCCTTCCTCAGAAGACTTCCCTGCCACAAATTTTTCTTTGCGCAGTCCGTCGCTCTTAGCAAGCCGACCTCTGCCGCAATAGGCACAGTCTAATCCGCTGCGGAATTTCTCTGCCGCCTTAATTGCTCTATATCCCGTAACTTCGCAGCCTATTCCGCACAGGGAATTCTCTGACGAAGAAACCTCTTCTAGTGTCCTATAGCGGCTCCACAGTCTATTCCGCCGTGGGAATTCTCTGCCGAATAGCCTCTCTAAATCCCGTGCCTTCCGTGTGTGCGTGTGTGTGCGATTCGCTGCGTGACTGCTTTTCTTCGTGCCTAGGCCTAGCGTATCAATCTCTCCGGTCGAAGGGACCATTGTGGGCGAGTGCGTAGGAGACTCTGCCAGTTTGACGCAGAGATCTGATATTCGCTGCCTTCGCACTGTGAAGAAGAGACTGCGTCGACACGGACTTCGATGTCCTATAGCGAGGCACATATATGTGGATTATTAGGCGTGGAATCGAGCGAATAGGAAGGATATATTCGATACGAATTAGGCAAGGCAAGAGCCCGCCACAAAAGGAATATGATACAAAATGGATAGGTAGATAGATAGTTAGAGAAGAATAGAGTAGTGAATCGACAGGAAATGTTGAACAGTAATAGAAATCCTCCGCTGTCAATACCCCTAACCCTTATACACGTGACTGTGCACGTGACTATCCATCGCTTTCTTCCACCTCCCGTGTGCCCCACCACAACGACACTGCCCTACAAATGAGCAAGAAACCTGCCTTTGCCACCATACGCCTCGCAGAGAGACACAAGGCGAAGGAAAAACGAGCTTCCCACTTAAACATCAAATTCTCCGAACCAAAAACGGAACTAATTCACCTAATCACTCCCTTCACCAGTAACCCACCAACCCAAACTATATCGCTATTCAATAAAGAAATTCCTCCCCTCCCTCACATCAAGGTCTTAGGCATATTACTTGACCAAAGACTTAACTTCCATTCACACTGCCAACAAGCCGCTTCACGCTTACGAACCTCCCTCTACCTGGTGAACAACCTAGTCAAAGACAAGGGTCCCACGCCCAATCTATTGCACCCACTCACCCTCACCATCATTCTCCCAGCAGCCCTATATGGCTCCGAGGTATGGTGGACTGGTTCACAAAGCATTTTGGACAGACTTTCACCATCATACCACCGCGCCGCAAGGCTAATATCTGGCCTACCAAAATTCACCCCTATAAACAAATTACTACCTGAAGCTGGATTAGCTCCACTCAACTTACTACTCGACATGGGTACTCAACTTTATGGACTACGCATTCTCCGCAATCCTAAACACTGCCTACACAAGACACTGTTACAGCACCTTCATCCCACCGAATTCAAAGGAACAGGACTCCAACGAGTTGGCTCTCTAATCGCCAGATTGCTATCTGGCGCGCCACTCGAAGACCTGTCCCTACCCACCCATCCCTTTTTAGCTTCATCTCATATACACATTCAAGGCACCAAACAATCTGCTTCTTTAACTCACATGGATTGGCTCCACAGCTTAGCCGACGCCTGGATCTTATATTCGGATGGCTCTCGCGCTGACAACGGCATCACTGCCTCCGGTTGGAATATCCAACACATACAATATGGCATCACCACCTCCTCACACCAGGGCAACTGCAACCTGGGCCACCAATGCGAGAACGAAGACGCAGAAATACATGGCATTCAAGAAGCCTTACATTTCCTAATTCACAACTTACCTGCTGACAATTCCACCATCCATCTTTGCATTGATAATCAAAATGCTTTATTATCACTTGCGGGTCACAGCACCTCCAATCGCCAATACCTAAAAGACACCCTTGCGCACATTTCCACACTAAATAACCTCAACTCTGAGGTCTTTGGCCGCTGGACCCCATCACACACAAACATCCCCGGAAACGAAATAGCAGATCAAATGGCCAAACAAGGCCTTCATCTCGCACCATGCAAACACACTTGCACCACACTGGGATGGCTTCGCCTCCAGCCCAAACTCAACCTCCTCAAACTATGGCAACTTACAACTGAAACTCCTGTTGCCCTCCATCCTCCTCAAGTCGTACGCTTCCTCCGCCGAAATCAGGCAAAAGCAATTTCCACCCTTCGCACTCAACAAACCAAGGCGGACCCAAACCCCCTCACACCCCCTTTTTCATGCCAATGTGGGGCCATTAGCTCCTCTCCACATCTCGCCCTCGCTTGCCCACTCAACGACACCACTCGCCCAGATTGGGGCAACGATTGGTATTCAGCTATTATTCTCAACACGAACCACATTGACGTTTTGCATTTTATTCGCGAAAACAATATGGCTATTATTTCAACAAATAAATATCTTTATGGCGTATCAAATACGAATTTGCTAGATATAAATTGATCATAAGGCAATCCGGGCGGGGGAAGTTTTTCTTTTATATCCGGTTGGTTTAAGTTCGGTTATGATATTTCCTTACATTATATTTTGTTTTAGTTGGTTCGGTTGGTTCGGTTATGGTTATGTTTTGTATTTTCTTTATGTTATATTGTGTTTATGGGGTAGTTGAGGTTGGCGGTGGATGAGACCATGTATTTCATATACGCGTGTCATTCAGTAGCTAGTGTAACGGGTACGCCGTTACTGCCTCTAGCGTTTTAGTGTTTTAGTGTTTTAATTCTACGGCCCTAATACTAAAGTATATCGCCTCATCCGCCGCCAACTACAAAAATAAATCCTCCCCGTTAAAGAAAAAAAAAAATAACTAACTAAAAAGAAAAAATAAATAATAATAATAATAAAAATTTCCCAAGGAAAGAAACATAAATCAATCTTTCCCTACTATTCGCGCATACTTATAATCCAATAGAATCAATATAAGAAAAGAAATCAGAAAAATTTAACTTAGGCGAAAAGAAAATATCCCAATTTGGTTCTGAATCTTTAAAGAAATCTTGTCGTTCTTTATTTCTAAGTTTGCAAGACATGATGCGGTGATGGGAGCCATCCTGTTCGCCGCATGCGCATGTGAGGGGGTCAGTGAATCCGGTGGGATCAATGAAGTGTACTTGGTTGCGTATTTTCGAGAGTTTGGAAAACCGTTTACGTGAAAGCGGTATGAGGTGTTGTGCAATGTGAAATGCGGTGGGCTCTGTGGTGTTGAGAGCCCATGTTTTAAGTAAATGTTTTTTGGGTAAGAGTGAAAGGTGTCCAAGAGTGAGGCGATGCCATGGGCAGAGGGGTTTGTTGTGGGCGATCGTAGCTAATTGATCGGCTTTTTCGTTACCGAATATTTGTGTGTGGGAAGGGGTCCATATTCCATTAATGGAGCAGCCTATGTTCTGGAGTGAATTGCATGCGTTGAGTGCGTGCCATAAGTATTCTTTGTTATGTGTAGGTCCTCCTATAAGTGACTTGAGGGCGTTTTGGTTATCGACGCGTAGGTAAATGGGTGTTGGATAAATAATGTGTTGAAGTAGTAAAGATAAAGCTTCTTGCATGGCGTGGATTTCAGCATCTTCATTTTCGGCGTGATGTCCGAGAGCGCAAGAGTGTGTGTAGGTTTGGGTGGTGATGCCGTAGCGTATGTGGGCGATGTAGACTCCAGAAGATGTGTGTCCGTTTTTGCTGAGGGAGCCATCAGTGTACAGAAGCCAGGCGTTTGTGAGGGTGCCTGTCCAGCTGATGTGTTGTGTGGCTGTTTGTTGTTTAGAAAGTTGGGAAATTCGTAGGGAGTTTGGTGTGAGGAAGTGTGGTTGGAAGGGAAAATCAAGTCTTTCGAGGGGTTGATTGTTGATAAGGGGTTGAAGTAGGGAGGCTATTCTTTTGAGCCCTGTGCCTTTATAATTTGTTTTTTGTGGAAGGAATTTTAGTAATGGAAGGAAGGCTGGATTATGTGCATTGTTTTTTAGAATGCGGATGCCATATTTTTGTGTGTGATAATCCAGGAGTAAGTTTAGTGGTGGTAAGGAGGCTTCACGTAGTAGCTGGGAAACTTTAGTGTTCCTGGGGAGGCCAGTGATGAGGCGAGCAAGGCTGTGATATGCTGGTTGAATGTTGTCTATGATGGTGGGGGCGCCCGTCCACCATATGGGGGAGCCCCATAGCATTTTGGGAATGTGAACTATGTGCAGTATGTGATGTATCGTGGCGGGGGTGAGATGTATGGATTTGAGAAGGGGATAGATGATTCCTTTGGTTTTGAGAAGGGAAGCAACAATGTGATGAGTGTGTTGGTGAAAGGTTAGTTTTCGATCGATTATGAGGCCAAGCATGCGGTTTTGTTCAGAGGGTAGGATGCTTTGATCATAGAGTGTGATTTATTTATTTATTTATTTATTATTCATACTCGCATGCATCCGAAACGGATATGGCGTACAGCAGAAGAAAACCCAACAGGAACATAAAAGAAAACAAAAACAAAACTAACTAATCCTCCGCCAGTTCCAACCCAGCCTCTTCTAGGCTCATCGTCAATGAATGTGTTAATACCCCGATCTAGTGACTCCCTCTCACAGTGTCAAGACTACCCTGGGCATTCTTCTCTCACCATCACATGTTTTGTGCCTATAGCACTCCCTCCACTAAGCCCGAAGGCCCATGAGGGCTGGATAAATCAATACAGGTAGGGGGAAACTTTAAAGAACCATGCGATCCTGACGTTCGCTGGCCTTAAGTCTAGCTTCAGTGAGTTTGAGGCAACCAGAAAAGTTACCACGATGCTGTTCGTCACAGTTCTTGCAACGGATGATGGTGTGGAGGCAAGGAGCTCCCTTGATGGTGCAAGAGGAGGTTGCGCAGGAGTGGGAGGATGCTGTATGAGGCCCAGCACAGATGTTGCAGTAAGGCGTTTTGCTGGTACAGCGTTGTTGTGGATGGCCAAAGGCCAGACAGGTAGTGCATTGGGTATCTGGTCCGAAGCGAAGGTATTTGGTGACTTTATGGCGAAGTCCAAAGAGTGAGAGCCCTCTCTCAAGGGCAGTGGTGGCAGGTTGTTTCCCCACAATGGTCAAGACCATGGAGGAGGCCTGCTTTCCCTCTCTCTGCTCAGGCCTGGTGAGCCAGCGAGGGTCGCGAAGTAGGGTGGTGCCTGGGTTGAACTGCTCAACCTCAGATCTGATCTGCTGGAATCCCTCTTCGCCAGAGGGGATGGAGGTGGGGACATTGTGCACAACAACTTGGGTAAGGATGGCTTCCTTTTCCATGCTGGTGGCATTGGGGATGGTGTTGCGAACTACTTCTTCAAGCTTTTGTCTCTGCTTGAGAAGGGAGTCGGAGGTGGTGGAAGTGACAGCAATGAGCTGCACATGGTGTGCTGGTGTGAATCGCACCTCTGCAATCAATGGCTTGTCTAGGGCAGCATTGACTGCATTGCGAATGAGGAGTGGGGTGATATCATCAGGAATGGGTAGACCATTCCTGGTGATGATGAGGGTACGGTCGCGTTTTGGGGGGTTTGCTGGTGGTTTGGTAGGCTTGGAGGCCTTGCTGGCGGGTCTAGGAGCCCTTTTAGAGGCAACCTGAGCCCAGGAGTTGGTGGCTGGCGGGGGAGCAGCTGCTGGAGGTAGGGGGAGGTTGGCAGAGGTCAGAATGGTTGTGAGGGTCCGTTTCTGTTCCAAGTCTGCAACCTTGGAGGTGAGGGTAGCCACCTTTTCCACTAGAGCTGGGTCATTGTGGAAGGTAGGGGCTGGTGGTGGTGTGAGGATAGCTTTTTCAAGCTGCTTGACGCGTTTGGTGAGTGCCTTGATGAGCCTGTTCTGCTCATCCGTCACTGTGAAGAGGGAGGGGTTGTAGTTCTCCCCAGTACCAATGGCACCAAGGCGATCTAGGTTGCTGTTGCTGTCATCCATCTGGATGACTGGAGGTAGGGTGGTGGAAAAGGTGAGGGGTCCCTCTGTGTCCGTCATGTCAGAGTCAGACTCTTCCAGGAGGACAGAGCCACTGTCTGTAGGCTCTGTGGCGGGCAGGGAGGCATAGTGAGGTAGGGGGACTGCTGGGCGAAGTGGCAGGGCTTGAGTAGGTGTTTGCTCAGGGTCTCCATGGAGCAATGGCGAAAATCGGGTGTTTGGGGGTGTTGTAGGGGCGCCAAATGGCGTTTGGAGCGAGTTTTGAGGTGAACTAGTCACAGAAGAGGGAGACCTGAAGCCTCTGCCTCTCCCTCTGCCTCTAGACGAAGAGGAAGACATGGAGGAGGGTCCTGAACCGACAGGAGGAGGTGGGGGGGGTGGTTGCTGTGCCCTGGGGGGGAGGGCTGGCGGTTGGGAATGGGAAATCGATCAGAACTTCTGCAGTTCTGGTCGGATCCGAACGAACGAGAGGGCGATCGAACGGGCGCGCTGAGGCGGTTCCAAAAAGCCCGGGGTCGAGCTAATCGGACGAAAACTGGTGGAGTTATGAGAAGATGCAGAATCTCAAGATTTGGTGAGGGTTTTGGAAGTGAGGGGTAAATAGGCGAATTCGATAACAACTTTAGCAAATCCGGAGCAAACCAGACGTACAATAGCAGGATCGAACGAGGGCAGCGAGGCGAGTCCGAATAATCAAAAAGTAGAGCAATCGGAGTAAAACTGGTGGAGTTGTGACCAAAAAGTCACTTTGGCGTTGTTGTTGTCGGTTTCATAGAGTGTGATGGGGGTAGGTGTGGGGTCTTTTGCTCTGGAGCTAAGTCGCAGGTGCATGAGTTCTGTTTTTGGCGGGGAGAAGAGGATGTTGAGGTATGATCCTCTTTGGATTTTAGAGTTTAGGCGTTGTTGTAGTGTCATGGTGGCGAATTTTTGCGAAAAGCTTGCTTGTAGCATGGCGTTATCGTCAATGTAAGTGTTGGAATAAGTGAGGTTGGAGGGTGAAGGTTCGGTATCTAGGGCAGCGCTGTATATAGTGAAGGCAATGGAGGAGACGGCGGATCCTTGTGGGAGTCCACTGTTGAAGGATGTTGTTGGACTTGTGGTGTTGTTGAATCTAAAAGCTATAGTTCGGTTGGTAGTAAAAGTTCGGTACCATTGTATGAGGTACGTGGGGAATTTGAAGTGAAGAAAAATGGCAATCATTTGTTGATGGATGACGCAGTTGAATGCTCCTTCGATGTCTGTGGTGAGGATGGAGGGTCGAAGTTGTTTTTGGTGTCCTGTTGTGGCAGGGGTGTCGAGCCAGGATTGAGAGGGTGTGATGATTTGTTGCAGGGCGTCTATTGCTGAGATTCCTGTACGTCCACCTGTGTGCTGATGATTGATTGCGCCTGAATTTATTGCAGCAAGTTCTAATTGTCTGGTAATGATGCGTTCTAGTAGCTTGCCAAGGCATGATAGCAGTGAGATGGGCCGATAGGCATTGGGTTTGGCGTAGTCATCTTTGCCTGATTTGGGTATGGGTGTAACGATTGCTTGTTTCCATATATCAGGAAAGGCACCAAAGTGGAGGGCGGCTGTGAAGATTTTGGGTATGAGTGAGGGGGCGGCTTGATGAACGTGTTGTATGTGAGGATAAAGGATCCCATCTGGTCCTGGTGCAGACGCAGGAGAGGTTTTGGCGAGTAATTTTGAGATTAACTCTGGGGTGATGTGGGGTGTATTGAAGGATTGATCTGATGCGGGTGGAGGGAGCCAGTTTTGTGGTAGTGGCTGAGGGGAGGCAGTTATTTATTTATTATTTATTTATTTATTTATTGTTCATACTCGCAGGCATCCGAAACGGATATGGCGTACAGCAGAAGAAAACCCAACAGGAACATAAAAGAAAACAAAACAAAACTAACTAATCCTCCACCAGTTCCAACTCAGCCTCTTCTAGGCTCGTCATCAGTGAATGTGTTAATACCCTGATCTAGTGACTCCCTCTCACAGTGTCAAGACTACCCTGGGCATTCTTCCTTTACCATCGCTTGCTTTGTGCCTATAGCACTCCTTCCACCAGGTCCGAAGACCCCTGAAGGTTGGATACATCAATAAGGGTGGGGTGTAACTTAAGTTACCATGCGATCCTGACGTTCACTGGCACTAAGTCTGGCTTGGGTGAGTTTGAGGCAACCAGAAAAGTTACCACGATGCGGTTCGTTACAGTTCTTGCAACGGATGATAGTGTGGAGGCAGGGAGCTCCCTTGATGGTGCAAGAGGAGGTTGCGCAGGAGTGGGAGGATGCTGTATGAGGCCCAGCACAGATGTTGCAGAAGGGTGTTTTGCTGGTACAGCGTTGTTGTGGGTGGCCAAAGGCCAGGCAGGTAGTGCATTGGGTGTCTGGTCCAAAGCGAAGGTATTTGGTGACTTTGTGACGAAGTCCAAACATGGAGAGCCCTCTCTCAAGGGCAGTGGTGGCAGGCTGCTTCCCCACAATGGTAAGAACCATGGAGGATGCCTGTTTCCCCTCTCTCTGCTCAGGTCTAGTGAGCCAGCGGGGGTCGCGGAGTAGGGTGGTGCCTGGGTTGAACTGCTCAACCTCAGATCTGATTTGCTGGAAGCCCTCTTCGCCAGAGGGAATGGAGGTGGGAATGTTGTGCACAACAACCTGGGTCAGGACTGCTTCCTTTTCCATGCTGTTGGCATTGGGGATGGTGTTGCGAACAACTTCCTCAAGCTTCTGTCTTTGCTTGAGGAGGGAGTCAGAGGTGGTGGAGGTGACAGCAATGAGCTGCACATGGTGAGCTGGTGTGAATCGCACCTCTGCAATCAATGGCCTTTCCAGGGCAGCATTGACTGCATTGCGAATGAGAAGTGGAGTGATGTCATCAGGAATGGGTAGACCATTCCTGGTGATGATGAGGGTACGGTCGCGTTTTGGGGGGTTTGCTGGTGGTTTGGTAGGCTTATTATTTATTTATTTATATTTCATACTGCATAAATCCGAAACGGATATGGCATACATATAGAGAAAACCAAACAGAAAACAAAATCAAACGCAACTAACTACCCGATTCCTCCCACTGGGTCCAACTCAGCCCTCTACAGCTATTCTTTAGTATATGTGTTAATACCCCGATCTAGTGCCCTCTCTCACAGGACAAGACTACCCTGGGCATTCTTCTTTCACCAGCACATGCTTTGTGCCTATAGCACGTCCCTCCAACAATCCGAGCACTGTCAAGGGAGATGAAGTCGTAAGGGTGGGGGGGAGACTTAGATTTGCATGCGATTCTGTCTTTCGCTTGCAGCTAGTCTTGCTGCTGTGAGTTTGAGGCACTCGGGGGAGTTACCACGATGTTGTTCGCCACAGTTGGCGCAGCGGAGGATGGTGTGGAGGCAGGGAGATCCTTTGACATGGCAGGAAGGTTTGCCGCAGGTGTGTGTTGACACTGTATGAGGCCCAGCACAGATGGTACAGATGGGGGTCTTGCTGGTACAGCGCTGTTGGTGGTGGCCAAAGGCCAAGCAGTGGGTGCATTGGGTATCCTGTCCAAAGCGAAAGTATTTGGAAACCTTGAGGCGGTGTCCGAAAAGGGAGAGCCCTCTCTCAAGGGCAGTGGTGGCAGGTTGTTTCCCCTGAATGGTAAGCACCATGGAGGAAGCCTGCTTGCCCTCTCTCTGCTCTGGTCTGGTGAGCCAGCGAGGGTCGCGCATGAGGGTGGTGCCAGGGTTGAACTGTTCAACCTCTGACCTGATGTGTTGAAATCCTTCTTCGCCAGAAGGAATGGAGGTGGGTACGTTGTGCAGAACAACCTGAAAGAGAGTGACTTCTTTCTCCAGGCTGTTGGCATTGGGGATGGTGGTTCTCACAATCTCCTCAAGCTTTGATCTCTGCTTGAGGAGTGTGTCGGAGGTGGTGGTGGTGACAGCAATGAGCTGCACACGGTGAGCAGGTGTGAATCGCACTTCTGCAATCAATGGGCTTTCTAAGGCTGCATTGATTCCATTGCGAATGGTGAGTGGGGTGACATCTTCAGGAATGGGTAGACCATTCCTGGTGATAATGAGTGTGCGGTCGCGTTTGGGGGGGCTTGTGGATGTTTTGGGGGCCTTGGAGGCCTTAGGGGCGGGTCTGGAGGCCTTTTTGGAGGCAACCTGAGCCCAGGAGTGTTGCGCAGGTGGTGGGGCAGCTGCTGGAGGTAGAGGGAGTGAGGCAGGGCCAGAGGCAGAGGCCAAGATGGTAGTCAGGGCGCGTTTCTGCTCCAAGTCTGCTACCTTGGATGTGAGGATTGCTATCTTTTCCACAAGAGCAGGGTCGTTGTGGTAAGTAGCAGGAGGTGTGGGTTTCCTGGCTGCTGTTTCAAGCCTTTCAATCTTCTTGATCATCTGCTTGATGCATCTGCGGTATTCGTGAAGATTCCTGCACAGCTCTGTGACTGTCTGTGCCATCTCCAGGGTGGTGGTCATGGTGGGGGGGTGGTAGTCTTCCGTTTCACTCTCAGACTCACTCATCTCATGGTCCTGAGAGTCTGGGGGAAGTGGGAGGGATTCATAGTCCTGCAGAGCAACTGCAGGGCGCAGTGGTAGGGCCTGGGTAGGTGTTTGTTCTGGTTATTTATTTATTTATTTATTTATATTTCATATTGCATAAATCCGAAACGGATATGGCATACATATAGAGAAAACCAAACAGAAAACAAAATCAAAACGCAACTAACTACCCGATTCCTCCCACTGGGTCCAACTCAGCCCTCTACGGCTATTCTTCAGTATATGTGTTAATACCCCGATCTAGTGCCCTCTCTCACAGGACAAAACTACCCTGGGCATTCTTCTTTCACCAGCTCATGCTTTGTGCCTATAGCACGTCCCTCCAACAATCCGAGCACTGTCAAGGGAGATGAAGTCGTAAGGGTGGGGGGGAGACTTAGATTTGCATGCGATTCTGTCTTTCGCTTGCAGCTAGTCTTGCTGCTGTGAGTTTGAGGCACTCAGGGGAGTTACCACGATGTTGTTCGCCACAGTTGGCGCAGCGGAGGATGGTGTGGAGGCAAGGAGATCCTTTGACATGGCAGGAAGGTTTGCCGCAGGTGTGTGTTGACACTGTATGAGGCCCAGCACAGATGGTACAGATGGGGGTCTTGCTGGTACAGCGTTGTTGGTGGTGGCCAAAGGCCAAGCAGTGGGTGCATTGGGTATCCTGTCCAAAGCGAAGGTATTTGGAAACCTTGAGGCGGCGTCCGAAAAGGGAGAGCCCTCTCTCAAGGGCAGTGGTGGCAGGTTGTTTCCCCTGGATGGTAAGAACCATAGAAGAAGCCTGCTTGCCCTCTCTCTGCTCTGGTTTGGTGAGCCAGCGAGGGTCGCGCATGAGGGTGGTGCCAGGGTTGAACTGTTCAACCTCTGACCTGATGTGTTGAAATCCTTCTTCGCCAGAAGGAATGGAGGTGGGTACGTTGTGCAAAACAACCTGGAAGAGAGTGACTTCTTTCTCTAGGCTGTTAGCATTGGGGATGGTGGATCTCACGATCTCCTCAAGCTTTGATCTCTGCTTGAGGAGTGTGTCGGAGGTGGTGGTGGTGACAGCAATGAGCTGCACATGGTGAGCAGGTGTAAATCGCACCTCTGCAATCAAAGCGCTTTCTAGGGCTGCATTGACTGCATTGCGAATGGTGAGTGGAGTGACATCCTCAGGAATGGGTAGGCCATTCCTGGTGATGATGAGTGTGCGGTCGCGTTTGGGGGGGGCTGTTGGTGTTTTGGGGGCCTTGGAGGCCTTGGGGGCGGGTCTGGAAGCCTTTTTGGAGGCAACCTGGGCCCAGGAGTGTGGTGCAGGCGCTGGGGCAGCTGCTGGAGGTAGGGGGAGTGAGGCAGGACCAGAGGCAGAGGCAGAGGCCAAGATGGTAGTGAGGGCGCGTTTCTGCTCCAGATCTGCTACTTTGGCTGTGAGGGTTGCAATCTTTTCCACAAGTGCAGGGTCATTGTGGAAGACTGGAGGTGGTGGAGGAGTCCTGGCTGCTTTTTCAAGCCTGCGGATGGTTTTGAGCATCTGCTTGATGCAGGCCCGGTATTCGTGGAGGGTTGCAGCTAGTTGTAGGACAGCATCTGCAATCTTGGGGGTGGTGTTGAGGATGGGGGGGGTGAATTCTTCCTCCGTTTCACTCTCAGATTCAGTCATCTCATGATCCTGAGAGTCTGGGGGGAGTGGGAGGGATTCATAGTCCTGTAGAGCAACAGCAGGACGCAGTGGGAGAGTCTGGGTGGGTGTTTGCTCTGGGTCTCCATGGTGGGAGGCCGAAAAGCGCGAAAATGGGGGTGTTGTAGGTGCGATAATGGGTGTTGTAGGGGTGTTTTGGGGCGAATTAACGCCAGAAGAGGAGGGCTGATAGCCTCTGCCTCTCCCTCTGCCTCTGGACGAAGAGGAAGACATGGTGATGGTCCTGAACCGACAGGAGGTGGGGGGAGGTGTTGCTGGGCCCTGGGGGGGTCCCTGGCGGGTGGGGGAGGGTGGGAGCAGGAAGTGTCAACAACTTCTGCAAATCTGCTCGGATCCGGACGAACGAGAGGGCGATCGAACGGGCACAGTGAGGGGACTCCAAAAAGCCCGGGGTCGAGTCAATCGGAGTAGTATTGGTGGAGATATGAGGTTTTGCAAAATCTCAAAATTTGAGGTGTAGGGGGGAAAAGAGGGGTAAAATAGCGAATTCGACAACAACTTTTGCAGATCAAGAGCGACCTCGACGTACAATAGCTGGATCGAACGAGGGCAGCGAGCTGATTCCGAATAATCAAAAATCTCGTTAATCGGAGTAGTATTGGTGGAGTTGTGACCAAAAAGTCACTTTGGCGTTGTTGTTGTCGGTTCCGGTGTTTGTTCTGGGTCTCCATGGTGGGAGGCCGAAAAACGCGAAAATGGGGGTGTTGTAGGTGCGATAATGGGTGTTGTAGGGGTGTTTTGGGGCGAATTGACACCAGAAGAGGAGGGCTGATAGCCTCTGCCTCTCCCTCTGCCTCTGGACGAAGAGGAAGACATAGAGGATGGTCCTGAACCGACAGGAGGAGGTGGGGTGTATGGGGGGGTTGCTGTGGGGCCCTGGGGGGGTCCCTGGCGGGTGGGGGAGGGTGGGAGCAGGAAGTGTCAACAACTTCTGCAAAACTGCTCGGATCCGGACGAACGAGAGGGCGATCGAACGGGCACAGTGAGGGGACTCCAAAAAGCCCGGGGTCGAGTCAATCGGAGTAGTATTGGTGGAGATATGAGGTTTTGCAATATCTCAGGATTTGGTGTGGTTTTGGGGGAAAGAGGGGTAAATAGGCGAATTCGACAACAGCTTTTGCAAATCGAGAGCGATTTCGACGTACAATAGCAGGATCGAACGGGGGCAGCGAGCTGATTCCGAATAATCAAAAATCTCGTTAATCGGAGTAGTATTGGTGGAGTTGTGACCAAAAAGTCACTTTGGTGTTGTTGTTGTCGGTTTTGGTAGGCTTGGAGGACTTGCTGGCGGGTCTAGGAGCCCTTTTAGAGGCAACCTGAGCCCAGGAGGTGGTGGCTGGCGGGGGAGCAGCTGCTGGAGGTAGGGGGAGGTTGGCAGAGGCCAGAATGGTTGTAAGGGTCCGTTTCTGTTCCAGGTCTGCAACCTTGGAGGTGAGGGTAGCCACCTTTTCCACTAGAGCAGGGTCATTGTGGAAAGTAGGGGCTGGTGGGGGTGTATTGATGGCTTTTTCAAGCTGTTTGACGCGTTTTGTGAGTGCTTTGATGAGCCTGTTCTGCTCATCCATCACTGCGAAGAGGGAGGGGTTGTAGTTCTCCCCAGTACCAATGGCACCAAGGCGATCCAAATTGCTGTTAGAATCATCCATCTGGATGACTGGAGGTAGGGTGGTGGAGAAGGTGAGGGGTCCCTCAGTGTCCGTCATGTCAGAGTCAGACTCTTCCAGGAGAACAGAGTCACTCTCTGTGGGCTCTGTGGCGGGCAGGGAGGCATAGTGAGGTAGGGGGACTGCTGGGCGAAGTGGCAGGGCTTGTGTAGGTGTTTGCTCTGGGTCTCCATGGAGCAGAGGCGAAAAACGGGTGTTTGGAGGTGTTGTAGGGGCGCCAAAGGGCGTTTGGAGCGAGTTTTGGGGTGAGCTGGTCACAGAAGAGGGAGACCTGAAGCCTCTGCCTCTCCCTCTGCCTCTAGATGAAGAGGAAGACATAGAGAAGGATCCTGAACCGACAGGAGAAGGTGGGGTGTGTAGGGGGTTGGTGCTGGGCCTGGGAGGGGGGTCCTGGCGGAGGGGGGTGGGAAATCGAGCAGAACTTCTGCAGTTCTGGTCGGATCCGAACGAACGAGAGGGCGATCGAACGGGCGCGCTGAGGCGGTTCCAAAAAGCCCGGGGTCGAGCTAATCGGACGAAAACTGGTGGAGTTATGAGAAGATGCAGAATCTCAAGATTTGGTGAGGTTTTTGGAAGTGAGGGGTAAATAAGCGAATTCGACAACAACTTTTGCAAAACTGGACGGATCCAGGCGTACAATAGCAGGATCGAACGGGGGCAGCGAGCTGATTCCGAATCTTCAAGAATCTCGTTAATCGGAGTAGAATTGGTGGAGTTGTGACCAAAAAGTCACTTTGGCGTTGTTGTTGTCGGTTAGGGTTCTTAGGGGAGGCAGTGATGGGGGGAAAGAAAGCAAGTTTAAAAGCGTTGCATTGTGTTTCAAAATTGGGTGCGTTGTGTAATGCTTGTATGGTGGTGGGGGGTCTTCGGCCATTGGTTTGTTTGATGGCTTGCCATATTTGCCTGGGGTCGTTGGTGGAAAGGCGTTGGTGCCAGTGATGTTTTTTTGCTTCAATGATTTCGGATTTCCATTGTGTGCGGAGGAATTGGAGAGTTTTCCTGGCATTTTGTGGTGGGTTGGGTAATCTGAGTGTGTGATTTATGGTGTTTATTTTCCTTTTGAGTTTGGAAAGTTCGTTGGTCCACCAACCTTTGGAGTGTTGGCTGGGCTTTGATAGTGGTATGGCTGTGATTGTGGCGAATTGTATGAGAGATGTGAGCTGTTCGCATTCTTTTGTGGTTTCGCTGGCGTTGGTGGGTTGGGAATTGTTGAGTGCTGATTGTTGTATTATGGTGTGGAATAAGGTCCAGTTTGCTTTGCTGAGGTTGCGTTTGGGTGTGGCTGTGGGTTTTGGTGGAAGGAATATTGTTGTTGTGATTAAGGTGTGGTCGGAGTTGTCCCTGAGGTTCTGATCAGATTGCCACGTTATAAGATATTGTTGTATGTTTCTGAAAAGGGTGAGATCGATGATGGAATTTTTGTTGCCGTTTCTAGGAAAATGTGTGAAGGTTCCTGGGTGGTTGATGAGTTGGTAATTATGGTCTTCGAGCCAGTCAACGAGCTGGTTGGCCGTTGGTCTGGTGTTGTTGATGGAGGAAGTGTGATAATCAGTTTCAGAGCCGTACCACCATGTGTGGTGTAGGTTAGTGTCTGCTAGTATCATGTGCATGGGAAGGAAGTTGTGCATGTTGAGGTAGGTGTGTGTTGTTGGTGTGTGGTTGGCGTAGATGTTGGAGATTTCGATCTCACCTATCGCGGTGGTTATGATGATTGAAATGGCGTTGTTGAAATAAGAGGTTGAAATGCGCGGATTTAGGTTCATGTTTGCGTTTATGTATGTGACGCATTTGGGATTTTGATTGGTTGGTGAAAAACGGTGAAAGTTCGGAATGTTAGGTGGTAGGCCTTGGGTTTCTGACCATGGGTCCTGTAGTGCGAGTACGGCGAGTTGAGTGTTAATGTTTGCGTGATGGAGTACTGAAAGAGTGGAGGCCTTTCCTTTAGCGCAATTCAGTTGTTGCACTTGGGCTATGCCTGTGATTTGTGTTGTGTGTTTAATCATTATGGTTGTTGAGTTTATGTGCGCGTTGAGCAAGGTAGAGTGCTCTGGTTTTCATTTTTTCGGGGCAGTCGATGGCGGTGTGTTGATTAGTGTTGCAGCATGCGCATCTGAAGGGCATGTGCGTGCATCTGGCGCCTCCTTTGCAGGTGATTTGATCGCATCTGTGGTCTTTGGTGTGGTGAGCAAGTGCGCAGATGGCGCAGGCGATTTCTTGTTTGCATGTGGCGTCATGGTGTCCTAGTTTTTGACAGTTGCGACATTGGGTGGTTGGGTTTATGGGGTGATATTCGCGGATTTTGCATGTGGCGTTTAGGATGTTGAGGTAGGTAAAGCCCAGGGATTTGAGGGTGTGTCTGGCTGGTAGGGCGATGACGATGGAGGAGGCTTTCTTGCCGACTCGCTTTTCTTCTGTGGAGAGCCATCTTGGGGCTTGGGCTAGCTGTACGTCAGGAATGGCGGCTTGGAGGGCATTGGTAATAGTGGTGGGTGTGACAGGTTCGAGGTTGAAGTTAAGGGGGACGGCGTCGATGATGAATTTGACCATCTACTGTTGACTCTGATGTTGGTGATTGGGATTTTGAGGAGATTGCATGCTGAGGTGATTTCATGTTCAAATTGTTCGATGAATTTGTCAGCGGCTTCATTTGGTTTGGTGGTGAGGATGAGGTTGTCATTATTGGTTTTTCGGACTGCTAGGATGCATGTGTTGACGGATCCTAGTCGGTTGTTGATGGCGTTTAGTATGGAATCTGGAGTGGCTGAGGTGGGTAGGGGTTCTGTGAGTTCGACGATGATTTCCCTTTTGTCGGTGGTGAACTCAGGTTTGTATAATGGCTGAATTTTCGGGGTCTTTTTGTTGGTGACGGTTGTGAAGTTTGCTTCGCCGGGTGCAGCTGTGATTTTGCTGGCGTAGGATTCTTGTGTTTTGGCGGGGTTGATGGGTGGTTTGGTGGTGTTTGTGGTGGAAGGTTTGCTGTTCATGTTGGAAGGGGTGGTTTGAACGTTTTGGTTGGTTTGAATGTGGAGGAGTCTGGCGTCTAAGGAGCGGACTGTGTTTTGAAGGGAGATGTTTTGTGCTTTAATTTCGGCGAGTTTTGAGGTGGTGTTTGTGTTTTGGATGTTGTTGAATTTGATCTGGGCTTGGAGACTGTCCATTTGTCTTTCAAATTCATCTTTCATGGTGTTGAATTGGGTTTGGATGAACCAGGCAAGGTAGTTGGTGGAGGTGGCATTGGTCATATTCGCCATGTCTTCGGCAGGGATTTGAGTAAAGTTGAGGTTGGAATTGTATGCTTGGCCTCCGACGCTTTCGTCGTCATCGTGTTCGCTGGAGGAGCTGCTGTGGTTGGAGGTGGGTTTATCTTCCATTGGGAGATCAGTGGGATCAAAGGCGGAGAGGGCGGTGCTGCCTTCAGGTGCAGACATGTTGGAAGTGCGGGTGAGGTGGGGAGAGAGGTGGCTGGAGGTGCGTTTGCGCCCAGCGAGAGGTGTGGGTGTGATGGGTGCCCAAACAAGTCGGACGGGAGTTGCAGGTGGTGATGGCGATACTCTGGGAGGAGTATTGGGAGCCAGGATGACGCGGGAGCGATGAGAGTGATGAGTTCCCAGAAGCGAGGTGGGGTGTAGTGATACACGAGGCCAAAGAGATAAAGACTTTTGGTTTCGTGAGGTTCTGGGAGAGGTAATTTGTGGTGTTGAGTTTGCGGTCGGAGATGATGGAGGAAAAGTAGAAGTGAGGTGGGCGGTCGCTTGTTATATACTGCCTCTAGCGTGTTTTAGTGTTTTAGTGTTTTAATTCTACGGCCCTGATACTAAAGTATATCGCCTCATCCGCCGCCAACTACAAATAAATCCTCCCCGTTTCCGAACCAACTTTTAAACATAATAATAAAGGAAAAATAATAACAATTTTTAGGAAGGAAATAATCGAAAGGAAAATCAAATCAATCATCCCCCTGCTTATTCGCATAATTTTTATAACCCTAAAAGGTTAACGTAAGAAAAGAACTCGGAAAAATTTAACTTAGGCGAAAAGAAAACACTCCAATCTGGTTCTGAATTTTTAAAGAAATCTTCTCGTTCTTTGTTTCTGAGTTTACAGGACATGATGCGATGGTAGGAGCCATCCTGTTCGCCGCATGTGCATATAAGGGGATCGGTGAATCCGGTAGGATCAATGAAGTGTGCTTGATTGCGTATCTTCGCAAGTTTGGAGAATCGTTTTCGTGATAATGGTGTGAGGTGTTGCGCGATGTGAAGCGCGACGGGCTTTTGGGTGTTGGAGGCCCATGATTTAAGTAGGTGTTTCTTGGGTAGGAGTGAAAGGTGTCCAGGAGTGAGACGGTGCCATGGGCAAAGGGGTGTGTTGTGGGCGAGTGTGGCCAGTTGATCGGCTTTCTCGTTGCCAAAAATTTGTGTGTGAGAGGGAGTCCATATGCCACTGATGGAACATCCTATGTTTTGAAGTGAGTTGCACGCGTTGAGTGCGTGCCACAGGTATTCCTTGTTATGTGTGGGTCCTCCTGCAAGTGACTTTAGGGCATTTTGGTTGTCAACGCATATGTATATGGAAGCAGGGTAGACGATGTGTTGAAGCAAAAGATTTAAGGCTTCTTGTATGGCGTGAATTTCGGCGTCTTCATTCTCGGCATGGTATCCGAGGGCGCAGGAATGTGTGTATGTTTGTGTGGTGATGCCATATCGTATGTGAGCGATGTATGCGTTGGAGGATGAATGTCCGTTGTCAATGAGAGAGCCATCTGTGTAAAGGAGCCAAGAGTCTTCTAATGTGCCTGTCCACTTGATGTGTTGCGTGGCTGTTTGTTGTTTGGAAAGCTGGGAGATTTGTAGGGAGCTTTGTGTTAAAAATGGAGAATGAAAGGGAAATTCAAGTCTTTCGAGGGGTTGGTTGTTGATGAGGGGTTGAAGCAGGGAGGCTATTCTTTTGAGTCCTGTCCCTTTATATTCTGTTGTTTGTGGGAGGAACTTGAGTAGTGGGAGAAAGGCTGGGTTGTACGCGTTGTTTTTTAAAATGCGTATGCCATATTTTTGTGAATGATAGTTTAGCAGTAGGTTGAGCGGTGGTAGGGCGGCTTCACGTAATAGGTGGGTTATTTCAGTGTATCTGGGAAGGCCCGTGATGAGGCGGGCGAGGCTGTGATATGCTGGTTGAATGTTGTCTATTAGGGTGGGTGCACCTGTCCACCATATGGGGGAGCCCCATAGCATCGTGGGGATGTGGACTATATGTAAAATGTGATGTATTGTGGTGGGGGTGAGGTGGATGGATTTGAGCAGGGGGTAAATGGCTCCTTTGGTTTTGAGTAAGGAGGCGACGATGTGATGAGTGTGTTGGTGGAAGGTTAGTTTTCGATCAATTATAAGGCCTAGCATACGGTTTTGTTCGGTGGGTGATATGCTTTGATTGTAGAGCATGATGGCAGTGGGAGTGGGATCTTTGATTCTGGAACTGAGACTTAGGTGCATGAGTTCCGTTTTGGGTGGGGAGAAGAGGATATTGAGGTGTGAACCTCTTTCAACTTTGAGGTTGAGGCGTTGTTGTAGTGTCATGGTGGCGAATTTTTGTGAAAAACTTGCTTGTAGCATGGCGTTGTCGTCAATGTAGGTGTTAGAATAAGTGAGATTGGAGTGTGATGGTTCAGTGTCTAGCGCGGCACTGTATATGGTGTAGGCGATGGATGAAACGGCAGATCCTTGGGGGAGTCCGCTGTTGAGGGGTAGTGTTGGACTTGTGGTGCTGTTAAAGCGAAAAGCTATTGTTCGGTTGGTGGTGAAGCTTTGGTACCATTGTATGAGGTATGTGGGAAATTTGAAGTGAAGAAAAATGGCAGTCATTTGTTGATGTATGACGCAGTTGAAGGCTCTTTCAATGTCTGTGGTGAGAATGGAGGGTCGTAGTTGTTTTTGGTGTCCTGTTGTGGCAGGAGTGTCAAGCCAGGATTGGGATGGTGTGATAATTTGTTGTAAGGCGTCTATTGCCGAGATTCCTGTGCGTCCACCTGTGTGTTGGTGGTTAATTGCGCCTGAATTTATTGCTGCAATTTCTAGTTGTCTGGTGATGATGCGTTCTAGGAGTTTACCAAGACATGATAGTAGTGAAATGGGGCGGTAGGCGTTGGGTTTGGAATAATCGTCTTTGCCTGATTTAGGTATGGGTGTGATAATTGCCTGTTTCCATATATCAGGGAAGGCACCAAAGCGGAGGGCAGCCGTGAAGATTTTGGGAATGAGTTGAGGGGCGGCTTGATGGGCATGTTGTATGTGGGGATAAAGGATTCCGTCATGTCCTGGAGCGGATGCGGCGGAGGTTTTGGTGAGCAATTTAGAAATTAGTTTTGGGGTGACATGAGGTGTATTGAGGGATTGATCTAATGCGGGTGGGGGAAGCCAGTTCTGTGGTAGTGGCTGGGGAGAGGCGAGGATGGGTGGGAAGAAAGTGGATTTGAAAGCATTGCATTGTGCTTCGAAATTAGGTGCATTGTGTAGGGGTTGTATGGTGGTGGGGGGTCTGCGTCCATTGGTTTGTTTGATGGCTTGCCATATTTGTTTGGGATCGTTGGTGGAGAGCCGTTGGTGCCAGTGATGTTTTTTGGCTTCATTAATTTCGGTTTTCCATTGCACTCGAAGGTTTTTGAGGAGGCTTTTGGCATATTGTGGTGGATTGGGTTGTTTGGTTATGTGATTGACGGCGTTTATTTTCCTTTTTAATTTGGAGAGTTCGTTGGTCCACCAGCCTTTGGAATGTTGGCTGGGTTTTGATAAAGGTATGGCTGTTATGGTGGCGAATTGTATGAGAGAGGTGAGCTGTTCGCATTCTTTGGTGGTTTCACTGGCGTTGGTGGGCTGGGAATTATTGAGTGCTGATTGTCTTATTATGTTGTGGAATTGACTCCAGTTTGCTTTGCTGAGGTTGCGTTTGGGTGTGGCTGTGGGTTTTGGTGGGAGAAATATGGTGGTTGTGATTAGGGTGTGATCAGAGTTATCCCTTAGTCCTTGATCGGATTGCCAGGTTATGAGGTATTGTTGTATGTTTTTGAATAGGTTGAGATCGATGATGGAATTTTGGTTGCCATTTCTGGGGAAATGTGTGAGGATTCCTGGGTGATTGATAAGTTGGTAATTGTGATCTTCTAGCCAGTCCACGAGTTGGTTGGCTATTAGTCTGGTTCTGTTGATGGAGGTGCGATGGGTGTCGGTTTCAAGTCCGTACCACCATGTGTGGTGTAGATTGGTGTCTGCTAATATCATGTGCATGGGGAGGAAGTGGTGCATGTTGAGATAAGTGTATGTTGTTGGTGTGTGATTGGCGTATATGTTGGAAATTTCGATGTCGCCTATTGCCGTGGTGATGATGATGGAAATGGCGTTGTTGAAGAAGGAGGTTGAAATACGTGGGTTGAGGTTCATGTTTGCATTGATGTAGGTGACGCATTTGGGATTCTGGTTTGTTGGTGAAAAACGATGAAAGTTTGTGATGTTTGGCGGTAGGCCCTGGGCTTCTGACCATGGGTCTTGTAGTGCGAGTATGGCGAGTTGAGTGTTGATGTTTGCGTGATGGAGTACTGAGAGAGTGGAGGCCTTTCCTTTAGCGCAATTCAGTTGTTGCACTTGGGCTATGCCTGTGATTTGTGTTGTGTGTTTAATCATTACGGTTGTTCAGTTTTTGTGCGCGTTGAGCAAGGTAGAGTGCTCTGGTCTTCATTTTCTCTGGGCAGTCGATGGCAGTGTGTTGGTTGGTGTTGCAGCAGGCGCATCTGAGTGGCATGTGTGTGCATCTGGCGCCTCCTTTGCATGTGATTTGGTCGCATTTGTGGTCTTTGGTGTGGTGGGCAAGTGCGCAGATGGCACAGGCGACTTCTTGCTTGCAGGTGGCGTCGTGGTGTCCAAGTTTTTGACAATTGCGGCATTGGGTGGTGGGGTTGATTGGATGGTATTCGCGGATTTTGCAGGTGGCATTAAGGATGTTGAGATAGGTGAAGCCTAGGGTCTTGAGGGTGTGTTTGGCTGGCAGAGCGATGACGATGGAGGAGGCTTTTTTGCCAACGCGTTTTTCCTCCGTAGATAGCCATCTCGGGGCTTGGGCTAGTTGTACATCAGGTAGGGCGGCTTGAAGGGCATTGGTGATGGTAGTGGGTGTGACAGGTTCAAGATTGAAGTTGAGGGGGACAGCGTCGATGATGAACTTGGACCATCTGCTGTTGATTCTGATGTTGGTGATTGGGATCTTGAGGAGATTGCAGGCTGAGGTGATTTCATGTTCGTATTGTTCAATGAATTTGTCAGCGGCTTCGTTGGGTTTGGTGGTGAGGATGAGATTGTCATTGTTGGTTTTGCGAACGGCCAGGATGCATGTGTTGACAGTTCCTAGACGATTGTTGATGGCATTGAGAATGGAATCTGGGGTGGCTGAGGTGGGAAGGGGTTCGGTAAGTTCAATTATGATTTCTCTTTTGTCGGTAGTGAAATCGGGCTTGTATAGTGGTTGTATTTTTGGGGTTTTGCGGTTGGTGACGGTGGTGAAGTTGGCTTCGCCAGGTGCTGTTGTGGCTTTGCTGGCATAGGTTTCTTGTGCTTTGTTATTGGAATTGGAAGGTTTGCTGGTGTTTGTGGTGGGAGGTTTGTTGTTTGCGGCAGGGGTGTTGGCTTTTGCACTTTGGTTGGTTTGGAGATGTAGAAGCCTGGCGTCTAATGAGCGTACAGTGTTTTGGAGGGAGATGTTTTGGGCTTTGATTTCGGCAAGTTTGGAGGTGGTGTTGGTGTTTTGAATGTTGTTGAATTTGATTTGTGCTAGGAGAGTGTCCATTTGTCTTTCAAATTCGTCTTTCATTGAATTGAATTGGCTCTGAATGAACCAGGCAAGATAGTTGGTGGAGGTGGAGTTGGTCATGTTTGCCATTTCTTCGGCGGGAATTTGGGTGAAATTGAGGTTGGAATTAAATTCCTGACCTCCGACGCTTTCGTCATCGTCATGTTCACTAGAGGAGCTGCTGTGGTTGGAGGCAGGTTTGTCTTCCATTGGAAGGTCTGCGGGGTCGAAAGCAGAGAGGGCAGTGCTGCCTTCAGGTGCAGACATGTTGGAAGTTCGGGTGAGGTGGGGGGAGAGGTGGCTGGAGGTGCGTTTGCGCCCAGCTAGGGGTGTGGGTGTGATGGGTGCCCAAACAAGTCGGATGGGAGTTGCAGGTGGTGATGGCGATACTCTGGGAGGAGTATTGGGAGCCAGGTTGATGGGGGAGCGATGGGAGTGATGAGTTCCCAGAAGCGAGATGGGGTGTGATGATAAACGAGGCCAAAGAGATAGAGACTTTTTGGTTTCGTGAGATTCTGGGAGAGGTGGTTTGTGGTGTTGAGTTTGCGGTCGGAGATGATGGAGGGAAGAGTAGAAGCGAGGTGGGCGGTCGCTTATTATATACTTCCTCTAGCGTTTTAGTGTTTAGTGTTTTAATTCTACGGCCCTGATACTAAAGTATATCGCCTCATCCGCCGCCAACTACAAATAAATCCTCCCCGTTTCCGAACCAATTTTTAAACATAATAAAGAAAAATAATAACAATTTTTTAACGAAGGAAATAATCGAAAGAAAAATCAAATCAATCATCCCCCTACTTATTCGCATAATTTTTATAACCCTAAAAGATTAACATAGGAGAAGAACTCGGAAAAATTTAACTTAGGCGAAAAGAAAACACTCCAATCTGGTTCTGAATTTTTAAAGAAATCTTCTCGTTCTTTATTTCTGAGTTTACAGGACATGATGCGATGGTAGGAGCCATCCTGTTCGCCGCATGTGCATATGAGGGGATCGGTGAATCCGGTGGGATCAATGAAGTGCGCTTGATTGCGTATCCTCGCAAGTTTGGAAAATCGTTTTCGTAATAGTGGTGTGAGGTGTTGCGCGATGTGAAGCGCGACGGGCTCTTGGGTGTTAGAGGCCCATGATTTGAGTAAGTGTTTCTTGGGTAGGAGTGAAAGGTGTCCAAGGGTGAGACGGTGCCATGGGCAAAGGGGTTTGTTGTGGGCGAGTGTGGCCAGTTGATCGGCTTTCTCGTTGCCAAAAATTTGTGTGTGAGAGGGGGTCCATATGCCACTAATGGAGCATCCTATGTTTTGAAGTGAATTGCACGCGTTGAGTGCGTGCCACAGGTATTCCTTGTTATGTGTGGGTCCTCCTGCGAGTGACTTTAGGGCATTTTGATTGTCAACGCATATGTGTATGGAAGCAGGGTAGACGATGTGTTGAAGCAAAAGGTTTAAGGCTTCTTGTATGGCGTGAATTTCGGCGTCTTCATTCTCGGCATGATATCCGAGGGCGCAGGAATGTGTGTAAGTTTGTGTGGTGATGCCATATCGTATGTGAGCGATGTATACGCCGGAGGATGAATGTCCGTTGTCAATGAAGGAGCCATCTGTGTAAAGGAGCCAGGAATCTTCTAGTGTGCCTGTCCAGTTGATGTGTTGCGTGGCTGTTTGTTGTTTGGAGAGCTGGGAAATTTGTAGGGAGCTTTGTGTAAGAAATGGAGAATGGAAGGGAAATTCAAGTCTTTCGAGGGGTTGATTATTGATGAGGGGTTGAAGCAGGGAGGCTATTCTTTTGAGTCCTGTCCCTTTGTATTCTGTTGTTTGTGGGAGGAACTTGAGTAGTGGGAGAAAGGCTGGGTTGTACGCGTTATTTTTTAGAATGCGTATGCCATATTTTTGTGAATGATAGTTAAGCAGTAGGTTAAGCGGTGGTAGGGCGGCTTCGCGTAGTAGATGGGTTGTTTTAGTGTATCTGGGAAGGCCCGTGATGAGGCGGGCAAGGCTGTGATATGCTGGTTGAATGTTGTCTATTAGGGTGGGTGCACCTGTCCACCATATGGGGGAGCCCCGTAGCATCTTGGGGATGTGGACTATGTGTAATATGTGATGTATTGTGGCGGGGGTGAGGTGTATGGATTTGAGCAGGGGGTAGATGGCTCCTTTAGTTTTGAGTAGGGAGGCGACGATGTGATGAGTGTGTTGGTGGAAGGTTAATTTTCGATCAATTATAAGACCTAGCATACGGTTTTGTTCGGTGGGTGATATGCTTTGATCGTAGAGTGTGATGGAGGTAGGGGTGGGGTCTTTGGTTCTGGAACTGAGTCTTAAGTGCATGAATTCCGTTTTGGGTGGGGAAAAGAGAATATTGAGGTGTGAACCTCTTTCAACTTTGAGGTTGAGGCGTTGTTGTAGTGTTATGGTGGCAAACTTTTGTGAGAAGCTTGCTTGTAGCATGGCGTTGTCATCAATGTAAGTGTTAGAATAAGTGAGATTGGATGGTGATGGTTCAGTGTCTAGCGCAGCACTGTATATGGTGAAGGCGATGGATGAAACGGCAGATCCTTGGGGGAGTCCGCTGTTGAAGGGTAGTGTTGGGCTTGTGGTGCTGTTAAAGCGAAAGGCTATTGTTCGATTGGTGGTGAAACTTTGGTACCATTGTATGAGGTATGTGGGAAATTTGAAGTGAAGGAAGATCGCAGTCATTTGTTGATGTATGACGCAGTTGAAGGCTCTTTCAATGTCTGTGGTGAGAATGGAGGGTCGTAGTTGTTTTTGGTGTCCTGTTGTGGCAGGAGTGTCAAGCCAGGATTGGGATGGTGTGATGATTTGTTGTAGGGCGTCTATTGCCGAGATTCCTGTGCGTCCACCTGTTTGTTGGTGGTTGATTGCGCCTGAATTTATTGCTGCAATTTCTAATTGTCTGGTGATGATGCGTTCTAGGAGTTTACCAAGACATGATAGTAGTGAAATGGGGCGGTAGGCGTTGGGTTTGGAATAATCGTCTTTGCCTGATTTAGGTATGGGTGTGATAATTGCCTGTTTCCATATATCAGGGAAGGCACCAAAGCGGAGGGCAGCCGTGAAGATTTTGGGAATGAGTTGAGGGGCGGCTTGATGGGCATGTTGTATGTGGGGATAAAGGATTCCGTCATGTCCTGGAGCGGATGCGGCGGAGGTTTTGGCGAGCAATTTAGAGATTAGCTCTGGGGTGATATGAGGTGTGTTGATGGATTGATCTGATGCGGGTGGGGGAAGCCAGTTTTGTGGTAGAGGCTGGGGAGAGGCGAGGATAGGTGGGAAGAAGGTGGATTTAAAAGCATTGCATTGTGCTTCGAAATTAGGTGCATTGTGTAGGGGTTGTATGGTAGTGGGGGGTCTGCGTCCATTGGTTTGTTTGATGGCTTGCCATATTTGTTTGGGATCGTTGGTGGAGAGCCGTTGGTGCCAGTGGTGTTTTTTGGCTTCATTGATTTCGGTTTTCCATTGCACTCGAAGGTTTTTGAGGAGGCTTTTGGCGTGTTGTGGTGGATTGGGTTGTTTGGTTATGTGATTGACGGCGTTTATTTTCCTTTTTAATTTGGAAAGTTCGGTGGTCCACCAGCCTTTGGAATGTTGGCTGGGTTTCGATAAAGGTATGGCTGTTATGGTGGCGAATTGTATGAGAGAGGTGAGCTGTTCGCATTCTTTGGTGGTTTCACTGGCGTTGGTGGGCTGGGAATTATTGAGTGCTGATTGTCTTATTATGTTGTGGAATTGACTCCAGTTTGCTTTGCTGAGGTTGCGTTTGGGTGTGGCTGTGGGTTTTGGTGGGAGAAATATGGTGGTTGTGATTAGGGTGTGATCAGAGTTATCCCTTAGTCCTTGATCGGATTGCCACGTTATGAGATATTGTTGTATGTTTTTGAACAGGGTGAGATCGATGATGGAGTTCTGGTTGCCATTTCTGGGGAAGTGTGTGAGGGTTCCTGGGTGATTGATGAGTTGGTAATTGTGATCTTCTAGCCAGTCCACGAGTTGGTTGGCTATTAGTCTGGTTCTGTTGATGGAGGTGCGGTGGGTGTCGGTTTCAAATCCGTACCACCATGTGTGGTGTAGATTGGTGTCTGCTAGTATCATGTGCATGGGGAGGAAGTGATGCATGTTGAGATAGGTATATGTTGTTGGTGTGTGATTGGCGTATATGTTGGAGATTTCGATGTCGCCTAAGGCCGTGGTGATGATGATGGAGATGGCGTTGTTGAAGAAGGAGGTTGAAATGCGTGGGTTGAGGTTCATGTTTGCATTGATGTAGGTGACGCATTTGGGATTCTGGTTTGTTGGTGAAAAGCGATGAAAGTTTGTGATGTTTGGCAGTAGGCCCTGGGCTTCTGACCATGGGTCTTGTAATGCGAGTATGGCGAGTTGAGTGTTAATGTTTGCGTGGTGGAGTACTGAGAGGGTGGAGGCCTTTCCTTTAGCGCAATTCAGTTGTTGCACTTGGGCTATGCCTGTAGTTTGTGTTGTGTGTTTAATCATTACGGTTGTTCAGTTTTTGTGCGCGTTGAGCAAGGTAAAGTGCTCTGGTCTTGATTTTCTCTGGGCAGTCGATAGCAGTGTGTTGATTGGTGTTGCAGCAAGCGCATCTGAGTGGCATGTGTGTGCATCTGGCGCCTCCTTTGCATGTGATTTGGTCGCATTTGTGGTCTTTGGTGTGGTGGGCAAGTGCGCATATGGCACAGGCGACTTCTTGCTTGCAGGTGGCGTCGTGGTGTCCAAGTTTTTGACAGTTGCGGCATTGGGTGGTGGGGTTGATTGGGTGGTATTCGCGGATTTTGCAGGTGGCGTTGAGGATGTTGAGGTATGTGAAGCCTAGGGTCTTGAGAGTGTGTTTGGCTGGCAGAGCGATGACGATGGAGGAGGCTTTTTTGCCAACGCGTTTTTCCTCCGTGGATAGCCATCTCGGGGCTTGGGCCAGTTGTACATCAGGTAGGGCGGCTTGAAGGGCCTTGGTGATGGTAGTGGGAGTGACGGGTTCAAGATTAAAGTTGAGGGGAACAGCGTCAATGATGAATTTGGACCATCTGCTATTGATTCTGATGTTGGTGATTGGGATCTTGAGGAGATTGCAAGCTGAGGTGATTTCATGTTCGTATTGTTCAATGAATTTATCAGCGGCTTCGTTGGGTTTGGTGGTGAGGATGAGGTTGTCGTTGTTGGTTTTGCGAACGGCCAGGATGCATGTATTGACAGTTCCTAGACGATTGTTGATGGCATTGAGTATGGAATCAGGGGTGGCTGAGGCGGGAAGGGGTTCGGTAAGTTCAATTATGATTTCTCTTTTGTCGGTGGTGAAATCGGGCTTGTATAGTGGTTGTATTTTTGGGGTTTTGCGGTTGGTGACGGTGGTGAAGTTGGCTTTGCCAGGTGCTGTTGTGGCTTTGCTGGCGTAGGTTTCTTGTGCTTTGTTGTTGGAGTTGGATGGTTTGCTGGTGTTTGTGATGGGAGTTTTGTTGTTCGCGGCAGGGGTGTTGGCTTTTGCACTTTGGTTGGTTTGGAGATGTAGAAGTCTGGCGTCTAGTGAGCGTACGGTGTTTTGGAGGGAGATGTTTTGGGCTTTGATTTCAGCGAGTTTGGAGGTGGTGTTGGTGTTCTGGATGTTGTTGAACTTGATTTGTGCTAGGAGAGTGTCCATTTGTCTTTCAGATTCGTCTTTCATTGAATTGAATTGGCTTTGAATGAACCAGGCAAGATAGTTGGTGGAGGTGGAGTTGGTCATGTTTGCCATTTCTTCGGCGGAAATTTGGGTGAAATTGAGGTTGGAATTAAATTCCTGACCTCCGACGCTTTCATTATCGTCATGTTCGCTGGAGGAGCTGCTGTGGTTGGAGGCAGGTTTGTCTTCCATTGGAAGGTCTGCGGGATCGAAGGCAGAGAGGGCAGTACTGCCTTCAGGTGCAGACATGTTGGAAGTTCGGGTGAGGTGGGGGGAGAGGTGGCTGGAGGTGCGTTTGCGCCCAGCAAGGGGTGTGGGTGTGATGGGTGCCCAAACAAGTCGGACGGGAGTTGCAGGTGGTGATGGCGATACTCTGGGAGGAGTATTGGGAGCCAGGTTGATGGGGGAGCGATGGGAGTGATGAGTTCCCAGAAGCGAGATGGGGTGTGATGATGAACGAGGCCAAAGAGATAGAGACTTTTTGGTTTCGTGAGATTCTGGGAGAGGTGGTTTGTGGTGTTGAGTTTGCGGTCGGAGATGATGGAGGGAAAGGTAGAAGCGAGGTGGGCGGTCGCTTATTATATACTGCCTCTAGTATGCGTAGTAGATCAGGGCCGGACTGATGGGACTGTAGGAGCCTGCATCGGTGGGGTTGCTCCCACATGCAGAGAGCTACCGCATCCCACTGATCTGGTTGATACAGAGGAGCCGCATGTGCGTAAGCTGACGAGCTGACGGCACATAGACGGCTGCATCTACCACTCCGAGGAAGTGGTAGAGTTCTGAATCAACCTGTGCAGTATGCATCAGCGGAAGCTGATAGGCAACGCACTGGCAGCGCTATCTACAGATAATACACATGCGGATTAGACTGAACTGTGCCGCGCATGTAGGACTGCAGTGTGCAGGACTATGCCGGTGGTTCATAGAGTCTAGAGTGGTCAGATTGCTAATGGAGGTGCGGCAGCTCTTGGAGCATAGCCCCCGGAAGTACGAAAGGTCTTCCGGAGTAGAACACCAGTCCATTTGGCAATGGGACTCCGGGTCAAACCCAGTCCCCCACTAGAGCACGGCAGAGCGAGGACTGCGGAACGCAGGTGTTAAATACATCGCGAATGCTCCACCCTGCTGCTCTATTCTTCAGCGATAGTTGAGCCTTCGAACCGAACCCACACCTTCCCCATTAGGAAACCCAACCACCACGCAACCTACAACAACACACCAAAATCTCACGATAAGTCTTTAGTGAAAGGCTTCAAGCTACCCCGCACGCAACGAAAGTGGTGAACTATCGCCACCACAACAACTTCGTTTCGCCTAGCGAGTATCTTTACAAAGCCCTCTCTTCCCTCTTTCAAACGCACTACTCTTAGTACGGTCGGCCTCCCAGCCTGGCGTACCAATTCACTTTCGACGACTACGCCGCTATGGCACCCAACAAGAAACGAGGCCAGGCCTCACAAGATAAACGCCAGGGCCAACCAGCTCAGGCTCCCATTCAAGCTACACTCCCCTTCTCCCAGCATGCTTCCCGTCAGGCCACCCCTCAGGAGGCCCAACAGTTAGCAGAACTTCAGCAAGCCCGCGACGAGATGGCAAAGGCTCTAGAAGCCTCACCCGCCTTGTTCAGCATCCCAGCTGAGAACCCCCTCCCAAATGGATGCCTAGCAGCAAACAACGGGAAAATGTTTGTCACTATTCAATCCGATTTACACCCAGCAAACCCCGCCTTCTACAGGAGACCTAGCGAACAACAGGCCATACTACTCCAACACCAAAACCAGCAATTACTCCCAGCCGATACGGAAATGAGCACTGAGATCCCAGAAACTCAGGCACCCTCGAGCGAAGAGCAAACCCAAACCCCGACACAACAATCTGACCTCCCACTCACTGAACCAAGGGATGAGAGAACTGGCATCCGCCCACCCACAGACGATGATTTCCTCTCAGGTTTCAACATGTTAGTTGACTACACTGGTTGTAAGGAAACCTTCCCCGTACACGACCTCTGGATCATGGCCAACTTCCAGGCCTGGTCCTCACACCACGCCACACTTCCGTTGCTCAGACAAGTCACCCAGCTCAGCGGCGAGGTTACTCGCTTAAACTCCGAAATACGCGACCTACGGTCGCAAGTTACAAAATTAAACACCCGCCCTCCCCCAGTCCCGCCCAGGCCTGCACCAAATGCCCCCCAAGGCAAAGCAGCTCCTCCCCCGCTCAATTATGTTGATAACCCTACCAACCATACCAACTGGGCAGCAGTGGCGGCTGCCGCCCCTCCCCTCCCTAAAAAGAAGATAGAACCCCTCATCAAACCCGATTACACCAGGGTAAACCGTGAACTAGTGGTACAAGTCGACGGGGAAATACCCACCCCTCCTACCGATGACGACATTAAAGACATCGTCAACAAAGTCCTGCAAAACACCAGCACCTCAGTCATTATGGCCAGGCGCACCCCACGTCGGAATATTATCCTCGAGACCCCCATGGATATCTCTGCCACAGCAGTGGAAGCATACGGAGCAGAGATAGGAGAAGCCCTACAGGAAGCAGGCATAGCAGTCTCTTCCATCCACGTCAACCAAGTCTGGTCAAAATTTATTGTCCATGGCGTTCCAACCACAATCGGAGAAGGTACAGATGCTGGTAATCTTATGGCCTCGGAGCTTAAGATATCCTACCCGAAACTCACCCTCGCCCAACTACCCCGCTGGCTCAGTTCACCTGAAGTCAGAAAAGATAAACAACATTCTTCAATGGTGATTTCTCTCAACGGGTCATACAATATGTCAACCCTCGGAATCAGGAACTTCATCATCTTTAATCGTACCTGCAAGGTACAACCTTATGTTTCTTTCAGCCCGGACACCCAATGCAAGAAGTGCAACGTCTTCGGACACGCTACCTCGATGTGCAAGCACCCCACTGGAATCTGCGCAGTTTGCGCTCTCCCACACCAAACCCGCCAACACGAATGCAAACTCTGTAAAGGAGGCCACTCTTGCACTCACCCACCCATTCGATGGGCCAACTGCCCAGGCAGCCCTGGACACAAAGCAACTGACCCTAACTGCCCGGCACGAGCTAAGCTTACCCTCTTGCAGGGTAAAGGAAAGGAAGTAGACATGGCCTAGTTTCCTACTCAGATTGATCGAAGGTTTCTTTGTTTTCCCTTTATTAAAGTTTGATGAACAATTTGGAAAGTTTACGTTTCAGCGGAGGTTTCTTTATTTTCCTCTATCCAGTTTGCATGGGTTAAGATTGTTTCCCGGTTATGCTTGTATTTAAATTTTCTTTGGGGGTGATGAGGCGCGCCATAAGTATTTTAGTACTTCAATGCGATAAAATATTAATTGAATTGAATTGAGCCCTTAAGATTCTTGAGTAGTTTGCACGAAAGAATCGGATTCTGAACTTGATCTATATCCATTTCGCAACGGCCGTACACCTAGCCTACCTACCTAGGCCTACCCCCGTTACACCCGCTCACGCCTAGCAACGAACAAAAATATCATATCTCCACGATGAGTGAATGGATTACTATGAAATTTTGGGGGAGTCTTTTCATAGATAAAATACATTAAATTTTGGCCACAAGAAACTTCTTATGCCTTTGGAGGTGACTAGGATGTGGATGGGCTGCAATCAACATACCTACCCCCCAGCTCGCACCATGACCCCACCAGCAGCCTGCAGAGCACTGGAAGGTTTTCATGGATAAGGTCAAGCACATGTGGGGTGCTAAGGATTAGTTATTGTATTATTTCGTTGTGTTTCTTTGTGATTCGGTTGGGTTGCCTTGAATGGTTGAGTCATGGATGAGTCATAGAAAGAGGAAGATTGGGTATATAAGCGATGGATTTCCGTGGTTGTGATTGTTCTTTTCCTTCTTTCCTTAAGCAACGTTTCTCACTTTACTTCTACTGTACTGTTACCCAAATATCATCTCTGTTTCTACCTCAGAAACATCGTCGTCGCTGTCGCTGTCACCCCCCAGAATTACCTCAATTCTTACCCTACGTGAGGCCTGTGGAAAACACTGTATAATCATTGTAGCGAAGCCTATTTCAAGTAGCACTGCTCACCTTTGGGGATACCAAAGGGCTTGACGAAACTTCGCTCCTTGAGATTACGTTGCTTCCTCATCCACACCCCTCACCATAAGAACACACGCTCTATGGGCATCGCGTCGCGGATTTACCAATCCATCCTTCACCTTTTCCCTTGCATAACTGCCCAAAAAACCCCTGAACCAACGCTAGTGGTACCCGACTGGTTGGACCAAGAATACCTAAGGACCAACTCGACACACTCCACCATTTCCAAAATCACCTGAGAAAAACATCTCCACCATGTCGGCTGTACCTAACCCCGCGCCCTCCGATGCCCAAACATCTGCAACTTGGGATTTCCCAACCCAAGAACGCTTCACCGAACTGGCTAGCACGGACATCGCTAGACTTTACCAAGATACCCGCGCCTACATCCATAGGCTTGAACTACAAATCGAAGCAAGCGATGAGGCCCGTGAAGGCGTCGAGCAAACTTTGGGCACAACCCAAATACAGCTCACCAACGCCAATGCAACCCTCCAACAAGCCAACCAAACCACCGACCGTTTACGAAGGGAAAGGGATCAAGCTCGCTTGGGAGCACAACGAGAATCACGTCCTCACTCCCCAGCACCACCTCCACCCCCCCCATTGGTAAATCAACACCGGTCAGAAAAAATGCCCGACCCAGAAAAGTTCGATGGGTCTCGCGATAAACTCCCCGGCTTTGTTCTCCAGCTCCGCTCCAAGCTATCGGTCAACAACGACCGCTTTACCAACGAGAATAATAAAATTCTCTATACCATCAATCGTTTGGAGGGGGCCGCTCTTGAACAGGTCCGTCACACTGTCCTCCCTAATGGGACAACCACTTGGACCAATGCCGCCGAACTCATTACTGCCCTGGAAACCGCCTTTGGCGACCCCGACCCAACTGGAACAGCGAGGAGGGAACTCCACCAACTGAAACAAGGAAAGAGGGAGTTCTCCGCCTACCTGGCAGATTTCCAACGTATCATGGGACGCCTTCAGTATGGGGAAACCGCAAAAATGGACGCCTTGGAATACGGGATTTCGGAGGAACTAAAGGAAGCAATGGTTGTTATAGTAGATCCTCCTACCACCTTCAACACCTTCACCTCGCTCCTCCTTCGGCTAGATAATCGTATCAGGGCCCGCAAGGAGGAGAAGAAAAACACCAACCGAAATAATATGGGACAATTTGTCGCCCCCGCTCCTGCCTCATTTACCCCCCATCCTTCCCACACCCCGGGAGGACTGGCCCCCATGGACCTTTCCTTTGGAAGAACCAGCAATATGGATCGCCCCGCACCAGATCAACGGTTTACCATGGTTAACGGACGAAAAAAGCTTTCAGATCTCGAGAAACAGTGGCGTCGGTCCACTGGAAAATGTATGTTTTGCGCAGGTGAAAACCACTCCTACGCCAACTGCCCCTCCGCGCCAAAAAAACCGGCAATGAGGGGAGCTTTGGTCAACACTGCCCCTGCTGCTTCTTCTTCTCCCGGGTCCATCGACCCGATACCTTCTTTCACGGCTGCGGATGTCTCCCAGTCTTTAAACTTTTAAAACCAGAGTCGCTTCGTGACCCTGCTCTGGTTTCTTCTTTTTCTTCTCCTTTGTCTGCATTTTTTATTTCGGGTTTTTCGGTATCTGATGTATGCGTGGAGGATCAATTGGATGGGGATCATTTTGTTATTTCATGTAGCCTTTCGAGTAACAATAAAACCATACAAACTCACGCACTATTGGACACTGGAGCCTCAGGATTTGCATTCATGGACGAAGAATTCGCGCGTCACCATAATTTTCCTCTTATTTCTCTCAAAAATCCCCGTCAACTAGAAGTCATCGATGGAAGACCTATTTCCTCAGGGGCCATCACTCACCTTGTACACTGCAGACTGGATATTCAGGATCACCAAGAAAAAGCCCCCTTCTTTGTGACACAACTCGGTCACTACCCGCTGGTCCTAGGAATCCCTTGGATGAAGCATCATGATATTTCATTGCAATTTGCGGCCAACAAAATAACCTTTGGATCCAGCCGCTGCCGTACCCATTGCAACCCCACGGCACCCCCTGTCATCACTCATGGCATCCAACTTCCAGAAAAACTCAGGGTTCATTTCATTGGAGCTGCAGCTTTTAGCCGGCTAGCTAGGAAACGGACTTCCCAAATTTATGCCATTTCTTTGGACGAAATCAATAAGATCCTCGATAAGAAAAATGTCAAGGAGGAATGGAAAAAACGAATCCCCCTGGAATATCACGAGTTCTTGGACATGTTCGATGAAACCAAAGCCAACGGACTCCCTCCACGTCGCCCCTACGATCACAAGATACCACTTCTCGATGGAAAAGAACCCCCCTTTGGACCATTATATGGTATGTCCCGCGAGGAACTTCGAGTATTAAAAGAATATATAGAAGACAACCTCGGAAAAGGGTTCATCCAAGCCAGCTCATCACCAGCTGGTTCCCCGGTCCTCTTCGTGAAAAAGGCTGATGGATCTCTCCGTCTGTGTGTTGATTACCGCGGATTAAACAACATCACCATCAAAGACCGATATACTTCTCCTCTCATCCGAGAAACCCTAGACCGCTTGGCTAAGGCAAAATGGTACACCAAGCTGGATCTCCGCATGGGGTATAATCAAATACGGATGGCAGAGGGAGAAGAATGGAAAACAGCATTCCGCACCCGTTACGGCCTCTATGAATACAAGGTCATGCCCTTTGGACTCACCAACGCACCTGGCACCTTCCAACGTTTTGTTAATGATTGTCTTACCGAATACCTGGACATCTTTTGTACTGCCTATCTTGATGACATCTTGATATACAGCGACAATTTGGAAGAACACAAGGAACATGTTCGTAAGGTTCTCCAGGCCCTAAAACAACAAGGGATTCTCCTTAAACCTGAGAAATGCGAATTCCATACCCAATCAACAAAGTACTTGGGATTAATTCTCTCACCAGACGGTATCAGCATGGATGAGGAGAAATTGAAAGCGGTACGCGAATGGGGAATTCCAAAATCAGTCAAAGACGTTCAAGCTTTCTTAGGGTTTGCAAATTTTTACCGACGGTTCATATTTGGGTTTTCACGGCTTTCGTCACCCCTCACAGCACTAACAAAGAAGGATACACCTTTTGAATGGTCTCCAAAAGCACAGCAGGCATTCGACGACTTGAAACTTGCCTTCACCACCGCTCCAATCCTGATGCACTTTGACCCCGATAAGAAAATCTTCGTGGAAACAGATGCCTCCGATTATGTGTCTGCCGGCGTTCTCTCTCAGTATGATGACAACGGAGTATTACACCCAGTGGCCTTCTTTTCCAAAAAACACTCTCCAGCAGAGTGCAATTACGAAATCTACGATAAAGAATTGCTTGCCATCATTCGCACTTTTGAAGAATGGAGACCGGAACTGGAAGGAGCGGCGCACCCCATCTCGGTTATTTCAGACCATAAAAACTTGGAGTATTTTATGACCACCAAACAATTGAACCGTCGACAAGCCAGATGGGCTGAGTATCTTTCACGTTTTAATTTTGTCATCACTTATCGCCCAGGAAAACAAGGAGGAAAACCGGACGCATTGACCAGGAGATCAGGAGATCTCCCTGAAGAAGGGGATGAAAGACTCGCACACCAGAGTCAAGTGGTATTAAAGAAAGAAAATTTGGATTCTAAGCTAAGTTTGTTGACGGGTTCTTTATCAAACGAACCCGCTGAATTGGACGCCACCTTACTTTCATTATTTAAAGAAGGATATAAAGCTGACCCATTCCCGGAAAAGATCCTTACAGCATTGGAAAAGGGAGATAGACAATCGAAAGAAATTTCCCTGGCAGAATGCACCAACAGCAATGGGCTCCTCAAGTACCGTCGAGGCTTTTTCGTTCCCGACTTCGATTCACTTCGTCTCGAAATCCTGCAACAATATCACAATGCACCAGCAGCAGGACATCCAGGACGAGAAAAAACCTTCGAATTGGTATCTAGGGATTTCTATTGGCCAAAGATGAGGGAGTATATTGGCCGATACATTAGGAACTGCCATGTCTGTCAACGAGCAAAGTCAACAACGCAAGGCACGCAAGGAGTTCTACGCCCCCTACCTATTCCAAATAGACCCTGGGAAGAATTATCAATGGATTTTGTGACAGGGTTACCGGAATCGGAAGGCTTCGACGCAATAATGGTTATTGTTGACCGATTGTCGAAAATGAGGCACCTAATTCCTTGCAACACTACTGTGAATGCTCGACAAGTGGCCGATTTGTACCTCCTGAATGTCTGGAAAATCCATGGCTTACCCTCTCATATCACTTCCGACCGTGGTACACAGTTCACCGCCAAGTTTTGGAAAGAGTTATGCCAACGGCTACAGATCAAGGCCAGGTTGTCAACCTCCTTCCACCCGGAAACGGATGGACAAACCGAGAGATTGAATGCAGTAATGGAACAGTATCTCCGGTGCTACGTGTCTTATCAGCAAGAAGACTGGGTTAAGTGGTTACCAATCGCGGAGTTCGCAGCAAACAATCAAGAATCGGCAAGTACAAAGGTGACACCTTTTTTTGCCAATTACGGTTACCACCCTCGCTTTAACACCTTGATAATGCCAACATCCCGGGATCCACAAGCTCGCGACGCCAAGGACTTCGCCCAGCGCATGGAAGAACTTCGAAACTTCCTACGAACACAGATCCGGACGGCCCAAGATGTTTATGAAACAAGCACCAACAGGCATCGAATCCCAGCCCCAGCATATCGAGTCGGAGACCAAGTTTTTGTATCTACCAAAAACATACGCACTTCCCGGGCTTCAAAGAAACTGGACTGGAAATGGATGGGCCCATACCCGGTTAAAAGAGTCGTGTCACCCTACGCTTATGAGATTGACCTCCCCTCCTCAGTCAAATATCATTCCACCTTTCACGTATCCTTGATAAAGCCAACCGCGACAGACCCCTTGCCAGGACAGATAATTCCACCACCACCTCCGGTACAAGTCAATGATCATGAGGAATATTACATTGACGAAATCCTGGATTCGAGGATACAATATGGAAAACTGGAATACTTGGTCAAATGGACGGGCTATGCTCAACCTACCTGGGAGTCGGCAAAGGATCATCAAGAAACACAGGCCGTGGAGATTTTTCACCAACGGTATCCCGATAAATTTAATGATATGGTACCTTAGGTTCGCAGGAGCTCACGCTTGAAGGAGGGGGCTACTTTCATGGATAAGGTCAGGCACATGTGGGGTGCTAAGGATTAGTTATTGTATTATTTCGTTGTGTTTCTTTGTGATTCGGTTGGGTTGCCTTGAATGGTTGAGTCATGGATGAGTCATAGAAAGAGGAAGATTGGGTATATAAGCGATGGATTTCCGTGGTTGTGATTGTTCTTTTCCTTCTTTCCTTAAGCAACGTTTCTCACTTTACTTCTACTGTACTGTTACCCAAATATCATCTCTGTTTCTACCTCAGAAACATCGTCGTCGCTGTCGCTGTCACCCCCCAGAATTACCTCAATTCTTACCCTACGTGAGGCCTGTGGAAAACACTGTATAATCATTGTAGCGAAGCCTATTTCAAGTAGCACTGCTCACCTTTGGGGATACCAAAGGGCTTGACGAAACTTCGCTCCTTGAGAAAGGTTAGGAGACTCTAGAGCAACATAGAAAGTATATTATTGGTAAGTTACAGGTCCAGGAACCCATAGCCTGTGGTCCTATGAGATTTGTTGTAAAACCCTCAATTTCCCATACAAATTTGCCGCCTTTTAGGAGGCCTAATATGGTCAAGATTACCTGCCAGATAGTTGTATATACCATTAAATATTCCTCTATATACTGGATCTAGTCTAAATTCTAGTTTACACGATAGAAAAAGTGGTAGTTATTGTGATCAGGCAATATACCCTTTATCAGCAGTTTTTTTATATAGGGACCCATGAAGAGAAGCATGCCAAGAGTGATTCAAGTGCCGAGCATATCCTACAAGCTTAATAATGATTTAATATACTACTTAGAAGAACTCTTGGCCATAGATATAGCTATCTGATGACTTACTATGATTATACTAGGCTTTCTAAAAAGTTGCAAATTTGTATGGGAAATTGAGGGTTTTACAATAAATCCCATAGGACCACGGGCTATGGGTTGCTAGACCCATAACTTACCAATAATATACTTTCTATGTTGCTCTAGAGTCTCCTAATCTTCCGGTGCTCTGTAGGCTGCTGGGAGGGTCATGGTATGAGCTGGGGGGTAGTAGGACCTGTATGCATTTGGGGATGAGTTTTTGCATTGCAGGTAACCCTCCAGAGCCATAGTACATCTATTTGAACTAAGATTTAACTCATTCTATCTATGAAAAGACCCTCTCAAAATCTCGTAGCAATTCGTTGACTCGTTGTCGAGATATGTCATTTTTTATTCATTGCGCGGCTGTTGCCAAGCGTGAGCGGGATCCCTGTCGTGAGCGGTTTCACAGTATTATACGTTAGCCATAGGTATAACATTGAAATTGGTAAATGATCTGCAATGTTGCCAAATGATTCACCTTTCGCTTTGGTCTCAATAATGGTGACTATTTCTTCTGGGCTCGCTTCTCACCTTTTTTTGTTCTCATTTAAAGGCATCGCTCCAGTGTAAGGAGTCAAGTGCAGGGTGTCACAAAACTCAAACTATGTTGAGGCGCGCCAACACTCCTCGTTTTGTCACTTTTTTCACGCGTCTGTAGTATTTTTACTATTTCCTGTACTAGAATCTTCACAAATGTACATATACCTCACCAGATCTGGCCATTGAAGCCATTTACTTCAATAACTACTACTAGGTGAGGTATACGCCAATTTGCCCTAATTTACAAGCCTTGTTGGTTGCACTCGGGGGGTGTTTCTCTCTATTTGGTTGCTTGCGGACTTTGTCAATCCTAACTCTGATAATCTCCACCCTTTATATATTTGGCCTAGGCGAACCACCAACAACTCCTGCCCAGGCCAGTTTTTCTCACCGAACTTATACGGTATTCTGGGTTTGGAAGAGTAAGGCTTGACTTACTCTGGAAATCGGGGATCTCTGGAAACCGGGAGTGGGGTTGCTATGCAGGGGAGAGACATCGCGTCATTCAGAGTTTTCAGTTCAGGCCTGAAACGTACATTGATCTTTTCTGGATGCCGTAGCCTGAAGCTGAACAACCATCACCGGTCATTACCCTAGCCTTACAAACAGCCAAACACACCCCGAGAAACAGCAGACATCGTTATGGTCAGCACTATAAATTGGCAGTTGGCAAAAGCCATTTCACACATCCGATTTCAACGGCAAAGCACCATGCCTTTCGTTACCAGGATCGGTGCATCGCAATCGCTATCTTCACGCCTAAGACTCGGTCGGTACTTCTCTCTTCGACCAGTTCGCCATTTCGCCACATCCTCGAAGTTCTTCTCAGGATCCGTGGCCTCCAACCCACAGATGGCATTTCCATGCCTTGACGCTGTTGAGTTGCGAACGAAAGAAATCCAATCTCGTTCTATGGTGAATGGTCCCGAACCTTCATACACAACCGGTGCTCACAAGACATTCACATCAAAAACTCCGACACTACTGGATTATGGGGGCATACTCCAGGAATTCACTATTGCATACGAGACTTGGGGTCAACTGAACGAGGACAAATCGAATGCTATATTATTACATACAGGCCTTTCGGCATCTTCTCATGCAAAGTCGAATACAGATAATCCGAGATTTGGTTGGTGGGAGAAGTTTATCGGCTCCGGGTGTGCTCTCGATACAGATCGTTTCTTCGTCATCTGCACAAATGTTTTAGGTGGCTGTTACGGGTCTACCGGCCCATCCAGTACTGATCCCGCAGACGGTCAGAGATATGCGACTAGATTCCCTATCTTGACTATGGGGGATATGGTCAGCGCCCAATTCCGACTGCTTGACGAACTGGGAGTGCAGAAGTTATACGCCAGTGTCGGTGCCAGTATGGGGGGGATGCAAAGCTTGGCAGCGGGTGTCTTGTTTCCAAAAAGGGTGGAAAGGATTGTGAGCATAAGTGGGTGTGCTAGGAGTCATCCCTACAGTATTGCCATGCGGCACGCTCAGAGACAGGGTATGTTATTTTCTTCGAATTCTTCGGTTCTTGTGAGTTCGAGAATTCTACGGGTTGCACACAAGAGAACACAGACTAAGGAACGGTAGTTTTAATGGCGGATCCTAATTGGAATCGAGGATTCTACTACGGGGGAGTTCCACCACATCTTGGGCTCAAGCTTGCCCGCCAAATTGCAACTGTCACTTATCGATCTGGACCCGAATGGGAACAGCGTTTTGGTAGGCAGCGAGCAGATCCTTCACGGCCGCCTGCTCTCTGTCCGGATTTCCTCATAGAAACGTACCTTGATCATGCAGGCGAAAAATTTTGCCTAGAGTATGATGCTAATAGCTTATTGTACGTCTCAAAGGCTATGGATTTATTCGACCTTAGTGCTGCGAACTGCGAAGGGATCAAGAAACTTCGAGAAAAAAATAATCATAAACTGGAACCGAGTCATGTTCAGTCTTCTGTGGGCGAGCAAGCCGATCAATGTTCCTTGACCCTTCCGGCACAGCGTTACACCGAGCAACCTCGAGAGCAAACTTCTTCCCTACACTTACCGAGCGGCGGCGGAATCGTACCTCACGATCTTATTGCTGGCATGGCTCCGATGAAAGATATTCCAACTCTTGTGTTGGGCGTTACGAGTGATATCTTATTTCCTTCCTGGCAGCAGCGGGAGGTAGCGGAGACATTGAAAAAGGCAGGGAATAGAAACGTAACACATGTAGAGCTAGGGGAGGATGTTAGTCTTTTTGGCCATGATAGCTTTCTGCTTGATGTAAAAAATATCGGCGGTAGCGTGAAACGTTTCCTAGAGAATTGAATGGAATTCCCCAAATCATTTTTAACGGGGCAATTGTGGCTGAGAACTAGTATGCTATGGGTTCACCTATGTAGTACACCCCTTCCATTCTCCCGAATGGGCGGCTGCGTTCCATGCCCCCATTTGAGTGATATCTAGGGCTCTTGGCTTTTGGGCATTGCCCGCCGCCTGCCACACCGAATCGATCCTAACCAGTTTTTTTTTAGAAATAGTGACCACTTCTGAGCTCAAATAGAGGGGTTTCAAGAAACTCCTAGGCAGGCTATTCGGGTGTATGGTGGATGAATCGAGTAAGGTGTACAATCTTTTAAAAGCGCTATTCTAGCAAGCCAAATCACTTTCTTCAAAAAATCGCTTTACAGAGACCATTATGAGTTAATGAATAAAGTCCTGGTAGAGAGAGCTTTTATCGATTGCACTTTTTATAAAAAGGTAATAGAATTTTAAAAATGTGGGTTTTAGTGCTGATTTGAGGAAAATACACCCCAAAATAAGAAAAAATGCAACCTCGCAAAGTCTTGGCTTTGATGGTCAAAGTATAAGACATCAGAGCCTAATATAGTGCTGTTACCTTTATCTTGTCTCCTGAATTACTATCAACAGTCAACTATACAACAACAATGGTATCACAGATCTTGATTTGCACTTTTGAAACTCTTGATCTGGTGAACTAAGAAAGAGAGATATTGAGAACATCATGTCATTCAAGTTATGAATCATGTGTTACATCATGATCATTTCTTTTACATCAGGAAAGAACTATGTTGTGTATTGCATCATTGGAATTATGACAAAATACTTTGTCATAATGATATATAGTGTGTGAAACGATAAAGGTGTACCTATATGTAACCTATAGTGCAACCAAGCCTTCAGTGTTTTTTTGTGGGTAATGTAATGGGTACGCCGTTACTGCCTCCAGCGTTTTAGTGTTTTAATTCTATGGCCCTGATACTAAAGTATATTGCCTCATCCACCACCAACTACAAATAATTCCTCCCCACTTTCCCAAACAAACTAAACAATCATAAAGGAAAATAATAACAAAAATTTTACGAAAAAGAAATAACTGAAAGGAAAACAAATCAATCATCTCCCTGCTATCCACGTGATTTTTTATAATCCAATTAAATCAATATAAGAAAAGATATCAGAAAAATTTAACTTAGGCGAAAAGAAAATATTGAAATTTGGTTCTGAATTTTTAAAGAAATCTTGTTGTTCACTATTTCTGAATTTGCAGGTCATGATGTGGTGATGGGAGCCATCCTGTTCACCGCATATGCACGTAAGGGGATTGGTGAATCCGGTGGGATCAATGAAATGTGCTTGATTGTGTATTTTTACAAGTTTGGAAAAATGTTTTCGTGAAAGCGGTGTAAGATGTTGTGCAATGTAGAATGTGGTGGGCTCTGTGGTGTTGGAGGCCCATACTTTGAGTAGATGTTTTTTTAGGTAGAAGTGAAAGATGTCCAAGGGTGAGGCGATGCCATGGGCAAAGGGGTTTGTTATGGGCGAATGTGGCTAATTGATTGGTTTTCTCATTGCCAAAGATTTGCGTATGGGAGGGAGTCCATACTCCATTGATGGAGCATCCTATGTTTTGGAGTGAATTGCATGTGTTGAGTGCGTGCCATAAATATTCTTTGTTGTGTGTGGGTCCTCCTGCGAGTGACTTCAGGGCATTTTGGTTGTCAACGCATTTGTAAATGGGTGTTGGGTGGACGATGTGTTGGAGCAGGAGGAATAGGGCTTCTTGTATGGCGTGAATTTCAGTGTCTTCGTTTTTGGCATGATGTCTGAGTGTGCAAGAATGTGTGAATGTTTGGGTAGTGATGCCGTAGGGTATGTGGGCAATGTAAGCTGCGGAGGATGAATGTCCATTGTCACTGAGGGAACCATCTGTGTATAAAAGCCAGGAATTTTTGAGTGTGCCTGTCCAGCTGATGTGTTGCGTGGCTGTTTGTTGTTTGGAAAGTTGGGAAATTTGTAGGGAACTGGATGTGAGGAAGGGGGGTTGAAAGGGGTATTCTAGTCTTTCAAGGGGTTGGTTGTTGATAAGGGGTTGGAGCAAGGAGGCTATTCTTTTGAGTCCTGTACCTTTGTATTCTTTTGTTTGTGGGAGGAGCTTGAGTAATGGGAGGAAGGCTGGGTTGTGTGCATTATTTTTTAGGATGCGAATGCTGTATTTTTGTGAATGGTAATCCAGTAATAGGTTGAGTGGTGGTAAGGCAGCTTCGCGTAATAGGTGGGTAACTTTGGTATATCTGGGAAGGCCCGTGATGAGACGGGCGAGGCTGTGATATGCTGGTTGGATGTTGTCTATGATGGTGGGTGTGCCTGTCCACCATATGGGGGAGCCTCATAGCATTTTGGGGATGTGCACTATGTGTAATATATGGTGTATTATTTATTTATTATTTATTTATTTATTGTTCATACTCGCATGCATCCGAAACGGATATGGCGTACAGCAGAAGAAAACCCAACAGGAACATAAAAGAAAACAAAACAAAACTAACTAATCCTCCGCCAGTTCCAACTCAGCCTCTTCTAGGCTCGTCATCAGTGAATGTGTTAATACCCTGATCTAGTGACTCCCTCTCACAGTGTCAAGACTACCCTGGGCATTCTTCCTTTACCATCGCTTGCTTTGTGCCTATAGCACTCCTTCCACCAGGTCCGAAGACCCCTGAAGGTTGGATACATCAATAAGGGTGGGGTGTAACTTAAGTTACCATGCGATCCTGATGTTCGCTGGCACTAAGTTTGGCTAGGGTGAGTTTGAGGCAACCAGAGAAGTTACCATGATGCGGTTTGTTACAGTTCTTGCAACGGATGATGGTGTGGAGGCAGGGAGCTCCCTTGATGGTGCAAGAGGAGGTTGTGCAGGAGTGGGAGGATGTTGTATGAGGCCCAGCACAGATGTTGCAGAAGGGTGTCTTGCTGGTACAGCATTGTTGTGGGTGGCCAAAGGCCAGGCAGGTAGTACATTGGGTGTCTGGCCCAAAGCGAAGGTATTTGGTGACTTTGTGATGAAGTCCAAACATGGAGATCCATCTCTCAAGGGCAGTGGTGGCAGGCTGCTTCCCCACAATGGTAAGAACCATGGAGGATGCCTGTTTCCCCTCTCTCTGCTCAGGTCTGGTGAGCCAGTGGGGGTCGCGGAGTAGGGTGGTGCCTGGGTTGAACTGCTCAACCTCAGATCTGATTTGCTGGAAGCCCTCTTCGCCAGAGGGGATGGAGGTGGGAATGTTGTGCACAACAGCCTGGGTCAGGACTGCTTCCTTCTCCATGCTGGTGGCATTGGGAATGGTGTTGCGAACAACTTCCTCAAGCTTCTGTCTTTGCTTAAGGAGGGAGTCAGAGGTGGTGGAGGTGACAGCAATGAGCTGCACATGGTGAGCTGGTGTGAATCGCACCTCTGCAATCAATGGCCTTTCCAGGGCAGCATTGAGTGCATTGCGAATGAGGAGTGGGGTGATGTCATCAGGGATGGGTAGACCATTCCTGGTGATGATGAGAGTACGGTCGCGTTTTGGGGGGTTTGCTGGTGTTTTGGTAGGCTTGGAGGCCTTGCTGGCGGGTCTAGGAGCCCTTTTTGAGGCAACCTGAGCCCAGGAGGTGGTGGCTGGCGGGGGAGCAGTTGCTGGAGGTAGGGGAAGGTTGGCAGAGGTCAGAATGGTTGTGAGGGTCCGTTTCTGTTCCAAGTCTGCAACCTTGGAGGTGAGGGTAGCCACTTTTTCCACTAGAGCTGGGTTGTTGTGGAAGGTAGGGGCTGGTGGGGGTGTATTGATGGCTTTTTCAAGCTGTTTGACGCGTTTGGTGAGTGCTTTGATGAGCCTGTTCTGCTCATCCATCACTGCGAAGAGGGAGGGGTTGTAGTTCTCCCCAGTACCAATGGCACCAAGGCGATCCAAATTGCTGTTAGAATCATCCATCTGGATAACTGAAGGTGGGGTGGTGGAAAAGGTGAGGGGTCCCTCTGTGTCCGTCATGTCAGAGTCAGACTCTTCCAGGAGGACAGAGCCACTCTCTGTGGGCTCTGTGGCGGGCAGGGAGGCATAGTGAGGTAGGGGGACTGCTGGGCAAAGTGGCAGGGCTTGAGTGGGTGTTTACTCTGGGTCTCCATTGAGCAGAGGCGAAAATCGGGTGTTTGGGGGTGTTGTAGGGGCGCCAAAGGGCGTTTGGAGCGAGTTTTGGGGTGAGCTGGTCACAGAAGAGGGAGACCTGAAGCCTCTGCCTCTCCCTCTGCCTCTAGATGAAGAGGAAGACATAGAGAAGGGTCCTGAACCGACAGGAGGTGGGGGGAGGTGTTGCTGGGCCCTGGGGGGGGTCCCTGGCGGGTGGGGGAGGGTGGGAGCAGAAAGTGTCTACAACTTTTGCAAATCGGCTCCGATCCGAACGAACGAGAGGGCGATCGAACGGGCACAGTGAGGGGACTCCAAAAAGCCCGGTGTCGAGTCAATCGGAGTAGTATTGGTGGAGATATGAGGTTTTGCAAAATCTCAAAATTTGAGGTGTAGGGGGGAAAAGAGGGGTAAAACAGCGAATTCGACAACAACTTTTGCAAATCGAGAGCGATTTCGACGTACAATAGCAGGATCTAACGGGGGCAGCGAGCTGATTCCGAATAATCAAAAATCTCGTTAATCGGAGTAGTATTGGTGGAGTTGTGACCAAAAAGTTACTTTGGCGTTGTTGTTGTCGGTATATATGGTGTATTGTGGCGGGAGTGAGGTGTATGGATTTGAGAAGGGGATAGATGACTCCTTTGGTTTTGAGTAGGGAGGCGATGATGTGGTGGGTATGTTGGTGGAAGGTTAATCTTCAATCAATTATGAGGCCTAGCATGCGGTTTTGTTCAGTGGGTAGGATACTTTGGTTATAGAGTGTGATGGTGGTGGGTGTAGGATCTTTGACTCTGGAACTGAGTCTTAAGTGCATGAGTTCTGTTTTTGGCGGGGAGAAAAGGATGTTGAGATGTGAACCTCTTTCAATTTTGGAATTAAAACGTTGTTGTAGTGTCATAGTCGCAAATTTTTGTGAAAAGCTTGCTTGTAACATAGCGTTATCATCAATGTAAGTGTTAGAATGAGTGAGGTTGGAGGATGGTGGTTCAGTGTCTAGCGCAACACTGTATATGGTGAAGGTGATGGATGATACAGTGGATCCTTGGGGGAGTCCACTGTTGAAGGGTAATGTTGGGCTCATGGTGCTGTTGAATCGGAAGGCTATCGTTCGGTTGGTGGTGAAGGTTTGGTACCATTGTATTAGGTATGTGGGAAATTTGAAGTGAAGGAAGATAGCAGTCATTTGTTGATGGATGACGCAATTGAATGCTCCTTCGATGTCTGTGGTGAGGATGGGGGGTGGTAGTTGTTTTTGATGTCCTGTTGTGGCAGGAGTGTCAAGCCAGGATTGGGATGGTGTGATGATTTGTTGCAGGGCACCTATTGCTGAGATTCCTGTGCGCCCACCCATGTGTTGGTGATTGATTGTGCCTGAATTTACTGTAGCAATTTCTAGTTGTCTGGTGATGATGCGTTCTAGGAGCTTGCCAAGGCATGATAATAATGATATGGGGTGATAGGCATTGGGTTTGGAGTAATTGTCTTTGCCTGTTTTGGGTATGGATGTGACAATTGCTTGTTTCCATATGTCAGGGAAGGCGCTGAAGTGAAGGGCAGCTGTGAAGATTTGAAGAATAAGTAGGGGAGCGGCTTGATGAGCATGTTGTATGTGGGGATAGAGGATTCCGTCTGGTCCTGGTGCAGATGCGGGGGAAGCTTTGGCAAGCAGTTTTGAAATTAGCTCCAGAGTGATGTGAGGTGTGTTGAAAGATTGATCTGATGCGGGTGGAGGAAGCCAGTTTTGTGGTAATGGCTGGGGGGAGGCGAGTATGGGTGGGAAGAAGGTGGATTTGAAGGTGTTGCACTGTGCTTCAAAGTTGGGTGCGTTGTGTAGGGATTGTATGGTGGTGGGGGGAAGCGACAACCATTCTACCAGGACGAATTTTCGAAAATAACTCCACAACCAACAGAGATATCATCAAACCGACTTCATATTCGGAATCAGCGCCCCCTTTTACCCCCTTCTACACCTCCTGGGAAATCCATCTCTTCTATTGCAGAAGTTGTTGTGATTTTCCCCTTCATCTCCCCTCTTTGGGGCTCACCCCACCAAAAAACCCGCCGAGCCCCCCCTCAAAATCGTCGCCAGTCAACCAGTTCTTGTCCGATTGACTTGAAACTTGCACATCTACGCCGCCTACATATTACGGCCCAGGATTTTAAGTTTCAGCCAAATCGGCCAACAGGCGCCCGAGTAGTACTCATTTTATCGCCCAAAATCGCCAGAAATCTCGGGATATTGCAATTCTGACTGACAGCACATCACCTGCTACCTTCTGGAACATTCCACCGGTGGAACCCAATCAGCCTCCGGTCTTCAATGTCCAATCAACTTTTGTCTTGGCAATTTATTTTTAGTATCCGTTACACGAAAAATTCCGAAAAATTCCGGAACCATGTCGGCCCACGGGGATGAAATGCAAGACGATACAGAACTTCCCGTCGTACCTCCCTCTTCACCTCCCTCCAGCCCTACCGTGACGGCCACCAACCGATTCCTGAACGTCAGCCAGCATGCTCCTGACATCATGAGCAGCGACCCTATTTTCTCCACCACCAAACCTCTCCCAGCACCATTTGCTCGCAAGATTACACTCCCACTACCATTCTTCTCCTCAGCAGGCAACTCCCCCACATATCCTCTATCATTTAGGAACACTTTGGGAGGAATTGACCTCACCTACGAGCCAGAACCAATGACCAGCAACAGATCCGCAGCTGGCCTGTCAAAGAGAACCTTTGGCAACCAACAGCAATCTGCTCCCCCTCCCAAACGCACTCCCAGCTACTTTGCACTCCCAATGAGTCAAAACGATATCAACCAACACCTCATGGCACAGAATGAACACCTGAACAAGGAAATCGCTGAGCTCAAGATGATGGTTAGCAACCTCACCACCCAAATCTCAACCTCCCTGGGCTCCATGAGCCACACTGTGATCAGGAAAGTGGATTCAATCCACCGCACCCTGAAAGCAACTCCAGCAGTACCAGCAATCACAGCAACAACCCTCCCCAACACACCCCAACAACCCAAGAAGAACAAGGGAAAGGGAAAGGCAACTGAAAACGCACCAGCACCTCCTCCACCTCCTTCACCTCCTGCACCAAAGACTTGGGCCACTGTGGCGAAAGATGGAAAGCCTGTGAAGGCCAACACTGACACCCCCACAACCCCAACCCCAGAACTCACAAAGAACATGATTGTCCAGCGCAGTGGTGATCAGAAAGAAGAAAGCCTCAACCTCCTTGTCCTGCGCAACACCATCAACAAAGAACTCCTGACTGCTCAAGCACCAGAAAGCCTCCAGATCTCAGGAATCTCCTGGAACCTGAAAGCCAACCTCTTGCTTTACACTCGCAATGGATTCACCAGCACTGATTTTGACCTGCACAAGGCCACCATTGAGAAAGTTGTGAAGGAAAGCGATGAGAAAACTCTCTTTCTCTCCAAACAGGAGTCCTGGCACAAGGTTGCCATTCACGGAGTCCTAATCATGGAATACCCTGATAATCGTACCGGCATGAGCGACCTGCAAAACGAACTGGAATACCAAAACAGTGATCTCAAACTGGCAGCACCTCCTCGCTACATGACCCACCCAGACAAGAGAAACGGAAAGTCCCACAGCTTGGTAATGATTGCTATCACCAGCAAAAGCATGTACAACAAACTGATCAAAAACGGAATCCTCATCTTCGGCCAGAGACACAGGACTGGAGCCTATTTGACTGCGCGCCCTGGTGACCAATGTTCTAACTGTCAAAAGTTTGGACACAAGTTCCAGAGATGCCCCTCCACCAAGCCAGCCTGTGCCTACTGTGGACACGACCATGCTACCAATAAGCACTTCTGTGGGACTTGCAGAGCCACTGACTCCTGCGCCCACATGCCTCCCAAATGCATCAACTGTGGTGGCACACATAAAGCCACTGACAGATCCTGTGTTGCACGCCCAGACCTCTCCCGAACTGAAAAAGACATCATGGTGGAACAATGATTGTGCAACCAAACCCACACAAGATTCGCCTGATGCAACACAACTGCCGAAGAAACCAAAATGTTATGTTATCCCTCCTCGACTCAGCCTCAGAAACGGCTGATATAGTTATTATTCAAGAACCCTTTGTTATGCCCGACACTTCCCCTGACGCACCACCAAACTCCTGGACATCAATATCTCATGGGTCATTCGCAAGAATGATTCCGAGCTGTATTAACCGCCCTCGAACCATGACCTTTATATCAAAATCCAACCTCTTCCTGAAATATCAGCCAAGGCCCGACATCATCAATAACGAAGATGTACAGGCCATAGAGCTGTCAACCCACTCCATTCCTTCCTTTATCCTCTTCAACATCTACAATGAACAACCTGCAGCATCACAACGAACTCCTGACAGCCACGCGCAATACACAGTTGAACGTGTACTTGTGGGACTAAAGCTACCAGAACACTGTATCATGGCAGGTGACTTCAATGCCCACCATCCTCTCTGGGACTCACGAGTCTGTTCACCAAAAAGACATGAAGCACTTCTAGCTATACTAGAAGAATTCAACTACACCCTCATTAACGAGCCTGATATTTATACCTACAACTACCCTACAGGCACTGGCAAATCCGTTTTGGATCTTGCCTTCTCCTCCTCACCGATGACAGACTTGATTATGAACTGGGCAGTCATGGAAGACCTTGCAACAGGATCTGACCATGAAGTTGTTCAGTTTGAAATTGCTTCCAACTCTTTGGAATGTGCCCCCCCACCATCAACGGAACAATTTAATTGGGCCAAGATGGACTGGGACGGCTTCCAACAAACTTTCACCCTTTCCTCCATCACTTCTAAAGACACCTGGGAGTTCCTACACTCCCACCCAACCCATTCAAACCTAGATGAGGCAGCTCAACACCTACGAGATTCAATCATAACAGCTGCCAACATCCATGTACCCAAACGAAAACCATCGCCCTTCGCCAAACCTTGGTGGAATGAAGACATCAGAGAAGGACGCAGACACATGAAGACAGCCCTCAGGGACTGGAGAACTGATCAGACTCCAGCCATGTGGCGAAGATTCAAAAACCTGCGAACATCCTACTTGAGACGAATCCGAACAGCAAAGAGTGAACACTGGAATACATTCCTGGAAGAAGCTCACAGAAAAGATGTCTCCACAGCAATGAGGTACACCAAGCCTCGCTGATGTGAACGCACCCCCACCCTACACAATCCCACCACCCTCCAAGAGTCCAAAACCTTTGAAGAGAAAGCCAATCTCTTCTGAGCAACTCTATTCCCTCCCCCTCCCTCAGTGGAACTTGATGAACCCGTTCCAGCAGGCAAACACAAGATTCCATGGAAAGACCTCACCAATGACGAGATTCGGAAAGCAATCATGACCACAGCACCAAAGAAAGCCCCTGGACCGGATGGAATCGGCTTCCTATGCATTCAAAAAGCATACCAAGTTGACCCAACGCAGTTCAATTCCTTCTACAAAGCAACCATGAAAGAAGGATACCACCCAACCATATGGCGCAAAGCTACAATTGCAATCATTAGAAAGGCCAACAAACCTGACTATAGGATAGCAAAAGCCTACCGACCAGTATCACTCCTCAACTGCCTTGGCAAAGTCTCAGAAAAGATCATAGCAACCCGATTAGCATTTATGGCAGAAAGATACCACCTTCTCCATAGATGGCAAATTGGAGGACGACCAAAAAGATCAGCTGTGGACGCTTGCATGCTTATCAGCACGCTTGCCGATGCAGCCAAAAAGAAAGGCCTCACACTCTCTGCACTTTGCATGGATGTGAAAGGTGCATATGATTTTGTATTCAAACGACGACTGATCAAGACCATGATTGAACTGGACCTCCCACTTCCCATCTGTCGATGGGTGGACTCCTTCCTCAGCAATCGAACAGCCTGTATGGCATTTGACGGTGAAATTGAAGCCATGGCACCCATTCAAACTGGCATCCCTCAAGGATCTCCCACCTCCCCTATCCTCTTCCTCCTCTACCTGGCTCCGTTGTTCAACGAGCTAGAAGAAAAATATCCTGATTCCACCTGCCCCAGCTACGTCGATGATGTAGGCCTCCTGGTTACAGGAAAGTCTGAAGCAGAAAACTCTCGAACATTGGAAGCAATGGCACTCACCTCCTCCGAATGGGGTGAGAAAAATGCCTTGTACTTTGACAATCCAAAGACAGAACTCACCCACTTCCACTCCAGACGAACAACTGACACCTTTGATGAAGCTAAAGTCACAACATCAGCAAAACCGATTCTCGGCTCCCGGGCGCTCCTGGACCCTCATGGACAGCGCGGACCGGATGGAGGCAAGTGCCAGTCCATGGAACAGGCATATCCCGTGGATCGTGGCACACGGACCCAGTACTTCACCGCACAGACCCCGGACCCCTGTGGACCACTTCATGGTCCTCCTGGACCGTCGTGGACCTTCACCCCTTCTTCTTGGACCACCGTGGTGCTCCTGTAGCATCTGTTGCTCTTCTTAGATCACGAACCATTCTTTGGGGACCGCTCTGGACAAGTGACTCCTTCTCCCTGGGATACCGTACCCCAATCGATAACTTCCAGACCGTATGGTCTGTCTCTTTGATCCCTGGGACCGCATCCCATCGTTCCTCAATCCCTTCGAGTTCCTGGTTTTCTGCTCATTTTTCCTGGATCGATGATCTCCAGCTCCAAGGACTCCTGATAAAGCTTCGCATCTTCCCGGATCGATGATCTCCAGCTCCAAGGACTCCTCATAAAGGTATGCATCTTCCCGGATCGCCTTGTACTTTACGTGTATCTTCGCGGACCCCTCTCCTAGATTTCCGGACCATCCGCGAAACCACGCACAATGACGGACCCTTCTGGTTTTGACCCCGAGGTTCAGGCTTGGTTTGACTTTTGGACCGTACGTTTCTATTAAAATACTCCGCCTATAATACAAAATGACCCTAATACGCGCATATTCCGACACCGTTGCCTCCGTCTATTATTATTCGCTTACAAGATATATCACTCAGGCCCCTCCACTACCCATTATTGCCTACCCTATCAGTACACTAATTCGTACATGGACCCCTATTCCCCGTCGCTATCTCTCAGGTCCTCGATATCGCTACCTAGTTCATCCTCGTACCCCGTGGTCTGCACAACGTTATCCTGCAGCCGGAAACGTTTCTTGATGCCTTCTTTGATCTTCTTGAGAACGGCATCTTGTCTTGTCTTCGACATCTAGGTTCATTAGTTATTGCTCTAGAGAGATTGCAGATTACTCACCTTCAACATAGTATTCTTATAGCGCTCATAGTGATCTATGGTACAGTCAGCCAAAGAAAATGTGACGAATGAGCATTTTTACCTATCATCCGCTCACGTTCAAACCCGATAACAGGGCTCGCCTTGACTCCTGTCAACTCATAGTCCGTCAATGCACACCGCAGTGCGGTACAGACCACTAATACTGTCGGCCAACGAATCGGCAGAAACTGATCAGCGGTGACATCCATTCGACCTAGGGTCGTTTCAGACACAAAGAAGTGGTCCTCGATGAGGTGCCTGATAGCCGGATGCATGAACCAAGCTTTTTTCGCAGGTCCATCGCCCTTGCTTTGTTAGTCGTTCACATGGACTGCTTTGGACTTCGGTACTTACGGATTGTATCTCCTTAAACATAAATCTATCGCCCTCCAGCAACTCTCTGACAGTTGAACGACAGGCCTCGGGATTGTGTACTCGTAATCCATACAAAACAATAATCGAATCATGTGCGTTGCCAACCAGGTACGATCGGTACGCTGCAATCCTTTTCTTCAACTAAGGTTCATCAGTACAAGTTATCGAGAATGATAGAGAGAACTCACTGCCTTACAAGATACAGGGTCCGGCTGCCTATCTGGTTGTATGGTCTCCGGACCTCCTGGCCTCATCACATGATCGTTGAGAATGGCTGTTTCGTAAAACGATAGGGCCGAGCTCCACGCTTTTACGATCAATGCCTCCTGGCCAGATGGGCCCGGCCAAGGCTGGAACAAAAGTATGTCTGCGTGGAGGAAACTCTTAGCATACTTGTAGACAAACCTATTTTGCTGAGGCATTGCGATCGAATCAAGGTTCTCATCCCCCTCCTCACTACTTCGACGCTGCGGCGGTGGGGTAGAATTAGTACTACTTTGCCCCGAGAATTGAGACGATCCGTCCCCCAGACCCTGCCTTCTGCCGTACCCTCCGCTTTCGTTTCTTGGAGTACGCCTGCCATCAGACTCTAGTTCAGGGGTAGAGGTATGTTATACCTATGGCTATAGGCGTGCAGTGGTCTCCCTGTTACCCTACCTACGTAGGGAGTTACCCTACCTTCCATTTGGTCACCTACCCGTCTTCGTTGGACTCCTCTGTGGCTGCCTATTGACTTCCCAGCCTATTCCCAGGCAGTTACCCTGCCTTCCCCGGTTACCCGGCCGTTACCCTGCCTTCGCTTGCGCTGCCTGCAGCGCTGGATCGAGAAGGGGGGACACCCGCAAAATATCCGCGTCCCGGAGACTAAAAGTAACCCCTGGGTCGTCAACCGCGCCCTTCCCGCGGAACGTGACCCGGAGGGTATGTATGAGAGGTCTTCATAGGGCAACTTGGGGCGCCGAGTCACGTGGGCGATTCGGATTAGTCATCAGAGGTCTCCTGCCCGCGCTACGGGGCTCCAAACACCAGCTGTCGCAACAAAACGATATCGTGTAACCACCTACTCGATCGGGCGAACGCAACCGTCGCAACCGTATCATCACCACGTCGAACCGAGGCGATCTGAGGATTACTGAACGAGGGGTAAGTGTCGTAAGTTGGAGATATTGGCTTCGCCGATAGGATGTCAGATAAATGGATAAGCGAGTTAGTTCAATTTGTAATAGTAGATAGTTTAGTCCGTCGAGCCAAGCTACAAAGAACACACAGTAGTAAAAAGGACGGGATATAAATACTCTTGCATTGGACGTCAATTCTGAGTCGATCATCATCGAGGAAGAACGAGCCTTATCAATATTATTTTGTTACCAACATACTTTGTTCCGTGATAAATTCTCCATCGTATCGAGTTGTTTAGTATAGCTTCGCGCTTCAACACTCGTGTCCTTCCTATTGAGAAAGTTCTTTCAACGGAACAGCCTGACCCTTATCTCGCTTAAACTATCGTTGCCTTTGTGCGGTTCATAAGAAGTTGTCAGGACGTGCGCTCGGGTATTGTGCTACGGATAGTAGCCGGTCGAGTTACAGAGTCTAGAGAGCTATCTAAAGCTTCGTGTAACGGGGGTGGTCCTCTAGACAACTGCTAAGGCTAGGTAGGAAAACGGCCGTTGCTTATACTAAAGTCAGGCTGAGATCTTAAAGTATTTTCGTGCAGTATACTTAATAATCTTAAGGGCGGAACTCGGTAATTCTCGTCACTAGGTCTCTGGTTGAAGATGGAGAAGAGCAACTGGTGGCGGGGCTTGCCAGTACTTGTAGTACTGCGTGCTCGCCGCCTCTACTCAGTTCTACTCAGCTGGGGGATCCGGTTAACCCTGAATCCTGTCAGTGATCATGGGCGGTTCCCTTCGGAAGTGTTCTCTCACATTCCGCTGGAGTTCTGCACCTCATGTGCAACCGCTCCTCATGCACTGCTCTACCAGTCAGGACTCTATGATCCGCCAGCCTAGTCCTGTAGGACTACTTGCATGGCGCTGATCAGTCCATAGTTGCGTCAGGTGTCTGCTAGAATAGTTCTCCCAGTTGCGCCGCCTATCAGCCATAGCTGGTGGGGCATGCACAGGTGGATTTGGAACTCAACCACATCTCTGAGTGTTTGATGTCATCGGAGATCTGCTACAGGCCCGTCAGCCTTAGCACCTCCGGATGTTCCTAACCACCAGGTCAGCGGGGTACTGGTGTTCCCTAGCATGTGGTAGCTACTCCACTCATGCTGGTCCTTGTACCTCTCCGTCTGCCCGGGTCTATTCTACCTTTCGCATGTAACAGCCTTGTGGGTCCGTTACAGTACCTCCCTCTCCTAGATCCTGTCTTCGGGATCTTTTACTGCTTGAGTTCTATAGTCTAGTCTATTCTTCTAAACTTCTGGGTCTACTTACTCTAGTACTTCAATAGGAAATTCTCGTGTACATAGCGGAAATGAATTTGAACAAAGGAAAACAAGAACTATAAGGAAATGGGCTACTCTGGCCCCGCAATCCTCCTGTCTCGGGGCTTCTTAGGGTACCTCTTGTGGAAATCTGAAAGGGCCTCTTCGGCACTATTCCTAAGATGTTCCCATGGTTCCCATGTAGCCTCTTCCTGGTCATATCCTTCCCACAACACCGTCCCCGCGACTAAAAAGATCCCTGCAAAACACCAAAATCTACGTTGCAACGGCGTTACACGCACCCAAAAGTCTTTAACTCTCGCGCTTCATTTATCACCACCCTTACCCCGCTTTCACAAAGCACGGGCGCATTGCCCCACAACACACTGGATCCTCCTCAAACTCCACCGAGGCATTCCAGAACCCCATCCCCATCTCCTGTGAAGCTTGTAGGCCTTGGCCCCAGCTTCACCCTCCCCATCATCGGCCGCAAAAGAGAACTCTCAAACCCCTCACCTGCTCCAGCTCGCTCCGGCTCACCCACCAAAATGTCTCTTCCTGGATCCACTGGCCTTTCGATGTTCGCGGACCCTGCCACCGCAGGCCCAGCAGGCCTCACAACCGATTCCCAATACATCGACGAGGAGCACATGGGAGAAATCCCAGCTGACTCCACCCCCAACTGGCTCAAGGACTTCGATTCTACCGAAGACTACATGCCTGAACTCCCATCTGGAGAAGACTGTGGCCAGTATCAATCCTGGCTCATGAAAAGCAGCTTTGCCCGAATCGACGCAAAGATGGTTGAAGACAACCAATTCCTCCTCCAAAAAGTCTCCGATCAAAGAGACAACATCGACGCACTCAAAAAAGAAACCCAACACCTTCAGAAAATGGTTGCGTCTCTTTCCACTGCAATGAATGGCATGTCCTCTCTTCTGCACAAAATGGACAAGAAACTCGCAACTACCCCCTCTCCCCAGACTTCCAACACCCACATCAATCCTCCTCCAGCACGCGACATCCCTCTTGTCAACAACGGCAAGCCCATCACCTACGCCCAAGCAGCCCAGAAGCCCGCGGCACCACAGACCAAAGGCAATGGGCGCAAGAAGAAAACACCCGCCCCCAAACTCTTCCAACCTCAATTCACCACCGTAAATCGACAAATCATCGTTGAAACTTCTGGGGACATCCCTGAAGCCCTTACCAACGGTGCAATCCTCACTGCAATCAACAAAGAACTTGCCCCCCGCAACACCTCTCTCCTCATCTGCACGAAGACAGCAAGACAAAACCTTGTCCTCACCACCAGACCCGACGAATCCGCAGAGCAAATCTGCTCTGCCTTTTCCAAGGAAATCGAAACAGCCTGCAACCTCCTCAAAGTACCCATCACCGAAGCACGCCCTAACTCCCGCTGGTCCAAATTCATCATTCACAACATCCCCACCACTGTAACCATGGAGAACGTCACTGAGGCTCTCACCACAGCAATCCCGACCATCGTTCTTGCCCAGATCCCCAGATGGTTAACCACCCCAGAGGCCAGATCCAAGAAAACCCACTCCGCAGTCGTTATCGCCCTCCCACAGAAATTTACCTCCGAAACCCTTGGCTTCTCCCAAGTTCCCCTCTTCAACGCGATGTGCCGAATCCAAGAATACTTTTCGGTCACCCCCACCACCCAATGTCGAAAATGTCAGGCCTATGGACACCATCAGCAAACCTGCAAAAAGGACTCTGTCTGTGCCATTTGTGCCGAACTTCACGAAACCTCCAAACACCCATGCAGTACCCCCAACTGCCCCATGGGCACAAAGTGCTCCCACCCCCCGATCCGTTGCGCCAACTGCAACCAATCCCACAAGGCATTTGAGCGCAATTCCTGCACTCACTACGCGAAGATCATTGCCAACACCCGCTCGACCAATAAAGAAACCCCCACCGTCTAATGAATCCACAACTAAACGCACCCGGCGTAACCCTGGCACAGCAACTGAACTGCGCCAAAGGGCAAGCCTCCACCCTTTCAGCAATCTTAGACGCGAATAATAATTCTTCTATAATTTTCCTATTGTTACAAGAACCTTGGTTAGACCATAATAACTTTCCTCCGCTTGCACATCAGTTTGATGCTTTCTTTCCTTCAAATACAAATTCGCCTCCTAAAGTAGTAACCTACATTCGCAAACACTTGGGCATCAAAACCCTAGTCACTATGCAACCAAATCCGAATGTCATTACAACTCGCTGCACCCTCGATTTCACAACCATAGATTTATGCAATCTTTACCTGCAGCCTACGAAAGATTTACACCTTCCAATTTTCACTCATTCTTTTCATCGTAGCACCATCCTTACAGGAGATTTCAACCTTCACCATCCTTGGTGGTATGGACCTAAAGCAGATTCATATCAGCACCTCTTTCCCAAATACAACAACGTAACCACATGCCTCATTGACTTCCTCGAAGACAATCATTTTTCCCTCCTCAATAAGCCAGGCACCCTGACCCACTTCCCCAGAAACGGCTCCTCCCCCACAGCAATAGATCTTACTTTTGCCAGGGGGCTAGACGCACACCTGGGACACTGGGCGGCTCTAGTAAACAACCAACACAACTCTGACCACCTCCTCACCCAGACCATCATCAATCTGCAACCTCCCTCATACATATCACGTCCCCTTTTTTCAAAAACAGACTGGCCTGCCTTCCACAAGTCCGTCCAAGGCGCCATCATACCTCTTCACTTTGGCACACCTGAAACCACGCTGTCATCACTCAATTCAATCACAAAATGCCTCCAACAAGCCATACACACCGCAGTTCCCATGTCCCAGCCAAAAACCCACACCAAGAACTGGTGGACACCCACCCTCACCAACATCAAGCGCAAACTAGCATGGATGCTCAGACAATCAAGAAAGCCCAACGCTCCCTCGCACTGGAGGAGTCGAGCCAACTCCCTCCGTTCCCTGTGGAAACAAGAAATCAAACTCGCACAATGGAACCATTGGCACACTTCCCTCCAAAACACAACTGCAAGCTCAGCCTACAATCTCGTCAAAGGCTCCCAAGCAAGAAACAAACCCACCCTACACAACATCGAAGGTCAAACCACTACCACTGGCATTGCCCATATTTTTCACTCCACCTTCTTTCCACCTAAAACATTTGATCCTCCTCCTTTTCCACCAAACTTCCTACCCCCTCCCAAAGCAAACACCCATGATGTCCCGTTAGACATTTCGGCAAACGAAATTGAGAAGCTACTTCAAAAAGCCAACCTCTCGACTGCAGTAGGACCAGATGGAATAAATTACCTTTCACTCAGAGAATTCCACCGAGCTAGACCAGAACTTCTCACCCTACTCTTTACAGCACTTCTCACCCATGGAATCATGCCAGAGGAATGGAAACTAGCCCACTGCGTTCCCATACCTAAAGCCAACAAACCTAACTACACCCAGGCCAAAAGCTACCGGCCGGTATCCCTCTTATCATGCCTGGGCAAACTCCTCGAAAAACTCATGGCGAAACGACTCGAACGAATAGCTTCCCTAAATGGAGCTCTCCAAAACCACCACACAGGAGCCAGATCAGGCATTTCCGCCTCCGATTCCCTCCTGCTATTATTATCCAATGCACGCAACCAGCTCGCAATTCCACACAGATTTCAAGTCAAACATGGTCAACCTCTTCGTCCTACCTTGCTTGCCACGGACATAGAAGGCGCCTTCAACTGTGTTTCTTATCCCAGATTTTTAGATATTCTTAAACACTATACTTTTCCAAATTGGTGCATACATTGGTTTACCTCCTTCACCTCCAACCGCTCCATCGCCTTTCGAATCAATGGCGAAATGGGCCCCATTAACACCTTAGCAACAGGCCTCCCACAAGGCTCCCCCATATCTTCCATAGCCTTTACAATATATGCAGGCGCCCTGGATTCCCCTCATTCGCAACAGAGCGACACTGAACTCTCCACCATCTACATCGACGATGATACAATGCTGCAGAACGCACGCACTCGTCCCTTCGCAATCAAAAGATTAGAGGAGAGGTTCACAATAAAAACAAACAGGGCCACCCACCTCAATATTACCTTCTCCCCCCCCAAAACCGAACTCATGCACATAATTCCGGTCCAGGCCAAATTGCAACAAGCGGGCCTAAATACCCCCATCAATATCCAAGGAAACCTTGTGCATCCAACAACACATATCAAGACCCTAGGCATAATCGTTGATCAACGCCTACTTTTCCACAAACATGCAACTAAAGCAGCAACTTCCCTCCGCCACACCACCGAATTAATCCGAAAATTAATTCGAAACAAAGGCCCAACTCCCAACCTCATCCATCAACTGGCAAATTCAATTTCCCTTCCTGGCGCTCTCTATGGAGCCGAAGTCTGGTGGACTGGCAGTCAGACGATTTTAGATCGCCTCAGTCCCGCTTATCATCGACTCGCACGCCTAATTACAGGCCTTCCCCGCTGGACTCCAATAAGCAAACTTCTCCCCGAAGCGGGCTTTCTCCCATTACATCTTCTTCTCAACCTTCGCTCTCAACAATACGGCATTCGGGTACTGAGAAATCCACAAAACCCGTTACATACTCTCCTCCTAGCGAATCTACATCCTTCAACAACGCAAGGCACAGGCATCCAACGCATCGGCTCCCTCATTGCGAACCTCATCCCTGATTTTCCATTAGAAAATCTAAATCTACCCACCTCCCGCTTTTTATCAATTAAAAACATCCACATTTCAGGCACAAAACAATCTGCTTCCCTCACCCATTTAGCTTGGCTCCAATCTCTGCAAGAAGCATGGCTGTTATATTCCGACGGTTCGAAACAGGAAAATGGCATCACCTCTGCAGGATGGAACATCCTTCGCTATCAGAATGGCACCCCCATCTCTTCCTACACAGGTTCTTGCTGCCTCGGCTCATATTGTGAAAACGAGGATGCCGAAATACATGGCATACAAGAAGCCCTATTCTTCCTTCTACGGAAACTTATCATTTTACCTCTCCCAGTTTATTTATGCGTCGACAATCAGAATGCACTTTTAGCACTCTCAGGTCATTCCACTTCGAATAGACAGTTTCTTTCCGCTGCGTTAAATCATATACAAACGCTCCACAATCTCCAATGCGACGTCTATGGACTCTGGACCCCATCTCACATGGGAATTCCAGGCAACGAGATGGCAGATAATCAAGCAAAAATGGGAGCAAATCTTCCTCCCTGCCGCCACACAGTTACCACCCTAGGCTGGCTCACCCTTCAACCTAAACGCAACGCCCTAGACGAATGGCAATCACAAACTGATTCGCTAGTGTCTTTACATCCGCCACAAACCACCCGCTTCCTAAGAAGATCCCAGGCAAGAGCAATATCTCTGCTGCGCACAGAACTCACCAACGCAGATCCAAATCCTCTTCGACCCGCAGAAACTTGCAATTGTGGTACTCTCTTATCATCACGACATCTAGCATTGCATTGCCCGTTAAACATCACAACGCGCCAGAACTTTCCTCCAGATTGGTCCCAAGCCGTTCTACACAATCCCGACGTCACAGCCTTGCTTGCCTTCATTCGAGACAACAACCTGGCAACCCTCACCTCTAAAAATTTTTTCGATCGACTTACGAATTTAAATTTGCTCGATTATATGTAACTGGTTATCCGGGCGGGGGAAGTTTTTCCTTTGTATCCGGAAAGGGTTTCAATAAAAATTGTTTGATTGATTTAGTATTATTTAGGGTTTTGTTTGTGTTTAAGAGTTTTTGTATTTTTCCTTTTATGTTTATGATGTTTATCGGGGATGTTATGAGGTTGGTGGTGGATGAGGCCATGTATTTTTGTATACCGTGCCATTTTGCTTAGCTAGTAGGTAGTTAATCAATCTAAATCGATTCAAAAAAAAAAAAAAAAAAAAAACAACACCGTCCCCGCGACTAAAAAGATCCCTGCAAAACACCAAAATCTACGTTGCAACGGCGTTACACACACCCAAAAGTCTTTAACTCTCGCGCTTCATTTATCACCACCCTTACCCCGCTTTCATAAAGCACGGGCGCATTGCCCCACAACACACTGGAGTCTCCTCAAACTCCACCAAGGCATTCCAGAACCCCATCCCCATCTCCTGTGAAGCTTGTAGGCCTTGGCCCCAGCTTCACCCTCCCCATCATCGGCCGCAAAAGAGAACTTTCAAACCCCTCACCTGCCCCAGCTCGCTCCGGTTCACCTACTAAGATGTCCCTTCCAGGATCTACTGGCCTCTCCATGTTCGCTGACCCTGCTACCGCGGGCCCAGCTGCCCTCACCACTGACTCCCAATACATCGATGAGGAGCACATGGGAGAAGTCCCAGGTGACTCCACCCCCAACTGGCTCAAAGACTTCGACTCTGCCGAAGACTACATGCCCGAACTTTCCTCTGGCGAAGACTGTGGCCAGTACCACTCCTGGCTCATGAAAAGCAGCTTTGCTCGCATTGATGCAAAAATGATTGAAGACAACCAATTCCTCCTCCAGAAAGTCTCTGATCAAAGGGACAACATCGACGCACTCAAAAAAGAGACCCAACACCTCCAGAAAATGGTTGCCTCTCTTTCCACCACAATGAATGGCATGTCCTCCCTCCTACACAAAATGGACAAGAAGCTCGGAACCGCCCCCTCTCCCCAAACCTCCAACACCCACACCAATCTGCCCCCAGCACGCGATATCCCTCTTGTCAATAACGGCAAGCCCATCACCTATGCACAAGCAGCCCAGAAGCCCGCAGCACCACAGACCAAAGGCAATGGACGCAAAAAGAAAACTCCCGTCCCTAAACTCTTCCAGCCCCAATTCACCACTATCAATCGCCAGATCATCGTAGAAACCTCTGGAGATATCCCCGATACACTCACCAATGGTGCAATCCTCACCGCAATCAACAAGGAACTCGCCCCTCGCAAAACCTCCCTCCTCATTTGCACGAAGACAGCAAGACAGAACCTTGTCCTCACCACCAGACCCGATGAATCCGCAGAGCAAATCTGCTCTGCCTTCTCCAAGGAAATTGAGGCAGCCTGCAACCTCCTGAAAGTACCCGTCACTGAAACACGACCCAACTCTCGCTGGTCGAAATTCATCATTCACAACATTCCCACCACCGTAACCATGGAGAACGTCACTGAGGCTCTCACTACAGCAATCCCAACCATCGTCCTTGCCCAAGTCCCCAGATGGCTAACCACCCCAGAGGCCAGGGCCAACAAAACTCATTCCGCAATCGTCATCTCCCTCCCACAGAAATTCACCTCCGAAACCCTTGGTTTCTCTCAAATTCCCCTCTTCAACGCAATGTGCCGAATTCAAGAATACTTTTCGGTCACCCCCACCACCCAATGTCGCAAATGCCAGGCCTATGGACACCATCAGCAAACCTGCAAAAAGGACTCTGTCTGCGCCATTTGCGCTGAACCTCACGAAACTTCCAAACACCCATGCAGCACCCCCAACTGCCCCATGGGCACAAAATGTTCTCACCCCCCAATTCGTTGCATCAACTGCAACCAGTCCCACAAGGCATTTGAGCGCAATTCCTGCACTCACTACGCAAAGATCATTGCCAACATCCGCTCAACCAATAAAGAAACCCCCACCGTTTAATGAATACACAACCAAACGCACCCGGCGTAACTCTGGCACAGCAACTGAACTGTGCCAAAGGGCAAGCCTCCACCCTTTCAGCAATCTTAGACGCGAATAATAATTCTTCCATAATTTTCCTACTGTTGCAAGAACCTTGGCTAGACCACAATAATCTTCCCCCGCTTGCACATCAATTTGATGCTTTCTTTCCCTCGAACACAAATTTTCCTCCTAAAGTAGTAACCTACGTTCGCAAACACTTGGGCATCAAAACCCTAGTCACTATGCAACCAAATTCGAATGTTATTACAACTCGCTGTACTCTCAATTTCACAACCATAGATCTATGCAACCTCTACCTGCAGCCCACGAAAGATCTACATCTCCCAATCTTCACTCACCCCTTCCATCGCAGCACGATCCTCACAGGAGACTTCAACCTTCACCACCCCTGGTGGTATGGACCTAAAGCAGATTCATATCAACACCTCTTTCCCAAATACAATAACGTAACCACACGCCTCATCGACTTCCTCGAAGACAATCACTTTTCTCTCCTCAACAAGCCAGGCACCTTGACCCATTTCCCCAGAAACGGCTCTTCCCCCACAGCAATAGATCTCACCTTTGCCAGAGGGCTAGATACCCACCTAGGTCACTGGGCAGCTCTGGCAAACAACCAACACAACTCCGATCACCTTCTCACCCAGACCATCATCAACCTACAACCTCCGTGCTACATATCACGGCCCCTCTTCTCTAAAACAGACTGGCCTGCTTTCCACAGGTCCGTCCAAGATGCCACTATACCTCTTCACTTTGGCACACCCGAAACCACGCTGTCATCACTCAATTCAATCACAAAATGCCTTCAACAGGCCATTCACACCGCAGTCCCCATGTCCCAGCCAAAAACCCACACCAAGAACTGGTGGACACCCACCCTCACCAACATCAAGCGCAAATTAGCATGGCTACTCAGACAATCAAGGAAGCCTAATGCTCCTTCGCATTGGAGAAGCCGAGCCAATTCCCTTCGTTCCCTGTGGAAACAGGAAATCAAACTTGCACAATGGAACCATTGGCACACCTCCCTCCAAAACACAACTGCAAGTTCAGCCTACAACCTCGTCAAAGGCTCCCAAGCAAGAAACAAACCGACCCTACACAACATCGAAGGTCAAACCACTACCACCGGCATGGCCCAAGTTTTTCATTCTACTTTTTTCCCATCCAAAATATTTGATCCTCCTTCTTTTCCACCAAATTTCCTACCCCCTCCCAAAACCAACACCCATGATGTTCCTTTAGACATCTCGGCAAGCGAAATTGAGAAGCTACTTCAAAAAGCCAACCTTTCGACTGCAGTAGGACCGGATGGAATAAACTACCTTTCACTCAGAGAACTCCACCGAGCCAGACCAGAACTTCTCACCCTACTCTTCACAGCGCTTCTCACCCATGGCATTATGCCAGAGGAATGGAAACTAGCCCACTGCGTTCCCATACCCAAAGCCAACAAACCCAACTACACCCAGGCCAAAAGCTATCGGCCGGTCTCCCTCCTATCATGTCTGGGCAAACTTCTTGAAAAACTCATGGCAAAACGACTCGAACGAATAGCCTCCCTAAACGGAGCTCTCCAAAACCATCACACAGGAGCCAGATCAGGCATTTCCGCCTCTGATTCTCTCTTGCTACTACTATCCAACGCACGCAACCAGCTCGCAATTCCACAGAAATTTCAAGTTAAACATGGCCAACCCCTTCGACCCACCTTACTCGCCACGGACATAGAAGGCGCCTTCAACTGCGTCTCCTATCCCAGGTTCCTAGACATCCTCAAACATTATACCTTTCCAAACTGGTGCATACATTGGTTCACTTCTTTCACTTCCAATCGCTCCATCGCCTTTCGAATCAATGGTGAAATGGGCCCTATCAACACCTTAGCAACAGGCCTCCCACAAGGCTCTCCCATATCTTCCATAGCCTTCACAATATATGCAGGCGCCCTGGATTCTCCTCTTTCGCAACAAAGTGATACTGAACTTTCCACCATTTACATTGATGACGACACAATGCTGCAAAACGCACGCACTTGTCCCTTCGCAATCAAAAGATTAGAGGAGAGGTTCACAATTAAAATGAACAGAGCCACCCACCTCAACATCACTTTTTCCCCTCCTAAAACCGAACTCATGCATTTAATTCCGGTCCAAGCCAAATTGCAACAGGCGGGACTAAACACCCCCATCAATATTCAAGGAAACTTCGTACACCCAACATCACACATCAAAACTCTAGGCATAATCGTTGATCAACGCCTACTCTTCCACAAGCATGCAGCTAAAGCAGCAACCTCCCTCCGCCACACCACTGAATTAATCCGAAAATTAGTTCGGAACAAAGGTCCAACTCCCAACCTTATTCATCAATTGGCAAATTCAATTTCCCTTCCTGGCGCTCTCTATGGAGCCGAAGTCTGGTGGACTGGCAGCCAGACAATCCTAGATCGTCTTAATCCCGCTTATCATCGACTTGCACGCCTAATTACAGGCCTTCCCCGCTGGACTCCAATAAGCAAACTTCTTCCCGAAGCAGGCCTGCTTCCATTACATCTTCTTCTTAACCTTCATTCCCAACAATATGGCATTCGGGTGCTGAAAAATCCACGAAATCCTCTACATATTCTCCTCCTAGCAAATTTACACCCCTCAACAACGCAAGGCACAGGCATCCAACGCGTTGGTTCTCTCCTTGCGAACCTCATCCCTGATTCCCCATTGGAAAATCTAAAGTTACCCTCTTCCCCCTTCCTGTCGATCAAAAACATTCACATTTCAGGCACAAAACAATCCGCCTCCCTCACCCATTTAGACTGGCTCCAATCCCTACAAGGAGCATGGCTACTATACTCCGACGGTTCAAAACAAGAAAATGGCATTACTGCCGCAGGTTGGAACATCCTTCGCTACCAAAATGGCATTGCCATTTCCTCCTATACAGGTTCTTGCTGCCTCGGCCCATACTGCGAAAACGAGGATGCCGAAATACATGGCATACAAGAAGCCTTATTTTTCCTTCTTCAGAAACTCATCACCTTACCTCTTCCAGTCTATTTATGCATCGATAATCAGAACGCACTCCTAGCACTCGCAGGTCACCCCACCTCAAATAGACAATTCCTTTCCGCGGCGCTAAACCATATTCAAACGCTCCACAATCTTCAATGCGACGTCCATGGACTCTGGACCCCATCTCACATGGGAATTCCAGGCAATGAGATGGCAGACAATCAAGCAAAAATGGGCGCAAACCTTCCCACCTGCCGTCACACAGTCACCACTCTAGGCTGGCTCGCCCTCCAACCCAAACGTAATGCCCTAGACGAATGGCAATCACAAACTGCCTCGCTAGTTTCCCTACATCCGCCACAAACCATTCGCTTCTTAAGAAGATCACAAGCAAGAGCCATATCGCTGCTGCGCACAGAACTCACCAACGCAGATCCAAATCCTCTCCGACCTGCAGCAATCTGCAATTGCGGCGCTCTCCTATCGTCACGACACTTAGTACTGCATTGCCCACTAAATATTACAACGCGTCAAAATTTTCCTCAAGATTGGTCTCAAGCTATTTTACATAATTCTGATGTCACAGCCTTGCTTGCCTTCATTCGAGACAACAACCTGGCAACTCTTACTTCAAAAAATTTCTTCGATCGACTTACGAATTTAAATTTGCTTGATTATATGTAACTGGTTATCCGGGCGGGGGAAGTTTTTCCTTTGTATCCGGAATTGGTTTCTAATTAAAATTGTTTTGATTTGTTTAGTGTTTAGTTTTTCTTTTATCGGTTAAGAGTTTTGTATTTTCATTTATGTTTTTATGTTGTTTATTGGGGATGTTATGAGGCTGGTGGTGGATGAGGCCATGTATTTTTGTATACCGTGCCATTTTGTTTAGCTAGTAGGTAGTTAAACAATCTAAATCGATTCAAAAAAAAAAAAAAAAAAAAAAACAACACCGTCCTCGCGACTAAAATAATCCCTGCAAAACTACAAATTCTACGTTGCAACGGCGTTACACACACCCAAAAGTCTTTAACTCTCGCGCTTCATTTATCACCACCTCTACCCCGCTTTCACAAAGCACGGGCGCATTGCCCCACAACACACTGGATCCTCCTCAAACTCCACCGAGGCATTCCAGAACCCCATCCCCATCTCCTGTGAAGCTTGTAGGCCTTGGCCCCAGCTTCACCCTCCCCATTATCGGCCGCAAAAGAGAACTCTCAAACCCCTCACCTGCCCCAGCTCGCTCCGGATCACCTACCAAGATGTCCCTTCCAGGATCTACTGGCCTCTCCATGTTTGGCGACCCTGCTACCGCAGGACCAGCCAATCTCACTACCGATTCTCAATACATCGACGAGGAGCACATGGGAGAAATCCCAGTTGACTCCACCCCCAACTGGCTAAAAGACTTTGACTCTGCTGAAGACTACATGCCCGAACTCCCCTCTGGCGAAGACTGTGGCCAGTATCAATCCTGGCTCATGAAAAGCAGTTTCGCCCGCATTGACGCCAAAATGGTTGAAGACAACCAGTTCCTCCTCCACAAAGTCTCTGAACAAAGGGACAACATTGACGCTCTCAAAAAAGAGACTCAACACTTGCAACAAATGGTTGCCTCTTTGTCCACCGCCATGAATGGCATGTCCTCCCTTCTTCACAAGATGGACAAGAAACTCAACACCACCCCCCCTCACCAAAACACCAACACCAACACAACCCCCCCTCCAGCGCGTAATATTCCCTTGGTCAATAATGGCAAACCCATCACCTATGCCCAGGCAGCCCAAAAACCTGCAGCACCACAAACCAAAAACAATGGCCGCAAGAAGAAAGCCCCAGTGCCAAAGCTCTTTCAACCTCAATTCACAACCATCAATCGTCAAATTGTCATAGAAACCTCTGGTGACATTCCTGAAGAACTCACCAATGGCGCAATCCTCACAGCCATAAACAAAGAACTTGCCCCCCGCAACACCTCCCTCCTCATCTGCACCAAAACAGCACGACAAAACCTCGTGCTCACCACCAGACCTGATGAATCCGCAGAACAAATCTGCTCCGCCTATTCCAAAGAAATTGAAAAGGCATGCACCCTCCTCAAGGTGCCCATCACAGAAGCCCGTCCTAATTCCCGCTGGTCCAAATTCATCATCCACAACGTCCCCACCACTGTCACCATGCCAGACATCGTCACCGCCCTCACAACAGCCATCCCCACAATCATCCTCGCTCAAACCCCAAGATGGCTCACAACCCCAGAAGCAAGGGCCAACAAAACCCACTCTGCCATCGTCATCTCCCTCCCTCAGAAATTCACCAGAAACACTTGGTTTCTCACAAATCCCCCTCTTCAACTCCATGTGCCGCATCCAAGAATATTTCTCCGTCACTCCCACCACCCAATGCCGCAAATGTCAAGCCTACGGCCACCATCAACAAACCTGCAAAAAGGACACTGTCTGCGCAATCTGCGCGGAACCTCATGAAACCTCCAAGCATCCATGCAACACTCCCAACTGCCCCACCGGCACCAAATGCTCCCACCCCCCAATCAGGTGCATTAACTGCAACCAATCCCACAAAGCTTTCGAACGCAACTCTTGCACACATTATGCAAAAATCATTGCCAACATCCGCTCTACCAATAAAGACACCCTCACAGTTTAATGAATCAACAACCAAACACGAACGGCAACACCCTGGTACAGCAGTTGAACTGTGCCAAAGGACAGGCCTCCACCCTTTCAGCAATCACTGACGCGAATAACAATTCTTCAATTATTTTTCTTTTACTTCAGGAACCATGGCTAGATCACAACAACCTTCCCCCGCTTGCTCGGCAATTCGATGTCTTTTTCCCTTCACATCCAAATTTACCCCCCAAAGTAGCAACTTACGTTCACAAACATCGGGGCATCAAAACTATAGTCACCGCTCAACCGAACCCCAACCTCATGATAACTCGTTGCACCCTCAGCCTCACCACTTTGGACCTTTGCAACCTCTACCTACAACCAACAAAGAATCTACATCTTCCTATCTTCAAATATCACTTTCACCGTAACACCCTCCTTGTAGGGGACTTCAACCTCCATCACCCTTGGTGGTATGGACCCAATTCTGAAGCCTACCAACATTTGTTTCCCAAATATGGAAGCACCACCCAAACCCTCATCGATTTCCTGGAAGACAACCATTTCACTCTCCTCAATAAGCCAGGCACCCTAACTCACTTTCCCAGGAATGGCTCCTCTCCCACGGCCATCGATCTTTCCTTTGCGAAAGGATTAGATGCCCAGCTGGGTCAATGGGCTGCCATAGCAAACAATCAACACAATTCTGATCACCTTTTAATTCAAAATATCCTAAACCTACAACCACCTTCTTACATATCTCGATTCCTCTTTTCCAAAACGAATTGGCCTGCATTTCACGAAGCCATCCGCAATGCGAATCTCCACTTATCATATTCCACACCCGAAAGCACCTTAACATCTCTCCAATCCATAATGCAATGCCTACAAGAGGCGATTCAAATTGCTGTACCAATGTCCAAACCGGCAACTCACACCAAAAACTGGTGGACGCCCACACTCACAAACATCAAACGAAAGCTCGCATGGCTTCTAAGGCAAGCACGGAAACCTAATGCCCCCCTTCATTGGAAAGACAAAGCCACCGCCCTCCGCGCCACTTGGAAACAAGAAGTCAGGCTCGCACAATGGAACCATTGGCACACCTCTTTGAAAAACGCAACAGCTTCCTCTGCCTACAACCTCATCAAGGGCTCACAAGCCCGGAACAAACCCTCAATACACAATATTGAAGGAAACACATCCACTCATGACATAGCACAAGCCTTCCATGCTGCATTCTTTCCTCGACACACAGAAGATCCCCTCCTTTTCCTCAAAACTTTCTTCCCCCCAATGAGGGACACATCCAACACTCCCCTCAATATTTCCGCTAGAAATAGAAAAATTCCTGCAGAAAGCCAATCTTTCCACCGCAGTAGGTCCAGATGGCATCAACTACCTATCACTCAGAGAACTCCATCGAGCGAGACCACAACTTCTCACATCATTATTCAGCGCACTCCTCACTCATGGCATTATGCCAAATGAATGGAAACACGCACATTGTGTTCCCATACCCAAAGCCAATAAACCCGATTATACACAAGCCAAGAGTCATCGACCGGTTTCCCTTCTCTCTTGCCTAGGGAAACTACTCGAGAAACTCATGGCCAGAAGACTCGAATCAATAGCTTCCCAAAACGGAGCACTCCAACCCCATCACACGGGCGCAAGATCAGGCATTTCTGCCTCTGATTCCCTTCTTTCTCTCCTTACCAATGCCACAAAACACATTTCAATACCACAACAATTTCAAGTCAAACATGGACAAGTCTTTACGTCCCACCTTACTTGCAACAGACATAGAAGGCGCCTTCAACTGCGTCTCTTATCCTAGATTTTTAGATATTTTAAAACATTACACTTTTCCCACATGGTGCATCCGATGGCTCACCAGTTTTACTTCCAACCGCACAATTGCCTTTCGCATCAATGGAGAAATAGGCCCCACCAACACCTTATCAACGGGCCTTCCTCAAGGCTCTCCAATATCATCCATAGCCTTCACCATATATGCAAGCGCACTAGATTCTCCAACTGCGTCACAAACAAATACAGAGCTTTCAACCATCTATATTGACGATGACACCATGCTTCAAAATGCACGCACCCGCCCCTTTGCTGTCAAAAGACTGGAAGAGCGCTTCAAGTGTAAGCTCAATAGGGCCTCACATCTCAACATTACGTTCTCCTCCAAAAACTGAACTCATGCACATCATCCCAACCCAAGCCAAGCTTTCACAAGCAGGCATGGATACCCCAATCAATATCCTAGGGAACAGCATAACTCCCTCCACGCACATCAAAACCCTAGGCATCATCGTTGATCAACGCCTTCTTTTTCACAAACATGCCTTTAAAGCGGCATCTTGTCTTCGCTCCACCACTGAATTAATCCGAAAATTGGTTCGAAACAAAGGCCCAACCCCCAACCTCCTTCATCAACTGTCAAATTCTATTGCCCTTCCCGGAGCCCTATATGGGGCCGAAGTCTGGTGGACAGGAAGTCAATCAATTCTCGACCGTCTCAATCCCGCCTACCACAAATTGGCTCGCCTAATTACAGGCCTCTCCCGGTGGACCCCAATCAACAAACTCCTCCCCGAATCAGGCCTACCTCCACTTCACCTCTTATTGGATATGCATTCCCAACGCTATGGCATCCGACTCTTAAGGAATGCGCAACACCCCCTACACCAATCCCTCCTCACATACCTGCATCCTTCTAACAAACAAGGAACAGGCCTACAACGTATTGGCTCCCTCATAACAAGATTTCTTAATGGGCCCCCCCTGGAAACTCTTACCCCCCCTACTTCTCCTTACCTTGCAAACACCAATATTCACATATCAGGCACGAAACAATCTGCCTCCCTCACCCACCTTGATTGGCTCCAAACTCTGCATGGCGCATGGGTACTATATTCTGACGGTTCCAAACAAGAAAATGGCATCACCTCGGCAGGATGGAACATCCTTCGGTACCAGAATGGCACCCCCATATCCTCCTACGCAGATTCCTGCTGCCTTGGCCCTCACTGTGAAAATGAGGATGCCGAAATACATGGCATACAGGAAGCTCTTTCATATCTGCTGAAAAATCTTATCGATCTTCCTCTCCCGGTTTACCTCTGCGTTGATAATCAAAATGCACTCCTGGCCCTAGCAGGCAATCCCACTTCCAATAGACAATTTTTGTCAGCCGCACTCAGTCACATCCAAACACTTCACAATTTACAATGCGACGTCAATGCAATCTGGACCCCATCTCACATGGGCATCCCAGGCAATGAAACCGCCGACACCCAAGCAAAAAAGGGAGCAAATTCCCCCCCCTGCAGGCACACCGTTACCACCTTAGGATGGCTCACACTTCAACCAAAACTTCACCTCCTACACGAATGGCAATCACAAAGCGCCCTTCTAGTATCCTTGCATCCTCCACAAACTACCCGCTTCCTAAGACGTTCACAAGCGAGAGCCATTTCCCTCCTGCGCACTGAACTCACCAACGCAGATCCAAATCCTCTCCGCCCAGCAGCAACATGCAACTGCGGCGCTCTTTCATCCTCTCGGCATTTGGCACTACACTGCCCTCTCAACGCAACAACACGGCCCAACTTTTCTCAAAGTTGGACTCAATCCATCTTACATAATTCTGATGTTACTGCCTTGTTAGCCTTCATCCGAGACAATAATCTGGCAACTCTTTCTTCAAATCTTTATTATGACCGTGTATCGGATTTAAATTTGCTTGATTATATGTAACTGGTTATCCGGGCGGGGGAAGTTTTTCCTTTGTATCCGGAAAGGTTTCAAAATTTTGTTATGAATTATTATTTATTATTGTTGTTTGTTTTGTGTTTTATGTTTTGTTTTGTATTTCCTTTTACGTTTATGAGTTTTCATGAGGATGTTATGAGGTTGGTGGTGGATGAGGCCATGTATTTTTGTATACCGTGCCATTTTTGCTAGCTAGTAGGTAGATAGCAAATCTAAATCGATTCAAAAAAAAAAAAAAAAAAAAAAAAAAAATAACACAAGATACTCCACTCTCTTCTTTTTGCGGTTAACCCTGCAGTCTGCTATCTCCCTCATCACCCAGTTCTCTTCCTCATCTACCATCTCCATCTCCGGTGGGGGTTCTCTTCTCAGAGAGTCTGCTGGCGCTCTGTAAGGTTCCAAGAGGCTGATGTGGAATACCGGGTGTATCTTCATACCCGGAGGCAAGACAAGCTCAAAGGCTCGCTTCCCCACTGCCTTCTTGACCTTAAAGGGCCCAAACTTCTTCTGATCCAGCTTGTTCATCGGCCGCTTTGTCTGTACATTGCGCCGATCAAGCATAACCTCATCACCTGGCTTGAGTTCCGGTCCCTTCTGGTGATGCTTATCATACCAGCGGGCCATCTGGACCCTAGCCTTCCCCAGGTTCTCCTGCATGGCATGCCAAATGGCTTCCCACTGAGATACCTTAACTTGACTCGCCGGGTTATCCCAATCTGCTCTTGGCTTTGCATTTGGCCAATTGGTCCGAGGTTCAAACCCATAGTTTGCACAGAAGGGTGATACCTTGGTGGACTCGGAGATAGCAGAGTTGTAGGCATACTCGGCGAGGGGGAGGAGATCTGACCAATCATCCTGTTGGAAGGAACAATAGCTCCGCATATACTGCTCCAGAACCTGGTTAACCCTCTCGGTTTGACCATCGGTTTGTGGATGAAATGCTGTAATGGGGGTAGGCCTAGGTAGGTAGGCTAGGTGTACGGCCGTTGCGAAATGGATATAGATCAAGTTCAGAATCCGATTCTTTCGTGCAAACTACTCAAGAATCTTAAGGGCTCAATTTTTTTTTTTTTTTTTTTTTTTTCAATTAATATTTTATCGCATTGAAGTACTAAAATACTTATGGCGCGCCTCATCACCCCCAAAGAAAATTTAAATACAAGCATAACCGGGAAACAATCTTAACCCATGCAAACTGGATAGAGGAAAATAAAGAAACCTCCGCTGAAACGTAAACTTTCCAAATTGTTCATCAAACTTTAATAAAGGGAAAACAAAGAAACCTTCGATCAATCTGAGTAGGAAACTAGGCCATGTCTACTTCCTTTCCTTTACCCTTCAAGAGGGTAAGCTTAGCTCGTGCCGGGCAGTTAGGGTCAGTTGCTTTGTGTCCAGGGCTGCCTGGGCAGTTGGCGCATCGAATGGGTGGGTGAGTGCAAGAGTGGCCTCCTTTACAGAGTTTGCATTCGTGTTGGCGGGTTTGGTGTGGGAGAGCGCAAACTGCGCAGATTCCAGTGGGGTGCTTGCACATCGAGGTAGCGTGTCCGAAGACGTTGCACTTCTTGCATTGGGTGTCCGGGCTGAAAGAAACATAAGGTTGTACCTTGCAGGTACGATTAAAGATGATGAAGTTCCTGATTCCGAGGGTTGACATATTGTATGACCCGTTGAGAGAAATCACCATTGAAGAATGTTGTTTATCTTTTCTGACTTCAGGTGAACTGAGCCAGCGGGGTAGTTGGGCGAGGGTGAGTTTCGGGTAGGATATCTTAAGCTCCGAGGCCATAAGATTACCAGCATCTGTACCTTCTGCGATTGTGGTTGGAACGCCATGGACAATAAATTTTGACCAGACTTGGTTGACGTGGATGGAAGAGACTGCTATGCCTGCTTCCTGTAGGGCTTCTCCTATCTCTGCTCCGTATGCTTCCACTGCTGTGGCAGAGATATCCATGGGGGTCTCGAGGATAATATTCCGACGTGGGGTGCGCCTGGCCATAATGACTGAGGTGCTGGTGTTTTGCAGGACTTTGTTGACGATGTCTTTAATGTCGTCATCGGTAGGAGGGGTGGGTATTTCCCCGTCGACTTGTACCACTAGTTCACGGTTTACCCTGGTGTAATCGGGTTTGATGAGGGGTTCTATCTTCTTTTTAGGGAGGGGAGGGGCGGCAGCCGCCACTGCTGCCCAGTTGGTATGGTTGGTAGGGTTATCAACATAATTGAGCGGGGGAGGAGCTGCTTTGCCTTGGGGGGCATTTGGTGCAGGCCTGGGCGGGACTGGGGGAGGGCGGGTGTTTAATTTTGTAACTTGCGACCGTAGGTCGCGTATTTCGGAGTTTAAGCGAGTAACCTCGCCGCTGAGCTGGGTGACTTGTCTGAGCAACGGAAGTGTGGCGTGGTGTGAGGACCAGGCCTGGAAGTTGGCCATGATCCAGAGGTCGTGTACGGGGAAGGTTTCCTTACAACCAGTGTAGTCAACTAACATGTTGAAACCTGAGAGGAAATCATCGTCTGTGGGTGGGCGGATGCCAGTTCTCTCATCCCTTGGTTCAGTGAGTGGGAGGTCAGATTGTTGTGTCGGGGTTTGGGTTTGCTCTTCGCTCGAGGGTGCCTGAGTTTCTGGGATCTCAGTGCTCATTTCCGTATCGGCTGGGAGTAATTGCTGGTTTTGGTGTTGGAGTAGTATGGCCTGTTGTTCGCTAGGTCTCCTGTAGAAGGCGGGGTTTGCTGGGTGTAAATCGGATTGAATAGTGACAAACATTTTCCCGTTGTTTGCTGCTAGGCATCCATTTGGGAGGGGGTTCTCAGCTGGGATGCTGAACAAGGCGGGTGAGGCTTCTAGAGCCTTTGCCATCTCGTCGCGGGCTTGCTGAAGTTCTGCTAACTGTTGGGCCTCCTGAGGGGTGGCCTGACGGGGAGGCTTTATGCTTGGGAGAAGGGGAGTGTAGCTTGAATGGGAGCCTGAGCTGGTTGGCCCTGGCGTTTATCTTGTGAGGCCTGGCCTCGTTTCTTGTTGGGTGCCATAGCGGCGTAGTCGTCGAAAGTGAATTGGTACGCCAGGCTGGGAGGCCGACCGTACTAAGAGTAGTGCGTTTGAAAGAGGGAAGAGAGGGCTTTGTAAAGATACTCGCTAGGCGAAACGAAGTTGTTGTGGTGGCGATAGTTCACCACTTTCGTTGCGTGCGGGGTAGCTTGAAGCCTTTCACTAAAGACTTATCGTGAGATTTTGGTGTGTTGTTGTAGGTTGCGTGGTGGTTGGGTTTCCTAATGGGGAAGGTGTGGGTTCGGTTCGGGTGCTCAATTTTTTTTTTTTTTTTTTTTTCAATTAATATTGGTGTCCGCATTGATGTACTAAAATACATATGGCGTAAGACCCGAAGGTCACAAAACATAAATGAACGTACATGAAGGAGAAAAGATAACACGGCCAAATGAAATCAAAACCTTCGGTAAACATCAAACAGAAATCCTAACTCCAGTAACTATGGTTTGCTACCAACCGCACATCTCGTCAAAGAGCAGGGCAAAGGAAATCCACGCATTCAACGGGTTACCCACAAGAACTGGCGAGGTCGTGGGGATCTTCAAACGGGGGGAACTATCAAACTACAATGACTATGGTATGCCATCAACCGCACTTCCTGTTACAAGGCAGGCCGAGAGAATAGTTCAAACAACAGGGTGTCTCCGAAGAGACGGTCAAACTGGGTGAAAAGTGCAAGCACTTCTCGGAAAAAAGGGGTGAGAGTCTGGCGGACGAAACTCTCGGTAAACAGGGTAATGATTCCTGGGAATCATTGGTCTTACTGGGGTGTCTCCAAGGAGACGGGATGGGGTGAGGTTAAGCTAAACAGAACCTCGGTCAATGGGGTGATGATCTGGCGAACGTAATCATCGGTTGAAGCTGGGTGACTCTGGGGGAGTCAGTAGAGCGGGGTGGTCTCTGGTTTATTGAACGGTCCCAGGCGTTGTCCTCTCTGACCGTGTAAAAGTTTAAGGGCTGCTTGCGCCCGTAGTTGATGGGTTGTACCTTACGAGGTACGTCTCGGAAAGGGGGGTGGTTAGGCAACCACGGCCAAGGAGGAGAATGACGGAGGGAGATTGAAGATGCTGAATATGATCCCTAAGGTACGAGACAGACATCCAATATATTCGCGTCGGTGAGGAGGTAATTTAACACAATAGAAGCCCAGCACGATCCCTAAGGTACAGAAGGGAACGACTAAAGTGCAAATGAGGCGGAGCGGGGGGTTTTCGAACGGGTTGCCACACTAGCGAACAGGTGTGGCGCTGTATGCGGGTGGGGAACCGATGTTCCCCGAAAAGCGGGGTTGCTACGCATGGCTCGGTTGAGTTGCGCAACAGGGTCAAATGGGGGCCCCAACCTCCAAAGGAGTTGGGGTATCGTGAAATGGGTGAGAGCAAGGACGCGAACGTTGCTCTCGAATAGACGGGGAAGGAGTCAAGATATTAACTCCATTCAAACGGGGATGGATTCTCCAAGAGAATCCGGTTGTAATGGTACCACTCAGGCGAAACGAAGTTTCGTGAGTGGAGTTGTCGAGGTGTTGTAGTGCTCGCTAAGCACTGGTACCGTAGAGTTTGATGGCGAACATGAACCAGCAGTGACCATAGGTGATACTGGGGTCGACAGAACGCTCGTACGGGTGAATGGGGTATGGATAGAGCGATATAGCACCGGCGAGGTACTTATCCATGATCGATGAAGGGGAAATTAAAGAGGGAAAACCCACGATGTCGCAAAACCCGAAGGTTAGGCGGTGGTTTCGAAGGCTCAACTATCACTGAAGAATAGAGCAGCAGGGTGGAGCATTCGCGATGTATTTAACACCTGCGTTCCGCAGTCCTCGCTCTGCCGTGCTCTAGTGGGGGACTGGGTTTGACCCGGAGTCCCATTGCCAAATGGACTGGTGTTCTACTCCGGAAGACCTTTCGTACTTCCGGGGGCTATGCTCCAAGAGCTGCCGCACCTCCATTAGCAATCTGACCACTCTAGACTCTATGAACCACCGGCATAGTCCTGCACACTGCAGTCCTACATGCGCGGCACAGTTCAGTCTAATCCGCATGTGTATTATCTGTAGATAGCGCTGCCAGTGCGTTGCCTATCAGCTTCCGCTGATGCATACAGCACAGGTTGATTCAGAACTCTACCACTTCCTCGGAGTGGTAGATGCAGCCGTCTATGTGCCATCAGCTCGTCAGCTTATGCACATGCGGTTCCTCTGTATCAACCAGATCAGTGGGATGCGGTAGCTCTCTGCATGTGGGAGCAACCCCACCGATGCAGGCTCCTACTGTCCCATCAGTCCGGCCCTATGCTACTACACATGCTAGAGGCAGTATATAACAAGCGAACGCCCACCTCGCTTCTACTTTTCCTCCATCATCTCCGACCGCAAACTCAACACCACAAACTACCTCTCCCAGAACCTCACGAAACCAAAAAGTCTTTATCTCTTTGGCCTCGTGTATCACTACACCCCACCTCGCTTCTGGGAACTCATCACTCCCATCGCTCCCCCATCATCCTGGCTCCCAATACTCCTCCCAGAGTATCGCCATCACCACCTGCAACTCCCGTCCAACTTGTTTGGGCACCCATCACACCCACACCTCTCGCTGGGTGCAAACGCACCTCCAGCCACTTCTCTCCCCACCTCACCCGCACTTCCAACATGTCTGCACTTGAAGGCAGCACCGCCCTCTCCGCCTTTGATCCCACTGATCTCCCAACGGAAGATAAACCCACCTCCAACCACAGCAGCTCCTCCAGCGAACACGATGACGACGAAAGCGTCGGAGGCCAAGCATACAATTCCAACCTCAACTTTACTCAAATCCCTGCCGAAGACATGGCGAATATGACCAATGCCACCTCCACCAATTACCTTGCCTGGTTCATCCAAACCCAATTCAACACCATGAAAGATGAATTTGAAAGACAAATGGACAGCCTCCAAGCCCAGATCAAATTCAACAACATCCAAAACACAAACACCACCTCAAAACTCGCCGAAATTAAGGCACAAAACATCTCCCTTCAAAACACAGTCCGCTCCTTAGACGCCAGACTCCTCCACATTCAAACCAACCAAAATGTTCAAACCACCCCCTCCAACATAAACAGCAAACCTTCCACCACAAACACCACCAAACCACCCATCAACCCCGCCAAAGCACAAGAATCCTACGCCAGCAAAATCACAGCTGCACCTGGCGAAGCAAACTTCACAACCGTCACCCACAAAAAGACCCCGAAAATTCAGCCATTATACAAACCTGAGTTCACCACCGACAAAAGGGAAATCATCGTCGAACTCACAGAACCCCTACCCATCTCAGCCACTCCAGACTCCATACTGAACGCCATCAACAACCGACTAGGATCCGTCAACACATGCATCCTAGCAGTCCGAAAAACCAACAATGACAACCTCATCCTCACCACCAAACCAAATGAAGCCGCTGACAAATTCATCGAACAATTTGAACATGAAATCACCTCAGCATGCAATCTCCTCAAAATCCCAATCACCAACATCAGAGTCAACAGCAGATGGTCCAAATTCATCATTGACGCCGTCCCCCTTAACTTCAACCTCGAACCTGTCACACCCACCACTATTACCAATGCCCTCCAAGCCGCCATTCCTGACGTACAGCTAGCCCAAGCCCCAAGGTGGCTCTCCACAGAAGAAAAGCGAGTCGGCAAGAAAGCCTCCTCCATCGTCATCGCCCTACCAGCCAGACACACCCTCAAATCCCTGGGCTTTACCTACCTCAACATCCTAAACGCCACATGCAAAATCCGCGAATATCACCCCATAAACCCAACCACCCAATGTCGCAACTGTCAAAAACTAGGACACCATGACGCCACATGCAAACAAGAAATCGCCTGCGCCATCTGCGCACTTGCTCACCACACCAATGACCACAGATGCGATCAAATCACCTGCAAAGGAGGCGCCAGATGCACGCACATGCCCCTCAGATGCGCATGCTGCAACACTAATCAACACACCGCCATCGACTGCCCCGAAAAAATGAAAACCAGAGCACTCTACCTTGCTCAACGCGCACATAAACTCAACAACCATAATGATTAAACACACAACACAAATCACAGGCATAGCCCAAGTGCAACAACTGAATTGCGCTAAAGGAAAGGCCTCCACTCTTTCAGTACTCCATCACGCAAACATTAACACTCAACTCGCCGTACTCGCACTACAGGACCCATGGTCAGAAACCCAAGGCCTACCACCTAACATTCCGAACTTTCACCGTTTTTCACCAACCAATCAAAATCCCAAATGCGTCACATACATAAACGCAAACATGAACCTAAATCCGCGCATTTCAACCTCTTATTTCAACAACGCCATTTCAATCATCATAACCACCGCGATAGGTGAGATCGAAATCTCCAACATCTACGCCAACCACACACCAACAACACACACCTACCTCAACATGCACAACTTCCTTCCCATGCACATGATACTAGCAGACACTAACCTACACCACACATGGTGGTACGGCTCTGAAACTGATTATCACACTTCCTCCATCAACAACACCAGACCAACGGCCAACCAGCTCGTTGACTGGCTCGAAGACCATAATTACCAACTCATCAACCACCCAGGAACCTTCACACATTTTCCTAGAAACGGCAACAAAAATTCCATCATCGATCTCACCCTTTTCAGAAACATACAACAATATCTTATAACGTGGCAATCTGATCAGAACCTCAGGGACAACTCCGACCACACCTTAATCACAACAACAATATTCCTTCCACCAAAACCCACAGCCACACCCAAACGCAACCTCAGCAAAGCAAACTGGACCTTATTCCACACCATAATACAACAATCAGCACTCAACAATTCCCAACCCACCAACGCCAGCGAAACCACAAAAGAATGCGAACAGCTCACATCCCTCATACAATTCGCCACAATCACAGCCATACCATTATCAAAGCCCAGCCAACACTCCAAAGGTTGGTGGACCAACGAACTTTCCAAACTCAAAAGGAAAATAAACACCATAAATCACACACTCAGATTACCCAACCCACCACAAAACGCCAGGAAAACCCTTCAACTCCTCCGCACACAATGGAAATCCGAAATCATTGAAGCAAAAAAACATCACTGGCACCAACGCCTTTCCACCAATGACCCCAGGCAAATATGGCAAGCCATCAAACAAACCAATGGCCGAAGACCCCCCACCACCATACAAGCATTACATAACGCACCCAACTTTGAAACACAATGCAATGCTTTTAAATCTGCTTTCTTTCCCCCCATCACTGCCTCCCCTCAGCCACTACCACAAAACTGGCTCCCTCCACCCGCATCAGATCAATCCTTCAATACACCCCACATCACCCCAGAGTTAATCTCAAAATTACTCGCCAAAACCTCTCCTGCGTCTGCACCAGGACCAGATGGGATCCTTTATCCTCACATACAACACGTTCATCAAGCCGCCCCCTCACTCATACCCAAAATCTTCACAGCCGCCCTCCACTTTGGTGCCTTTCCTGATATATGGAAACAAGCAATCGCCACACCCATACCCAAATCAGGCAAAGATGACTACGCCAAACCCAATGCCTATCGGCCCATCTCACTGCTATCATGCCTTGGCAAGCTACTAGAACGCATCATCACCAGACAATTAGAACTTGCTGCAATAAATTCAGGCGCAATCAATCATCAGCACACAGGTGGACGAACAGGAATCTCAGCAATAGATGCCCTGCAACAAATCATCACACCTTCTCAATCCTGGCTCGACACCCCTGCCACAACAGGACACCAAAAACAACTCCGACCCTCCATCCTCACCACAGACATCGAAGGAGCATTCAACTGCGTCATCCATCAACAAATGATTGCCATTTTTCTTCACTTCAAATTCCCCACATACCTCATACAATGGTACCGAACTTTCACTACCAACCGAACCATAGCTTTTAGATTCAACAACACCACAAGTCCAACAACACCCTTCAACAGTGGACTCCCACAAGGATCCGCCGTCTCCTCCATTGCCTTCACTATATACAGCGCTGCCCTAGACACCGAACCTTCACCCTCCAACCTCACTTATTCCAACACTTACATTGACGATAACGCCATGCTACAAGCAAGCTTTTCGCAAAAATTCGCCACCATGACACTACAACAACGCCTAAACTCTAAAATCCAAAGAGGATCATACCTCAACATCCTCTTCTCCCCGCCAAAAACAGAACTCATGCACTTGCGACTTAGCTCCAGAGCAAAAGACCCCACACCTACCCCCATCACACTCTATGATCAAAGCATCCTACCCTCTGAACAAAACCGCATGCTTGGCCTCATAATCGATCGAAGATTAACCTTTCACCAACACACTCATCACATTGTTGCTTCCCTTCTCAAAACCAAAGGAATCATCTATCCCCTTCTCAAATCCATACATCTCACCCCCGCCACGATACATCACATACTGCACATAGTTCACATTCCCAAAATGCTATGGGGCTCCCCCATATGGTGGATGGGCGCCCCCACCATCATAGACAACATTCAACCAGCATATCACAGCCTTGCTCGCCTCATCACTGGCCTCCCCAGGAACACCAAAATCCCCCAGCTACTACGTGAAGCCTCCTTACCACCACTCAACTTACTCCTGGATTATCACACACAAAAATATGGCATCCGCATTCTAAAAAACAATGCACATAATCCAGCCTTCCTTCCACTACTAAAATTCCTTCCACAAAAAACAAATTATAAAGGCACAGGGCTCAAAAGAATAGCCTCCCTACTTCAACCCCTCATCAACAATCAACCCCTCGAAAGACTTGACTTTCCCTTCCAACCACACTTCCTCACACCAAATTCCCTACGAATTTCCCAACTTTCTAAACAACAAACAGCCACACAACACATCAGCTGGACAGGCACCCTCACAAACGCCTGGCTTCTATACACTGATGGCTCCCTCAGCGAAAACGGACACACATCTTCTGGAGTCTACATCGCCCACATACGCTACGGCATCACCACCCAAACCTACACACATTCTTGCGCTCTCGGACATCACGCCGAAAATGAAGATGCTGAAATCCACGCCATGCAAGAAGCTCTATCTCTACTACTTCAACACATCATCTATCCAACATCCATTTACCTATGTGTCGATAACCAAAACGCCCTCAAGTCACTTATAGGAGGACCTACACACAACAAAGAATATTTATGGCACGCACTCAACGCATGCAATTCACTCCAGAACATAGGCTGCTCCATTAATGGAGTATGGACCCCTTCCCACACGCAAATATTCGGTAACGAAAAAGCCGATCAATTAGCTACGATCGCCCACAACAAACCCCTCTGCCCATGGCATCGCCTCACTCTTGGACACCTTTCACTCTTACCCAAAAAACATTTACTTAAAACATGGGCTTTCAACACCACAGAGCCCACCGCCTTCCACATTGCACAACACCTCACACCGCTTTCACGCAAACGATTCTCCAAACTCGCGAAAATACGCAACCAAGTACACTTCATTGATCCCACCGGATTGACTGACCCCCTCACATGCGCATGCGGCGAACAGGATGGCTCCCATCACCGCATCATGTCTTGCAAACTTAGAAATAAAGAACGACAAGATTTCTTTAAAGATTTGGAACCAAATTGGGATATTTTCTTTTCGCCTAAGTTAAATTTTTCTGATTTCTTTTCTTATATTGATTCCATTGGATTATAAGTATGCGCGAATAGTAGGGAATGATTGATTTGCTTTTCTTTCAGTTATCTTTCTTTCCTCGGAAATTTTTATTATTATTTATTTTTCTTTTAGTTAGTTATTTTTAACGGGGAGGATTTATTTTTGTAGTTGGCGGCGGATGAGGCGATATACTTTAGTATTAGGGCCGTAGAATTAAAACACTAAAAACACTAAAAAACACGCTAGAGGCAGTAACGGCGTACCCGTTACAGTACCTCCCTCTCCAAGAACCTGCCCTCAGGGTCTAGTTACAATGCTCGTTCTATATCTAGGTCTAGGTCTATGATGGTGTTGTACAGGTGAATTAAAATGAAAAGAGAATACCGCCGATAGGAAATGATCGAAATGCAGGAAAGATAGCCAGTATCATTGATAGGAAATAGAGACACAGGAAACATGGCTATGATAGCCCCTTCACTCGAGCATTCCTAGGCTTCTTGGGGTAGCGTTTGTGGAAGTCCAGGAGTGCGTCCTCCGCAGTCCTCTTCAGGTTCTCCCATGGTTCCCAAGTAGCGTCCTCCTGTTCGAATCCTTCCCAAAGCACTAGGTATTCCACCCTCTTCACCTGCCTGTTCACCCTCAAATCCACCACCTCGTTGACCACCCAGTTCTCCTGGCCTTCTATCTCCTCTGGCTCCGGTGGGGGCACTCTTCTCAGCGGGTCTTCAGGAGCCTTGTATGGCTCCAGTAGGCTGACATGGAACACAGGATGAATCTTCATCTGCGGGGGTAGGTCTAGCTGATAAGCCCGCTTGCCTACAGCCTTCACAACCTTGAAGGGACCGAGCTTCTTGCGGTCCAGCTTGTTCATCGGCCGCTTTGTTTGCACATTGCGGCGGTCAAGCATCACTTCATCCCCAGGCTTTACCTCTGGCGCCTTCATGTGGTGTTTATCATACCACCAGGCCATCCGGAGTCTTGCCTTTGCCAGGTTTGCGTTCATGTGTCCCCAGATAGTCTCCCACTGTGAAATGATCACCTCGCTCGCTGGATTGCTCCACTCAGTAGACGGCTTCGGTTTGGGCCAGTTGGTTCTAGGTTCGAACCCATAGTTGGCGCAGAACGGCGAGTACTTTGTGGCCTTGGAGATGGCAGAGTTGTAGGCATACTCCGCAAGAGGTAGTGACTCTGCCCAGTCGTCCTGTTGATAGGAACAGTACGTACGCATGTACTGCTCTAGCGTCTGATTAACCCGTTCCGTTTGGCCATCTGTCTGTGGGTGGAAGGCCGTCGATAGGTTCAGCTTAACTGAGAGGAGGTCCATCAATGATTGCCAGAAGTGGGACAGGAACTTGCTGTCTCTGTCTGAGACTATGTCCTCAGGGAGCCCGTGGTGCTTCCATACCTCAGTAAGGAAGAGCTTCGCCATGTCCTCAGTCTTATTCAGCGTTGGCAGCGGAATAAAGTGAGCCATCTTGGAGAAGCGGTCAACTATGACCCACACCTTGGTGTACCCATTGGACTCAGGTAGTCCCACAATGAAGTCCATAGAAATTGAGGCCCAATTTCCAATTTCAATTTATTTAGACAATCGCTAACCTAACTAGCTACTGAATGGCACGCGTATAAGAATACATGGCCTCATCCACCGCCAACCTCACGACCCCTACACTCCCAAGTTGCAGTCTCTATGGTACGAGACCAACCGCACGTTCCGTTACAGGACAGGCCACTAGGAAGCACAAAAGAAAGCATACAAGAACACCACGAAGGGAAATTCAAGCTTAGCGAATAAAAAAAAAAGTAAGACAAAAGGTAGGCTAAAAGAAAACATGATCAAGGTAAACGAAACTTGCCTAACAGAAATATAAAAACAATGCAACAATGAAAACAGTAAGTATGGTCTCTTACCAACCGCACATCCTTTTTACAGGCAGGAAATCGTTGTTGTTGGTATGAGGGGTGGGCAAAGTAAGCAGATCAGGCGTTTGCCGGATGAGGGGTGCGTTTCGCCAGATTGAGTTTGGCAAAGTGAGTGCAGGAGGAACGCTCAAAGGCGTGGTGTCCCTGTTTACAGTTGACGCATCTGATGGGGGGATGGGTGCACTTGGCTCCTTTTTGGCATCCTTTGGTACTGCATGGGTGTTGGGCCGTTGGGTGGGGCTCAGCGCAGATGGCACAGGCAATGGTGTTGTGGCAAGTCTGCTGGTGATGACCATATTGCTGACATTTCCGACATTGTGTGGTGGGAGAAATTGAAAAGTATTCCTGGACGCGGCAGGATTTGTTGAACATGGGGATGTAGGTTAACCCAAGGGTTGCCATGGTATATTTTTTGGGAAGGGCGATAACAATGGCTGAGGCTGCTTTCCCAGCTCTCTGGGCTTCAGTTGTGAGCCAGTGTGGGATTTGGGCAAGAGTGAGGGAAGGTGCGGCAGTGGCAATAGCCTCCTGTGCCTCTTTCATGGTGGTGGTGGTGGGAACGCCGTGGATGATGAACTTAGACCATCTGGAGTTGGGTCGCACATCGGAGATGGGTAGGTGGAGGAGGTTGCAGGCTTCTTCGATCTCTCTCTGATAAAGGGAGCAGACCTGTTCGCCAGATTCTGTGGGTCGGGTGAGGAGAACAAAATTGTATCTTTCTGTTCTGGTGCACATAAGGATGGAAGAATTGCGAGGGGAAAGAGTGATGTTGATGGCCTTCAAAAGGGCATCACTAGTGATTTCGTGGGAGGAGGTTGAGGTTTCCACAATGATCTCGCGATTGATCTTTGTGTACTCGGGGTTATAGAGGGGAGTGACCTTAGGCTTCTTGGTCTTGTTCGTGGTAGTGGTGGCGGGAGCAGCGGCGGCTTGCGCATATGTGGTGACTTTTGGGCCAGGAGCCTGTGGGGGAACAGGAGCTGGGTGTGGGACGAGAGGGGTGCTGGGTTTGGTAGAGATATCTCTAACCAGGGAGGAGAGGGCATTGTTGGCTCTAGAGAGCTCGTTGATGCGGGAGGTTAGAGTGAGAATGTCGGATGCCTGGTGCTCCAGTCTGTTGATGAGTGCTTGCTGGTTAAGTTGCATTTGCTCCGTTAAGGCTGCAAAGCTGTTCTGAATGGTCCAGAGCATGTATTGCTGGACGTCTTTGCCATCCTCTTCTGCTGGGACTTCGGGGGCGTAGTCTTGTTCAGGGGAGAAAGGGAGGTGGGAGGGGGGGGCGCTGGTTTGCTGGGGTGGGAGGGCTGAGGAGGAGGATTCCCCCATGTCGAGATCTTCTGTGAAGGCAGATAATGCAGTGGAGCCAAAGAGAGCCATCTCTTTTGAGGGAGATGGGGTTCTGGCTGGTTGTGGTGAAGGGTTGGAGAGCTGGCGCTTCCTGGGGATGGGGCCTTTCTTGCGGCCGTTCCCTTTGGTGAAGATGGGTGGCAGGCGCACGTCCACCAACTTGACAGGTGATGGGGAGGGTGAAGCTGAACGTCTAGGAGGTGTTTGTGGGGGATCCAGTGTGATTTCCACGGGTTGCGACCGTGGAAACTGAGAGCGGGGTAAAGGTGGTGAGAAATGAAGCCGAAGAGTTAAAGACTTTTTGCTGTGTGTAACGCCGTTGCAACGTAGCTTTTGGAGTTTTGCAGGGATCTTTTTCGCGTGCAGGATGAGGCCCAATTTCCAATTTCCAATTTCAATTTATTTAGACAGTCGCTAACCTAACTAGCTACTGAATGGCACGCATATAAGAATACATGGCCTCATCCACCGCCAACCTCTCGACCCCTACACTCCCAAGTTACAGTCTCTATGGTGCGAGACCAACCGCACGTTCCGTTACAGGACAGGCCACAAGGAAGCACAAAAGAAAGCATACAAGAACACCACGCAGGGAGATTCAAGCTTAGCGAATAAGAAAGGAAGACAAAAGATAGGCTAAAAAGAAGACTTAATCAAAGTAAACGAAACTTGCCAAATAGGAATGTAAAAACAATGCAACAAGAAAACAGTAAGTATGGTCTCTTACCAACCGCACATCCTTTTTACAGGCAGGAAATCATTGTTGTTGGTAAGAGGTGTAGGCAAAGTAGGCAGATTAGGTGTTTGCCGGATGAGGGGTGCGTTTTGCCAGAGTGAGTTTGGCAAAGTGGGTGCAGGAGGAACGCTCAAAGGTGCGATGTCCCTGTTTGCAGTTGACACATCTAATGGGGGGATGGGTGCACTTGGCTCCTTTTTGGCATCCTTTGGTACTGCATGGGTGCTGGGCCGTTGGATGGGGCTCAGCACAGATAGCACAGGCAATGGTATTGTGGCAAGTCTGCTGATGGTGACCATATTGCTGACATTTCCGACATTGTGTGGTGGGAGAAATTGAGAAGTATTCCTGGACGTGGCAGGATTTGTTGAACATGGGGATGTAGGTTAATCCAAGTGTTGCCATGGTGTATTTTTTGGGAAGGGCGATAACAATAGCTGAGGCTGTTTTCCCAGCTCTCTGGGCTTCAGTTGTGAGCCAGCGTGGGATTTGGGCAAGAGTGAGGGAAGGTGCAGCGGTGGCAATGGCCTCCTGTGCCTCTTTCATGGTGGTGGTGGTGGGAACGCCGTGGATGATGAACTTGGACCATCTGGAGTTGGGTCGCACGTCAGAGATAGATAGGTGAAGGAGATTGCAGGCTTCTTCAATCTCTCTTTGATAGAGAGAGCAGACTTGTTTGCCAGATTCTGTGGGTCGGGTGAGGAGAACAAAATTGTATCTTTCTGTTCTGGTGCACATAAGGATGGAAGAATTGCGAGGGGAAAGAGTGATGTTGATGGCCTTCAAAAGGGCATCACTAGTGATTTCGTGGGAGGAGGTTGAGGTTTCCACAATGATCTCGCGATTGATCTTTGTGTACTCGGGGTTATAGAGGGGGGTGACCTTAGGCTTCTTGGTTTTGTTCGTGGTAGTGGTGGCGGGAGCAGCGGCGGCTTGCGCATATGTAGTGGCTTTTGGACCAGGAGCCTGTGGGGAAACAGGAGCTGGGTGTGGGACGAGAGGGGTGCTGGGTTTGGTAGAGATGTCTCTAACCAGGGAGGAGAGGGCATTGTTGGCTCTAGAGAGCTCGTTGATGCGGGAGGTGAGGGTGAGAATGTCGGATGCCTGGTGCTCCAGTCTGTTGATGAGTGCTTGCTGGTTGAGTTGCATTTGCTCCGTTAAGGCTGCAAAGCTGTTCTGGATGGTCCAGAGCATATATTGCTGGACATCTTTGCCATCCTCTTCTGCTGGGACTTCGGGAGCGTAGTCTTGTTCAGGGGAGAAAGGGAGGTGGGAAGGGGGGGCGCTGGTTTGCTGGGGTGGGAGGGCTGAGGAGGAAGATTCCCCCATGTCGAGATCTTCTGCAAAGGCAGACAATGCAGTGGAGCCAAAGAGAGCCATCTCTTTTGAGGGAGATGGGGTTCTGGCTGGTTGGGGTGAAGGGTCGGAGAGCTGGCGCTTCCTGGGGATGGGGCCTTTCTTGCGGCCGTTCCCTTTGGTGAAGATGGGTGGCAGGCGCACGTCCACCAACTTGACAGGTGATGGGGAGGGTGAAGCTGAACGTCTAGGAGGTGTTTGTGGAGGATCCAGTATGATTTCCACGGGTTGCGACCGTGAAAACTGAGAGCGGGGTAAAGGTGGTGAGAAATGAAGCCGAAGAGTTAAAGACTTTTTGCTGTGTGTAACGCCGTTGCAACGTAGCTTTTGGAGTTTTGCAGGGATCTTTTTCGTGTGCAGGATGAGGCCCAATTTCCAATTTCCAATTTCATTTAATTTAGACGATCGCTAACCTAACTAGCTACCGAATGGTACGAGTATAAGAATACATGACCTCATCCACCGCCAGCCTCTTCTTCCCCGTTAAAATCATACATAATAAAGAAAAACTCAAAACAAAACATAACGAACAAACACACTCAAACGACTCAAAATCAAAGCGAAAATAAATAAAATATCCCCAATAACCGGAAACAAAAGAAAAACTTCCCCCGCCCGGATTACCAGTTTTCATTCTTTAATCAAGCAAGTTACAATTGGAAATTGCATCCAAATATGAATTTGAGGAAAGCTGAACTAAATTATTCATACGAATGAAGTGAAGTAAATCGGTTGCATTGGTATTGTCCAATATTGCTGTGTGCCAGTTGCTTCCCCATTGTGGGCGTGAAGAAAGGTTTAGCGGACAGTGTAAGGCTAGGTGGACTGATGATGATATTTCTCCGCATGCACATGTTGTTGGAGGAGTTAGTGGGTTTGGATCCGCTTTGGTTTGATTCGTGCGTAATAGGGAAATAGCTTGTGCTTGTGATCGTCGGAGGAATCTGATGACGTGAGGAGGATGTAGGGAGACTGGAATGGAAGCATTCCGCTGCCATTCTCTTAGGAGTTGTAATTTGGGTTGTAGGCATAGCCAGCCCAATGTCGTGCAGGTGTGTTTGCATGGATGTTTTGTTAGCCCTTCCTTGGCCAGGCGATCTGCTATCTCGTTGCCTGCTATGCCCATGTGGGATGGGGTCCAGCGTGCGGTGATCGAACAGTTTAGATTATGGAGGGTTTTGATGTGTGATAGGGTGTCGTTCAAAAATTGTCGGTTGGATGTGGGTCCTCCAGTTAGGGCTCTGATTGCGTTTTGATTGTCAATGCAAAGGTAAATGTCGGCATTGTCTATTGGTAAATTTTGGATAAGATATGAAGTGGCTTCCTGTATACCATGGAGTTCGGCATCTTCGTTTTCACATTGATGTCCGAGGTTGCAGTTGCCTGAGTGTGACTGGAGGGTTGTTCCGGCAAAGATGTGTTGTATGTTCCAGCCTGCTGCGGTGGTGCCTGTTTCGGATTTAGATCCGTCCGAATAGACTACCCAGGCATTGGAGAGGGAATTTATCCAATCTTTGTGGGATAGGGTCGCCGATTGTTTGGTGCCCACTATGTGGATGTTGTTATGAGGAAGATATGGGTGTGCGGGGAGGGGGAGGGCTTCGAGTGGGGGTCCTTGGAGGAGTTTAGAAAGAACGTTGCCAACTCTTTGTAGGCCTGTGCCTGTGAATTTATTGTGTTGTATGTATTGTTGTAGAATGTGGTGAAGGGGGTTATTGGGATTGCGTAGGATGCGTATTGCGTAAAGTTGTGTGCGCATATCCAGTAATAAGTTGAGGGGGGGCAGTCCTGCCTCTGGCAGGAGTTTATTGATGGGGGTGAATTTGGGGAGGCCGGTTATGAGTCGGGCAACCCTATGGTATGGGGGATTAAGTCGATTAAGAATGTCTGAAGTGCCAGTCCACCAAACCTCTGAGCCAAACAGGGCTGCTGGGAGGATGATGGTGAGGGCCAATTGATGTAGGAGGTGTGGTGTTGGGCCCTTGCTCTTTACGAGGTTGTTGACTAAATATAGCGATGTTCGTAGTCTGGAGGCTGCTTTCTGGCAGTGTGTGTGAAAGTTCAATCTTTGGTCCAGTGTAATGCCTAGGACCTTGATTTGAGGAGATGGGTCGATGGTTTTGTCGAAAAGATATATGCTTTGTTTTATTGATAGGCTGCTGCTGGAAGGAATTAGGTGGAGCAGCTCGGTTTTGGACTCGGAAAAGGATATGTTGAGGAAGTTTGCCCTTTGGGTTTTGGCTTTGTGTCTTTCGGTTAGCCTCTTCGTGGCATATAGCGGAGTTTTTGCAAGTTGTAGTGCAGTGTCGTCATCAATGTATATGGTAGACAATTCGTTAGTGGGGGCATTTGGGCAGTCCAATGCGGCTGCGTAGATAACGAATGTGATTGATGAAAGTGGTGATCCTTGGGGAAGGCCGATTTTGAGTGGGAGAGGTGGTTCCAGATTGCCATTTATTCTGAAGGCGAGGGTTCGATTGGAAGTGAAGCTGGACATCCATTTGATGCACCAGTTTGGAAATCGATAATGTTGGAGGATTTGGATTAGATGGGGATGAGAGACGCAATTGAAGGCTCCATCTATATCTGTTGCTAGGAGGGTGGGTCGGGGAGGTAGGCGCTGGGTTTTTCGATCATTGTTGGTGATTGGTATGAGGAGTTGTTTTTGTGTGGGAGTGAGTATCAGATGGAGTGAATCGATGGCAGATATGCCCGTTCTGGCTCCTGTGTGGTGTTGTCGGATAGCTCCGTTGAGGGTGGCATACCGTTCCAGACTTTTTGCTACTATTTTTTCAAGAAGTTTCCCTAGGCAAGATAGTAGGGATACCGGGCGATAGCTTTTGGGATCCGAGTAGTCTGCCTTGTTCGATTTAGGAATGGGGACGCAATGTGTGATTTTCCATCTGTCGGGCATATGGCCTGACTGTAGGAGATTATTGAATAGGGCGACAAGGAGTGCTGGTCGGGCTCTGTGTACCTCCCTAAGGGTGAGGTAGTTGAAGCCGTCCGCTCCCACTGCTGTACGCATGTTGGAATGTTGGAGTAGATTTTCTATTTCCTGAGATGTGATGATGTGTGTGTGTTCGCTGGTATCTATGAGGGGGGGAGGTAGGAAATCATTCGGGAGGGGTGGAGGTTCGTTTTGGGGAGGGAAGAAGGTTTGGCGGAATGATGCCCCGATGTCTTCATTGGTTGTGTTGTTTTGTATGGCTGGGATTGTGGATTTGTTGCGGGCGGAGGATTTATTTAGTAAATTCCATGCCGCGCTTGGGTTCATGCCTTTGAGAGTGAGGTGCCAGTGATTCCATTTTGCTTGGATAATTTCGGCTTTCCAGATGCGTCTCGTTTCATTGGCTTGGTGTCGGATGATGGGTGGGGAATTTGGTTTTCGTCGCTGTTTTTCTAGCCAGGCTAGTTTGCGCTTGAGAGTGGAGAGGTGAGGTGTCCACCAGGCTTTGGCTTGTGTTTTGAGTTTGGAGAAGGGGACTGCATTTTGAATGGCTTTGTTAATTAAGCTCTCGATGTGGTCGAGAGTGGTTTCAGTTGCCTGTGTGTTGCTGTAGTCGAAGGGGATGATTCCATCTTGTATGGTCTTGTGGAAAGTGGGCCAATTAGTTTTGGAATAGAGGAGTCGGGGTGAATAGGAGGGGGGGTGTAGATATAAGACGGTTTTCAATGTGATATGGTCAGAGTTGTGGTCGTCCGTGGCAGGTGCTGACCATGGACCTAGTATGTCTGTAAGGCCTCTAACGAAGGTTAGGTCAATAATGGAGGGGGAGTTTCCATTTCGCGGGAAGTGTGTGAATGTGCCTGGTTTGTTGAGGAGTCTGAAATTGTTTTCCTCTAGCCATTCTGTTACTGTTTCTGTAAGGTGTAAATGCCTGGAAAAATATCGATGGGAGGTTTCGGCTTCTTCTCCATACCACCACGGGTGGTGTAGATTGAAGTCTCCCGCTAAAATAGAATTTGTGTGAAAAGAATGTGATAATAATGGAAGATAATGGTTATCATTGGTGCGTGGTTGAAGATATAAGTTGCAAACTTCCAATTTGGTGTGTGCAGTTTGAAGGATGACCGCAATCATATTTGGATTCGGTTTAAGTGTGACTGTCGTTTTTATGTTGAGATTTTTTCGAATATAAATGACGACTTTAGGAAAAACACAAGGAAAATATATGTCGAAGTTGCTTGCTGCTGGAGGTAGGCCATTATGGTCTACCCAAGGTTCCTGTAGCATTTGGATAAGAATATTATTTGATGAATCAATGTCCCGAATTACTGAAAGAGTAGAGGCCTGTCCTTTGGCGCAGTTCAGTTGCTGCACTATGGCTATGCCTGATGAAATTGGGTGTGGCTGCATTAAGCAGTGTTGGTGTTAATTCGGGAGGATTTGAGGCTCTCGGTGAGCTTTGTGTAGGCGATGCAGACTTTGCGTTCATAGGCTTTATGTCCTTGATTGCAGTTGGCGCAGCGGATTGGGGGGTGAGTGCATTTGGTGCCTGCTGGGCATCCGGAGGTGGTACAGGGGTGCTTGAATGTTTCGTGGGCTTCCGCACATACTGCGCATTTGAAGTCCTTCTTGCATGTTTGTTGATGGTGACCATATTCTTGGCACCTTCTGCATTGTGTGGTAGGGGAAACGGCAATGTATTCCTGTACTCGACAGAAGGAGTTGAAGAGGGGGATTTGTGAGAGGCCGAGTGTTTCCATGGTGAATTTCTGTGGTAGGGCGATGACGATTGCTGAATGGGTTTTGTTGGCTCTAGCTTCTGGAGTTGTGAGTCAGCGGGGGGTTTGGGCAAGGGTGAAAGTAGGTACGGAAATGGTCATTTGTTCTGTGACTTCTGCCATTGTTGCTTTGGTGGGGATGCCGTGAATGATGAATTTAGACCACTTGGAGTTTGGTCTGGCTTCGCCGAGGGGGACCTTAAGCAGGGCGCATGCCATCTCAATTTCCTTCTGATAAGCTTGGCAAATTTGTTCGGCAGATTCATCAGGGCGGGTGGTTAGAACAAAGTTGTGCCTGGCGGTTTTAGTGCACATGAGGATGGAAGTGTTACGTGGAGCGAGCTCCTTGTTTATTGCGGTTAGGAGGGAAGAAGTTTCAACTGATGGTGGAATGTCGGCGGAGGTTTCCAAGATGATTTGACGGTTGATGGTGGTGAATTGGGGTTGGAAGAGCTTGGGAGGGAGGGCCTTCTTCTTTTTACCCTTGTTGACTTTGGTGAAGGGGGCTGCGGGTGCATTTGCAGCTTGTGCATATGTCATGGGCTTTCCGTCGTTGAGGAGGGGGGTTTGGGGTTTTTGTGCAGGTGGTTTTTGCTGCTGGTTGTTGGCTGGTGCCGGGGTGCGAGTGGGTTGGCTGGTGTTCTTGTCGATGGTTTGAAGGGACCTGGCCATGTTGTTGAGGGTGGTGGAAAGTTTTCCAACCATTTCCTGGAGGATCTTGGTTTGATCCGTGAGTCTAAGGATGTCGTTCTCCTGCATGGCGACTTTTGCAAGGAGGTGGGTGTTGTTTTCCTCCACTTGGGAGTGAAGACGGGCGAAACTGGATTTGGAGAGCCAGGCAAGGTATTGTTCAGTAGAATCTTCTGTGTCTACGTCGGGCATGTAGTCCTCATGCTTGTTGAAGTCTCTGAGCCAGTTGGGAGTGGAGTCATCGGGGAGCTCCTGCATTAGAGCTTCGTCGATGTACTGGGAATCGGTGGAGGGTCCAGCAGGAGCTGCTGAAGCAAAGAGAGATTGTCCAGTGGAGGGTCCAGGGGTCGCCATTTTAGTTGGTGATCCTGAGCGGGCGGGGGCTGGTGAGGGGTTGGAAAGGGTGCGTTTCTTGCCGATGAGGGGGAGGGTGAAGTTGGTGCCAAAGGTCACCAGCTTCACAGGGGATGGGGAGGGTGTGCGGGATCTCCTGGGAGGAGTTTGGGGCGGATCCAGGATGAGTTGGGGCAATGCGCCCGATGAAAGATTGCGAGTGCGGGGAAGTGGTGAGAAATGAAGCCGAAGATTTAGAGACTTTTTGCAGTGTGTAACGCCGTTGCAACGTAGCTTTTGGAGTTTTGCAGGGATCTTTTTCGCGTGCAGGATGAGGCCCAAGGGCGATAGGGAATCTCCAAGGGAAGCAGCTCTCCATACTTCTTATGGCGAGCTGTCTTATTCCTCTGACAGCTATCACAGCTGCGGACGTATTCCTCTATGTCCTTGTCCATGTTGGGCCAGTAGAAGTTCGCCTTGATCCTCTCAGCGGTCTTGTACTGCCCAAAGTGCCCAGCAATCCTGCTATCATGGTTCTCAGAGAAGATCTCTTGCCGGAGGTCTCTGCCTTCCGGGACATACCAGCGGTTCTTGAAGAACACCAGTCCCTCGGAAAGGGACAACGCCTGGTCGAGTCCAGTCTTCTTCTCCTCCAAAGCCTTACGGATCCCTTGCCACTGCTCATCTCCCAACGACGCATCTTTCAGCTTCTGCAGGAACGGCGATTGCAGCTGGTGAACTCTCACAGCACTGAGTCTGGCTGAGTTCATGACAAGCTGTCCAGGACGGAAAAACAACTGCGGCTGTGGAGCAGCAGGTTCACCTCCCTCTCCCAGACGGTGATCCCAACATCTAGATAGGACATCAGGCTTGCCATTCCACTCACCGGGTCTGTAGATGACCTTGAAATCAAACCCCGCCAGGTCCTCAGCCCATCTGGCCTACCGGCGGGTCAAAACCTTAGTACTGTTGAAGTACTCTAGGTTCTTATGATCGGTGAAGACCACAACCTCTCCCTCAACGGACTTAAGAAGGTGCTCCCATTCCCGGAACGCAGCTACTATGGCACCCATTTCCTTGTCATGGATGTCATAGTTGATCTCAGCTGGCGAGTGCTTCTTGCTATAGAAAGCAACAGGATGCAGTTTGCCATCCTCGCCATACTGGGACATCACAGCTCCCTTTGCAAAGTCAGAAGCATCAGTCTCTACAACTGTGCGTCTCTGTGGGTGGAAGTGGACCAAGATAGGCTCGCTGGTGAACAGCTGCTTGAGTTCCTCGAAAGCCCTGTCACAGGCAGCGGTCCAGTGCCACTTCCCTTCTTTCCTCAGCAGGTCAGTTAATGGTTTGCACACCTTGCTAAACCCGGCGATGAACCTGCGGTAGAAGTTGGCAAAGCCTAAGAAGGCTTGCACATCTTTCACATTCCTAGGGACTGGCCAGTCCTTCACGGCGTTGACCTTCTCTTTAGACATAGAGATGCCACGCTCGGAGATCTGGTATCCCAAGTACTCAACTTCCTTCAAGTGGAAGAAGGTCTTGTCTATGTGTGCATGCAGACTTGCCTCTCGAAGCCTCTGCAGCACCTTCTGAACAAGGCGTTGATGCTCCCCAATTGTCTCTGTGTAGATAAGTATATCATCTAAGTATACTATCACGCCCAGATCCAATAGGTCATGCAACACCTCATTGATCATAGCCTGGAACGACGAAGGGGCATTACAGAGGCCGAAGGGCATGACATTGTACTCATACAATCCATACCGGGTCCTGAACGCCGTCTTCCACTCGTCCCCTTTGGCTATCCTCAACAGGTTGAACCCATCCTTCAGGTCAATCTTGGTAAAGACCTTAGCGGTTCTCAGCCTGTCCCTCAACTCAGACATCAGCGGTAGCGGGTATTTGTCCTTTACTGTGATCCTGTTAAGGCCCCGGTAGTCAACGCAGATGCGGAGAGTACCATTAGGCTTAGGAACGAACAGGATAGGCGCAGCGGCGGGGGAATTGGATCTGGATATCTTTCCAGATGGTAGGGCCTTGTTCAGGAACTCCCGGAGGGCCTTAAGCTCGGATTCAGAGCAAGCATACAAGGGCCCGAACGGTGGCTTTGTTCCTGGTTGTAGGTTGATGTGGTGATCGAAAGCACCATGCTCCGGCAGCTTTGAGCTCTTCTCATTGCTGAAGACATCCGCCCATTCCCTGTACTCCGCTGGTAGCCTCAGGCTCACATCTCCTCCGCTATCATCATGCCAAACCGCAGCTCCAATCTGATGCACATTGGTCTGGTCTTCTGCCATCATCTCCCAGTCTTCGCACACCTCTATGTGGACGTCAGTGGGGATGCAGTTCTTGTGGCAGTAATCAGAACGCCAATGGATGCGGCCAGTATGCCAATCGATGTCTGGGTTGTGCTTCTGTGCCCATGAGATAGGTAGATACCTGGAGATGCCTCCCTCTAGAGGTCCAACCTCCCAACGGATCAGTTCCTCATGCTTGCCCATGACCATGTCTAGGGGGGCAGTAAAATACTCGCCAGCTCCCATCATCAGGTCTCCCTGGGCATCAAGCATCTGAATGGGAACCTCACGCTTTTCTGTTGGTATCCCTTCCTTCCTCACAAACTCCTTGCTGAGGATAGGTCCGGTGCAGCCAGTATCAAACAGGAACTTACCATGGCACCTGTTGATATGCTTCCGCACCTTCCAGTTCAACTCAGCCTTCAGTATAGGCCTCTGACCATGTACTGGCTGTGCTGGCGGTTCTTCTAGTCTTCTCTTCGATGGTGGGTTTCCACTAGGGCTATGGCTTCGCTGACGCTTTGCCTTTTGTCTCTCGGACAAGGTCTTACGCATGCCGTCATTGTACGGGGTGTAGCCTGTGGACATGACTGTTTGTACTGTGATACTAGCGCAACCAACGATGTCAATGATCGTTGAGCAGGTTTCTGTGCAGGTATCAATTATGGTTCTGAGCTGGGTATTAACTAGGAGAAGTTGCATATCGATCCAGCGATTTCGGCCTATCAGGCCTCCTCAGTACAACTGTTGTATGAACGAGATGATATTAAGACTAATGAACGGCTATCTAGTAGATCTCAGGATCACTATCCTCATCTACTACAAACAATCGCTCAGGTTCTGCCTTGAGAGGAACAGGACTATGGACTGCCGCTACTGCGGCTGCTTTTCCCTTCTTAGACTCTGGTGGAACAGCAGAGGCTTCTTGCTCTTCTGCTCTCTTCCTCTTCCTCGTGGCTGCTACTCTAGCTACCACAGGAACCTGAGTCCAACACTTTCCCCATGAATGGCCCTTCTTTCCGCACTTTAAACAGACGTCGGCCTTACCCCTCTCTGCCAGGATACTCTCTGGTATTCCTGTGAATGCGGACGGGTCAGTCAGGTACTTGTCTTAAAGGAAGGTAGTACTCAGACATACCTTTTAGCTCCACAGCTTTATCCTTCTTCGCTGGCGGAGTTTTATTCTCACCAGCGGCCTTTCTATCAGAGGTAGCAGCGGTACTCTGACCCTTCTGCTCACCCTTCTTCTTTCCACTACTCTCGCCACCACCCTTCTTCTCTTCCTTCCGTTCCGGGGGCCTTGTCTTCTTGTATCTCTCAAGAACATGACCCATGTGCCGGACTAGTTGAATCCTCTCATGGAGAGAGGCGGGTTTGACAGCTACCTTGGCCCAATCAAGGGCTAGTTCTGCGTTGAGACCTTGGGATATTTTATCATCCACTACCTCACCGCTATAGCCTGTCTTCCACATCAACTGCACAATCTGGTCCAAGATGGCATCGATACCGGCGGTCTGTGAGAGCTTATCCCACTTAGCTACCGCTTCTTCCCTGGTGACTCTATCCCCAAACGAAGACCGGAATGAAAGCGTGAAGGTGGCCCAAGAGAACCAGTGAGCATCCAAGACTACTGGACGCCCTGCGGCCCTATCAGCTGCTCCTTGGTTGATGAGGTTGTAGTAAGCCTCATACCAGTTGAGCACTGCGTTGCCTTCCAGGAGATTGCCAGTGTAACGGATCTTCATGACATCTTGTTGGAAGGAGGATGCTTCTATCGAGAAGACGTTCTCACACTGGCGTAGGAAACGGTTGACATCATGGGCTTCTCCCTTGAACTTAGCAGGCTGTGGTGCCTTGGGTTCTTGGGTCCTGCTGGCAGTGTTAGACATGCCGCCTCCTGCTCCCATCATCGTGGCCATCATTTCCATCATCCTCTTCTCCTGCTTCCTCATCTTGCGATGGTAGTACCTCTTCCAGGCTTTAGGATCTGCACCCTCAGGTTCAGAGTCGCTATCACTGGAATCCGGGTCCCTACCACCACCTCCTCCTACCCTTCTGCCTCCTCCTCCACCTCCTCCTTGTCCACCATTATCTCCTCCGTTGCCTGCTGCTTCTCCTTCCCCTCTATTCTCCTCCCTTGGTGTTGCCGGCCGGTCGAAGGGGGGCAGAGGTGAATTAGCAGGTGGTGTTCTCTGTGGTGCCCGTCCTGATGTGCCCTGAGGGGTTACAGGAGGCAGACCACCACCACCAGAGCGCTGAGATCCTCCAAGTCCCCAGGTACTCGAGCCGTAGCCGCGTGAAGGAGGTAGGGGTGTTCTGGATCAGCCAGAAAGGCCGAGGGGCATCCAGGACTCGTCTATAGGAGCCTGGCTTCGTGCTCTTCGTCGAGGTTGTGGTGCTGGAGGTGGGGGTGCGAGTGGTATGGGAAAGGACTCTAAAGGGAACGTAGTGTTAGACCTGGGCCTTCCTACCCTTTCTTCCGGAGCCTTGATGTGTAGCTGTCCACTCCGGATAGCTTCCTGCACAATGGTTAGGTAGTCCGGTGGAGCAGCCTGCTCCGGTAGATCTAGGTCCATAGGTTCCGTTCCGCTTAGTTCGTCCCTTGACAGCAGCAGGTGTTGCACTCGCTGCTGTAGGTGTTGGGCCTGATCATTCAGGTAGTTCATGGCATCCTTCATGAGGGTTTGCTCAGCTGACTGCCGTTCCTCTAACATCCGTAAGGCATGTCCTGCCTGGGCAACCGTGCTGTTGATGTAGCTCTTCATGTGCTCTTGGTAGTGCTCAAAGAACTCAGCAATGGTGACCGTGGACCGGTCTGTCCAGTTGGTCTGGACACCTGGGATGTACTTCTCGAGGGTTGTCTTTGGGGCTTTGACTAGCTGTGCATCTTCTCCATCTCCAACCGCCAGCGTCTTCTTCTCCCATTGAATCTGAAGGGGAGGAGCGGGTGCTCCTAACGCTGGGGTGTTGCGGCTGGAGGATCGTCCAGAACGTGATGCCATTGCTGTAGCTTGGGGTATAGGAGTGCTCGCTGTGGTAGTTCGATTGTACTGGTGCTGGAACAGTGATTTTGCAGATACTGCTCGTCCAGCCACTCAGGGTAGGTTTCCTGCCAATAGATGTGGTCAGGAATCGAAGGTTTCCTCTTCAAACAGCTGAAGAGGACCGAAAGCCAACTCATGTACCGGTGGGCTACAGGAAGTGATTCTGAAGGTGAAGTAGAGAGCTAAGATTCTACTGTAACGGGGGTAGGCCTAGGTAGGTAGGCTAGGTGTACGGCCGTTGCGAAATGGATATAGATCAAGTTCAGAATCCGATTCTTTCGTGCAAACTACTCAAGAATCTTAAGGGCTCAACTATCGCTGAAGAATAGAGCAGCAGGGTGGAGCATTCGCGATGTATTTAACACCTGCGTTCCGCAGTCCTCGCTCTGCCGTGCTCTAGTGGGGGACTGGGTTTGACCCGGAGTCCCATTGCCAAATGGACTGGTGTTCTACTCCGGAAGACCTTTCGTACTTCCGGGGGCTATGCTCCAAGAGCTGCCGCACCTCCATTAGCAATCTGACCACTCTAGACTCTATGAACCACCGGCATAGTCCTGCACACTGCAGTCCTACATGCGCGGCACAGTTCAGTCTAATCCGCATGTGTATTTTATTTATTTATTTATTTATTTTTATACGGCCCTGATACAAAGTATATCGCCTCAACTTCCACCGCTAAAACTTCCCCTAAAACAAAAACAAACAAAACAAACAAACTAAAAAAAACTTAACAAATAATAATATGAAAAACAATTTCAAATATCAAGCGCGTCCATAAAAGAAAAACAATTCGCAATATTTAAATCATTTCCAAAAAGAAAATCCCATTTAATATCCCGTTGTTCAAAAAATAATGCTCTTTCTGTAGTGTAAAGTGGGCAGAAAAGAATGCGGTGTTTGGTGGAGTCTTCTTCTCCGCATTGACAGATGGTGGGGGGTTGCCCCGGTAGGTGATCGGCTTTGGAAAGTTCGTTTCTGGCTTTCCAGATTCTTTTTGCGCGGTATAAAGGCAACTGAGCGATTTTTGGATTTAATCGTTTGGAATAAGGATGTGGGGGAATCCATTTTTGATGTAGGATTTTGCGTGGTTGGAGGGATAGCCAGTTCAATGTGGTTCGCGTCCATTTGCATGATGGTGAATGGTAGGCTTCTTTGGCTAAGCGATCTGCCATTTCGTTACCCTTGATGTTTGTGTGTGATGGGGTCCATTTGCCTATCACTTGGCAGCCGATTGATTGTAGGGTTTGTATGCTGGTGAGGGTATGCCAGAGGTATTCCCTATTGGCTGTGGTTGCGCCTGTTAGCGCCAGTAGGGCGTTTTGGTTGTCTACGCAAAGGAAGACTGGGGCGGGATAAATGATGTGGTTGATGAGTAGATGAGTGGCTTCTTGTATGCCATGAATTTCTGCATCTTCGTTTTCGGCGTGGTGTGCGATGTTACACTGATGTGAGAAGCTTTGTGTTTCAATGCCATATCGGATGTGAATTAGGTGTGCTGCTACAGATGTAGTTCCGTCTTCGGCTTTAGAGCCATCGGAGTATAGGAGCCAGGCGTTTTCTAATGTGCCAGTCCAGGATTTGTGTTCTTGGGCTGTTTCCTCTTTAGATTTGGAGGATATGAGAATGTTTTCGGATGAAAGGTAAATCGGTAGGGAGGGAGGGAGAAGGTTTTCAAGGGGTGGAGAATGTTGGAACAATGGTGTGAGAAGTGAGGCGATGCGTTTGAGTCCAGTTCCTTGGTATTCTTGGTTTTGTGGTAGTAATTTTATTAAGGGGAGGAAGGCTGGATTGTGGGGTCCTGTCTTTAGAATTCTGATGGCGTATTTTTGAGTATGCATGTCTAGTAGGAGGTTTAATGGTGGAAGGGCGGCTTCCGCGAGTAGCTTTTCAAGTTTGGTTCGCCGTGGAAGTCCTGTGATTAATCTGGCGAGCGAATGGTAGGCTGGTTTGATTCTTTCTAGGAGGTTGTCTTTGCCTGTCCACCAGAGGGGCGAGCCCCATAAGAAGTTGGGTATGGCTAGGGCATTGATGAGTTGGTGGAGATTGGATGGGGTGAGATTATGTGCTTTGGCCATGGTGCTGAGGCGTTGTGTAATCGCCCTGAGTCGGTTGGAAGCTTTGTCTGTTTGTGGGAGGAAGGAGAGTTTATCGTCAATGTGGATGCCAAGTGACTTAATTACTTGCGATGGTAGTATTTCAAGATTGATTGATGGTATGATGAGTGGAATGTCCAGTTTCCTGGGTGTGGTTTTTGTGAGGAAATGTATAAGTTCCGTTTTGGGGGGTGAGTAGTTAATGTTGAGGTATTTGGCCCTGTTGATCTTCCCCATAAATCTGTTTTGCAGGGTGATGTTGGCGAATTTAGTGCTGAAAGCTCCTTGTAAGAGGGCATCGTCATCTATATAGATGGATGAGTGTTGGAGGTTTGAGGGGGAGGGTGTGGCGTCTAGGGCTGCACTGTATATGGTAAATGCAATGGATGAAATTGGTGAGCCTTGTGGGAGGCCTTGCGGGAATGGTTTGGGATTTTCCTTTTGTTGATTAAAAGAAAAGGAAATTGTGCGATTGTTATTGAATTCTTTGTACCAATTGGTGATCCAATTAGGGAATGTGTAATGTTGGAGGATGTGGAGCATTTGTGAATGAATTACGCAGTTGAATGCTCCTTCTATGTCTGAAGTGAGGAGGGATGGTCTAATTTCCCTGTTGCCACTTTTGTTTTTGCTTCTGATGATTTTCCTGTCGAGCCACTCTTGAGCAGTGGTGAGTAGGTTGGCTAAGGGGTCAATGGCGGATATGGAGGTTCTTGCTCCTGTGTGTTGGGAGTTGATGGCGCCTGTGGTGATTGCGTAGGCCTCTAATTTTTTGGCTACGCATTTTTCCAGGAGTTTGCCTAAGCATGAAAGTAGGGAGATGGGGCGGTAGGATTTGGGTGTGGAATAATCGGGTTTGGATGCCTTGGGTATTGGAGTGATGAGGGCGTGTTTCCAACAGGGTGGCATAACTGAATGTAGTAATGCTTGATTGAAAATTTTTGGTATGAGGTTGGGGTCAGCGAGATGCGCTTGGGTAATGATTGGGTATGTTATGCCATCTGCGCCAGGTGCTGAGTTGTTGTTGGTTTTGGCGAGGAGTTTGCTGATGTGATTTGTTGTGATATATGGGAGTTCATGTGTGATGTTTGTGTGTGGGGGTTGTAGCCATTGCGGTGGTATTGGTTGTGGAGTAGAAATGTTGGGGGGAAAGAATGCCTTTGTGAAGATTTGGCATTTGTCCTGAAATTCGGATTTGTTTTCGAGTGAAGGGATGTTGGTGGGGGGAATGCGTCCTTTGGATTGTTTAATTGTTTTCCATAAGGTGTTGGGGTCGCTGGTGTTGAGTCTTTGCTGCCAGTGGTGTTCTTTGGCGAGCTTGACTTCTTTTTGCCATTTTTTGTGTAGATTTTTGGCGGTGAGTTTGTTTTCTGGTGTGGGGTGTGATCTGCTGTGTTTGTTTGTGGCGCTGAGGGCCTTTCGCAATTTGGTGAGTTCTTTAGTCCACCAAGATTTGGACTTTTGAGAGGGTTTGGAGAGAGGGATTGCGGCCTCTGTTGCTTGTTGTAGTAGGAGAGTGAGGGTTTCGCATGCTGTTGTGGTTTGCGCTTTGGTTGTGAGTGGCATGTTGTGTATGGGATGGTTTTGTATTATGCGATGGAATTTGTCCCAGTCTGCTTTGTGAATGTCCCTTTTGGGGCGGGCGTGGGTGTGTGCATTTAGAACAAATGTTGTAGTGATGGTTGCGTGATCTGAGCCATCTTTAAGGCCCGAGTCGCTTTCCCATAATTGGGCGAGGTGTTCGATGCCTTTGGATAGTGTGAGGTCAATTATGGAGGGGTTGTTGCCGTTGCGTGGGAAATGTGTGTATGTTCCCGGGTGATTGTGGAGGTGATATGCTTGTTCTTCTAGCCAGGAGACTAGGAGGTTGGACATTGGTCTGGTCCTGTCGATGGTCGGAAAGTGTAGATGTGTTTTGGCGCCATACCACCATGTGTGATGGAGGTTGAAGTCTCCGCAGATGATGTGGTTGGGTAGGAAGGTGTTGGTGGATAGGTAATTGTGCGATGATGGTAGGTGGTTTGCGTAGATGTTGGTTATGTCAATCGTTGAGTTTGGGAGTTTGATTTGTACTGTTAGGCAGTTGTTGAAGTATGTTGATTTTTGTATTGGGTTGAGGTGTGACTTGACGTAAGTGACACACTTGGGGTTCGGTGATAGAGGTGCGAATAATGTGAAGTTTGGAATTTGAGGCGGTAGACCAGTTGGTAGGCACCAGGGGTCTTGTAGTAAGAGTGCTATTAAGTTTTTGTTCGTTGCGGCGTGTTGGGTTACTGAGTGGGTGGAGGCCATTCCTTTGGCACAGTTCAGTTGCTGTACCTGGGCTATGCCTGATGATTTGGTTGTCATTTAATTTATGGTGTTGGATTTTTTGGAGCGATTTACTAGATATAGTGCTCTGGTTTTGGCTTTTTCTGGGCAATCGATGGCTGTGTGTTGATTGGTGTCGCAGCAAGCGCAGCAGAGGGGCATGTGGGTGCATCTTGCTCCTCCTTTGCAGGTGGGAGTGGAGCATTTGTGATCTTTGGTGTGGTGAGGTTGGGCGCATATGGCGCAGGCAGTGTCGTTTTTGCATGTTGCGTCATGGTGACCAAGTTTCTGGCAGTTTCGGCATTGGGTGGTGGGGTTGATGGGGTGGTATTCTCTTGCTTTGCATGTGGCATTGAAGAGGTTGAGGTATGTGAATCCAAGTGATTTGAGGGTGTGTTTGGCTGGTAGGGCGATGACGATGGAGGAGTGTTTTTTTCCTTTGCGGCCTTCTTCCGTGCTGAGCCATCTGGGTGCTTGCGCGAGTTCGACTTCAGGGAGAGCTGCTTTAAGTGCATTGGTGATGTCTGCGGTTTGGACTGGTTTGTCATTGAAGTGAGTTGGGACGCTGTCCAGGATGAATTTGGACCATCTGCTGTTGACTCTGGTGTTGGTGATGGGAATCTTGAGTAGTGTGCAGGCAGAGGTGATTTCGTGTTGGTATTGTGTGAGGAAGGTGTCTGCTGGCTCGTTGGGACGTGTGAGGAGCATTAGGTTGTCTCCATTGGTTTTCCTGACTGCGAGGATGCAAGTTTTCTGTGCTCCTAGTTTGTTATTTATGGCGTCAAGGATTGCGTCGGGGGTGATGGTTGTTGGGAGGGGTTCAGTGAGTTCCAGGATGATTTCTCTTTTGTCTGTGGTGTATTCTGGTTTGTAGAGTGGTTGGGGTGTTGGTTTTTTGCCCTTTTTGTTTTGGACTTGTTGGAATGATGGTTCCCCTGATGCCGGGGCAGTGATGTTGGTGTAGGAGGTTTGAGCTCCTTGTTTGGGTTTGGTTTGGTTGGTGAATTGGGGGGCTTGGATGGTTGGAATGATGGGAGCAGTTGGGGTGGCTTTTGCTGTTTGCAAGCTGTGTAGCCTGTTGTCCAGGGTGCGAACATCATTTTGGAGTCTGATGTTTTGTGCCTTGATGTCGGCGAGTTTGGTGAGGGAAGATTCGTGCTGTTTATGGCTGAGTTGAATCTGGGTTTTGAGACTGCTTAGCTGCTGTTCAAAGTCTAGCTTTAAGTCTGCGATTTGGCTCTGGATGAGCCAGGCGAGGTAGTTGGTGGCTTTGCCGTGGTTGAGGTTTTGAAGTTCCTCGGGCGCAAATTGGGTGAAGTTCATATCGGAGTTATAGTCTTGTCCTCCGATGTCTTCTTCATCTTCGTCGGCTTCGCTAGAAGAGCTGCTGTGGTGGGAGGGTGGTTTGTCCATCATGGGGAGGTCAGCTGCGTCAAAGGCAGAGAGCGCAGTGGAGCCTTCAGCTTGGGACATTGGAAGAGTTTTGCGTTGGATCGGAGGAGAGAGGTGGGAGGAGGTCTGCTTATGCGGCCAGCAACCTTCGGTGGGGTTGTTTGGACGCGGACAAAGTGCACTGGGGTTGCGATGGGTGAGGGGGATCTCCCGGGGGGAGTTTGGGGATCCAGAGTGATGGCTCCGATGCAGGAGGAGGTAAATTTCCTGAAGCGGGGTAAAAGTGGTGAGAAAAGAAGCAGTAAAGTTAAAAACTTTTTGCTGTGTGTAACGCGGTTGCAACGCAGAATTTGGTGTTTTCGGCTATTTCAATCAGCGATGTCGTGGCATGTGTATTATCTGTAGATAGCGCTGCCAGTGCGTTGCCTATCAGCTTCCGCTGATGCATACTGCACAGGTTGATTCAGAACTCTACCACTTCCTCGGAGTGGTAGATGCAGCCGTCTATGTGCCATCAGCTCGTCAGCTTATGCACATGCGGTTCCTCTGTATCAACCAGATCAGTGGGATGCGGTAGCTCTCTGCATGTGGGAGCAACCCCACCGATGCAGGCTCCTACTGTCCCATCAGTCCGGCCCTATTCTACTACACATGCTAGAGGCAGTATATAATAAGCGACCGCCCACCTCGCTTCTACTTTTCCCTTCATCATCTCCGACCGCAAATTCAACACCACCAACCACCTCTCCCAGAATCTCACGAAACCAAAAAGTCTCTATCTCTTTGGCCTCGTTCATCATCACACCCCATCTCGCTTCTGGGAACTCATCACTCCCATCGCTCCCCCATCAACCTGGCTCCCAATACTCCTCCCAGAGTATCGCCATCACCACCTGCAACTCCCGTCCGACTTGTTTGGTCCGTCACTTCGCCAACGCCAGTTGTCTCGCCCGAACTTCTCTTTTGATTCCTACTGTCCCATCAGTCCGGGGCCCTATTCTACTCCACATACTAAAGGCAGTATATAATAAGCGACCGCCCACCTCGCTTCTACTTTTCCCTTCATCATCTCCGACCGCAAACTCAACACCACAAACCACCTCTCCCAGAATCTCATGAAACCAAAAAGTCTCTATCTCTTTGGCCTCGTTCATCATCACACCCCATCTCGCTTCTGGGAACTCATCACTCCCATCGCTCCCCCATCAACCTGGCTCCCAATACTCCTCCCAGAGTATCGCCATCACCACCTGCAACTCCCATCCGACTTGTTTGGGCACCCATCACACCCACACCCCTTGCTGGGCGCAAACGCACCTCCAGCCACCTCTCCCCCCACCTCACCCGAACTTCCAACATGTCTGCACCTGAAGGCAGTACTGCCCTCTCTGCCTTCGATCCCGCAGACCTTCCAATGGAAGACAAACCTGCCTCCAACCACAGCAGCTCCTCCAGCGAACATGACGATAATGAAAGCGTCGGAGGTCAGGAATTTCATTCCAACCTCAATTTCACCCAAATTCCCGCCGAAGAAATGGCAAACATGACCAACTCCACCTCCACCAACTATCTTGCCTGGTTCATTCAAAGCCAATTCAATTCAATGAAAGACGAATCTGAAAGACAAATGGACACTCTCCTAGCACAAATCAAGTTCAACAACATCCAGAACACCAACACCACCTCCAAACTCGCTGAAATCAAAGCCCAAAACATCTCCCTCCAAAACACCGTACGCTCACTAGACGCCAGACTTCTACATCTCCAAACCAACCAAAGTGCAAAAGCCAACACCCCTGCCGCGAACAACAAAACTCCCATCACAAACACCAGCAAACCCTCCAACTCCAACAACAAAGCACAAGAAACCTACGCCAGCAAAGCCACAACAGCACCTGGCGAAGCCAACTTCACCACCGTCACCAACCGCAAAACCCCAAAAATACAACCACTATACAAGCCCGATTTCACCACCGACAAAAGAGAAATCATAATTGAACTTACCGAACCCCTTCCCGCCTCAGCCACCCCTGATTCCATACTCAATGCCATCAACAATCGTCTAGGAACTGTCAATACATGCATCCTGGCCGTTCGCAAAACCAACAACGACAACCTCATCCTCACCACCAAACCCAACGAAGCCGCTGATAAATTCATTGAACAATACGAACATGAAATCACTCTCACCTTTGCAATATCCTCAAGATCCCAATCACCAACATCAGAATCAATAGCAGATGGTCCAAATTCATCATTGACGCTGTTCCCCTCAACTTTAATCTTGAACCCGTCACTCCCACTACCATCACCAAGGCCCTTCAAGCCGCCCTACCTGATGTACAACTGGCCCAAGCCCCGAGATGGCTATCCACGGAGGAAAAACGCGTTGGCAAAAAAGCCTCCTCCATCGTCATCGCTCTGCCAGCCAAACACACTCTCAAGACCCTAGGCTTCACATACCTCAACATCCTCAACGCCACCTGCAAAATCCGCGAATACCACCCAATCAACCCCACCACCCAATGCCGCAACTGTCAAAAACTTGGACACCACGACGCCACCTGCAAGCAAGAAGTCGCCTGTGCCATATGCGCACTTGCCCACCACACCAAAGACCACAAATGCGACCAAATCACATGCAAAGGAGGCGCCAGATGCACACACATGCCACTCAGATGCGCTTGCTGCAACACCAATCAACACACTGCTATCGACTGCCCAGAGAAAATCAAGACCAGAGCACTTTACCTTGCTCAACGCGCACAAAAACTGAACAACCGTAATGATTAAACACACAACACAAACTACAGGCATAGCCCAAGTGCAACAACTGAATTGCGCTAAAGGAAAGGCCTCCACCCTCTCAGTACTCCACCACGCAAACATTAACACTCAACTCGCCATACTCGCATTACAAGACCCATGGTCAGAAGCCCAGGGCCTACCGCCAAACATCACAAACTTTCATCGCTTTTCACCAACAAACCAGAATCCCAAATGCGTCACCTACATCAATGCAAACATGAACCTCAACCCACGCATTTCAACCTCCTTCTTCAACAACGCCATCTCCATCATCATCACCACGGCCTTAGGCGACATCGAAATCTCCAACATATACGCCAATCACACACCAACAACATATACCTATCTCAACATGCATCACTTCCTCCCCATGCACATGATACTAGCAGACACCAATCTACACCACACATGGTGGTACGGATTTGAAACCGACACCCACCGCACCTCCATCAACAGAACCAGACTAATAGCCAACCAACTCGTGGACTGGCTAGAAGATCACAATTACCAACTCATCAATCACCCAGGAACCCTCACACACTTCCCCAGAAATGGCAACCAGAACTCCATCATCGATCTAACACCAACCGACAACAACAACGCCAAAGTGACTTTTTGGTCACAACTCCACCAATACTACTCCGATTAACGAGATTTTTGATTATTCGGAATCAGCTCACTGCCCTCGTTCGATCCTGCTATTGTACGTCGAGGTCGCTCTCGATTTGCAAAAGTTGTTGTCGAATTCGCTATTTTACCCCTCTTTTCCCCCCTACACCTCAAATTTTGAGATTTTGCAAAACCTCATATCTCCACCAATACTACTCCGATTGACTCGACCCCGGGCTTTTTGGAGTCCCCTCACTGTGCCCGTTCGATCGCCCTCTCGTTCGTTCGGATCGGAGCAGATTTGCAGAAGTTGTTGACACTTCCTGCTTCTCCACCCCCTCCCCCTCCGCCAGGGACCCCCCCAGGGCCCTACTACTACACCCCACCTCCTCCTGTCGGTTCAGGACCCCTCCATGTCTTCCTCTTCGTCCAGAGGCAGAGGGAGAGGGAGAGGCTTTCAGTCTCCCTCTCCTGGCGCAATTTCGCCATTCACCACCCCCACAACACCCACAGCACCCACTACACCCCCCAATTCGCGACTTTCTGCTCTCCACCATGGAGACCCAGAGCAGACCCCTACTCAGACCCTCCCACTGCGTCCTGCTGTTGCCCTTCAGGACTATGAGTCGCTCCCACTCCCTCCTGATTCTCAAGACCATGAGATGACAGAGTCTGAGTCTGAGCATGAGAGCATGGATGATTTCGTGGCTCCCACCCTCAACACCACAGCCAAGATCGCAGATGCTGTGATCCAAATCGCCAGAGACCTCCACCAGTATCGCCTCTATGTGAAGCAACTGGAGAGAGAAATCAGACGCCTCCAGAAGGCAGCCAGGAACCCCCCACCTCCCCCTACCATCCACAACGACCCAGCACTTGTGGAGAAGGTAGCAACTCTCACAACCAAGGTGGCAGACTTGGAGCAGAAACGCGCTTTAACTAGCATTCTGGCCACTGCCAACCTTCCCCCACCTCCAGCAGCTGCCCCAGCACCTGCACCTCACTCATGGGCTCAGGTTGCCTCTAAAAAGGCCTCCAGACCCGCCCCCAAGGCCTCCAAGGCCCCCAAACCACCCACCAACCCTCCCAAGCGCGACCGCACCCTCATCATTACCAGGAATGGTCTACCCATTCCTGATGATGTTACCCCACTTACCATTCGCAATGCAGTCAATGCAGCCTTAGAAAGCCCATTGATTGCAGAGGTGCGATTTACACCTGCCCACCATGTGCAGCTCATTGCTGTCACCACCACCACCTCCGACACACTCCTCAAGCAGAGATCAAAGCTTGAGGAGATTGTGAGATCCACCATCCCCAATGCCAACAGCCTGGAGAAAGAAGTCACTCTCTTCCAGGTTGTTTTGCACAACGTACCCACCTCCATTCCTTCTGGCGAAGAAGGATTCCAACACATCAGGTCAGAGGTTGAACAGTTCAACCCTGGCACTACCCTCATGCGCGACCCTCGCTGGCTCACCAGACCAGAGCAGAGAGAGGGCAAGCAGGCTTCCTCCATGGTTTTGACCATCCAGGGGAAACAACCTGCCACCACTGCCCTTGAGAGAGGGCTCTCCCTTTTCGGACGCCGCCTCAAGGTTTCCAAATACCTTCGCTTTGGACAGGACACCCAATGCACCCACTGCCTGGCCTTTGGCCACCACCAACAACGCTGTACCAGCAAGACCCCCATCTGTACCATCTGTGCTGGGCCTCATACAGTGTCAACACACACCTGCGGCAAACCTTCCTGCCATGTCAAAGGATCTCCCTGCCTCCACACCATCCTCCGCTGCGCCAACTGTGGTGAACAACATCGTGGTAACTCCCCTGAGTGCCTCAAACTCACAGCAGCAAGACTAGCTGCAAGCGAAAGACAGAATCGCATGCAAATCTAAGTCTCCCCCCCACCCTTACGACTTCACCTCCCTTGACAGTGCTCGGATTGTTGGAGGGACGTGCTATAGGCACAAAGCATGTGCTGGTGAAAGAAGAATGCCCAGGGTAGTTTTGTCCTGTGAGAGAGGGCACTAGATCGGGGTATTAACACATAAACTGAAGATTAGCCGTAGAGGGCTGAGTTGGACCCAGTGGGAGGAATCGGGTAGTTAGTTGCGTTTTGTTTTGTTTTCTGTTTGGTTTTCTCTATATGTATGCCATATCCGTTTCGGATTTATGCAGTATGAAATATAAATAAATAAATAAATAAATAACCATCATCGATCTCACCCTATTCAAAAACATACAACAATATCTCATAACGTGGCAATCCGATCAAGGACTAAGGGATAACTCTGATCACACCCTAATCACAACCACCATATTTCTCCCACCAAAACCCACAGCCACACCCAAACGCAACCTCAGCAAAGCAAACTGGAGTCAATTCCACAACATAATAAGACAATCAGCACTCAATAATTCCCAGCCCACCAACGCCAGTGAAACCACCAAAGAATGCGAACAGCTCACCTCTCTCATACAATTCGCCACCATAACAGCCATACCTTTATCGAAACCCAGCCAACACTCCAAAGGCTGGTGGACCACCGAACTCTCCAAATTAAAAAGGAAAATAAACGCCGTCAATCACATAACCAAACAACCCAACCCACCACAACACGCCAAAAGCCTCCTCAAAAACCTTCGAGTGCAATGGAAAACCGAAATCAATGAAGCCAAAAAACACCACTGGCACCAACGGCTCTCCACCAACGATCCCAAACAAATATGGCAAGCCATCAAACAAACCAATGGACGCAGACCCCCCACTACCATACAACCCCTACACAATGCACCTAATTTCGAAGCACAATGCAATGCTTTTAAATCCACCTTCTTCCCACCTATCCTCGCCTCTCCCCAGCCTCTACCACAAAACTGGCTTCCCCCACCCGCATCAGATCAATCCATCAACACACCTCATATCACCCCAGAGCTAATCTCTAAATTGCTCGCCAAAACCTCCGCCGCATCCGCTCCAGGACATGACGGAATCCTTTATCCCCACATACAACATGCCCATCAAGCCGCCCCTCAACTCATTCCCAAAATCTTCACGGCTGCCCTCCGCTTTGGTGCCTTCCCTGATATATGGAAACAGGCAATTATCACACCCATACCTAAATCAGGCAAAGACGATTATTCCAAACCCAACGCCTACCGCCCCATTTCAGTACTATCATGTCTTGGTAAACTCCTAGAACGCATCATCACCAGACAATTAGAAATTGCAGCAATAAATTCAGGCGCAATCAACCACCAACAAACAGGTGGACGCACAGGAATCTCGGCAATAGACGCCCTACAACAAATCATCACACCATCCCAATCCTGGCTTGACACTCCTGCCACAACAGGACACCAAAAACAACTACGACCCTCCATTCTCACCACAGACATTGAAAGAGCCTTCAACTGCGTCATACATCAACAAATGACTGCGATCTTCCTTCACTTCAAATTTCCCACATACCTCATACAATGGTACCAAAGTTTCACCACCAATCGAACAATAGCCTTTCGCTTTAACAGCACCACAAGCCCAACACTACCCTTCAACAGCGGACTCCCCCAAGGATCTGCCGTTTCATCCATCGCCTTCACCATATACAGTGCTGCGCTAGACACTGAACCATCACCATCCAATCTCACTTATTCTAACACTTACATTGATGACAACGCCATGCTACAAGCAAGCTTCTCACAAAAGTTTGCCACCATAACACTACAACAACGCCTCAACCTCAAAGTTGAAAGAGGTTCACACCTCAATATTCTCTTTTCCCCACCCAAAACGGAATTCATGCACTTAAGACTCAGTTCCAGAACCAAAGACCCCACCCCTACCTCCATCACACTCTACGATCAAAGCATATCACCCACCGAACAAAACCGTATGCTAGGTCTTATAATTGATCGAAAATTAACCTTCCCCCAACACACTCATCACATCGTCGCCTCCTCCTCAAAACTAAAGGAGCCATCTACCCCCTGCTCAAATCCATACACCTCACCCCCGCCACAATACATCACATATTACACATAGTCCACATCCCCAAGATGCTACGGGGCTCCCCCATATGGTGGACAGGTGCACCCACCCTAATAGACAACATTCAACCAGCATATCACAGCCTTGCCCGCCTCATCACGGGCCTTCCCAGATACACTAAAACAACCCATCTACTACGCGAAGCCGCCCTACCACCGCTTAACCTACTGCTTAACTATCATTCACAAAAATATGGCATACGCATTCTAAAAAATAACGCGTACAACCCAGCCTTTCTCCCACTACTCAAGTTCCTCCCACAAACAACAGAATACAAAGGGACAGGACTCAAAAGAATAGCCTCCCTGCTTCAACCCCTCATCAATAATCAACCCCTCGAAAGACTTGAATTTCCCTTCCATTCTCCATTTCTTACACAAAGCTCCCTACAAATTTCCCAGCTCTCCAAACAACAAACAGCCACGCAACACATCAACTGGACAGGCACACTAGAAGATTCCTGGCTCCTTTACACAGATGGCTCCTTCATTGACAACGGACATTCATCCTCCGGCGTATACATCGCTCACATACGATATGGCATCACCACACAAACTTACACACATTCCTGCGCCCTCGGATATCATGCCGAGAATGAAGACGCCGAAATTCACGCCATACAAGAAGCCTTAAACCTTTTGCTTCAACACATCGTCTACCCTGCTTCCATACACATATGCGTTGACAATCAAAATGCCCTAAAGTCACTCGCAGGAGGACCCACACATAACAAGGAATACCTGTGGCACGCACTCAACGCGTGCAATTCACTTCAAAACATAGGATGCTCCATTAGTGGCATATGGACCCCCTCTCACACACAAATTTTTGGCAACGAGAAAGCCGATCAACTGGCCACACTCGCCCACAACAAACCCCTTTGCCCATGGCACCGTCTCACCCTTGGACACCTTTCACTCCTACCCAAGAAACACTTACTCAAATCATGGGCCTCTAACACCCAAGAGCCCGTCGCACTTCACATCGCGCAACACCTCACACCACTATCACGAAAACGATTTTCCAAACTTGCGAGGATACGCAATCAAGCGCACTTCATTGATCCCACCGGATTCACCGATCCCCTCATATGCACATGCGGCGAACAGGATGGCTCCTACCATCGCATCATGTCCTGTAAACTCAGAAATAAAGAACGAGAAGATTTCTTTAAAAATTCAGAACCAGATTGGAATGTTTTCTTTTCGCCTAAGTTAAATTTTTCCGAGTTCTTCTCCTATGTTAATCTTTTAGGGTTTTAAAAATTATGCGAATAAGTAGGGGGATGATTGATTTGATTTTTCTTTCGATTATTTCCTTCGTTAAAAAATTGTTATTATTTTTCTTTATTATGTTTAAAAATTGGTTCGGAAACAGGGAGGATTTATTTGTAGTTGGCGGCGGATGAGGCGATATACTTTAGTATCAGGGCCGTAGAATTAAAACACTAAACACTAAAACGCTAGAGGCAGTATATAATAAGCGACCGCCCACCTCGCTTCTACTCTTCCCTCCATCATCTCCGACCGCAAACTCAACACCACAAACCACCTCTCCCAGAATCTCACGAAACCAAAAAGTCTCTATCTCTTTGGCCTCGTTTATCATCACACCCCATCTCGCTTCTGGGAACTCATCACTCCCATCGCTCCCCCATCAACCTGGCTCCCAATACTCCTCCCAGAGTATCGCCATCACCACCTGCAACTCCCATCCGACTTGTTTGGGCACCCATCACACCCACACCCCTAGCTGGGCGCAAACGCACCTCCAGCCACCTCTCCCCCCACCTCACCCGAACTTCCAACATGTCTGCACCTGAAGGCAGCACTGCCCTCTCTGCTTTCGACCCCGCAGACCTTCCAATGGAAGACAAACCTGCCTCCAACCACAGCAGCTCCTCTAGTGAACATGACGATGACGAAAGCGTCGGAGGTCAGGAATTTAATTCCAACCTCAATTTCACCCAAATTCCCGCCGAAGAAATGGCAAACATGACCAACTCCACCTCCACCAACTATCTTGCCTGGTTCATTCAGAGCCAATTCAATTCAATGAAAGACGAATTTGAAAGACAAATGGACACTCTCCTAGCACAAATCAAATTCAACAACATTCAAAACACCAACACCACCTCCAAACTTGCCGAAATCAAAGCCCAAAACATCTCCCTCCAAAACACTGTACGCTCATTAGACGCCAGGCTTCTACATCTCCAAACCAACCAAAGTGCAAAAGCCAACACCCCTGCCGCAAACAACAAACCTCCCACTACAAACACCAGCAAACCTTCCAATTCCAATAACAAAGCACAAGAAACCTATGCCAGCAAAGCCACAACAGCACCTGGCGAAGCCAACTTCACCACCGTCACCAACCGCAAAACCCCAAAAATACAACCACTATACAAGCCCGATTTCACTACCGACAAAAGAGAAATCATAATTGAACTTACCGAACCCCTTCCCACCTCAGCCACCCCAGATTCCATTCTCAATGCCATCAACAATCGTCTAGGAACTGTCAACACATGCATCCTGGCCGTTCGCAAAACCAACAACGACAACCTCATCCTCACCACCAAACCCAACGAAGCCGCTGACAAATTCATTGAACAATACGAACATGAAATCACCTCAGCCTGCAATCTCCTCAAGATCCCAATCACCAACATCAGAATCAACAGCAGATGGTCCAAGTTCATCATCGACGCTGTCCCCCTCAACTTCAATCTTGAACCTGTCACACCCACTACCATCACCAATGCCCTTCAAGCCGCCCTACCTGACGTACAACTAGCCCAAGCCCCGAGATGGCTATCTACGGAGGAAAAACGCGTTGGCAAAAAAGCCTCCTCCATCGTCATCGCTCTGCCAGCCAAACACACCCTCAAGACCCTAGGCTTCACCTATCTCAACATCCTTAACGCCACCTGCAAAATCCGCGAATACCATCCAATCAACCCCACCACCCAATGCCGCAATTGTCAAAAACTTGGACACCACGACGCCACCTGCAAGCAAGAAGTCGCCTGTGCCATCTGCGCACTTGCCCACCACACCAAAGACCACAAATGCGACCAAATCACATGCAAAGGAGGCGCCAGATGCACACACATGCCACTCAGATGCGCCTGCTGCAACACCAACCAACACACTGCCATCGACTGCCCAGAGAAAATGAAGACCAGAGCACTCTACCTTGCTCAACGCGCACAAAAACTGAACAACCGTAATGATTAAACACACAACACAAATCACAGGCATAGCCCAAGTGCAACAACTGAATTGCGCTAAAGGAAAGGCCTCCACTCTCTCAGTACTCCATCACGCAAACATCAACACTCAACTCGCCATACTCGCACTACAAGACCCATGGTCAGAAGCCCAGGGCCTACCGCCAAACATCACAAACTTTCATCGTTTTTCACCAACAAACCAGAATCCCAAATGCGTCACCTACATCAATGCAAACATGAACCTCAACCCACGTATTTCAACCTCCTTCTTCAACAACGCCATTTCCATCATCATCACCACGGCAATAGGCGACATCGAAATTTCCAACATATACGCCAATCACACACCAACAACATACACTTATCTCAACATGCACCACTTCCTCCCCATGCACATGATATTAGCAGACACCAATCTACACCACACATGGTGGTACGGACTTGAAACCGACACCCATCGCACCTCCATCAACAGAACCAGACTAATAGCCAACCAACTCGTGGACTGGCTAGAAGATCACAATTACCAACTTATCAATCACCCAGGAATCCTCACACATTTCCCCAGAAATGGCAACCAAAATTCCATCATCGATCTCACCCTATTCAAAAACATACAACATTACCTCATAACGTGGCAATCCGATCAAGGACTAAGGGATAACTCTGATCACACCCTAATCACAACCACCATATTTCTCCCACCAAAACCCACAGCCACACCCAAACGCAACCTCAGCAAAGCAAACTGGAGTCAATTCCACAACATAATAAGACAATCAGCACTCAATAATTCCCAGCCCACCAACGCCAGTGAAACCACCAAAGAATGCGAACAGCTCACCTCTCTCATACAATTCGCCACCATAACAGCCATACCTTTATCGAAACCCAGCCAACATTCCAAAGGCTGGTGGACCAACGAACTCTCCAAATTAAAAAGGAAAATAAACGCCGTCAATCATATAACCAAACAACCCAATCCACCACAATATGCCAAAAGCCTCCTCAAAAACCTTCGAGTGCAATGGAAAACCGAAATTAATGAAGCCAAAAAACATCACTGGCACCAACGGCTCTCCACCAACGATCCCAAACAAATATGGCAAGCCATCAAACAAACCAATGGACGCAGACCCCCCACCACCATACAACCCCTACACAATGCACCTAATTTCGAAGCACAATGCAATGCTTTCAAATCCACTTTCTTCCCACCCATCCTCGCCTCTCCCCAGCCACTACCACAGAACTGGCTTCCCCCACCCGCATTAGATCAATCCCTCAATACACCTCATGTCACCCCAAAACTAATTTCTAAATTGCTCGCCAAAACCTCCGCCGCATCCGCTCCAGGACATGACGGAATCCTTTATCCTCACATACAACATGCCCATCAAGCCGCCCCCCAACTCATTCCCAAAATCTTCACGGCTGCCCTCCGCTTTGGCGCCTTCCCTGATATATGGAAACAGGCAATCATCACACCCATACCTAAATCAGGCAAAGACGATTATTCCAAACCCAACGCCTACCGCCCCATTTCACTACTATCATGTCTTGGTAAACTCCTAGAACGCATCATCACCAGACAACTAGAAATTGCAGCAATAAATTCAGGCGCAATTAACCACCAACACACAGGTGGACGCACAGGAATCTCGGCAATAGACGCCTTACAACAAATTATCACACCATCCCAATCCTGGCTTGACACTCCTGCCACAACAGGACACCAAAAACAACTACGACCTTCCATTCTCACCACAGACATTGAAGGAGCCTTCAACTGCGTCATACATCAACAAATGACTGCGATTTTTCTTCACTTCAAATTTCCCACATACCTCATACAATGGTACCAAAGCTTCACCACCAACCGAACAATAGCTTTTCGCTTTAACAGCACCACAAGTCCAACACTACCCCTCAACAGCGGACTCCCCCAAGGATCTGCCGTTTCATCCATCGCCTACACCATATACAGTGCCGCGCTAGACACTGAACCATCACACTCCAATCTCACTTATTCTAACACCTACATTGACGACAACGCCATGCTACAAGCAAGTTTTTCACAAAAATTCGCCACCATAACACTACAACAACGCCTCAACCTCAAAGTTGAAAGAGGTTCACACCTCAATATCCTCTGCTCCCCACCCAAAACGGAACTCATGCACCTAAGACTCAGTTCCAGAATCAAAGATCCCACTCCCACTGCCATCACGCTCTACAATCAAAGCATATCACCCACCGAACAAAACCGTATGCTAGGCCTTATAATTGATCGAAAACTAACCTTCCACCAACACACTCATCACATCGTCGCCTCCTTACTCAAAACCAAAGGAGCCATTTACCCCCTGCTCAAATCCATCCACCTCACCCCCGCCACAATACATCACATTTTACATATAGTCCACATCCCCAAGATGCTATGGGGCTCCCCCATATGGTGGACAGGTGCACCCACCCTAATAGACAACATTCAACCAGCATATCACAGCCTCGCCCGCCTCATCACGGGCCTTCCCAGATACACTGAAATAACCCACCTATTACGTGAAGCCGCCCTACCACCGCTCAACCTACTGCTAAACTATCATTCACAAAAATATGGCATACGCATTTTAAAAAACAACGCGTACAACCCAGCCTTTCTCCCACTACTCAAGTTCCTCCCACAAACAACAGAATATAAAGGGACAGGACTCAAAAGAATAGCCTCCCTGCTTCAACCCCTCATCAACAACCAACCCCTCGAAAGACTTGAATTTCCCTTTCATTCTCCATTTTTAACACAAAGCTCCCTACAAATCTCCCAGCTTTCCAAACAACAAACAGCCACGCAACACATCAAGTGGACAGGCACATTAGAAGACTCTTGGCTCCTTTACACAGATGGCTCTCTCATTGACAACGGACATTCATCCTCCAACGCATACATCGCTCACATACGATATGGCATCACCACACAAACATACACACATTCCTGCGCCCTCGGATACCATGCCGAGAATGAAGACGCCGAAATTCACGCCATACAAGAAGCCTTAAATCTTTTGCTTCAACACATCGTCTACCCTGCTTCCATATACATATGCGTTGACAACCAAAATGCCCTAAAGTCACTTGCAGGAGGACCCACACATAACAAGGAATACCTGTGGCACGCACTCAACGCGTGCAACTCACTTCAAAACATAGGATGTTCCATCAGTGGCATATGGACTCCCTCTCACACACAAATTTTTGGCAACGAGAAAGCCGATCAACTGGCCACACTCGCCCACAACACACCCCTTTGCCCATGGCACCGTCTCACTCTTGGACACCTTTCACTCCTACCCAAGAAACACCTACTTAAATCATGGGCCTCCAACACCCAAAAGCCCGTCGCGCTTCACATCGCGCAACACCTCACACCATTATCACGAAAACGATTCTCCAAACTTGCGAAGATACGCAATCAAGCGCACTTCATTGATCCTACCGGATTCACCGATCCCCTTATATGCACATGCGGCGAACAGGATGGCTCCTACCATCGCATCATGTCCTGTAAACTCAGAAACAAAGAACGAGAAGATTTCTTTAAAAATTCAGAACCAGATTGGAGTGTTTTCTTTTCGCCTAAGTTAAATTTTTCCGAGTTCTTTTCTTACGTTAACCTTTTAGGGTTATAAAAATTATGCGAATAAGCAGGGGGATGATTGATTTGATTTTCCTTTCGATTATTTCCTTCGTAAAAATTGTTATTATTTTTCCTTTATTATTATGTTTAAAAGTTGGTTCGGAAACGGGGAGGATTTATTTGTAGTTGGCGGCGGATGAGGCGATATACTTTAGTATCAGGGCCGTAGAATTAAAACACTAAAACACTAAAACACGCTAGAGGCAGTATATAACAAGCGACCGCCCACCTCACTTCTACTTTTCCTCCATCATCTCCGACCGCAAACTCAACACCACAAATTACCTCTCCCAGAACCTCACGAAACCAAAAGTCTTTATCTCTTTGGCCTCGTGTATCACTACACCCCACCTCGCTTCTGGGAACTCATCACTCCCATCGCTCCCCCATCATCCTGGCTCCCAATACTCCTCCCAGAGTATCGCCATCACCACCTGCAACTCCCGTCCGACTTGTTTGGGCACCCATCACACCCACACCTCTCGCTGGGCGCAAACGCACCTCCAGCCACCTCTCTCCCCACCTCACCCGCACTTCCAACATGTCTGCACCTGAAGGCAGCACCGCCCTCTCCGCCTTTGATCCCACTGATCTCCCAATGGAAGATAAACCCACCTCCAACCACAGCAGCTCCTCCAGCGAACACGATGACGACGAAAGCGTCGGAGGCCAAGCATACAATTCCAACCTCAACTTTACTCAAATCCCTGCCGAAGACATGGCGAATATGACCAATGCCACCTCCACCAACTACCTTGCCTGGTTCATCCAAACCCAATTCAACACCATGAAAGATGAATTTGAAAGACAAATGGACAGTCTCCAAGCCCAGATCAAATTCAACAACATCCAAAACACAAACACCACCTCAAAACTCGCCGAAATTAAAGCACAAAACATCTCCTTCAAAACACAGTCCGCTCCTTAGACGCCAGACTCCTCCACATTCAAACCAACCAAAACGTTCAAACCACCCCTTCCAACATGAACAGCAAACCTTCCACCACAAACACCACCAAACCACCCATCAACCCCGCCAAAACACAAGAATCCTACGCCAGCAAAATCACAGCTGCACCCGGCGAAGCAAACTTCACAACCGTCACCAACAAAAAGACCCCGAAAATTCAGCCATTATACAAACCTGAGTTCACCACCGACAAAAGGGAAATCATCGTCGAACTCACAGAACCCCTACCCACCTCAGCCACTCCAGATTCCATACTAAACGCCATCAACAACCGACTAGGATCCGTCAACACATGCATCCTAGCAGTCCGAAAAACCAATAATGACAACCTCATCCTCACCACCAAACCAAATGAAGCCGCTGACAAATTCATCGAACAATTTGAACATGAAATCACCTCAGCATGCAATCTCCTCAAAATCCCAATCACCAACATCAGAGTCAACAGTAGATGGTCAAATTCATCATCGACGCCGTCCCCTTACCTTCAACCTCGAACCTGTCACACCCACCACTATTACCAATGCCCTCCAAGCCGCCATTCCTGACGTACAGCTAGCCCAAGCCCCAAGATGGCTCTCCACAGAAGAAAAGCGAGTCGGCAAGAAAGCCTCCTCCATCGTCATCGCCCTACCAGCCAGACACACCCTCAAATCCCTGGGCTTTACCTACCTCAACATCCTAAACGCCACATGCAAAATCCGCGAATATCACCCCATAAACCCAACCACCCAATGTCGCAACTGTCAAAAACTAGGACACCATGACGCCACATGCAAACAAGAAATCGCCTGCGCCATCTGCGCACTTGCTCACCACACCAAAGACCACAGATGCGATCAAATCACCTGCAAAGGAGGCGCCAGATGCACGCACATGCCCCTCAGATGCGCATGCTGCAACACTAATCAACACACCGCCATCGACTGCCCCGAAAAAATGAAAACCAGAGCACTCTACCTTGCTCAACGCGCACATAAACTCAACAACCATAATGATTAAACACACAACACAAATCACAGGCATAGCCCAAGTGCAACAACTGAATTGCGCTAAAGGAAAGGCCTCCACTCTTTCAGTACTCCATCACGCAAACATTAACACTCAACTCGCCGTACTCGCACTACAGGACCCATGGTCAGAAACCCAAGGCCTACCACCTAACATTCCGAACTTTCACCGTTTTTCACCAACCAATCAAAATCCCAAATGCGTCACATACATAAACGCAAACATGAACCTAAATCCGCGCATTTCAACCTCTTATTTCAACAACGCCATTTCAATCATCATAACCACCGCGATAGGTGAGATCGAAATCTCCAACATCTACGCCAACCACACACCAACAACACACACCTACCTCAACATGCACAACTTCCTTCCCATGCACATGATACTAGCAGACACTAACCTACACCACACATGGTGGTACGGCTCTGAAACTGATTATCACACTTCCTCCATCAACAACACCAGACCAACGGCCAACCAGCTCGTTGACTGGCTCGAAGACCATAATTACCAACTCATCAACCACCCAGGAACCTTCACACATTTTCCTAGAAACGGCAACAAAAATTCCATCATCGATCTCACCCTTTTCAGAAACATACAACAATATCTTATAACGTGGCAATCTGATCAGAACCTCAGGGACAACTCCGACCACACCTTAATCACAACAACAATATTCCTTCCACCAAAACCCACAGCCACACCCAAACGCAACCTCAGCAAAGCAAACTGGACCTTATTCCACACCATAATACAACAATCAGCACTCAACAATTCCCAACCCACCAACGCCAGCGAAACCACAAAAGAATGCGAACAGCTCACATCTCTCATACAATTCGCCACAATCACAGCCATACCACTATCAAAGCCCAGCCAACACTCCAAAGGTTGGTGGACCAACGAACTTTCCAAACTCAAAAGGAAAATAAACACCATAAATCACACACTCAGATTACCCAACCCACCACAAAATGCCAGGAAAACTCTCCAATTCCTCCGCACACAATGGAAATCCGAAATCATTGAAGCAAAAAAACATCACTGGCACCAACGCCTTTCCACCAACGACCCCAGGCAAATATGGCAAGCCATCAAACAAACCAATGGCCGAAGACCCCCCACCACCATACAAGCATTACACAACGCACCCAATTTTGAAACACAATGCAACGCTTTTAAACTTGCTTTCTTTCCCCCCATCACTGCCTCCCCTCAGCCACTACCACAAAACTGGCTCCCTCCACCCGCATCAGATCAATCCTTCAATACACCCCACATCACCCCAGAGTTAATCTCAAAATTACTCGCCAAAACCTCTCCTGCGTCTGCACCAGGACCAGATGGGATCCTTTATCCTCACATACAACACGTTCATCAAGCCGCCCCCTCACTCATACCCAAAATCTTCACAGCCGCCCTCCACTTTGGTGCCTTTCCTGATATATGGAAACAAGCAATCGTTACACCCATACCCAAATCAGGCAAAGATGACTACGCCAAACCCAATGCCTATCGGCCCATCTCACTGCTATCATGCCTTGGCAAGCTACTAGAACGCATCATTACCAGACAATTAGAACTTGCTGCAATAAATTCAGGCGCAATCAATCATCAGCACACAGGTGGACGTACAGGAATCTCAGCAATAGACGCCCTGCAACAAATCATCACACCCTCTCAATCCTGGCTCGACACCCCTGCCACAACAGGACACCAAAAACAACTTCGACCCTCCATCCTCACCACAGACATCGAAGGAGCATTCAACTGCGTCATCCATCAACAAATGATTGCCATTTTTCTTCACTTCAAATTCCCCACGTACCTCATACAATGGTACCGAACTTTTACTACCAACCGAACTATAGCTTTTAGATTCAACAACACCACAAGTCCAACAACATCCTTCAACAGTGGACTCCCACAAGGATCCGCCGTTTCTTCCATTGCCTTCACTATATACAGCGCTGCCCTAGACACCGAACCTTCACTCTCCAACCTCACTTATTCCAACACTTACATTGACGATAACGCCATGCTACAAGCAAGCTTTTCGCAAAAATTCGCCACCATGACACTACAACAACGCCTAAACTCTAAAATCCAAAGAGGATCATACCTCAACATCCTCTTCTCCCCGCCAAAAACAGAACTCATGCACCTGCGACTTAGCTCCAGAGCAAAAGACCCCACACCTACCCCCATCACACTCTATGATCAAAGCATCCTACCCTCTGAACAAAACCGCATGCTTGGCCTCATAATCGATCGAAGACTAACCTTTCACCAACACACTCATCACATTGTTGCTTCCCTTCTCAAAACCAAAGGAATCATCTATCCCCTTCTCAAATCCATACATCTCACCCCCGCCACGATACATCACATACTGCACATAGTTCACATTCCCAAAATGCTATGGGGCTCCCCCATATGGTGGACGGGCGCCCCCACCATCATAGACAACATTCAACCAGCATATCACAGCCTTGCTCGCCTCATCACTGGCCTCCCCAGGAACACTAAAGTTTCCCAGCTACTACGTGAAGCCTCCTTACCACCACTAAACTTACTCCTGGATTATCACACACAAAAATATGGCATCCGCATTCTAAAAAACAATGCACATAATCCAGCCTTCCTTCCATTACTAAAATTCCTTCCACAAAAAACAAATTATAAAGGCACAGGGCTCAAAAGAATAGCCTCCCTACTTCAACCCCTTATCAACAATCAACTGTAACGGGGGTGGTCCTCTAGACAACTGCTAAGGCTAGGTAGGAAAACGGCCGTTGCTTATACTAAAGTCAGGCTGAGATCTTAAAGTATTTTCGTGCAGTATACTCAATAATCTTAAGGGCGGAACTCGGTAATTCTCGTCACTAGGTCTCTCGGTTGAAGATGGAGAAGAGCAACTGGTGGCGGGGCTCGCCAGTACTTGTAGTACTGCATGCTCACCGCCTCTACTCAGTTCTACTCAGCTGGGGGATCCGGTTAACCCTGAATCCTGTCAGTGATCATGGGCGGTTCCCTTCGGAAGTGTTCTCTCACATTCCGCTGGAGTTTTGCACCTCATGTGCAACCGCTCCTCATGCACTGCTCTACCAGTCAGGACTCTATGATCCGCCAGCCTAGTCCTGTAGGACTGCTTGCATGGCGCTGATCAGTCCATAGTTGCGTCAGGTGTCCGCTAGAATAGTTCTCCCAGTTGCGCCGCCTATCAGCCATAGCTGGTGGGGCATGCACAGGTGGATTTGGAACTCAACCACATCTCTAAGTGTTTGATGTCATCGGAGATCTGCTACAGGCCTGTCAGCCTTAGCACCTCCGGATGTTCCTAACCACCAGGTCAGCGGGGTACTGGTGTTCCCTAGCATGTGGTAGCTACTCCACTCATGCTGGTCCTTGTACCTCTCCGTCTGCCCGGGTCTATTCTACCTTTCGCATGTAACAGCCTTGTGGGTCCGTTACATCAACCCCTCGAAAGACTTGATTTTCCCTTCCAACCACACTTCCTCACACCAAACTCCCTACGAATTTCCCAACTTTCTAAACAACAAACAGCCACACAACACATCAGCTGGACAGGCACCCTCACAAACGCCTGGCTTCTGTACACTGATGGCTCCCTCAGCGAAAACGGACACACATCTTCTGGAGTCTACATCGCCCACATACGCTACGGCATCACCACCCAAACCTACACACACTCTTGCGCTCTCGGACATCACGCCGAAAATGAAGATGCTGAAATCCACGCCATGCAAGAAGCTTTATCTTTACTACTTCAACACATTATTTATCCAACACCCATTTACCTACGCGTCGATAACCAAAACGCCCTCAAGTCACTTATAGGAGGACCTACACATAACAAAGAATACTTATGGCACGCACTCAACGCATGCAATTCACTCCAGAACATAGGCTGCTCCATTAATGGAATATGGACCCCTTCCCACACACAAATATTCGGTAACGAAAAAGCCGATCAATTAGCTACGATCGCCCACAACAAACCCCTCTGCCCATGGCATCGCCTCACTCTTGGACACCTTTCACTCTTACCCAAAAAACATTTTCTTAAAACATGGGCTCTCAACACCACAGAGCCCACCGCATTTCACATTGCACAACACCTCATACCGCTTTCACGTAAACGGTTTTCCAAACTCTCGAAAATACGCAACCAAGTACACTTCATTGATCCCACCGGATTCACTGACCCCCTCACATGCGCATGCGGCGAACAGGATGGCTCCCATCACCGCATCATGTCTTGCAAACTTAGAAATAAAGAACGACAAGATTTCTTTAAAGATTCAGAACCAAATTGGGATATTTTCTTTTCGCCTAAGTTAAATTTTTCTGATTTCTTTTCTTCTATTGATTCTATTGGATTATAAGTATGCGCGAATAGTAGGGAAAGATTGATTTATGTTTCTTTCCTTGGGAAACTTTTATTATTATTATTATTTATTTTTCCTTTTTAGTTAGTTATTTTTTTTTTTTCTTTAACGGGGAGGATTTATTTTTCTAGTTGGCGGCGGATGAGGCGATATACTTCAGTATTAGGGCCGTAGAATTAAAACACTAAAACACTAAAACGCTAGAGGCAGTAACGGCGTACCCGTTACAGCGGGATCCCTGTCGTGAGCGGTTTCACCGTATTATACGTTATAGGTGTGCAGTGGTCTCCCTGTTACCCTACCTACATAGGGAGTTACCCTACCTTCCATTTGGTCACCTTCCCGTCTTCGTTGGACCCCTCTGTGACTGCCTGTTGCGATATTGGCCTTCTTGGTTACCCGGCCTTCAGCTGCGCGCAGATCGAGAAGGGGGGACACCCGCAAAATATCCGCGTCCTGGAAACTAAAAGTAACCCTTTGGTCGTCAACGGCGCCCTTCCCGCGGAACGTGACCCGGAGGGTATGTATGAGAGGTCTTCATAGGGCAAGTTGGGGCGCCGAGTCACGTGGGCTATTCGGATTAGTCATCAGAGGTCTCCTGCCCACGCTACAGGGCTCCAAACACCAGCTGTCACAACAAAACGATATCATGTAACCAGCTACTCGATTGGGTGAACACAACCATCACAACCGTATCATCGCCACGTCGAACCAAGGCGATCTGAGGATTACTGAACAAGGGGTAAGCATCAGAAGTTGGAGATATCGGCTTCACTGATAGGATGTCAGATAAATGGATAAGTGAGTTAGTTCAATTTGTAATAGTAGATAGTTTAGTCCATTGACCCAAGCTACAAAGAACACATAGTAGTAAAGAGGACAGGATATAAATACTCTTACCTTAAATGTCAATTCTGAGTCAATCATCATCGAGGAAGAACAAGCCTTATCAATATTATTTTGTTACCAACATACTTTGTTTCATGATAAATTCTCCTGCGTATCAAGTTATTTATTTATTTATTTATTGCTCATATTGCATAAATCCGTAACGGATATGGCATACAGTGAAAGGAAACCCCCATGACCGCACACTAACTAACAAAAGAAAATCCTCTGCGAACATGAACCAACTAATTAGTAGATATCCACATCAGATATTTTTCGCGAAAAACATAAAAAAAATAAATCAAAACAAATAACATAAAAAATAACAAAAGAAGAAATAACAATTTATCTCAAAGTTCTACCGAACAGTAGAAACGAACGGAATAACAATCGACAGGGTAAAATCATAGGAAAATACTCAAACAGTTTCATAATCGGAAATCCTCCACACGGTCATGTTCCATCTCACCCCACTTTCAGGGTCTTCATCAGTTTTCTATCGTCCTTCACCATCGCATGCTTTGGGCCTGTAGCCCGTTCTTTCTAGCCGTTCTCTCCTTCTCCTTCGTTTTCTTCCTCTTCGTCGTTGTAGAGGTAAATTCCTTGGTGGGAATACCTGTTGTCTTCTTGTCGTTCCAGGGTCCAATTTCTGGTAGCAATTTGGGTAGGTGTGAGGAATGTTTCAATGGTGGCAGCCAGGCCGGCATTGGTGTGCATTGCAGTTCTCCATGTGAGTGGCATTGGTTTGAGGGCTGCTTTGAGTGCTTTGCGATGGGTAGGAAGTGGTTCCTGGCCACATTCTAGCAGTAGGTGTTGTGGTGTTTGGTTATCGAAGCCACATTTGCATTTAGTGTCTTCAATGTTGTTGGTAGGGATTCTGGCGAGGTAGGATTTGGTGTATCCATGTCCGGTTCTCATTTGAGTGATGGTGGAGGCTGTTCTTCTGGGGATATTTCCCCTCAGCGGGGCACTTGGTTTCAGTGCTGGTTGTCCGTAGTAGCTGCGGCCTTTCTTTGCCTGCTTCCATTTGGCTTTCCATGTCGTCAGGGAGTGTTCCTTGATGTTTCTCTTGAGGTATGTGATGGAGGTGAGGACATCTGATTCTATCCTGGTTCCTTGGGCTCCTATCTTGGCGAGCTTATCAGCTAGCTCGTTGCCGGCAACATTGACATGTCCTGGTACCCAATAAACATGGGTTTTGATGCCACTGTCTTCGAGTTGAAGCAAGTTGTTGCAGGCTTCAATGACCAGGTGTTGGCCTGGCAAAGGGAGGGGTGTTGTCATTCGTTGTACTGCTGCTTGGTTGTCACAATAGATGTAGACATCGTTTGTCAGGTGAGGTGATCGTTGTACTTGTAGGATTGCATGCTTAGTGGCTTTTGCAATACCATAAAGTTCTGCATCGAAGACTTCATTTTCTTTGCCGAGGTGGTAGGATTTGTTGACCACAGAGTGACCTCTGCGGAAACCAGCAACTCCAGCTCCTGTTTTGCCTTCCAGGAGGGAGCCATCAGTGTAGAATACTAGGCGATCAGTCCTAGTACTGTCTCCAGCTGTGTGGTTCCGATGGTTTTCTGCTGCTGCATCTTTGTCTGAAGGGTCAATGTAGATGTCTATGGTGTTTTGGTGCCATGGTGGACATGCCAGATTGTCTACGCATTCAATCTCTGATTGTGGCTGGATCCATTTGTTGGTAGATGCCAGTATCCTATGTAGTCTTGTTTCGTATTTGGGGGAGGTGGTGGTTTGGTGCCATGGAGTGTTGTTGGAGCTATCTGGGTTGTCGTTTTCCTGGGTTGAAGGCCAGGAATCAGGGCAGAGGGAGGTGATGGGATGGGTGTTGGGTAGGGAAAGGACTCGGAGTGCATATTTCCTTTGCAACTCGTCCAATCTGATTGGGGTAGGGAGAAGTCCTGTCTCTGCTTCCAGGGCATGGACAGGTGATGTTCTGAAGGCTCCAGCAATCTTGCGCATTGCTTGATTCTGGACTTTCTGGATGGTGTTGCTGAGTCCAATCTGCCCGTTCCACCATACTTCAGCTCCGAAGTCACTGATGGTGGCTACACAGGTTTGGTAGAGTTGGCGGAGTGCTTTGTAACTCAGTCCTTTTTCTGTGCTTGCGAGACGGGAGATAGCCATGAAGGCTCGAAGTGCGGAGGCAGCTTTGGTCTTGACATGATGCTTGAATGTGAGTTTGCGGTCAAACCAGACACCCAGCCAACGCTGGACATCTGCAGCCTCAATTACGTTGCCGTCAGGCATTGTGACTTTGGCTTCATCAGAAGTGTCAGTTGTTCGTCTGGAGTGGAAGTGGGTGAGTTCTGTCTTTGGATTGTCAAAGTACAAGGCATTTTTCTCACCCCATTCGGAGGAGGTGAGTGCCATTGCTTCCAGTGTTCGAGAGTTTTCTGCTTCAGACTTTCCTGTAACCAGAAGGCCCACATCATCAACATAGCTGGGGCAGGTGGAATCAGGATATTTTTCTTCTAGCTCGTTGAACAATGGAGCCAGGTAGAGGAGGAAGAGGATAGGGGAGGTGGGGGATCCTTGTGGGATTCCAGTTTGAATGGGTGCCATGGCTTCAATTTCACCGTCGAATGCCATGCAGGCTGTTCGATTGCTGAGGAAGGAGTCCACCCATCGGCAGATGGGAAATGGGAGGTCCAGTTCTATCATGGTCTTGATCAGTCGTCGTTTGAATACAAAGTCATATGCACCTTTCACGTCCATGCAAAGTGCAGAGAGTGTTAGGCCTTTCTTTTTGGCTGCATCGGCAAGCGTGCTGATAAGCATGCAAGCATCCACAGCTGATCTTTTTGGTCGACCTCCAATTTGCCATCTATGGAGAAGGTGATATCTTTCTGCCATAAATGCTAATCGGGTTGCTATGATCTTTTCTGAGACTTTGCCGAGGCAGTTCAGGAGTGATACTGGTCGGTAGGCTTTTGCTATCGTATAGTCAGGTTTATTGGCCTTTCTAATGATTGCAATTGTAGCTTCACGCCATATGGTTGGGTGGTATCCTGCTTTCATGGTGGCTTTGTAGAAGGAGTTGAACTGGGTCGGGTCAACTTGATATGCTTTTTGAATGCATAGGAAGCCAATTCCATCAGGTCCAGGGGCTTTCTTTGGTGCTGAGGTCATGATTGCTTTCCGAATCTCATCGTTGGTGAGGTCTTTCCATGGGATCTTGTGTTTTCCTGCTGGAACAGGTTCATCAAGTTCCACTGAGGGAGGGGGAGGGAATAGAGTTGCTCGGAAGAGATTGGCTTTCTCTTCAAAGGTTTTGGACTCTTGGAGGGTGGTAGGATTGTGTAGGGTGGGGGTGCGTTCACATCTGCGAGGCTTGGTGTACCTCATTGCTGTGAAGACATCTTTTCTGTGAGCTTCTTCCAGGAATGTATTCCAGTGTTCACTCTTTGCTGTTCGGATTCGTCGGAAGTAGGATGTTCTCAAGTTTTTGAATCTTCGCCACATGGCTGGAGTCTGATCTGTTCTCCAGTCCCTGAGGGCTGTTTTCATGTGTCTGCGTCCTTCTTTGATGTCTTCATTCCACCAAGGTTTGGCGAAGGGTGATGGTTTTCGTTTGGGTACATGGATGTTGGCAGCTGCTATGATTGAATCTCGTAGGTGTTGAGCTGCTTCGTCTAGGTTTGAATGGGTTGGGTGGGAGTGTAGGAACTCCCAGGTGTCTTTAGTGGTGATGGAGGAGAGGGTGAAAGTTTGTTGGAAGCCGTCCCAGTCCGCCTTGGCCCAATTAAATTGTTCCGTTGATGGTGGGGGGGCACATTCCAAAGAGTCGGAGGCAATTTCAAACTGAACAACTTCATGGTCGGATCCTGTTGCAAGGTCTTCCATGACTGCCCAGTTCATAATCAAGTCTGTCATCGGTGAGGAGGAGAAGGCAAGATCCAAAACGGATCTGCCAGTGCCTGTAGGGTAATTGTAGGTATAAATATCAGGCGCGTTAATGAGGGTGTAGTTGAACTCTTCTAGTATAGCTAGGAGTGCTTCATGTCGTTTTGGTGAACGGACTCGTGAGTCCCAGAGAGGATGGTGGGCATTGAAGTCACCTGCCATGATACAGCGTTCTGGTAGCTTTAGTCCCACAAGTACACGTTCAACCGTGTATTGTGGGTGGCTGTCAGGAACTCATTGTGATGCTGCAGGTTGTTCATTGTAGATGTTAAGGAGGGTAAAAGCAGGAATGGAGGGGGTTGACAGCTCTATGGCCTGTACATCTTCGTTATTGATGATGTCGGGTCTTGGCTGATATTTCAGGAAGAGGTTGGATTTGGATATAAAAGTCATGGTTCGAGGGCGGTTAATGCTGCTTGGAATCATCCTTGCGAATGACCCATGCGATATTGATGTCCATGAGTTTGGTGGTGCGTCAGGAGAAGTATCGGGCATAACAAAAGGTTCTTGAATAATAACTATATCAGCCGTTTCTGAGGCTGAGTCGAGGAGGGATAACATAACATTTTGGTTTCTTCGGCAGTTGTGTTGCATCAGGCGGATCTTGTGTGGGTTTGGTTGCACAATCATTGTTCCACCATGATGTCTTTTTCAGTTCGGGAGAGGTCTGGGCGTGCAACACAGGATCTGTCGGTGGCTTTATGTGTTCCACCACAGTTGATGCATTTGGGAGGCATGTGGGCGCAGGAGTCAGTGGCTCTGCAAGTCCCACAGAAGTGCTTGTTGGTAGCATGGTCGTGTCCACAGTAGGCACAGGCTGGCTTGGAGGAGGGGCATCTCTGGAACTTGTGTCCAAACTTTTGACAGTTAGAACATTGGTCACCAGGGCGCGCAGTCAAATAGGCTCCGGTCCTGTGTCTTTGGCCGAAGATGAGGATTCCGTTTTTGATCAGTTTGTTGTACATGCTTTTGCTGGTGATGGCAATCATCACCGAGCTGTGGGACTTTCCATTTCTCTTGTCTGGATGGGTCATGTAGCGAGGAGGTGCTGCCAGTTTGAGATCACTGTTTTGGTATTCCAGTTCGTTTTGCAAGTCGCTCATGCCAGTACGATTGTCAGGGTATTCCATGATTGGGACTCCATGGATGGCAACCTTGTGCCAGGACTCCTGTTTGGAGAGAAAGAGAGCTTTCTCATCGCTTTCCTTCACAACTTTCTCAATGGTGGCCTTGTGCAGGTCAAAGTCAGTGCTGGTGAATCCATTGCGAGTGTAGAGCAGGAGATTTGCTTTCAGGTTCCAGGAGATTCCTGAGATCTGGAGGCTTTCTGGTGCTTTGGCAGTCAGGAGTTCTTTGTTAATGGTGTTGCGCAGGACAAGGAGGTTGAGGTTTTCTTCTTTCTGATCACCACTGCGTTGGACAATCATGTTCTTGGTGAGTTCTGGGGTTGGGGTTGTGGGGGTATCAGTGTTGGCCTTCGCAGGCTTTCCATCTTTCGCCACAGTGGCCCAAGTCTTTGGTGCAGGAGGTGGAGGAGGGGGAGGAGGTGCTGGCGTGTTTTCAGTTGCCTTTCCCTTTCCCTTGTTCTTCTTGGGTTGTTGGGGAGTGGTGGGGATTGTTGCTGCTGTGATTGCTGGTACTGCTGGAGTTGCTTTCAGGGTGCGGTGGATTGAATCTACTTTCCCGATCACAGTGTGGCTCATGGAGCCCAGGGAGGTTGAGATTTGGGTGGTGAGGTTGCTAACCATCATCTTGAGCTCAGCAATTTCCTTGTTCAGGTGTTCATTCTGTGCCATGAGGTGTTGGTTGACGTCGTTTTGACTCATTGGGAGTGCAAAGTAGCTGGGAGTGCGTTTGGGAGGTGGAGCAGATTGCTGTTGGTTGCCAAAGGTTCTCTTTGACGGGCCAGCTGCGGATCTGGTCCTGGTCATTGGTTCTGGCTCGTAAGTGAGGTCAATTCCTCCCAAAGTGTTCCTAAATGATAGAGGATGTGTGGGGGAGTTTCCAGCTGAGGAGAAGAATGGTGGTGGGAGTGTGATCTTGCGAGCAAATGGTGCCGGGAGAGGTTTGGTGGTGGAGGAAATAGGGTCGCTGCTCATGATGTCTGGAGCATGCTGGCTGACGTTCAGGAATCGGTTTGTGGCCGTTATGGTAGGGCTGGAGGGAGGTGAAGATGGAGGCACGACGGGAAGTTCCGTATCGTCTTGCATTTCATCCCCGTGGGCCGACATGGTTCCGGAAATTTTCGGAAATTTTCGTGTAACGGATACTAAAAATAAATTGCCGAGACAAAAGTCGATTGGACGTTGAAGACCGGAGGCTGATTGGGTTCCACCGATGGAATGTTCCAGAAGGTAGCAGGTGATGTGCTGTCAGTCAGAATTGCAATATTCCGAGATTTCTGGCGATTTTGGGCGATAAAATGAGTACTACTCGGGCGCCTGTGGGCCAATTTGGCTGAAACTAAAAATCCTGGGCCGTAGTATGTAGGCGGCGTGGATGTGCAAGTTTCAAGTCAATCGGACAAGAACTGGTTGACTGGCGACGATTTTGAGGGGGGGCTCGGCGGGTTTTTTGGTGGGGTGAGCCCCAAAGAGGGGAAATGAAGGGGAAAATCACAACAACTTCTGCAATAGAAGAGATGGATTTCCCAGGAGGTGTAGAAGTGGGTAAAAGGGGGCGCTGATTCCGAATATGAAGTCGGTTTGATGATATCTCTGTTGGTTGTGGAGTTATTTTCGAAAATTCGTCCTGGTAGAATGGTTGTCGCTTTCGTCCCAAGTTTGGAGGTGAGATGGGGATGGTGTGCTGCGTATCAAGTTGTTTAGCATAGCTTTGCGCTTCAACACTCGTGTCCTTCCTATTGAGAAAGTTCTTTCAACGGAACAGCCCCTACCCTTATCTCACTTAAAACTATCGTTGCCTTTGTGCGGTTCATAAGAAGTTGTAAGAACGTGCACTTGGGTATTGTGCTACGGATAGTAGCCGGTTGAGTTACAGAGTCTAGAGAGCTATCTAAAGCTTCGTTTAGAATTCAGTAGTGGTGTGAAGTACCGTTGTTACATTCAAAAGCTGAAGCTTTCCAAATTTGCAAGGCCTGGAGCAAAGACCACAAAATCACAACAACACCACAACCTGGCAGGCCTGAAATCTTTATACATCAGCAAAAAAAAATTGCGCCCAATAGGTACATATTCCGCCCGACCGCCTGCCACGCCTGGGCGCCACTTACTGCCTGCAGCGATTTTCCTGGGCGGCATTTGCTGCCTGCAGCACTTCCGGGCGACCTTCCACCATATGGCAGCGCTGGGCAGCAGCTTGAGTACTTAGCAAATTTTCGATCGAATTTTTGTAAGTCCCTGAGAACTCAGGACTTAGCAGAATTCACTTCACCCGCCTCCCAGGCACTTAGCGATTTTCAAAAATCTGGAGGTCGCTTAGTCATCACTTTGTGGTCCCCAAGTCATCGCCAAGTCGTCACTTAGTCGTCGCCAAAGCAACACCTAGTAAGACACCAATCTCCACCTCCCCCTATTCCTTCCCGTCCTTCCTACTATTGCTTCCCCCTATTCCCTCCCACCCATTCTCAACCTCACTGTACCATAGGACTTTGCTGACATCATGACTTTTAGGCTCGAAGTACTAAGCTCTGCTTGCAAAGTAACTCCTAGGTACATCTCGCTTCCGTTTATATGATTCCCACAGATATGCCTCCTAGACTCGCTTTGATCCGCTGCTTCAGCTTCCTCCGCCTCCACCTCCACTGGCTGCTTGCTTCCGCCTAAGCGAGCTCAGCAAGCAGCTCAATTCGCTGCCTGAGCTTCCGCTGCCTCAGTCAATTGATCGATTTGCTGCCTGAGCTTCCTCCACCTCTGCCAATTGGTCAATTAGCTGCAGCAGCCTCCGCTGCCTCCGCTGCCTGCGCCATATGGTCAATTCGCTTCCTGAGCTTCCGCTGCCTCTGCCATATGGTCGATCCGCTGCCTGAGCTTCCGCTGCCTGAGCTTCTTGAGCTTCCGCCGCCTCCTGGAGGTCGTCGATCTGCTGCCCGAGCTTCCTCCACCTCCGCCACATGGTCGATCCGCCGCCTGAGCTTCCGCCGCTTCCTCCACTTCCGCCATATGGTCAATTTGCTTCCTGAGCCTGAGCCTGAGCCTGAGCCTGCGCCTGAGCCAATAGGTTGATTCGCTGCCTGAGCTTCTGCTGCCTGCACCTTATGGTCAATTCGCTGCCTGAGCTTCCGCTGCCTGTGCCACATGGTCAATTCGCTGCCTAAGCCTGAGCCTGAGCCTGAGCCTGCGCCAATAGGTCAATTCGCTGCCTGCCTCTGGCAGGTCGTCAACTGGCTGCTGCAGCTTCCACAGAAGCTAGTTTAGCTGTGCCCTCACTATTTGTACATAGATATATAGATACATAGATATATAGATACATAGATACATAGAATAAAGCAATTGTCAATGATATTGGTTCCATACAAGTGATTCCCGAATATTCCAGGCCCTACTGTACAAATCCATTCTACAGGGCGAACTGCTGCCAAAATCCTGCAGCAGTGAGGGACCACACATGTCCAGAAGCAGCCCACTACACCACTTGCTACTGGAGGAAACGACCTCCTCCAGGCGGTCAAAGGTCTAGAAACCATGCCTCCAGGGCGTGCCAAGATGCTGCAGCAACCTAACAGAAGGGTAACATTCCGCCCAACCGCCTGGACCTTTAGGCGGCCAGGGCGGCTTTATCAATTTTTGCTGATGCAGAGTGTGATAAGAGGCACATCAGCAAAACTGATTCTGATCCTGGCTTCCGCTTTTAGGTCCTGTGTGCTCCAGGAGGTCTGAGCGTTGGTGTGGGAGAGTCCTGAGCACAACTGGATCAGCCACCCGTCTTCTGGCCTATTTTGGTTACTACAGGACGGAAGGACTGTGCTCCAGTACATGCTGTGGACCTCGCTTACAAGCCCATGGACCGTCCTGGAGCTTTCTGGAGCTTCGCTGCACGGTCCATGGAGCTCTCTGGAGTTGCATATCTCCCCCCAGTACCAATCAGGGTTCGCTTTTCTAGGTCCATGGCGCTCTCTGGAGCTGTGTACCTTTCCCCAGTACCGATCTGGGTACTGCTGAAGCGTGTGCCTGCCCTCCACCAGTCCCCTGAAGCACGTACCTGCCCTCTATTAGAGTCCCAAATTGCGCACCCCACTGACAGGAGATCGCAGGATCTTGCACGCAAGCGAGTCAATAACCCTGACCCTAGGGACTTAGCGAATTTTTAGTGAAGGTCTTTTGCTGCCACCCATACCGTTGCCACGTTACCCCTTTTCTCTTACTCCCACCCATCCACACCCATCCACACCCCCTATTGCCCTTCCTACTGTGCAGTTACATGAACTTTGCTAACATTGTGACTTCAGTTCTCACATCTCAAATACATTCGGATATCAACATCGGACCCTATTACATCGGACCTCGCTTGGTCAGACCCTCAGCAGCAGACCCCTTCAGCAGCAGACCTCGCTCGCTTCCACAGCCTGCTGAATCGACTGCCTGAATAGACTCCGAATCGACTCCCGAATTGACTCCAAATCGGCTGTTTCTAAGCCTCCGAATCCACTGCTGAATTGACTGCTGAATTGACTGCTCAATAGACTCCGAATCGACTCCCGAATAGGCTCCGAATTGACTGCTGAATAGACTCCGAATTGACTCCCGAATAGGCTCCGAATTGACTGCTGAATAGGCTCCTGAATAGGCTCCAAATTGACTGCTGAATTGACTGCTGAATAGACTCCTGAATAGGCTCCGAATTGACTGCTGAATAGACTCCAAATCAACTCCGAGTCGGCTGTTTCTAAGCCTCCGAATCCCGCTGAATTGACTGCTGAATTGACTGCTCAATAGACTCCGAATCGACTCCCGAATAGGCTCCGAATTGACTGCTGAATAGGCTCCTGAATAGGCTCGGAATTGACTGCTGAATAGACTCTGAATCGACTCCCGAATAGGCTCCAAATTGACTGCTGAATTGACTGCTGAATAGGCTCCCGAATAGACTCCGAATCCTGCCAAATTGACTGCCAAATTGACTCTGAATCGGCCATTTCTAAGCCTGTGAATCCTGCCGAATTGACTGCTGAATAGACTCCGAATTGACTGCGTGCCAGCGCCTGAAACAACTGCTGAATAGCAGACCAAACAATTGATTTAGGCACAGGTGGGTTTAGTGCGGGGGGGGGGTTGCCTCCAGTGGCGACTGCTTGATTTTGTAGATAGAGATCCTGTAGTGTAGCTTTTCAATATACGTAGCCGAATTGATACCAAAAATCATGTGCATTTGTGTGCCCCCAGTAGTATTATTGACGCCCTACAGCCGCCCTACAACTGACCTACAAGCGATGGTGTGGTCCACGGGAATTGATAGAGCTCCAGGAAGGTCCACCATCTATGGTAGGTGGTCCAGGGAGGTCCACGAGGGTCCGTGAGAAGTGGTGTGTGGTCCGGGAACCGTGTGCAAGGGTCCTTGGGATATGGCTGTTCCATGGACTGGCACTTGCCTCCATCTGGTCCGCGCCATCCATGAGGGTCCGGGAGCGCCCAGGAGCCAAGAATCAGTTTTGCTGATGCATATGAATTGTCTTGCCAATGAAAACCTTGAAACGGCAATATCAGATATTACAGTTACATAGGGTATTCTGGTTTCAGATTCAACTGTAGGGTATTATTTACATACAAAAGTAGTGTTGGTCTTCATCAGCAAAAATAATTATTTCCTCCCTCAGCTCCAGGAGGCTCGGGAGGCTCGGGAGGCGCTGGAGACTCCTGGAAAAAATGTGCCTACCTGGAGGAGCGAACGATACTCCACATCCTCGTGGAGACCCTGGGAGTTGTCCGCACCTGCTCCCCGAGTCTCCACGGAGATGCTTAGGCTCCTCCAGGTGTCTCCATAATGGGCAAGTATTAGTCAATATCCTGTGGAGAATCGTCGCATGGCTGCTTCCTTCATGGAGTACACGATATTGAGCTTCCTCCCAGGGAGAGCAGCAGCACGACTACGTCCTCCCTGAAGCATACGAACGTTTAGTGTTCTCCTGGGGAGCGCAGAGGCATGACTACTTCCTCCGAAGGATACGCAATATCATACTTCCTCCCATGGAGCAAGCGTTCTTTACTTTACAACTCCATACCATTGCATTTATACCTCCCGGAGATATCCTGAATCGTCTCGGAGGTCCTTTGAATCCTCCTGAGCTCTCCATAATCGCTATGGCATCCCACATCCTCGCTCAGGAGGTCCTTGCTTCAAATCACACTTAAAGCCATTCACATGATATCACTCGGACCTGAGGAATTGAGTGCAGAAGAATTGAAATTACTATTATAGCGAGAATCCTCCAAAATGATAAAGATAATCCTTCGCATATCGAGACCAATCAACAGACGGATTAAACAGCAAACAAATTGAAAGATGAGGTGTTGTGGTGGGGCGCACGGGAGGTGGAAGAAAGCGATGGATAGTCACGTGCGCAGTCACGTGTATAAGGGTTAGGGGTATTGACAGCGGAGGATTTCTATTACTGTTCAACATTTCCTGTCGATTCACTACTCTATTCTTTCCTATCTATCTACCTATCTATCTATTGTTGTATCGTATTCCTTTGCGGCGGGCTTTTGCCTTGCCTAATTCGTATCAAATATATCCTTCCTATTCGCTCGATTCCACGCCTAATAATCCGCATATATGTGCCTCGCTATAGGACATCGAAGTCCGCGTCGACGCAGTCTCTTCTTCACAGCGCGAAGGCAGCGAATATCAGATCTCTGCGTCAAACTGGCAGAGTCTCCTACGCACTCGCCCACAGCGTATCCTCCACAGTGCAATCTAAAAAAACGAACTAAGGAAAAGATGCAGTGTATCCTCCACTGACCCCGAGACTAACCAAAAGACAGACAAAAACAAACGAAAAGAAAGATGCAGCGTATCCTCCACAGACCTCAAGACCAACCAAAAGACAGACAGAAACAAACAAAAGGAAAGATGCAACGTATCCTCTACGGCCCCCTACGACTAACCATAAGACAGACAAAAACAAACGAAAGATACAGTGTATCCTCCATGGCTCCAAACATCCCTTCAAAGATCCTCAGCCTCCCTCTCCTGCTCGAAGCTTGCAACAGCCCCAGCAAGGTCGACCTGCATATCATCAGTAGTTGGAGGAGGGGTATCGACCTCAGTTTCGATCTCGCTCTCGTTTTCTCGCTCTAGGAAAAGGGTAGGAATATTGACAGCTCCTGGTGCCTGCTCCTGATCCTCAGGATGAGGAGACTCCGAACCCTTTCGCCTAGCTTTGCTGCGAGTATCCTGATAACCTCCCTTCTCAAGGTCCCGTTTCCGCTTGCGATTCTGTAACTCACGCATATGATCGTCGTCGTCGTCATCGCTCCAAGGATCAGCTGACTCTTCCACAGGCCTCCTAGTCACCTTGGAAACCTTTCTCTCTACTTCATGCCGAATTGCACTGAGAATTTCCCCTTCCCATTCAGGAGCTCTGAGTGCTATGGCATTCCACGTCCTGCAGTGCCTGTGCCAGACCGCTATAATGGATGTCAGTCTTCCTAGGAGAGATATAGTAGGATCTGGGGAGGGGGGAGTGGTACGATGATAGGTATCCCGAGTGAAGTCCACAGGCTCCACATACATGCCAGTCCTCCAGGCCTTTAGCCCATACTGAAGCGCTGCTGTGATAAAACAAATGAACTCCTTATTGATCAAGGAGCTAAACGCGGCATCGGAGCGTCCCCTCATCCTTCTCCCTTTATAGTACCGGAGGAAGATGAGCTCAGCAATCGCATCATTGAGAAAGCGATTCTTATAATCCTAGTAGGATGGTCAGCTTCCTACTCCTATTGCTCCCGAATTCGACATACTGCCATGGTAGATTCAAGGCACATAAACCTATCCTTGACTAGCAAATACTCCACCTTGTTTCGGATACTCTCAGGATTTTGCTCATCCAACTCATAGAGCTGGACAATGCTCGCCTTGGCTGCGCCAAGGAGGTGAGAGCGCACCCGGCAGTGCTGTTGGCTAATCTATATCTCGTGTGAGGATATGCAGTATCCTTAAAGGAAGGGGTAATTACCTGGGCGTGGTTTTCTTTGGTCAGTTCCAAGCTCTCCAAGGCAAGCAATTCGGACAAGCTGTAGGTGGTCTGTGGATTGGGAATGAATACCTGACGAGTACAAGCTGCCTCCAGAGGAGCCTGACGCTCCATATCCTCCGAAGCCTTTGCCCAAGCAGCACGTATCCACCTGAGCAATGTGTCGGGGGATGGCAGGGGCTCACAAAATAGGGTCTTCTGGAAAATATTCTCCTGGCATGCATGGACCAAGGCACGGATAGGGTCCCCCAGCAGATATATGCTTCTGCTACTCCTTCTATAGAGGTCTCCCCTGAGACAACTCTCTGTATCGTCCATGGGAGATACAGACCTTCCACTGCTACGACTCTCACCAGATAGACGATTAGGGGAGTTGGCAGGAGTTGCCGGAGGGCGCCCTGGCCTAGCTCGCCAAGCTGGTGTTTGCTCTAGAGATTCAGGAACACGCTATTTTGCAGTTAGAAAGTACTGAATATTTTAGGATTCTCAATACCTGACGATTCTCAGTATCCCTAGGGTTCCTACCAAGTGAGCTCGCCCTCGATAGCTGGCATTACGGGCCATTTCTGCTGCTGCTGCCTGTATCTTCGTCTGCGATTTTCTAGTCCGGTTCTGACTTGGAGGGGGAGCTTGCTCATCCTCATAGAAGTCCTCATCTGCCGAATCTCCTTCATCTACTTCCTCCTCTGCCTCCTCCTCTACCTCCTCCTCGAATTCCTCTCCTTCCTGCGATGCTGGTCCTCTTTCTCTTTCTTTGCCATGTCGGGTATAATTAAGAGGCTCAGCTTCCGGATCAGCGATACGCCTTCTCCTTCCTTCAGAGGGTCCAGGTGCGTGGCGAGAGGGAGGTGGCATTCGTTTAGCTGCTTCATGGCTTCTCTTGCTGATGCCTGCCATCCTTCAATGGATAATGGATGATTTGGAAGGATAATAGAAGGCGATATAGTATTGTATGAGAGAGAATAGCGTATGGAGGAGAATAGCGTATGGAGGAGAGAGAGAATCCTGAGGAGAACCTCTGGGGGTGACGATTATAAGGAGTGTGGTCTATCCTCTAAGACATATTTGAATTAACTCTAGTCCTAATATAATACTACTGACGCAGCGCTTCGACCCCCCCCCAAAATAAACAAAATACACGGATAGCAAATATCAAAGGATGTCCCGCATCCTCACGGTAATCCCCATAAAGCTCCCCCTAATCCCAATCCTAATCCTTATACCCGATACCCCTAATCCCAATATCCCTAATCCCACCCTTCCGACCTGTTTAATATTATAAGCATTCGCTGATCTAGTGATAGCAGTCAGAAGGGAGTATACCAATCGTTCAAGAAGGACCTGCTTCATCAGTATCATCCACTTCCTCCGTATCCTTCACTTTCCCTTTCCCCTTATCCTTCACTTTCCCCTTATCCTTCACCTTCCCCTTATCCTTCGCTTTCTCCTTATCCTCCGCTCCCTTCACTGCAGCCAAGGCTTCGGCAAGTGCCTCAGCTGTAAAATAATCAGGGTCCCCTGACGCAGGTGGCGTATCTGAGCCATCATACTCTTCCGCAGGCTCCCCCTTGGGGCCCGGGCCATCGTATGGGGCTCGATGAAGGACGACCAGCATCCTCGGAGTGGTTAGACTCTGTATCTGAGCTAGCCAGCCAGCAACATCTTCATCGTCGGCAAGAATAGTAGAGATTGGGTAAGTCGTAGAAAGCTCTCCAGGAACAGCATCCATAAGGGCTCCTAGCATCCTTCGAGGAGTACGGCCCACAGGTAATCGCCTCGTGGCTACACGAAGGCACTCGTTAAGGGTAGGAGCACTAATTACGGCAACCCAAGACTTGGTTAAACCCCAATTGGCCTCAGCCGGTGCTTCCCAGGGATAACGAGTCTCCTTGGTGGAAACCCTCCACCAGGCATCCGGGTCACAGAGTATCACTCGGACTGCGACTTCCTTGAAACCTGAATCACCCACACGATAGTAAGCATCCTTCAGTCAAACAAATAGAGACCATAAACAGAATCTTACCTTCCACATCTTTTTCCGTTGCCTTGATCATACCAGTAGCCTCCAGCTCCGCACGGATCTTGGTATCCGTCTGCTGCACCTGATGCAAGCAATCGCGGAGGAGACTCTGCATCGCTTGATCTACCTGCTCCTGATCCTCCGCATGCCTTGAGCGGTAGGTTACAATAGAATGGTGCTCTGTCGCCCATGCCGTTAATAACTCCCATGCATCTACGGTAGGATTAGCAATGCCTCGGATACCATGCATCCTCAAATAGGATACGACATCACTCCGAAGGACGGTATGATGATGAGGATTATCCTCTCTAAACCCAAGGAGTGGCTTATAGTCAGTGGCTTTCATGAGCTTTTTCTTTGGCGTTTCCTTCTTTGGCGCCTTTTCCTTTATTACCACTTTCTTCGGCGTTTCAGGCTTCTTTGGAGGTTTTGGGTCCTTCTTCGGAGTCTCCGTATCCTCCTTCGGGGTTTCCGGATCCTCCGAATGTTCCTTAGCTTTGCCTTTACCTTTATCTAAAGCAGCCATGGAGGGGGATGGAGTCTGTGTATCCTTCTTGGATGTTATAAGTACCTGGTCCAAAAAGAGGCGCCAACCTATATTGTCGGAGGGAGCGGTTGGGATATCAGTCCTCCGAGCACGAGGAGTAGGAGTTGAAGAAGTTGGAGTTGAAGGAGCTGCGGCGCGGCGGGCAAATTTTCTTTGTGTATAGTCGTCGCTGCTGGACGGGCGTTTTCGTTCGTTCAAGGGAGTCTCTGTATCTTTCGCAGGATTCTGAATAGCACTTGGTTCTGGTTCTTGATTTGATTTACTGGGAGTATTCACCGCCTATTTATATCAGTATCAACGTATCAAGATACTCCCCACCATGGAGTTTTCTTACCGCCCAACTTGAGCGCTGAATTTCCTCCGCGGAGTCTACTGCTGATTTGAGGATATTGGGCATCTTGAAACAGTATTATCAAGTTGGTTTAGGAAGGATATATAGTATCGCGAGCTTAGGCAAGCTAGGAGAGAAGGTTGCAGAGGATGGAGGAGAGCGAGGAGGAAGCTGAAGAGGAAGCTGAAGAGGAGGAGAAGCAGGATTTGTTTGCCCTGGCAGCGTTTATGAGGTCATATGTGAGGTATTGATAGGATCTGTGCGCAGGCCAACCCTAACCCACCTCGAAACCACTAAGCGACGCCTACACCTCCTATTTTGGGATTAGCCTGCTCCCATATTTCAACCTCATATCAACACCCCCTGAACTCCAACGAGCAGCAGCAAGAGCTTCCTACCTTTACGAGTAGTAGACTCCTACTCTAGCGACCAATATCACTCCACTTCAGCAAGTTACAGCATCCTACTCTTTTCCAGCATCCTACTCCCTCTCAGCGTTCTACTTCTCCTCGGCATTAGCATCCCCGAGGCTGATTTCCAGCGATCGCCGCAAATCCTCCACGGGGCAACATTCCGCTCCCGCGCAAGCTCTAGCCTGGATCCTCCCAATAGTGAGCAAATATCCTACTTCCTATCAGCGAGTGTCAGCATCCTAATTTCTCTTAGCGAGTATTGATATCATACTTTCTCCCGGCAAGGGCATTCTATTGCCAAGCGAGTTCCAGCATCCTTCAAGTTGATATGGAGGTTTCAAGATCCCGTTGCCCACTGTGCCGCCGCACCTACAGCTCAGCTATATCATTACATACCCACATGGTGGATATCCACCCTAAGCATACCTCCATAGTATTTGGTCAAGGAGGCTCCCAATCCGAAGAGGATAATCAGGATGGTGCAACAGTTGGTTCATGGCGCAAAAAGAATCCAGACAGTGACTGGGAAGATATCTGCTCTGACTCAGAAGGAGGCACATCGTCAAATGGGAGCACTGCAGGCGGAAGTGAGAAGGATGACGAGAATCCTTCCGATACGGAGGATAATGACGTGAATACTAGTATAGGGCCCATGCAGCTGTCTGGCCCAGGGGTAATTCAATTTGCCGATGCAGCAGGCTCTTTGGGGGATGTGGAGGATCATCAGGAGGTTGTCGAATTCCTCCTTTCAAACCCATACACTCCATTTGAGACGGCTTTTGACTTCAAGCTCGCTAGGTGGATGATGGAGAGCGGAATAGCAAAAACCCGTATCAACGAGTATTTCAACGAGGAGCTCTGTACTCCTGTGCCAGGATTTAGGTCTGCCCATACGATGCACAGACTCCTTGATAGGATAGATCCGGATTTAGGCCAGGCACACTGGCAGCGAGGGAGTTGTGAAGTCATGGAGGGGATGATGAAAAGAGTGACGTGGTATTACTTCAGGCCAATACTGGCCTGTATCCAATACTTGCTCAAACAGCCGGCATATGCCAAGGATATGGTCTATCGTCCAATCCGAGAATACAACAACAGCGGAGAGAGGATGTATTCTGAGCTGCATACAGCAGACTGGTGGTGGGAGATACAGGTTAGCTATTCCCTCCTACGTATCCATTATTCTGCTAATTCTCGTGGCTAGGAAAGCTTACCTCGCGGAGCCACAGTGATTCCAGTCATCTGCGCATCGGATGGCACACATCTTACCAATTTCTCAGGCGACAAGAAGGCTTGGCCAATCTACTTGACGATAGGGAATATCCCTTCTGAGATTAGAAATCAGCCAACGAATATGGCCATGGTCCTTGTGGCACTCCTCCCAATCCCTCCAAAGTTTACCAAGGACAATTCAATCAATAGGCTCCGCCGGGAAGCCAATAGGGATATATTGTACGAGGTTCTAAGCATCCTTTTGAAGGATATGAGGGAGGCTGGGATGATCGGAATCCGACTAGCATGTGCGGATGCTCAGTACCGAATGTGCTATCCAATCCTTTGTGCTTGGATGGCTGACCACGCAGAGCATTGCCAACTCCACAACCTGCAGCAAAACGCCTGCCCAAAGTGCGAGGTCAGACCAGACCAACTTGGTGAGCTAGTCAGCAGCCCGAAGTGAAACGATAAGGAGTATCAGGAAGTGGCGCAATCCTTCGCCGATACTGGAGATCCTCAGGAATTGGAGTATCTCGTCGAACGAGGGCTGAAAGCGCCATTCAACGTCTTTTGGGGGATGCCACACCTCCCTCGCGCTGGGGACCTTCACAAGCCAGACCTCCTGCATAATATATATCTCGGTTTATTGAAGCATTTGATGGAGTGGATAGAGAGCTTCCTTGAGAAGCACAAGAGGCAGCAGGCATTTGACGAAGTCTGGATGTCGATACCCCCCTTCCCAGGCCTGACTAGGCCAACAAAGGCCTATCGAGAGGTCACCCAGTGGCAGGGCAAGGAGATGCGCAATCTTGGCCGTATCCTTCTCAGAGCGTTTGCAGTTGCGTTGCTCAATCCTTCGAAGGATGAGCTATATCCTTTCAAGCGAGCTATCCTTTGCGTGCGGAGTTTTATCGATTTCCACCGTATGGCACAGTATCGGAGCCATACACCTGAAACCTTGCGATATATGGATCAATACCTCGCTGACTTCCACCAGCATAAGGATATATTCCTAGAATTCAGAGCTTCGAAGAAAGCAGGCGCCAAGGCACGAGCAACAGTCAAACGCTTGAAGTTATCTCAGGATGCCCGGCATCCTTTTACAGGATCAAGAAAAAGGCGACTGGAGGATGCTGATAGGCTCGAAAGGAGAGAGCTACTCATTGAAACGCGGCAGGAAGAAAGCCACTTCAACTTTCCAAAGATGCACCTCTTAACGCACTTCCATGAGCACGTTAAGCAGTATGGAGGGATCCCCATGTTTTCTACTGAGGCAGTGTAAGACCGGTACTTCGCACCACTACTGAATTCTAAGCGAAGCTTTAGATAGCTCTCTAGACTCTGTAACTCGACCGGCTACTATCCGTAGCACAATACCTGAGCGCACGTCCTGACAACTTCTTATGAACCGCACAAAGGCAACGATAGTTTAAGCGAGATAAGGGTCGGGGCTGTTCCGTTGAAAGAACTTTCTCAATAGGAAGGACACGAGTGTTGAAGCGCGAAGCTATGCTAAACAACTCGATACGATGGAGAATTTATCACGGAACAAAGTATGTTGGTAACAAAATAATATTGATAAGGCTCGTTCTTCCTCGATGATGATCGACTCAGAATTGACGTCCAATGCAAGAGTATTTATATCCCGTCCTCTTTACTACTGTGTGTTCTTTGTAGCTTGGGTCGACGGACTAAACTATCTACTATTACAAATTGAACTAACTCGCTTATCCATTTATCCGACATCCTATCGGCGAAGCCGATATCTCCAACTTCCGACGCTTACCCCTCGTTCAGTAATCTTCGGATCGCCGTGGCGATGATACGGTTGCGACGGTTGCGTTCGCCCGATCGAGTAGGTGGTTACACGATATCGTTTTGTTGCGACAGCTGGTGTTTGGAGCCCCGTAGCGCGGGCAGGAGACCTCTGATGACTAATCCGAATAGCCCACGTGACTCGGCGCCCCAAGTTGCCCTATGAAGACCTCTCATACATACCCTCCGGGTCACGTTCCGCGGGAAGGGCGCCGTTGACGACCAAAGGGTTACTTTTAGTTTCCGGGACGCGGATATTTTGCGGGTGTCCCCCCTTCTCGATCTACTCGCTGCTGAAGGCAGGGTAACGGCCGGGTAACCGGGGAAGGCAGGGTAACTGCCTGGGAATAGGCTGGGAAGGCCAATATCGCAACAGGCAGCCACAGAGGGGTCCAACGAAGACGGGAAGGTGACCAAATGGAAGGTAGGGTAACTCCCTACGTAGGTAGGGTAACAGGGAGACCACTGCACGCCTATAGCCATAGGTATAACAGTATCCCCCTCCTAGGTTAGTCGTCCCGAATAACAATATGAGAAAATACAAATGAATCTGTGATACAGCGAGTCCCTTAGCGTCTTGGGTACATAAAATCCACTGTGTTTGCTTGGCCACAGTGGTAAAAGTTTCCCCGCATCTAAGGACGTTCAGTAGAAAAATACAACATCAAAAACGCAAAGAAAATAAATTTGCAAACAGCTTATGGCTTAGGCTGTTGGGGGTAGAGTCTATGAAAATCGGCAACGGCTTCTGCGGCATTCCCCAATTCGTCTCCCGGTTCCCAAGAGTTTTCATCATCCGAATATCCCACCCATTTGACAAGGTAGAACATCCTAGAGCCACGGCGGCGGCCACTTCCAGTAGGTCGTTTTTCGCTTCTGACTATATATTCCACCTCATACTCGAGTTGTCCTTCGATATCGTCTGGCGGCGGTCTGTCTTGATTTCGTGCGGCCCGTATGCTGTGTCGGTAAGGTTCTAATAGAGAGACATGGAAGGTGGGGAATATTTTCCACCGTCCTCCAAGATCAAGGGTGCATGCTCTGGTTCCGACACGGGTAATGGGAAAGGGGCCATAGGATTTTGGTGCTAGTTTCCGAGTTGGACGCTTGGTTTTGATGTTACGTGCATCCAGCATTACTAGATCGCCGACCTTGAATGAAGGTTCTTCTTGTCGCTTTTTATCGAAGTATTTGTTCATGGTTGCTCGAGTTGCTTTGAGGGAGGAAGTTGCGAAATCATTAACTGTTTGAAGCCAGTGGGCGTAAAGTTTGGATGCAGGGTTCTTGACTTCCCTGTCTACTGTGAAGGTGGTTCGTGGATGGAATCCGTGGTTTGCAAAGAAAGGACTGATGCCGGTTGCAGAGGCTTCTGCATTGTTGTACGCGAACTCCGCCAAAGGTAAAAGGTCATACCAGTCGTCCTGATCGTAATTAACAAAATTTCTTAGGTAGGCTTCGAGTACTTGGTTGACTCGTTCGGTTTGTCCATCAGTCTGGGGGTGGAAGGCCGATGATTTGCTGGACTTGATCTCTAAAAGTTTGCATAGTGAGGTCCAGAATTCGCCAGTAAATTTTGCGTCTCGATCAGAAACTATCTCCTTCGGCAGTCCATGCAGCTTCCATACTTTATCCACAAACGCCTTCGCCACGTCACTTGCCATTGCTCTTTCTTCTAATGGGATGAAATGCGCCATCTTGGTGAACCGGTCGACCACTACACAGATCTGGGTATATCCTCGGGACTCAGGTAACTGGACAATGAAATCGGTTGATATCGACACCCATGGGGCGTATGGGGTCTCCAGCGGCTGCAGGAGACCATACTTCTTGTGACGAACTGATTTGTTATGTTGACACGGGTCGCATGAACGGACATAATCCGTTATCCAGGCGGTCATTCGGGGCCAGTAAAAGTTTCTCTGGACTAGCTCAATTGTTTTGTCTATGCCGAAGTGCCCAGCGACTTTCGAGTCGTGTTCGTTCTCTAGGATCAATGTTTTTAATTCTTCATTGTCTTGTACCGTCAACCTGTTTTTCCAAAAGAGGAGTCCATCCTTCACTGTGTAATGTTGGAATTTCTTGTCTGTGCTGCCTTGCGTTACCGATTGAAGGACTTCCTTGTATCCTTCATCCAACTCTACTTGCGAACTAACTTGCTCCAGGAAATCCGTGTCGAATTTTAGAACCTGAAGCGCGGTGAGGGAGGCTGTAGAAATGAGTAGCTCCTCACAAGGTGTATTAGGATTAGAATTATAGTGGTGGTGGTTGCCATTGGAGGCCAGCTCCGAATAGCTCGTTTGTTTACCGTTTTCATAATTTACACCTGGGTCATCATCGTCTCTATGAATTAAGGATACGACAATTGACTTACTCAGGCGGCCAGTCATATCGAGCTGGCCGGTGCGGAACATAGCTTCAACAGGCTGTGTTGTATCCCCCTCCTTAGGGCGATACTCCGGACGCCTAGACAGTGCATCGGGCTTTCCTCCTGACGTTCCCGGTCGATAAATTATTTTAAAGTCGAATGACGACAAATATTCCGCCCATCTGGCCTGTCGACGATTGAGAATTCGGGTTTCCTTCATAAAGTACTCGAGATTCTTGTGGTCAGTGTAGACAATGGCCTGAAGTTTACTTCCCTCAAGGTAATGTCGCCATTCCTTAAAGGCGGTCACTATTGCTAGTAACTCCTTGTCGTGTACTTCATAATTCAATTCGGCTTTATTGAATTTTCGGGAGTGGAAAGCCACAGGGTGTAGCTTTTTATCGATAATTTGGGAGAGGACGCAGCCCAAGGCATAATCTGAGGCGTCAGTTTCAACGACAGTCTGGCGTTCCGGCGCAAAATGGCAAAGGATGGGGGCGGTCATGAAGGCTACTTTAAGGTATTCGAAGGCGATCGCTTGTTTATCTCCCCAGTGGAATTGTTTGGGGTCGCCTTTGGTGAGCGAGGTCAGGGGACTGGCGACTTGCGAGAAGTTTTCGATGAAACGTCGGTAGAAATTGGCAAAACCGATAAAAACTTGTACGTCGCGAACGCTCTTCGGGGTTTCCCACGATAGGATTGATTCAACCTTTGCCAACGACATGGCCACACCTTTGTCTGAGATAATGTAGCCCAAGAATTCAACTTCCTTGGTATGAAAGATACTCTTGTTTATGGCTACAGCTAGTCCCTCGTCTTGCAACCGCTGCAAGACTTTGGTTACCAGGACCTCATGTTCCTCCTGGGAGCTAGAGTAAATGAGGATATCATCGATGTAAACAACGACACCCTGGTCCAAGAATTCACGGAGAACCTGTTGCATCATATCTTGGAAGGAAGCTGGCGCGTTAGCCAACCCGAAAGGCATAACGGTGTACTCAAAGTGGCCATAACGAGTGCGGAATGCAGTTTTCCACTCGTCTCCTTCTTTAATCCTGATCAGGTGAAAACCGTCCTTGAGGTCCAGTTTGGTGAAGACTTTCGCCCCGTTCACCCTATCACGAAGCTCGGACATTAGCGGCAGGGGGTACCGGTTCTTCACTGTTACCTTATTCAAGCCACGGTAGTCTACGCATAAGCGTAGGCCTCCGTTTGGTTTCGGCGCGAACAATATGGGAGATCCTGCAGGTGACTTGCTGGGTCTGATTTTCCCTTCGGCCACCATTTTGTCCAAGTACTTACGGAGAACCTCGAGTTCCTTCTCCGAAAGCTTATATATTGGACCCCACGGGGCGGTTGTCCCGGGTTCGAGGTCGATCGCATGATCAAATGGCCTGTGCTCAGGTAGGCTTCGCTGGAGAGGGGTACCAAAAAGATCCACAAATCGGTGGTAGGGAGCCGGGAGCTGCTTGAGTAACTCTAATTCTTCTTCGACCGCGGTTACCATTCCGATTATCTTTGCATTTTCATCCAGCCCAAGCCATTCATCATACTTGATATGATCGAACTCATTAAGAGGAGCCGTCGTCACCAAGCACTGGTCACAGCAACCAGGAGATTCGAACTTCCAGTTTGCGTGGTCGTAAGGGTTGCTCAACCGATGATCCGTCAACCACCAACCCCCTGGCACTATTATGTCTAACCCAGCCTCGACAGGTCCAATCTCACACGCTATCGTGCTTGTATGATTATTGCCCATAATCATGGTAATACTATTAGTAAAGGCTTGTCCCGCGCCTGCCACAACTCCGCCTGCGAAGTTCTTCACTGCAACCGGGACGTCTCTTTTCACCTGTGGGACCGACAATTTTTCAACAAACAAAGGAGACATGAGAAATACATTACTTCCAGAATCCAGCAAAACATTGGCCACTACCTTCTGGCCATTCAACACTAGGAAAACCTGGCCACGCGGCCTGACGAACACTGTGGGTTCGACACACTTCTTTTTGTTGGAGGTTTCCGAGGAATCCGCCGTTTTGCGCTTTAAATTGTTTTTGGGTTTTTCGGTCTCCAGGACAGAGACAATTCTATCTTCAATTTTCAGGCTTTCGAATGTTTGGTTAACGTCTGCTACTTCCTGAACAGGTAGTCGACTTAAGGAAAATCCCCCGACATTTCTTCGTCGGAGTCCATGTTGGTATACAAGTTAATAGGGGTTTTGGAGCTCTGTCCTTTTGGAACAGAGACTCTGCTCACAGTCCTCTCCGCCGAAGACACTGTCGCGGTCCTCATCTTGGGCACTAACTTCATCCGCTTTTCTAAGGCTGTGGTGGCCTCCTCGTTGGGTTTGACCCACTTTCGTTTGCGAGTCAATTCAGCTGCCGAGACTGTTCTCGGTTCCTTCATGTCGCAAGTCTTCCAGTGGCACTCGGTGCGTCCGCAGCGGGTGCAGGCTTTTGCTTTTCGCCTTTTCTGGATTAGATCCTCGGGGACACCGTAGTGGAGCTTCTTCCAATCCGGTGGGCTTCCCTGAGTGTTAGTGGGTTTTTCCTCCTTGGGGGGCTTGTCCTTAGATGGTCCAGCACTGCCAGTGGACTCCTTCTTAAAGCGGCTATTGAAACCCTTCTCCCTACGACTTTCCTTTTTCTTTTCCTCCGCTTTCCCTCGGCTGTCTGTGGCCGGGAGTCCACGGTTCTCTAGTTTGACATGGTAATCAAACTCTTCTCTTGCCCTTCCAACCTCCCGCAACTGCTCTATCCACTGCTCATCGTCATAGATCTTACCAAAGGGGAGCATCATCTCCCGGATCTTCACAGGGACCTTCGATTCCACCTTCATCCTCCACAAAATTCCCGTCATCCTGACCTTAAGGTTAAGACTACTCATCTTCAGTAGGTAGTCTTCGATGGTGGTGTAGGTGACCTTGTCCATAGCATGGACTGCGTCACGTTGTTCGTCCGGGGATCCGAAAATTTCGGTCATCTTTTCGACGAAGTTCACCCAGTACGAATATGCAGGGATACGGGCGTATCCTTCCGCTCCATCCATCTTGTTAGTATACATGATGACGTAGGGTCTAACCTTGGGTCCATCGCAACGCCCTGCTGCATAGTGGATTTTATACTCATCTGAGGTCCACATAAAGCTGTTTACCTTGAAGTAAACTTCGAGGCTTCGAATCCAGGTTTTCAGGTCCTGGTTGGTGGCAGCGGTGAACTTTTCTGGTTCGCTGATAGGGATTTTGTGATGTCTGGCGCCACTAGGAGCAGCTGCGTAATAGTGGTTGTGGACCGCTGGGCCTTGTGGGTCCACTGGGGGAGGTGGAGGTTGGTGATTGGGGGCAGGGGTTTGGCTTATACTACGCCGTCTCTGGTTTTCTTCCCAGGCTAGTTTTCCGGCGGCTAAGCGTCTTCTATCCTCACGCATTCTGGCTAGCATGGCTGCTTGTTCGGCTGGACTTAGTCCTACCACAACATCTCCTCCGTCTTGCGAACTGTGAGAACTTGCTGGTGCAATGGGAACCCATGGGGATCTCGGTGGTCCTCGTCCTCCGTTCCCTTGGGTCCCCGATGGACCTGCGGTAGTTTGGGGTTCCCGATCCTTTCCTTTCTCACTCCTTGTGAGACGTCGGGTTGCTTCCGCCGGGTGAGAGTCGTCCCGTTGTGAGCGAGCACGTTGAGCTTCACTGATTCTGCTGTCAATGACGTCGACGAGGGTAGTAGTGAGGTATTCGTCCACTTTTCGCTGGGTATGAGCAATCTCTGCATCCAGCCCGTGCTTGACCTGCTCGGTGACTCTACGGTGTTCCTGTTCACGTTGTTCAAAATGGGTGGCAACGCTTGCGAGACGTTGGATGTTTCGGATTTCCATCTCATCGATCGCCTCTTGAGCCGCTACCTCAAGACCTTGGACACGTCCAAGCATCTCGGTTAACTCGCCATCGGCGTATTGGTTGCCCTGCTCGATGTTCCTCTGAACCTCGGCTAACTGAATGTAGAGCGCTTGATTCTCTTTGCTAAGAGCCTCCACTCCTACACTAAAGCCTACTGCTGCTTGGTCTTGTCTTTCGACTATGAACTCGAATGCTGCTTGGATTGCGTGCATGACCTCCACCTGACGTGGGGAGTCGTTTATGGTCAACCGTGGAACTTCCGTAGCTCCTTCGATTTGGATCGGCCGGCTGGCTGTTCCTTGGTCGATGGTTGGGCGGGGGAGAGTGTTCCAAAGGCCTGTAAGACCTGGACGTGTACGGCTGTGGCTTCGGAAGCCGACATATGAAGTGTTATGGCGTGGCTGATTGCGACGCTGTGAGGATGTGATACTTGCTACTCGGCCAGTTGACCTAGTAGTAAGTTGATGACGGGGGTCTCCGTCTTGGAGAATGTCAAGGTGGTCTGACATCTCCGTATCGTGGTGACTACTCATGGTGTCGAGTGTATCCTCGGTATTGATATGCCTATCAATATACTGTAAGACCGGTACTTCGCACCACTACTGAATTCTAAGCGAAGCTTTAGATAGCTCTCTAGACTCTGTAACTCGACCGGCTACTATCCGTAGCACAATACCCGAGCGCACGTCCTGACAACTTCTTATGAACCGCACAAAGGCAACGATAGTTTAAGCGAGATAAGGGTCGGGGCTGTTCCGTTGAAAGAACTTTCTCAATAGGAAGGACACGAGTGTTGAAGCGCGAAGCTATGCTAAACAACTCGATACGATGGAGAATTTATCACGGAACAAAGTATGTTGGTAACAAAATAATATTGATAAGGCTCGTTCTTCCTCGATGATGATCGACTCAGAATTGACGTCCAATGCAAGAGTATTTATATCCCGTCCTCTTTACTACTGTGTGTTCTTTGTAGCTTGGGTCGACGGACTAAACTATCTACTATTACAAATTGAACTAACTCGCTTATCCATTTATCCGACATCCTATCGGCTTCGCCGATATCTCCAACTTCCGACGCTTACCCCTCGTTCAGTAATCTTCGGATCGCCGTGGCGATGATACGGTTGCGACGGTTGCGTTCGCCCGATCGAGTAGGTGGTTACACGATATCGTTTTGTTGCGACAGCTGGTGTTTGGAGCCCTGTAGCGCGGGCAGGAGACCTCTGATGACTAATCCAAATAGCCCACGTGACTCGGCGCCCCAAGTTGCCCTATGAAGACCTCTCATACATACCCTCCGGGTCACGTTCCGCGGGAAGGGCGCCGTTGACGACCAAAGGGTTACTTTTAGTTTCCGGGACGCGGATATTTTGCGGGTGTCCCCCCTTCTCGATCTACTCGCTGCTGAAGGCAGGGTAACGGCCGGGTAACCGGGGAAGGCAGGGTAACTGCCTGGGAATAGGCTGGGAAGGCCAATATCGCAACAGGCAGCCACAGAGGGGTCCAACGAAGACGGGAAGGTGACCAAATGGAAGGTAGGGTAACTCCCTACGTAGGTAGGGTAACAGGGAGACCACTGCACGCCTATAGCCATAGGTATAACAGGCGGGGGAGACAGCACATCGGCAACAGATCAAAGAAGGATATCGGGCATCCAATAAGAACGATTCGACGAAGCAAATCCTGCACTACTACGCACGTCGACAAGCATTGGGTATGCGTATATTGAACCTCCGGGCCCTTTCGAGAGATGCTGAGCCTCCTAATTACGAGGATGCTGAGCATCTCAATCCCGAGCTGCAGGATATTCTTAGGCCTAGACGATCCGAGGTCCAGCATACAGGAGAAAGGGCATCCCTCCGGCGATTGTGTGGTCGACAAGCAAAGATCTCCCTTTTGCATGACATCATCTCCCAGATCAATATGCCAGATCTACCGGAACGAATACTATACTATAGTAGTCAGAATTTGAAGGATGAGCGTCGTCTTGAGGAGGATACAGAGGCTCTTCTCACATACCCAGCTGAGATGTTCCCTCACCTTCGAGTCCCTGGGCCGAAGTTCCAACAACCTGAGGAGTTTGAGCTTCATCGTGTGAGATGCACAGGGGAGCGAGCGTTTAGGAGTCAGGCTCCACGGAACGATTGGGTGTGGGTCCAGGTAGGGGATGAGAGCCAGTTTGGCGCTCTTCGAGGACGCCTTCCAGCCAAAGTGCTTTGCCTCTTCAAGATTCGGGATCCTCATACCCAGTATACTCATCGGCTAGTCCTGTTGAGGATGCTACGAGCCTTTCCAGGTGGAGGCAGGATTACTGACATCCATGGGATGGTGAGAGTATCTACTAGGCTGGCGGACGATCGATTCGTTGTGGGGATAAAGAGTATCATGGGAATAGCACATCTCATTCCCGAGCACCCGGAGCTCCAAGAGAATAATACTAAATGGCTGGTCAACAACCAAATTGATCTTACAACGTTTAATGAGATCTATACTTTAGAGAATTGAGGATACTGAGTATCCTCGTAGGACCAAGAACGCAGGAATATGTGTGGATTAAGGAAACTGAGAATCCTCGAGGATTGCGAACTCTACAAACTTGTGTGGAGTGGGCGAAGGATGGGAGTGGCAAAGAATGAGAGTACTAGTAGGCATGAGATGGGAGTAGGCATAGGATGCTTGATATCCTACGTGGCAACACTATCAATCGACTCAAAGAATGTGGGGTAGGCGAAGGATAGGAAAAGGCGAAGGATAGGAGTAGGCGAAGGATAGGAGTAGGCGAAGGATGTGTGTAGGCAAAGAATGAGAGTCCTAGTAGGCGTGGTATGGGAGTAGGTAGAGGATGCTTGATATCCTACGTGGCAACACTATCAATTGAACGAATAAAAGAATAGAACCAATCAAATCTGAATATCACGTGTTGAGCTGCAATTACTAAGCAAAACACGTGAAATTTTGCGGGGAAGAGAAGCATTATCCTCCTAGAGATATGAAGGAGTTGCTAGGCGCTCCACGAGCGTACATCAGTGATGAAGAGCAGCCATTTCCTCCAGGAGATTAAAAGGAGTCAAAAGGATAAGGTATATCCTCCAGGAGGAAGTAGTAGCGTGACCACTCCTTATGGAGGTCAGGGAGGAAATTGCCTCCCCGGGAGACATGCCCAAACTCCTGGAGGCGATAATTATTTTTGCTGATGTTGGAGCAGGGCAGAAATTGGGCGGGGTGGCCTGAGCACACTGTTGGGGTGGGGTGAAGTCAAGTCCTCCACCCCATTCATCAGGAGAAGGTTTTTTTTCTCTCACAGAGTCAAAGGGACATCAGTAAAAATAATTATCGCCTCCTGGAGTTTGGGATGTCTCCCGGGGAGGCAATTTTCTCCTCAACCTCCATGTGCTCCCTGACCTCCTTGAGGAGTGGTTGCGCTACGATTTCCTCCTGGAGGATATACCTAATCCTTTCGACTCCAGCTATCTCCTGGAGGAAATGGGTGCTCTTCGTCGCTGCAGTTAGCTTGTGGAGCACCTAACAACTTATTCATATTTCTAGGAGGATAATGCTTCTCTTTCCCGCAAATTTTCAAGTGCTTTGCTTAGTAATTGCAGCCAAGTACGCAGTATTTAGATTTTATTGGCTCTATTCGTTCAAATGATGCAGTGTTGCCACGTAGGATGTTAAGCATTCTACGCCTACTTCCATCTCACTCCTACTCTCATCCTTCGTCTACTCTCTCTAATCCTTCGTCTACTCTATGTTCCCCGAGTCCAAGTCCCTGACTATGTACAAGCTCCTAATCCTCGAGGATGCCCAGTTTCCCAATCCACTGTAACGGGTACGCCGTTACTGCCTCTAGTGTTTTAGTGTTTAGTGTTTTAATTCTACGGCCCTAATACTAAAGTATATCGCCTCATCCACCACCAGCTACAAATATATCCTCCCCGTTATACAAATCTTTTTTAAACAATCGAAAGGAAAAATAATAACAGAACGAAAATAAACTGAGAAAAACCCAAATTGATCATCTTCCTGCTTATTCGCATAATTTTTATAACCCTATCAGGTTAATATAAGAAAAGAATTCGGAAAAATTTAACTTGGACGAAAAGAAAGTATTCCAATTTGGTTCTGAATTTTTAAAGAAATCCTGTCGTTCTTTGTTTCTGAGTGTGCAAGACATGATGCGATGAAAGGAACCATCCTGTTCGCAGCATATGCATATGAGGGGATCGGTGAACCCAGTGGGATCGATGAAGTGTGCCTGATTGCGTATCTGCGCAAGTTTAGAAAAGCGTTTTCGTGATAGTGATGTGAGGTGTTGCGCGATATGAAGCGCGGTGGGTTCCGAGGTGTCGGAGGCCCATGATTTGAGTAGGTGTTTCTTGGGTAGGAGTGAAAGATGTCCTAGAGTAAGGCGGTGCCATGGGCAGAGAGGTTTGTTGTGGGCGAGTGTGGCCAGTTGATCGGCTTTCTCGTTGCCAAAGATTTTTGTGTGGGAGGGGGTCCATATTCCATTGATGGAGCATCCTATGTTTTGGAGTGAATTGCATGCGTTAAGTGCGTGCCATAGGTATTCTTTGTTGTGTGTGGGTCCTCCCGCGAGTGACTTTAGGGCGTTTTGATTATCAACGCATATGTAGATGGAGCTAGGGAAAACTATGTGTTGAAGCAAGAGAGCTAAGGCTTCTTGTATGGCGTGAATTTCGGCATCTTCGTTTTTTGTGTGATGTCCGAGAGCGCAGGAGTGTGTGTAAGTTTGAGTGGTGATGCCATATCGTATGTGGGCGATGTATGCGGCGGAGGATGTGTGTCCTTTGTCATTGAGGGAGCCGTCTGTGTATAGGAGCCAGGAATTTTCAAGTGTGCCTGTCCAGGTGATGTGTTCCGTGGCTGTTTGTTGTTTGGAAAGTTGGGAAATTTGTAGGGAATTCATTGTGAGAAAGGGCGAGTGGAAGGAATATTTGAGTCTTTCGAGGGGTTGATTGTTAATGAGGGGTTGAAGTAGGGAAGCTATCCTTTTAAGTCCTGTTCCTTTATATTCTGTTGTTTGTGGAAGAAGCTTGAGTAGGGGGAGGAAGGCTGGATTATGCGCGTTGTTTTTTAGGATGCGGATGCCATATTTTTGTGAATGGTAATCTAGTAATAAGTTGAGCGGCGGTAGGGCGGCTTCTCGTAATAGGTGGGTTATTTTAGTGTATCTGGGGAGGCCCATAATGAGGCGGGCGAGGCTGTGATATGCTGGTTGGATGTTTTCTATTATGGTGGGTGCGCCTGTCCACCAAATGGGGGAGCCCCATAACATTTTGGGGATATGAACTATGTGTAAAATGTGATGTATTGTGGCAGGGGTGAGGTGTATGGATTTAAGGAGAGGGTAGATGGCTCCTTTGGTTTTGAGTAGGGAAGTGACGATGTGGTGAGTGTGTTGGTGGAAGGTTAATCTTCGATCGATTATGAGGCCAAGCATACGATTTTGTTCGGTGGGTAAGATGCTTTGATTGTAAAGTGTGATAGGAGTGGGGGTGGGATCTTTGATTCTGGAGCTAAGTCTCAGGTGCATGAGTTCTGTTTTTGGCGGAGAGAAGAGGATGTTGAGGTGTGAGCCTCTTTCAATTTTGATGTTGAGACGTTGTTGTAAGGTCATGGTGGCGAATTTCTGTGAAAAGCTTGCTTGCAGCATGGCGTTGTCGTCAATGTATGTGTTGGAATGGGTGAGGTTGGAGGGAGATGGTTCCATGTCTAGGGCAGCGCTGTATATCGTGAAGGCGATGGAAGATATGGCGGATCCTTGGGGGAGTCCACTATTAAAGGGTGATGTTGGACTTGTGGTGCTATTAAATCGGAAGGCTTTGTGCGATTGGTGGTGAAGCTTTGGTACCATTGTATTAGGTATATGGGAAATTTGAAGTGGAGGAAGATTGCGGTCATTTGCTGATGAATGACGCAGTTGAAGGCTCCTTCGATGTCTGTGGTGAGGATGGAGGGTCGCAATTGTTTCTGATGTCCTGTTGTGGCAGGAGTGTCGAGCCAGGATTGAGATGGTGTGATGATTTGTTGTAGGGCATCTATTGCTGAGATTCCTGTGCGCCCACCTGTGTGTTGGTGGTTGATTGCCCCTGAATTTATTGCGGCGATTTCTAGTTGTCTGGTGATGATGCGTTCAAGAATCTTGCCAAGGCATGATAGTAGTGAAATGGGGCGGTAGGCGTTGGGTTTGGAGTAATCGTCTTTGCCTGCTTTGGGTATGGGTGTAACGATGGCTTGTTCCCATATGTTGGGGAAGATGCCAAAGTGGAGGGCGGCTGTGAATATTTTTGGAATAAGTAGGGGGGCAGCTTGATGTGCATGTTGTATGTGACGGTAAAGGATTCCGTCTGGTCCTGGAGCGGATGCGGGGGAAGTTTTGGCGAGTAATTTAGAAATTAATTCTGGGGTGATGTGCGGTGTGTTAAAGGATTGATCTGATGCTGGTGGAGGGAGCCAATCTTGGGGTAGTGGCTGGGGGGAGGCAGTAATGGGTGGGAAAAAGGTGGATTTGAAGGCGTTGCATTGTGCTTCAAAGTTAGGTGCGTTATGTAAAGGTTGGATGGTTGTGGGAGGACGGCGGCCATTGGTTTGCTTGATGGCCTGCCAGATTTGTTTGGGATCATTGGTGGATAAGCGTTGGTGCCAGTGGTGTTTTTTGGCTTCGTTGATTTCTGCTTTCCATTGTGTTCGGAGGTTTTTGAGCAAGCTTTTGACATGTTGTGGTGGGTTGGGTGATCTGGATAGGTGGTTGATGGTGTTTATTTTCCTCTTAAGTTTGGAAAGTTCGTTGGTCCACCAGCCTTTAGAATGTTGGCTGGGCTTTGATAGGGGTATGGCCGTGATGGTGGCGAGTTGTATGAGAGAAGTGAGTTGTTCACATTCTTTGCTGGTTTCATTGGCGTTGGTGGGTTGAGAGTTATTGAGTGCTGATTGTTTGATTATGTCGTGGAATTGGGTCCAGTTTGCTTTGCTGAGGTTGCGTTTGGGTGTGGCGGTGGGTTTCGGTGGAAGGAATATGGTGGTTGTGATTAGGGTGTGATCGGAGTTGTCCCTGAGTTCTTGATCGGATTGCCAGGTTATGAGGTATTGCTGTATGTTTCTGAATAAGGTGAGATTGATGAGGGATTTTTTATTGCCATTACGAGGAAAGTGTGTGAATATTCCTGGGTGATTGATTAGCTGGTAGTTGTGATCTTCTAGCCAGTTGACGAGTTGGTTGGCTATTAATCTGGTTTTGTTGATGGAGGTGCGATAGGTGTCAGTTTCAGAGCCATACCACCATGTGTGGTGTAGGTTGGTGTCTGCTACTATTATGTGCATGGGAAGGAAGTTGTGCATGTTGAGGTAATTGTGTGTTGTTGGTGTATGGTTTGCGTATATGTTGGAGATTTCAATGTCACCTAATGCTGTTGTGATTATGATTGATATGGCGTTGTTAAAGAAGGAGGTTGAAATTCTTGGATTTAGGTTCATGTTTGCGTTGATGTAGGTAATGCACTTGGGATTTTGATTTGTTGGTGAGAAGCGATGGAAGTTTGTGATGTTTGGGGGTAGGCCCTGGTTTTCTGACCATGGGTCCTGTAGTGCGAGTACAGCAAGTTGGGTGTTGATATTTGCATGATGGAGTACTGAGAGAGTGGAGGCCTTTCCTTTAGCGCAATTCAGTTGTTGCACTTGGGCTATGCCTGTGGTCTGCGTTGTGTGTTTAATCATTACGGTTGTTGATTTTTTGTGCGCGTTGAGCAAGGTAGAGTGCTCTGGTTTTAAGTTTTTCGGGGCAGTCAATGGCAGTGTGCTGATTGGTGTTGCAGCAGGCGCATCTGAGTGGCATATGTGTGCATCTGGTGCCTCCTTTGCATGTGATTTGGTCGCATTTGTGATCTTTGGTGTGGTGGGCGAGTGCGCAGATGGCGCAGGTGACTTCTTGTTTGCAGGTGGCGTCGTGATGTCCTAATTTTTGACAATTTCGGCATTGGGTGGTTGGGTTGATGGGATGGTACTCGCAGATTTTGCATGTGGCGTTGAGAATGTTGAGGTATGTGAAGCCTAGAGTCTTGAGGGTGTGTTTGGCGGGCAGAGCGATGACGATGGAGGAGGCTTTTTTGCCAGTGCGTTTTTCTTCTGTGGAGAGCCATCTTGGGGCTTGGGCCAGTTGTACGTCAGGTAGGGCGGCTTGAAGGGCATGGGTGATGGTGGTGGGTGTGACAGGTTCGAGGTTGAAGTTGAGGGGGACAGCGTCAATGATGAATTTAGACCATCTGCTGTTTACTCTGATGTTGGTGATCGGAATTTTGAGGAGGTTGCATGCTGAGGTGATTTCATGTTCGTATTGTTCAATGAATTTGTCGGCAGCTTCGTTGGGTTTGGTGGTGAGGATAAGGTTGTTGTTGTTGGTTTTGCGAACGGCTAGTATGCATGTGTTAACAGCACCTAAGTGGTTGTTGATGGCGTTGAGTATGGAATCAGGGGTGGCTGAGGTGGGAAGGGGTTCAGTGAGTTCGAGTATTATTTCTCTCTTGTCGGTGGTTAAGTTGGGCTTGTAGAGTGGCTGAATTTTTGGGGCTTGGCGATTGGTGACGGTGGTGAAGTTGTTTTCACCAGGTGCTGTTGTGGCTTTGCTGGCATAGGTTTCTTGTGCTTTGTTGGTGAGGTTAGAGGGTTTGCTGGTGTTGGTGATGGGAGGTTTGCTGTTTGCGGCGGGAGTGTGGGTGTTGATATTTTGGTTTTGGTTGGTTTGGAGGTGTAGGAGTCTGGCGTCTAGGGAGCGGACAGTGTTCTGTAGGGAGAGATTTTGGGCTTTGATTTCCGCGAGTTTGGAGGTGGTATTGGTGTTTTGTATGTTGTTGAATTTGATTTGGGCGAGGAGGGTATCCATTTGCCTCTCGAATTCGTCCTTCATCGAGTTGAATTGGCTCTGGATGAACCAAGCGAGGTAGTTGGTGGAAGTTAGTTATTTATTTATTTATTTATTTATTTATTTATTTATTTATTTATTTATTTATTTATTTATTTATTTATTTATTTATTTATTTATTTATTTATTTATTTATTTATTTATTTATTTATTTATTTATTTATTTATTTATTTATTTATTTATTGTTCATACTCGCATGCATCCGAAACGGATATGGCGTACAGCAGAAGAAAACCCAACAGGAACATAAAAGAAAACAAAACAAAACTAACTAATCCTCCACCAGTTCCAACTCAGCCTCTTCTAGGCTCGTCATCAGTGAATGTGTTAATACCCTGATCTAGTGACTCCCTCTCACAGTGTCAAGACTACCCTGGGCATTCTTCCTTTACCATCGCTTGCTTTGTGCCTATAGCACTCCTTCCACCAGGTCCGAAGACCCCTGAAGGTTGGATACATCAATAAGGGTGGGGTGTAACTTAAGTTACCATGCGATCCTGACGTTCGCTGGCACTAAGTCTGGCTTGGGTGAGTTTGAGGCAACCAGAAAAGTTACCACGATGCGGTTTGTTACAGTTCTTGCAACGGATGATAGTGTGGAGGCAGGGAGCTCCCTTGATGGTGCAAGAGGAGGTTGCGCAGGAGTGGGAGGATGCTGTATGAGGCCCAGCACAGATGTTGCAGAAGGGTGTTTTGCTGGTACAGCGTTGTTGTGGGTGGCCAAAGGCCAGGCAGGTAGTGCATTGGGTGTCTGGTCCAAAGCGAAGGTATTTGGTGACTTTGTGATGAAGTCCAAACATGGAGAGCCCTCTCTCAAGGGCAGTGGTGGCAGGCTGCTTCCCCACAATGGTAAGAACCATGGAGGATGCCTGTTTCCCCTCTCTCTGCTCAGGTCTAGTGAGCCAGCGGGGGTCGCGGAGTAGGGTGGTGCCTGGGTTGAACTGCTCAACCTCAGATCTGATTTGCTGGAAGCCCTCTTCGCCAGAGGGAATGGAGGTGGGAATGTTGTGCACAACAACCTGGGTCAGGACTGCTTCCTTTTCCATGCTGTTGGCATTGGGGATGGTGTTGCGAACAACTTCCTCAAGCTTCTGTCTTTGCTTGAGGAGGGAGTCAGAGGTGGTGGAGGTGACAGCAATGAGCTGCACATGGTGAGCTGGTGTGAATCGCACCTCTGCAATCAATGGCCTTTCCAGGGCAGCATTGACTGCATTGCGAATGAGAAGTGGAGTGATGTCATCAGGAATGGGTAGACCATTCCTGGTGATGATGAGGGTACGGTCGCGTTTTGGGGGGTTTGCTGGTGGTTTGGTAGGCTTGGAGGACTTGCTGGTGGGTCTAGGAGCCCTTTTAGAGGCAACCTGAGCCCAGGAGGTGGTGGCTGGCGGGGGAGCAGTTGCTGGAGGTAGGGGGAGGTTGGCAGAGGCCAGAATGGTTGTAAGGGTCCGTTTCTGTTCCAGGTCTGCAACCTTGGAGGTGAGGGTAGCCACCTTTTCCACTAGAGCAGGGTCATTGTGGAAAGTAGGGGCTGGTGGGGGTGTATTGATGGCTTTTTCAAGCTGTTTGACGCGTTTTGTGAGTGCTTTGATGAGCCTGTTCTGCTCATCCATCACTGCGAAGAGGGAGGGGTTGTAGTTCTCCCCAGTACCAATGGCACCAAGGCGATCCAAATTGCTGTTAGAATCATCCATCTGGATGACTGGAGGTAGGGTGGTGGAGAAGGTGAGGGGTCCCTCAGTGTCCGTCATGTCAGAGTCAGACTCTTCCAGGAGAACAGAGTCACTCTCTGTGGGCTCTGTGGCGGGCAGGGAGGCATAGTGAGGTAGGGGGACTGCTGGGCGAAGTGGCAGGGCTTGTGTAGGTGTTTGCTCTGGGTCTCCATGGAGCAGAGGCGAAAAACGGGTGTTTGGAGGTGTTGTAGGGGCACCAAAGGGCGTTTGGAGCGAGTTTTGGGGTGAGCTGGTCACAGAAGAGGGAGACCTGAAGCCTCTGCCTCTCCCTCTGCCTCTAGATGAAGAGGAAGACATAGAGAAGGATCCTGAACCGACAGGAGAAGGTGGGGTGTGTAGGGGGGTTGGTGCTGGGCCCTGGAGGGGGTCCCTGGCGGAGGGGGGTGGGAAATCGAGCAGAACTTCTGCAGTTCTGGTCGGATCCGAACGAACGAGAGGGCGATCGAACGGGCGCGCTGAGGCGGTTCCAAAAAGCCCGGGGTCGAGCTAATCGGACGAAAACTGGTGGAGTTATGAGAAGATGCAGAATCTCAAGATTTGGTGAGGTTTTTGGAAGTGAGGGGTAAATAAGCGAATTCGACAACAACTTTTGCAAAACTGGACGGATCCAGGCGTACAATAGCAGGATCGAACGGGGGCAGCGAGCTGATTCCGAATCTTCAAGAATCTCGTTAATCGGAGTAGAATTGGTGGAGTTGTGACCAAAAAGTCACTTTGGCGTTGTTGTTGTCGGTTGTAGTTGGTGGAAGTGGCGTTGGTTATATTTGCCATGTCTTCGGCGGGGATTTGTGTGAAGTTGAGGTTAGAATTAAAGTTCTGGCCTCCGATGCTTTCATCGTCGTCGTGTTCACTAGAGGAGCTGCTGTGGTTGGAGGCGGGTTTGTCCTCCATTGGGAGGTCTGTGGGATCGAATGCAGAGAGGGCAGTGCTGCCTTCGGGTGCAGACATGTTGGAGGTTCGGGTTAGATGGGGGGAGAGGTGGCTGGACGTGCGTTTGCGCCCAGCAAGAGGTGTGGGTGTGATGGGTGCCCAAACAAGTCGGACAGGAGTTGCAGGTGGTGATGGCGATAATCTGGGAGGAGTATTGGGAGCCAGGTTGATGGGGGAGTGATGGGAGTGATGAGTTCCCGATGCAGAGTGGGGTGTGATGATAAACGAGGCCAAAGAGATAAAGACTTTTTGGTATCGTGGGATTCTGAGAGAGGTGGTTTGTGGTGTTGGGTTTGCGGTCGGAGATGATGGGGGAAAAGTAGAAGCGAGGTGGGCGGTCGCGTATTATATACTGCCTCTACTATGCGTAGTAGATCAGGGCCGGACTGATGGGACAGTAGGAGCCTGCATCGGTGGGGTTGCTCCCACATGCAGAGAGCTACCACATCCCACTGATCTGGTTGATACAGAGGAACCGCATGTGCGTAAGCTGACGAGCTGACAGCACATAGACGGCTGCATCTACCACTCCGAGGAAATGGTAGAGTTCTGAAATCAACCTGTGCAGTATGCATCAGCGGAAGCTGATAGGCAACGCACTGGCAGCGCTATCTACAGGTAATACACATGCCCCGACATCGCTGATTGAAATAGCCGAAAACACCAAATTCTGCGTTGCAACCGCGTTACACACAGCAAAAAGTCTTTAACTTTACTGCTTCCTTTCTCACCACTTTTACCCCGCTTCAGGAAATTCACCTCCTCCTGTATCGGAGTCATCACTCTAGATCCCCAAACTCCCCCCAGGAGATCCCCCTCACCCATCGCAACCCCAGTGCACTTTGTCCGCGTCCAAACAACCCCACCAAAGGTTGCTGGCCGCAAACGAACATCCTCCCATCTCTTCCCTCCCATCCAACGCAAAACAAACCCAATGTCTCAAGCTGAAGGTTCCACCGCGCTCTCTGCCTTTGACGCAGCAGACCTCCCCATGATGGACAAACCTCCATCTCACCACAGCAGCTCCTCTAGCGAAGCCGACGAAGACGAAGAAGACATCGGAGGATAGGATTACAACTCCGACATGAACTTCACACAATTTGTGCCTGAGGAACTTCAAAACCTCAACCACGGCAAAGCCACAAACTACCTTGCCTGGCTCATCCAGAGCCAAATCGCAGACTTGAAGCTAGACTTCCAACAACAATTAAGCAGCCTCAAGACACGAATCCAATTCAGCCACAAACAGCATGAATCCTCCCTCACCAAACTCGCCGACATCAAGGCACAAAACATCAGGCTCCAAAACGATGTCCGCACGCTGGACAACAGACTTCACAGCCTACAAACAGCGAAAACCACCGTCACTGCCCCCATTGTCCCCATCATTCAAGCCCCCCAACCCACCAACCTAACCAATCAATCAAAGCCCAAACAAGGAGCTCAAACCTCCTATGCCAATATCACCGCCCCAGCACCAGGTGAACCATCATTCCAACAAGTCCCAAACAAAAAGGGCAAAAAACCAGCACCCCAACCTCTCTACAAGCCGGACTACACCACGGACAAAAGAGAAATCATCCTGGAACTCACCGAACCCCTCCCAACAACCATCACCCCCGACCCAATCCTTGACGCCATAAATAACAAACTAGGAGCACAGAAAACCTGCATCCTCGCAGTCAGGAAAACAAATGGAGACAACCTAATGCTACTCACCCGTCCCAACGAGCCAGCAGACACCTTCCTCACACAATACCAACACGAAATCACTTCCGCATGCACACTACTCAAAATTCCCATCACCAACACCAGAGTCAACAGCAGATGGTCCAAATTCATTTTGGATAGCGTCCCCACCTATTTCAACAATAAGCCAACTCAAATCACTGATATCACCAACGCACTACACGCAGCCCTCCCCGAAGTCGAACTCGCACAAGCACCTAGATGGCTCAGCATCGAAGAAGGCCGCAAGGGAAAAAAACATTCCTCCATCGTCATCGCCATACCTGCCAAACATACCCTCAAATCACTCGGTTTCACATACCTCAATCTCTTCAACACCACATGCAAAGCACATGAATACCATCCCATCAATCCCACCACCCAATGCCGCAACTGCCAAAAACTTGGACACCACGATGCCACATGTAAAAATGACACTGCCTGTGCCATATGTGCCCAATCCCACCACACCAAAGATCACAAGTGCTCCACACCCACCTGCAAAGGAGGAGCCAGATGCACCCACATGCCCCTTCGCTGCGCATGCTGCGATACCAACCAACACACAGCCATTGATTGCCCCGAGAAAGCCAAGACCAGAGCTCTATATCTAGTAAACCACTCCAAAAAACCCACCACCGCAAATTAAAATGACAACCAAATCATCAGGCATAGCCCAGGTACAGCAACTGAACTGTGCCAAAGGAATGGCCTCCACCTATTCAGTAACACAACACGCCGCAACAAACGAAAATTTAATAGCACTCCTACTACAAGACCCCTGGTGCCTACCAACAGGTCTACCACCGCAAATCCCAAATTTTACACTATTCGCACCCACATCATCAAATCCTAAATGCGCAACCTACATAAAATCACACCTCAATCCAATACAGAAATCCATATATTTCAATAACTGCATAACAATACAAATCAAACTTCCGAATTCAACAATAGACATCATCAACATCTACGCAAATCACCTTCCATCATCGCACAATTACCTGTCCATCAACACCTTCCTACCCAACCACATCATCTGCGGAGACTTCAATCTCCACCACACATGGTGGTATGGCGCCAAAACACACCTACATTTTTCAACCATCGACAGAACCAGACCCACATCCAACCTCTTAGTCTCATGGCTAGAAGAACAAAACTACCACCTACACAACCACCCAGGGACATACACACACTTCCCACGCAATGGCAACAATCCCTCCATAATCGACCTCACGCTATCCAAGGGCATTGATCACCTCGCCCAATTATGGGAAAACGATTCCGGACTCAAAGATGGCTCAGATCATGCCACCATCACCACAACATTCATCCTAAACGCTCACACCCATACTCACCCCAAAAGGGACATACACAGAGCAAACTGGGACAAATTTCACCGCACAATACAAAATCATCCAATACACAAAATGCCGCTCACAACCAAAGCGCAAACCACACTAGCATGCGAAACTTTAACGCACATGCTACAACAAGCAACAGAAACCGCAATCCCCCTTTCAAAACCTTCTCAAAAGTCCAAATCATGGTGGACTAAGGAACTCACCAAACTACGCAAGGCCCTCAGCGCCACAAACAAATACTACAGAACACATCCCACACCAGAAAATAAATCCATTGCCAAAAATTTACACAAACAATGGCAAAAAGAAGTTAAACTCGCTAAAGAACACCACTGGCAGCAAAGACTCAACACCAACAACCCCGACGCCCTATGGAAGACAATCAAACAATCCAAAGGACGCACCCCCCCCACCAACATCCCCTCACTTGAAAATAAATCTGAATTTCAAGACAAATGCCAAATTTTCACAAAAGCCTTCTTTCCACCCAACACTTCCGTTCCACAACCCATACCACCACAGTGGCTACAACCACCGCACACAAGCATCACACATGAACTTCCACATATCACATCAAATCACATCAGCAAACTCCTCGCCAAAACCAATAAAAATTCAGCCCCAGGCGCAGATGGCATAACATATCCCATCATCATCCAAGCACATCTCGCTGACCCCAACCTCATACCAAAAATTTTCAATCAAGCGCTACTCCATTCAGTCATGCCAACCTGTTGGAAACATGCCCTAATCATCCCAATACCTAAGGCATCAAAACCCGATTATTCCACACCCAAATCCTATCGCCCCATTTCCCTACTTTCATGCCTAGGCAAACTCCTAGAGAAATGCGTGGCCAAAAAATTAGAAGCCTACGCAATCACCACAGGCGCGATAAATTCCCAACACACAGGAGCAAGAACCTCCATATCCGCCATAGATCCCCTCGCCAACCTGCTTACAACTGCTCAAGAATGGCTCGACAGAAAAATTGTCAGAAGCAAAAATAAAAGCGGCAACAGGGAAATTAGACCATCCCTTCTCACATGCGACATAGAAGGAGCATTTAACTGCGTAATTCACTCGCAAATGCTCCACATCCTCCAACATTACACTTTCCCCAATTGGATCACAAATTGGTACAAAGAATTCAATAACAATCGCACAATCTCCTTCTCTTTCAACCAGCAAAAGGAAGATCCCAAAGCATTCCCACAAGGCCTCCCACAAGGATCGCCTATCTCCTCCATTGCGTTCACCATATACAGCGCAGCACTAGACGCCAAACCCTCCCCCTCGAACCTTCAACAATCATCCATCTACATAGACGATGACGCCCTCCTACAAGGAGCCTTCAGCACCAAGTTCGCAAACATCACCCTGCAAAACCGATTCACGGAAAAAATTAACAGGGCTAAGTTTCTCAATATCAAATATTCACCACCCAAGACAGAACTCATACACTTCCTCACAAAAACCACGATCAGGAAACTGGACATCCCACTTTCCATACCGTCAATCAATCTTGAAATTTTACCATCGCAGGTAATCAAATCACTTGGAATACACATTGACGACAAGCTCTCTTTCCTACCACAAATAGACAAAGCCTCCAACCGACTTAGGGCAATCACACAACGTCTCAACAGCATGGCCAAAGCACACAACCTCACTCCATCCAACCTTCACCAACTCACAAACGCACTAGCCATACCCAACTTCCTATGGGGCTCACCCCTTTGGTGGACAGGCAAACAAAACCTCCTAGAAAGAACCAAACCAGCCTATCATTCTCTTGCTAGATTAATCACTGGCCTTCCGCGGCGAACCAAGCTTGAAAAGCTACTCGCAGAAGCCGCCCTCCCTCCTCTAGATTTATTACTAGACATGCACACACAAAAATACACTATCAGAATTTTAAAGACCGGACCCCACAATCCAGCCTTTCTTCCCCTTATCAAACTTTTACCACAAAATCAAGAGTACCAAGGAACCGGACTCAAACGCATCGCCTCACTCCTCACACCCCTGCTACAACACTCCCCACCACTTGAAAACCTTCTCTCACCCTCTTTGCCAGCTTACCTTCCGCTTGGAAATATCCTCATATCTTCCAAATCTAAAGAAGAAACAGCCCAAGAACACAAATCTTGGATCGGCACATTAGAAAACGCCTGGCTCCTATATTCCGACGGTTCAAAAGCCGAAGATGGTATCACATCAACAGCTGCACATCTAATTCACATCTGATTTGGCATTGAAACACAAAGCCTCTCACACCAATGCAATATTGCACACCACGTTGAAAACGAAGATGCAGAAATACATGGCATACAAGAAGCCACTCATCTGCTCGTCAACCACATCATGCACCCCGCTCCAGTTTTCCTCTGCGTGGACAACCAAAATGCCCTACTGGCGCTAACAGGCGCAACCACAGCCAACAGGGAACACCTCTGGCATACCCTCATCAACATACAAACCCTACAATCAATCGGCTGCCAAGTGATGGGCAAATGGACCCCATCACACACAGGCATCACAGGAAATGAAGCAGCAGATCGCCTAGCCAAAGAAGCTTACCACTTACCATCATGCAAATGGACGAGAACCACATTAAACTGGCTAACCCTCCAACCGCGCAAAGCCCTACATCGCAAATGGGCTCCTCCACATTTATATTCCAAACAATTAAATTCGAAAATTGCTCAACTACCCCTACATCGCGCAAAGAGAATTTGGAAAGTCAGAAATGAACTCTCCAAAGCCGATCACCTACCGGGGCAACCCCCCAACATTTGTCAATGTGGAGAAGAAGATTCAACCAAACACCGCATCCTTTCCTGCCCACTTTATACTATTGAACGAGCTTTATTTTTTGAACAACAGGATATCAAATGGGATTTTCTCTTTGGAAACGATTTAAATATTGCAAATTGTTTTTCTTTTATGGATGCGCTTGATATTTGAAATTGTTTTTATATTGTTTTGTTATTTTTTATTATTTTATACTTTTAGTAGTTAGTTAGTTTGTTTTATTTTGTTTTGTTTTTGTTTTGTTTTTGTTTTGTTTTGTTTTGTTTTTTAGGGGAAGTTTTAGCGGTGGAAGTTGAGGCGATATACTTTGTATCAGGGCCGTATAAAAATAAATAAATAAATAAATAAATACACATGCCCCGACATCACTGATTGAAATAGCCGAAAACACCAAATTCTGCGTTGCAACCGCGTTACACACAGCAAAAAGTCTTTAACTTTACTGCTTCCTTTCTCACCACTTTTACCTCGCTTCAGGAAATTTACCTCCTCCTGCATCGGAGTCATCACTCTGGATCCCCAAACTCCCCCCAGGAGATCCCCCTCACCCATCGCAACCCCAGTGCACTTTGTCCGCGTCCAAACAACCCCACCAAAGGTTGCTGGCCGCAAACGAACCTCCTCTCACCTCTCACCTCCCACCCAACGCAAAACAGCCCCAATGTCACAAGCTGAAGGCTCCACTGCGCTCTCTGCCTTTGACGCAGCAGACCTCCCCATGATGGACAAACCACCCTCCCACCACAGCAGCTCCTCCAGCGAAGCTGACGAGGATGAAGAAGACATTGGAGGACAAGAATACAATTCCAACATGAACTTCACACAATTTGCGCCCGAGGAACTTCAGAACCTCAATCATGGCAAAGCCACCAACTACCTCGCCTGGCTTATTCAAAGCCAAATCGCAGACCTTAAGCTAGATTTTGAACAACAGCTAAGCAGCCTCAAAACCCAGATTCAGCTCAGCCACAAGCAGCATGAATCTTCCCTTACCAAACTCGCCGACATTAAGGCACAAAACATCAGGCTCCAGAACGATGTTCGCACGCTGGATAATAGACTCCATAGTCTACAAACAGCAAAAACCACCCCTACCGCCCCCATCGTACCCACCATTCAAGCTCCTCAACCCACAAACACAACCAACCAAACCAAACCCAAACAGGGAGCCCAAACCTCCTATGCCAACATCACCACCCCAGCACCAGGTGAACCCTCGTTCCAACAAGTTAACAACAAAAAGGGCAAAAAACCCACTCCCCAACCCTTATATAAACCAGATTACACCACAGATAAAAGAGAAATAATTCTCGAACTCACCGAACCTCTTCCAACATCCATCACCCCCGATGCAATTCTCGATGCCATAAACAACAAACTAGGAGCACAGAAAACTTGCATCCTCGCAGTCAAAAAAACCAACGGAGACAACCTAATGCTCCTCACACGCCCTAACGAACCAGCAGACACCTTCCTCACGCAATACCAACACGAAATCACCGCCGCCTGCACTCTACTTAAAATTCCCGTCACCAACACCAGAGTCAATAGCAGATGGTCCAAATTCATCCTGGACAGCGTCCCCACCCACTTCAACGACAAGCCAATCCAAACCACAGACATCACCAACGCACTCAAAGCAGCCCTCCCTGAAGTCGAACTCGCACAAGCACCCAGATGGCTCAGCACCGAAGAAGGCCGCAAAGGGAAAAAACATTCTTCCATCGTCATTGCCATACCCGCCAAGCACACTCTTAAATCACTTGGATTCACATACCTCAACCTCTTCAATGCCACATGCAAAGCAAGAGAATACCATCCCATCAACCCCACCACCCAATGCCGCAACTGCCAGAAACTTGGACACCATGACGCAACATGCAAGAACGACACCGCCTGCGCCATATGCGCCCAATCTCACCACACCAAAGACCACAAGTGCTCCACCTCCACCTGTAAAGGAGGAGCCAGATGCACTCATATGCCTCTCCGCTGCGCCTGCTGCGACACCAATCAACACACAGCCATCGACTGCCCAGAAAAAGCCAAAACCAGAGCACTATATCTAGTAAATCGCTCTAAAAAGCCCTCCACCAAAAATTAAATGACAACCAAACAATCAGGCATAGCCAAGGTACAGCAACTGAACTGTGCCAAAGGAATGGCCTCTACCTACTCAGTAACCCAACACGCCGCACTGAACAAAAATTTAATAGCACTCTTACTGCAAGACATCAGTAAAAAAAAAATTGCGCCCAATAGGTACATATTCCGCCCGACCGCCTGCCGCGCCCGGGCGAAACTAGCTGCAGGCTGTGCTTCCCCCTGGCGCCGCTTGGTACCTGTAGCGCTTCCCGGGCGACCTCCCACCATCCGACAGCGCTGGGCGGCAGCTTGAGCACTTAGCGATTTTGAAAAATCTGGAGGTCGCTTAGTCATCACTCTGTGGTCGCTTAGTCGTCGCCAAGTCGTCGCCAAGTCGTCGCCAAAGCAACGCCTAGTAAGACAGCAATCTCCACCTCCCCCTATTCCTTCCTGTCTCTCCTCCCATACCTCCCCCTATTCCCTCCCTTCCCCACCTCGCTGTACCATAGTACTTTGCTGACATCGTGACTTTTAGGCCCGAAGTACTAAGCTCTGCTTGCAAAGAACCTCCTCGGTAACGTCTTGATTCCGTTTATTTGACTCCCGCTGATATGTCTCCTAGACTTGCTTTGATCCGCTGCTTCAGCTTCCTCTGCCTCCGCCGGCTGCCTGCTTCGCTGCTTCCACCTAAGCGAGCTCAGGAGGCAGCTTAATTGGCTGATCGATTCGCTGCCTCCGCCTCTGCAGCCTCCGCCATATGGTCGATCCGCTGCCTGAGCTTCCGCCGCCTCCTGAGCTTCCGCTGCCTCCTGGAGGTCGTCGATCCGCTTCCTGAGCTTCTGCCGCCTCCTGGAGGTCGACGATCTGCTTCCTGAGCTTCCTCCGCCTCCGCCATATGGTCGATTCACTGCATGAGCTTCCGCTGCCTGCGCCACATGGTCTATTCACTGCATGAGCTTCCGCTGCCTGCGCCACATGGTCTATTCACTGCTGCAGCTTCCTGCGCCTGCGCCAATAGGTTGATTCGCTGCCTGAGCTTCCGCTGCCTGCGCCACAGGGTCGATCCGCTTCCTGAGCTTCGGCTGCCTCAGCCAATTGATCGATTCGCTGCAGCCACCTCCGCTGCCTGCGCCAATAGGTCAATTCGCTGCCTGAGCTTCTGCCACCTCCTAGAGGTCGTCGATCCGCTGCCTGAGCTTCCTCCGCCTCCGCCATATGGTCTATTCGCTGCCTGCGCCATATGGTCGATCCTCTGCCTGCGCCACATGGTCGATTTGCTGCAGCCGCCTCTGCTGCCTGCGCCAATAGGTCGTTTCGCTGCCTGAGCTTCCGCCACCTCCGCCACATGGTCAATTCGCTGCTGCAGCTTCCGCCGCTTCTGCCATATGGTCGATTCGCTGCCTGAGCTTCCGCTGCCTGCGCCACATGGTCGATTCGCTGCCTGAGCTTCTGCTGCCTGTGCCATATGGTCAATTCGCTGCTTGAGCCTGAGCCTGAGCCTGTGCCTGCACCTGCGCCAATAGGTCAATTCGCTGCCTGCCTCTGGCAGGTCGTCAACTCGCTGCTGCAGCTTCCACAGAAGCTAGTATAGCTGCGCCCTCGAAATTTGTACATAGATATATACATACATGTAGATACATAGAATAAAGCAATCGTCAATGATATTGGTTCCAAACAAGTGATTCTCGAATATTCCAGGCCCTACAAGCATATTGTGCAAATCGATTCTATAGGGCGAACTGCTGCCAAAATTCTGCTGCAGCGAGGAGCCACCCACGCCCAGAAGCTGCCCACTACACCACTTGCCACAGGAGGAAACGACCTCCTCTAGGCGGTCAAAGGTCTAGAAACCATGCCTCCCAGGCGTGCCGAGTTGCTGCAGCAACCTAACAGAAGGGTAACATTCCGCCCGACCGCCCCGACCTCCAGGCGGCCGGGGCGGCTTTATCAATTTTTACTGATGGAGGTTGTCGATCTGCTGCTTGAGCTTCCTCCGCCTCCGCCATAAAGTCGATTCGCTTCCTGAGCTTCCGCTGCCTCAGTAAATTGATCGATTCGCTGCAGCAGCCTCCGCCATATGGTCGTTTCGCTGCCTGAGCCCGCGCCAATAGGTCAATTCGCTGCCTAAGCTTCCGCCGCCTCCTGGAGGTCGTCGATCTGCTGCCTGAGCTTCCTCCGCCATACAGTCGATTTGCTTCCTGAGCTTCCGCTTCCTGCGCCACATGGTCGATTTGCTGCAGCCGCCTCCGCTGCCTGCGCCATATGGTCCATTCGCTGCCTGAGCTTCCGCTGCCTCAGTCAATTGATTGATTCGCTGCCTGAGCTTCCGCCGCCTCCGCCATTTGGTCTATTCGCTGCTGCAGCTTCCGCCACTTCCTCCGCTTCCGCCATATGGTCAATTCACAGCCAGAGCTTCCTGCGCCTGCGCCTGCGCCAATAGGTCGATTCGCTGCCTGAGCTTCCGCTGCCTGCGCCATATGGTCAATTCGCTGCCTGAGCCTGAGCCTGAGCCTGCGCCTGCGCCAATAGGCCAATTCGCTGCCTGAGCTTCCGCCATCAGCAAGACCGAAATTTCGCCCTGATACTTCGCTGCTGTGTCAGGACACTATTTTCGTCATGCGAATCTGGAGCGTCCCGAGTGCCTGCAGCGTTCTGACGGATGCTCTGGGAGCCAGCTGCGCCCTGTTTATCAGAGGCTTATTTGCTTGCGTCAGGTTCTCCATATGCTGCAACGCAGGCTCTGAAGTCACTGAGATTGACGCGGGTAATCATGGTATATCGGAGACTTGATGGCTATTGGATCATTCTTTCTTGCTCTGGAGATCATCGCGAAGGCTTCTGACGCTTTCTATCAAACATGCTTTATTAATCAAGCTAGCTCTTACTCCTAGTATAGCTCGTTCCTTGTTCTAAGATCTATTCGTGTATTTACAAGCCAATCATTTTGCCCTAGCGGCATCAAATGTGCCATTCCTAATACACTCCTGATATCCACCACCCACAGCTTCCTTGGAGAGCGCTTAGAGGCTTTGAGAAGGCCATGGGAGCTATCTACTGATCCCCTATTGGCTGCCTCTAAAACCTCCACTAGGCACAACCTGTGCCAATGGCTGCTTATGGGATTGCGAAGCTTAAATAATGCCTGAAGTCTAGCTGGCAGGCGCCCCCGGAATGCCCCCCAATTCTCCTCCGACCCTGCTTGTATCCAGACCCAGTCATTTCGTGGCGCTCTATTCCTAAACTTCCTCCGCCCTGTGCAGCGAAGGTTATGGACCTCGTATAGATCAGTTTCTTGAAAAGTCGGGATGGGAACTTGCAAACATTCAAATCGTTCTGCCGGATAGTGGAGAAGGTTTTGTGGGTCTTCGCCAAAGCCCTCAGAGCCTTCTACATCCTTTGCCCACTCCAGGATACTTTTTCCAAGGTTGTATCGGTCCAGTTCGAGTGCCTCAGCGACATCTGCGAGGAAGCAACAGTCGCGATCCCGGTTTTTAAGGTTGCGCCGCGGCAGGCTTTCCGGATGTAATGCCTTGATATTCGGTGCCCGTTCTTTGCCTATACCAAACAACTGTTGCAAAGTCTTTGCAGAGCCAAGAGAGCTCTCGGCATAACTCTCAGAGCTTTCTACAATTGCTTTCAGGTTTAGCAATCGCATCTCGAAGGCTTGACGACGGGCATATATATCGAGGATCTGGAGCGTGGCATCAACTTTGTTGGATGCCTTATAGCTATCTTTGATTTGCTCTTTGTGTGCAAGCTCGCTAATATCAGTAGAGAACATGGGTATGTTACCAAATCGTTCCACATGCTGGCAGAAGTGCGTGAGGAGATGCATCTTGATAAAGTTGAAATGAGAGGCTTGACGGATTTCCTGAAGCTCCTCAAGGCTGCGGTCAAGGCTCCCTGAGCCATCCTGGGTCTTCCTCCGCTTGTTGCCTTGGGCTGTGTTGGTTGCGGCCGACGCGGAGGTGGAAGGAGCCTGCAGAGCATCCATTAGTGCCTTTGTTCATTCCTTTGCTGCTTTCTTCGTCTTCTTGTATGCTCGGAATTCCAGAAACACATCTTTATGCTTGTGGAAATCCTCCAAATACCCCTTCATATATCCCAACGTTTCCGAGGTGTGGGTGTTGTATTGCGCCATAAGGTGAAAGTCCACAAATGAGCGAACACATATCAGCGCCTTCTTGAAGATATCTTTGTACTTTTTCGGGGGATCCCTGAGAGCTATGGCGAAGGCTCCCAGGACTATCCTCCCAAGATTACGCATCTCCTTCCCCTGCCACTGCGTTACCTCCCTATAAGCCTTCGTAGGGACTGAAAATCCTGGATATGGTGGCATCGATCGCCATGCTTCGTCAAATTGCGCTAGGCGACCATACTTCCCTAAAAACGACTGGATCCATTCCATCATATGCTTCAATACTCCCAAATAAATATTGTGCAGCAGGTCAGGCTTATGCAACTCGTGCACGAGGACATTGGGGAAAGCCCAGAGAGCATTGTAGAGAGTTTTGACGGACTTCGAGACAAGGTATTCAATTGGAGCTGTGTTTGTAGGGTCCTGGCGGAATTGCTGTATCTTAGCTCGATAGATTGGGTGATTGCGCGGAGGGAATTCGGCAAAGTCCCCAAGGCTATCAAAATCAACTTCACACTTTGCACATGCCTGGCTTTGAATATTATGGAGGGTGGCATGCTCTTCTTGATCTGCAATCCAAGCACATAGTATAGGGAAGCAGAGACGCTGGTGACCATCTGCGCAGTCCATAAGTTCTCCGCTCTCGCCAGGGCTCTGAAGGCCTTCGAGAATCTCTTCCAGGACCTTGTGTATAGCTTGTTGGCTCTGCCGCCGCTGGACTTTCGAGAAAGCAGACTCCTTCCCAAGCTTCGGGGGTACCGGCAGCAACGCCAGGAGTATAATCGCGAGATTGGAAGGTTTGCCTCGAGTTGTTGATTTGATATTGCCGATAGTGATATAGATAGGCCATGCTTTCTTGTCGCCGCTGAAGTTGGTCAGCTGTGTTCCATCCGAAGCACAAATTACAGGGACCACTGTAGCGCCTTCCGGCAGTGTGTTCTAGAGTAGCTGTTAGCGCATTGGTCAAGGCTCTAGGAGTACTCCAGAGTGCTTCACAAACCTGTGTCTCCCACCACCAGTCTGCGGTATGCATTTCCCCGTACATTCGCTCCCCTGCGCTATTATACTCCATCGTAGGAGCATATACCATATCCTTTTTGTATGCCCTTTGCTTAAGCAGATAGCGTATACAGGTTATAGGATCTCGATAGTAATAGCGAATCTGCTTCCCACCCAATTCTATATCCGAGAGGTGCCAGCTAGCCCGGCCTAATGTCGTGTGCATTTCTTCAACTTTGCGCGTGAAGCTCTTTCCGGAGCGGAAAGAGCAGTCAGGAAGGCCTAGAGAGCTTTGGAAATAGTCATCAATGGCTCCTTGCGAGACCTGAGCGCGTATGAACCAACGAGCGAGTTTGAATTCTTCCACCGACAAGAATGGTGCCCAGGGATCTTGGAGCAACACATTTTGCTCTTCTTGATAGCTTTGGGAGCTCTGAAGAGGTCGTCCAGCACCTTCGTATGGAATAGTTGTCTCTCGCTGGGGCTGATCTGTATTATGGAGGTTGAAATCTGAATCTGACTCCTGATCGGAATCATCCCCATCACTATTGCTCCTAGCTTCGTAAGTGTCAAAATCATCATCGCCATTGAGAAGAAAGTTGCCATCATAGCTCTGAGAGCTCTCGCCAATATTAGATGAGCTTTGGATCGTTAGAGAGGCAAGAAATGACTGAGCAATGAGGGGATGCTTTTCTCGTAGGTGGGTTTCAAAGCTGGTAGAATATTTGTAACGTTTGCGGCAATAAGGGCACTTAGTCGACATGTTTCCGGAGTTGCTTGATGAGCTTTGGCGATAGCTTTGGCGATAATGCTGAGAGCTCAGGGGGATGTAAACAAAAACACGTGCCGCCCATACCAGGGATATATCTTGGCATAGTTCCTTGGCATAGTTCCTTGGCAGGATCCCTGCCAACCACCCCTGCCAGCGCAAACAAAACCACCCTCAAACAAGCCCCGCTTTCAACCTCAACCTCGACCACTCCCACCCCATATGGTGGGAGTGGTCTTTATCCACCACCTAAAGCACTCTTCAAGGCTTTGGAAGCCTTGAGGATAACTCTCAGAGCTAGCGGAATATTTCCTTTCCTCCTTTGTCGAGGTATGGTATCAAAATGGCTCGACCAACGGTATTCCTCCGACAAACCAACAACTCATGAAATGGAAGCGGGAGCTGATCTAAAAACAGACAAAGATCCTGTCAGTGCTCAGAAAGCCTTCACGAATGCTTTCTAGGCTGCAACGAACTAAATGAGAGCTGAATACAGTACTCATGGAGCGAGTGACGATTTGTGAGCCATCAACAGGTCAAAGCTCCTGAGACACGGGCTGGATCCTGATAGCAGGCAAACTACGTCAGAATAGCCTGAGCAAACTCTAGCAGAGGTTATATATTCAGAGTTTTCTGCTCCGCGAGAGGCTTTCTGGACCACTCCTGTATCCTACCAAGCAATACTCTCTACAAGCACTCGGCACAATACAGTAAGCTCCGATCGCAGGCTAATGAAGCTTTGAAGATGACTTTGTGAGCTCTGGCTAATGCTTGATTTGGGAACTTGAATTAGCTATTCGGTGGAGCCTCAAGTTTTTTGAAGGTGCTGTTTCAAGTTGACCATTCGACGGAAGAGTTCAAATTAGTATCGGTAAGCCTACAAAAGCTTTGAGAGGTTTCGAGATGGCTGTAAGAGCTCTCGCTAATGCTTCTTAAGCTCAGCAGGTGTTTCAAGCTATAGGCCAGTCATGTCTCATGTTGGATCCGACGCAAGCTGCGAAAGCCCAAAGGTTTTTATCCCTCTATATAATGCCCTTACAGCGCCCTACTCCTCTCATTCCCAGACATACATTCACTCGCTTATCAATATACTCAATTATTCGTTTACTCATTCACTCGTTTACTAATACTTATTTGCAGGCAAATAAGTAATTATTGAATACCCTACAAGCACTCAGCATAGCTCCTAGAACCTCCGTTACACTCTACCGAATAAAATCTAATATAGAATGGCTCCTAGTATCAAAGTAGCCGATATCAAGGCAACTTTGCAGCTTACGGGCAAGGACTCATCCTACCGCCGGCTGCGCAAGGAGCTCGCCACCGAAATGACGTCTTCTGGCTGGATTAATAAGACTGCTTCTGGCCAGGCGGCGTTTGATGAGCTTTGCAACTGGATCTCCAAACACCCTTATATCAAACCACTGCGTGCCACCTGGAAGGATAAGTATAAAAAGAACCAGAGAGCCTCTGAGAACATCCAGAAGGCTTTCCAGGCTCTCATCGCTGACGTCGGAGCCAAGGAAAAGAAATCTGCCGGTGCTGGTGATCGCCATTTTGAGGTAGAGAACCCCGAAGAAGAGGAGGAGGACGACGACGACGAGGAGGAGGCCAGGCCCAAAAGCGCAAGAGGACTGCTCTCAAATCCGCCGCAATGATCCCCGCAATCATCCAGCCGCCGCCTCGGCCTGTGGTTCACGTTCATATGGTTGATCCGGATAACATTGGCTTCCTCCAATTGGTGTACCCTATCCATGGTTTGGCGTTCTGACCCGGCCAGTCTATACTGGAGTCCTTGCCCATACCACCATGCGTGAGATGGTTAATCTAGCAAAAAAGCATATGCCCGTCGGGAGAGCTCTCCGAGCTCTCTACGGAGCTACCGAGAACCCTGGACCTGCACCAGCTGGCGCCTCTGCAGATGTGAATTTTGGCAATCCTAGCTATTCACTCCTCACAGATGCAGAAGAGGTCGAAGCTTGGGTCTCCAGTAGCAATGCAAAGCCGCTGAGAGTCCTGGTGGTTCTCCACAGAGCCGAGAGAGACGCCCAGACACCCTCCAGATGGCTTTGTGTACGTTCAGGACCAAGACTATGATATGCTTGACCTTCCTGCGGAGGATTCTGAGCACGACGACAATGCTCGCGTCACTAAGACCGGGGAAAAGGTGGCAATGCCCAGAGCTGACGCATCCTTCCAGAGGCTCCTCAGGAAACTCGTCGCAAGGAGGGACCGCCAGGAAGCTGCACTTACTCGAGTGAGCAATGCCTACCTCAGGAAATACCCTACTGGCTTCGCTCCAAACAGTCCTCATTGGAGGGATGACAAGATCTGGACTGCGGCAGACCGGGCTGAGTATCTCGCTGGGCTACCAGCCCCTCCACCTCCACCACCTCCACCACCTCCACCACCACCTCCAGGGCCTCTGCCTGAAGATGACGAGAATACCAACGATGATGGTAATGCTGGCGGCGGAGCTGAGGCACCACCTCCTCCTCCTCCTCCTCCTCCTCCTCCTCCACCACCTCCTCCAGGGCCTCCGCCTGGAGGTGAGAATACCGACGGTGGTGGTGATGCTGGCGGCGGAGCTGATGCTGGCGGCGGAGCTGATGCTGGCGGCGGAGCTGATGCTGGCGGCGGAGCTGATGCTGGCGCTGGTGGTGCAGCTTGAATTAGGCAAGCTCTTGTGAGAGCCATGGGGGCTATGGTAAGTGCTTTGGGGGCCAGGTTTTTTTTTTTCTCCATATCTTTTGGTTTCTTCTATTTTCCTTCCATATTTTTCTTCCATATACGTCTGGATCTGGCTTTTCGTGAGTGCTCTGGGGGCTATGGTGAAGGTTTTGGGAGCTAGTATTACTTTTTTATATATCTTTTGGTTTCTTCTTTCTTTCTTCTTTCTCTTTTCTATTTACGTCTGGATTTGGGTATTCGCGAGTATTCTGAGGGTTGTACGGAGGATTTTGATGGGCTACAGATGTCGTCCACGTTAGGTTGGGGGCTTATTGATATCATTTCCTTATCTATTTATTTGTTACTATTATTACCTCGTATCAGTTTCAGGCATATGTTTTGGGCTTTGGAGAGGGTTGAGAGAGCTGTCGCGAGTACTCGTAGAGCATTATTTTCTATAGCTCATTTCTCTAAGCTATTCTTCAGGAGTATGATCCAGGCTGCTTCCATTCGTAGCTAGTGGCTGATAGGAGGAAATTGATATTGTCTCACGAGCTTTGACGTCATCCGAAGTGACACGTATTGTGGTGGTTTAGGGTTACGAGTATCAAAGCACCAAATAAAGGGGTGAATGCCCCCTCAACCTTCGCCAAAGCTCTCTAAGCTCTCTGCACACATTGTCTTCTTATATTCAGTCTTTACAGCGTAATATTACATTCTCCTATTCACCTTCTATATCCACATTCCTTATCTTCCATTTGTCATACTATGTCATCTCACAAGCGAAGCTCCTCCAGAGCCTTTCCAGCATCCAAATCATCAGCTACAAAGAAAGCCAGGCTTGATCCTCCCCATCCAGATTATCTTGAGTTCAATGAGGGGACAACCGAAGAAGACGTTGATAGCAATGAAGATAGCCGCCAGGGCCTCCGTGAAGGCTCCGAGGAGTTTTCCGATATCGAGTTTCCTTTGGGGCAACGCACGCCCCTGGATTCGGATGACGAACTCGGTGATCGTGAGAATGAAGAATATTTAACTTCGGAGGGCGAGGGAGATGAAGACTATGAAGAAGTTGCTCCCCCTCCTCCAAAGACACGTATTACCACTAGCAAGCTAGGAAGGAAGAGATCGAGGAAAGCTGTGCAGGTTTCGACGAAGGCTCTGGCAGCAATCAAGAAGAAAGCCTCGGAGGTAATAGCTGCCTCTGATGTGCGGTTGCACGTTGTGAAGGTAGGAAGCACTCCCTTTTATTGACCCACGAGAACTGATGTGGCAGCATGGTAATCGGATCCCGCCTAAACTCTCGGCTAAAAGAGCTGGATCGAGAGCTCCTAGAGCACTCCACAGAGCCACAGCAACCTTCGATTCTTCTGCTTCATCTCCCCTCCGACCCCCCCCACCCCCCCCCTCTCCATCCTCTCCAGTGTCCGATTCCAGCAATGAGAGTATCCCGGCCAGGCATGTAGGTTGCAGAAGTGTATCGAGGATTATGGGGCCAGCACAAATGGTTGTTGTGCATTGCGCAGAGCTCATGAAGCAGCATACACTGCTTCAGGAGCCTTTACCTTCTGCTGCCCGTCTGTTGGCCATAGTAACCGAACTCTGGAATAGGGCGAATGAAGAACTACTATTGAGTGTGATCATGTGCGTTGACAGCCAGGCTCAAGTGAATGCTCCATCAACCTTCACGAGAGCCCTATAAGCCCCTGCTAACTACCAACATAATAGATAAAGAGTTTCCATTCTCGGGCCAGATCGCACTTGATTTATTTGATCAAGGAGAAGGTTGAGGCGGGGGTTCTATATAAGCTCCGTCAATGCACAAGTCGGGCAGAGATAGTTGCCAGAATCGAATATCTCCTGGAGAACGATAGGTTTTTAAGCCATTCCGACAACTACACAGTAAGTAGCACAAGCAATGCCCCAGGAGCTATCTAGAATACTCTGACAGCCATTAGGACTGCTCATGCCGCTTTTGGGCGCCCGAAATCACAAGCGTCATATTCGCCAAATACTTCCAAGGGGTAAAGATGTTGGGTTCCAAAGATCCCGAATTCCTAGAAAGGATCAACCCAGTCTTCGTGTGTCTAGTAGCCACTGGGATATGGCACTGTTTGCGGGCTTGGAGCAGTGGGATCTATGTCAAGCCGGACGACTTCACAGGGAGTAATCAAAGCGTCATGCGTGAGTATCCTAAGAGCCATCTAGAGAGCTTGACTAAATCTCGTGATCACTCTAGGAACCTTCACGAGAATGATGAACACTTGGAGGAGTCCTAGCCTTGAAAATCAGCAGGGCACGATGGAGGTGTTGAAGGAACGGCTACGAATGCTGGTATGTACGATCCGGATTTATTTTTCCGCTTGCTGACTTTATAGATTTCGAGGGCAAATGGTACCGAGGAAGTTATAGCTGTGGAAGCCTTCCGCGTAGATAATCTTGCTCTCACGAAAGCTCTGGAGGCCTTCCGAAGAGGAAAGACCACAATTCCTCCACCTACACCAAGCCGGGAGCGGTCTCCCACTCCAGATCATTCGGGATTGACACTCTCGCACGGCTAGCAGGAGTAGAGACCTCGGCACCTTCAAATAGCGAGGGTGACGTGGAGGGAGGGAGGGAGAGGGAGAAAAGGTGGATAGAAGGGAGGTTCAGGAGGAGGATAGAGAGGATGCTTTAAGGGACTAGGGGAATGCTTTGGGGGTTGTCGTGAAGACTATGGCTATTCAAGGTGAGCTCTTTGGGGGTGGCCAGGCACAGAATACCAGTGGCTTATTCGCGAATCAAGGCAAAACCTTTGGTGCAGTAAGAGAGTTGGAGAATGCTTCGGGGGTTGTTATGAAGACTGCAGCAAGCGAATGGGCTCTTTGGGGGTGGCCAGGCACAGAATACCGGTGGCTTATTCGCGAATCAAGGCAAAACCTTTGGTACGGTAAGGGAGTTGGAGAATGCTTCGGGGGCTGTTATGAAGACTGTAGCAAGCAAATGGGCTCTTTGGAAGTGGTCAGGCACAGAATACCGGTGGCTTATTCGCGAATCAAGGCAAACCCTTTGGTGCACAGGATATGGAGGGGAATTGATAGTTCTTTTGTTGTAGCTAGTTGGTAATAGTAATAGCAGTAATATACGGAATATTTTCCACAAATCAAAGATCCCAATATAAGGATATGCAATGAGGCTTCAGGAGCATTCACCAGGACGCAATAAGCTATCACCATGATTTCTAGCGAGGTCTTCAGACGCGGAGCTCAAATCAGGACTTTGGGAGGTAAAATTATAGGCGTCTGACTGGATCCAGACACAATAGGCTCATCTTCACGAGTCCTCCGCAGAGCATCAGGGGTGTCAGATTAGCTCTGGATACATATCAGTATCCTCCAGAGGTATCACGATTATTGCACAATATGATCAAGACGGACCAGAGGAGCTCCGGAGGCCTTCGCGAAAGCTTCAGGAGCTATCAGGATGGGTCAGGAAGCTATCAAAATAATGTCAGGATGCGTCCTGGCACACCAGGCACAGCGAACTTCCACCTGGCGCACCTGGCGCACACAGCGTAATCTCCTGATCATTGATTTCCGTCACAAGCGCTAGGGGCGCTAGGAGCGCCCTATACGTCTGACGGAATTGTGTGGTCTTGCTGATGGCCGCCTCCGCCACATGGTCAATTCGTTGCCGCCGCTTTCGCTGCCTCCGCCATATGGTCGATTCGCTGCCTGCGCCAATAGGTCGATTCGCTGCTTGAGCTTCCGCCGCTTCCTCCGCTTCCACCATATGGTCAATTCGCTGCCTGAGCTTCCGCTGCCTGCGCCATATGGTCGATTCGCTGCCTGAGCTTCCGCCGCCTCCGCCACATGGTCGATCCGCCACCTGAGCTTCCGCCACTTCCTCCGCTTCCGCCATATGGTCAATTCGCAGCCAAAGCTTCCTGCGCCTGCGCCTGTGCCAATAGGTCGATTCGCTGCCTGAGCTTCCGCTGCCTGCGCCATATGGTCAATTCGCTGCCTGAGCCTGAGCCTGAGCCTGAGCCTGCGCCAATAGGTCAATTCGCTGCCTGCCTCTGGCAGGTCGTCAACTCGCTGCTGCAGCTTCCACAGAAGCTAGTTTAGCTGCACCCTCGATATTTGTACATAGATATAAAGATAAATATAGATAGATACATAGAATATAGCAATTGTCAATGATATTGGTTCCATACAAGTGATTCCCGAATATCCCAGGCCCTACTGTACAAATCCATTCTACAGGACGAACTGCTGCCAAAATCCTGCAGCAGCGAGGGACCACATGCGTCCAGAAGCAGCCTACTACACCACTTGCTACAGGAGGAAACGACCTCCTCCAGGCGGTCAAAGGTCTAGAAACCATGCCTTCAGGGCGCGCCGAGATGCTGCAGCAACCTAACAGAAGGATAACATTCCGCCCGACTGCCCAGACCTCCAGGCGGCCGGGGCGGCTTTATCAATTTTTGCTGATGTAGGAAGGCGTCCTGGCCTATTTCGCCATGCTGTTGTCCGCTCTAAAGGTTCAGGGACACGCTGTATCACACCATTAGAAACGATTCACAATATCTTAGGATTCACAATATCCCCAGGGACCATACCAAACGGGCTTGCCCTCGATGAATAGTATTGTGAGCCATTTCAGTGGCAGCAGCCTGTATTTTAGTTTGGGGCTGCCGTCTCCTTGCTAGGTTCTGGCTCAAGGGGGGAGGTAGCTCATCCTTGTAGAAGTCTTCATCAGCTGAATCCTCTTCATCTTGATCCTCCTCCTCCTCCTCTTCTTCCTCCTCCTCCTGCTCCTCCAATCCTCTTCCCCTATCACGTCTTACACCATAATTGAGAGGCTCGGCATCCTGATTCTCACTGTGAGCGCCAGCAGGGCGTCTTCTTCTTCCTGCGGGAGGAGCTAGTGGGGGGTGAGGAGGTGGTGGCATCCGTTTGCCTGCTTCAATGCTTCTTCTGGTCATCATACTGATATTTTGAAGGTAAAGGTTAGGTAGGAGACACGGAATCGTATGAAGTAGGGGGATGCTGCGGAGAAGAGGGTGTGCTGCAGAGAAAGGAGAGTGCTATGGAGCAGTGAGATTCTCTGGAGGACTGGCTGAAGGAGGCGATTATAATAAGAGAGGTCTGAACCAAGACATACGATTGAATTAACCCTAACCCTGCCATAATTTGACTGACACAACGCTTTGACCTCCAAAAAAATAAATAAATAATACACAGATAACAAGTCTCAAAGGAAGCCCAATATCCTCCATAAGCGCCAAAAATAAACGAATAGTACACGGATAGCAAATCTTCAGGATGCCGAGCTGTAACGGACCTGCAAGGCTGTTACATGCGAAAGGTAGAATAGGCCCGGGCAGACGGAGAGGTACAAGGACCAGCATGAGTGGAGTAGCTACCACATGCTAGGGAACACCAGTACCCCGCTGACCTGGTGGTTAGGAACATCCGGAGGTGCTAAGGCTGACAGGCCTGTAGCAGATCTCCGATGACATCAAGCACATAGAAATGCGGTTGAGTTCCTAACCCACCTGTGCATGCCCCACCAGCTATGGCTGATAGGCGGCGCAACTGGGAGAACTATTCTAGCGGACACCTGACGCAACTATGGACTGATCAGCGCCATGCAAGTAGTCCTGCAGGACTAGGCTGGCGGATCATAGAGTCTTGACTGGTAGAGCAGTGCATGAGGAGCAGTTGCACATGAGGTGCAGAACTCTAGCGGAATGTGAGAGAACACTTCCAAAGAGACCCGCCCATGATCACTGACAGGATTCAGGGTTAACCGGATCCCCCAGCTGAGTAGAACTGAGTAGAGGCGGCAAGCATGCAGTACTACAAGTACTGGCGAGCCCCGCCACCAGTTGCTCTTCTCCATCTTCAACCAGAGACCTAGTGACGAGAATTACCGAGTTCCGCCCTTAAGATTATTAAGTATACTGCACGAAAATACTTTAAGATCTCAGCCTGACTTTAGTATAAGCAACGGCCGTTTTCCTACCTAGCCTTAGCAGTTGTCTAGAGTACCACCCCCGTTACATCCAGACGATCAGAGCCTGCGGCACTGCCTTCCAGATGACCAGAGCTCCTACCCCATGTCTTCTGGGCAACATGTAGTTGGACCACACTGCATCCAGAAGGGTATGTTTCCGCCATGGCATTTTGGCGTCCAGAGGGACTTTACGGCATTTCCGTTTTTTGCTGATGTACGTCGGAAGATACTCGAACATATGAAAGGAAACGGTCAACAATACCCAGACGCAGAAACCATAGACGCTTTGGTAGACCCAGATATTGACTCATTTCCTGCTACACTTCGGGCAGAGGCTACTGCAAACACAAACGATTCAATACCGTACGTACGAGAAGACTCAAACGAGGTGTCAGACAAAGATGAAGGTCCAAGAGCCTGAGCAAGACGCCACCGCCCGAAAGGATCTCTGCCCGATAGAGATCCCAATTCAGATACTCCTGAGTATGACCCCGAGGATCTAGGTATAGAGGCAATTCCGATGGAAGGGGAGACTGAAGACGAAGGTCTTGACGAAGAGCTTTTGGAGGAGGATCAGGACGAAGACTATCCAGTCAACGACCATAGCGAAGACGAAGGTATCGACAGGGATTCTGACTTACCAGAACCGCCCGAGTCCGACTTTGGGGATTAAGGCACGAGGCAATACTAGTAGTGCTGTCAGGCTCATTGATAGGGCAGATCCAAGCCTCAAATGTACATAGTATATCTAGATTCAGTACGAAATATATATTCTACTCAAGGGAATGCTTTGGCCAGGCGCGGCTATCCTTGGGCATGATGATTCGCGGACGCAAGAAAGGCAGGAGATTTAGGCTTCGTGCCAAAGTATATCTCCGCCCAATGTATCAGGCGAGTATAGGGCAGGATATACGACCAGAAGATAGATTGCGCCCAATGTATCAGGCTCGGATTTATCGGTATTGTCGTGTGGACGCAACGATTAGAATACTTCGCCCGAGAGTACGCTGCTCATATGCCTGCTCCTACGTGATATCGCTACCAAATGTGCCCGAACGAGTGCCCAAAAAAAATCCGAGCTTAGACCGCCTATTGCACCCACTGCGTCAGGCGCAGTAGGCGCGGACCCCCCCTCTTTCTGATGATGTCATATAGATGTGACACTTTTGGTGGAATTCCCTGATTATCATCTAATTGACCAATCCATGCTTCCATTGAACTCTCCTTTTTGGACATCAGCTGTTGGCCTTCATGGGCTTTCCAATTGGGTTTGGTTTTCCCACTTTATCTGTATGCTAAGGTGAATCTTGTGAAACCATTTTTCTTGCCTGCAGCACGGATAGAAAGCTTGGGGTCACTTTGTAAATCACTGAGCACTCGTTGTAACTACAACTCCTTCTCGGAATTTTGCTTAACTTTGGCTTAGGGCATTTTGTTCACTGGTTGAAGCGTGGGGTAGCACGGTGATGCAGGCACCCGTTGCCTCCAACCTCGTTTCTTTGCTTTCTGACTACTGGTCGCATTATTTTCCTGTTCCCATAAAATCCCTCAAAATCTCCCTCTAACCCTAGGACTAACCTATCCACATCGTCTCCTTATAGAATTCGGAGAAGGTGCAATTATGATTACTTTCATTCTGGATACAAAAGTGCTGAGCTCTGTGCCGCATTTCATTCCAAAATCCCCAGGTTCAGTCGCAGGCTCCAGCAATCGCACTCCAGATTACTAGGGCTTGGTGAAGCTGCTCAAGCTGGCTTGTAAATACTTCTCTTGCCGTCGAATTCATGAATGCTAACTGCTATGCCCTCGTTCATTGCGTAGTAGCAGCTGAAAAAGCCGTGCAATAGCAACCAATTGCCGCACAATTATAAAATCAAGGTGAAAAGAAACCAGCCAACAGTGATAAATTTGATGCTCTGCCATCCTCAAGGCCCTGGTGAACCTGCTTTCACTGTACTTCCCTTCTTCTTCATGAGAGAGTTGAAAAATGCTGAGAGGACCTCATTCTGGCTTTTCCCATCACCTCCGGCTTGCACATTTGATCCAGTCTCTCGATCAGAAGATCTACTAGCTTCCCGCTCCTATTTTCGGCTCATCAGCAAAAAAAACCAGGCGTGGTTCTGTTAAATAATTATTAGATTTTACCTTCAACCTCTCGAGCATGTTCTCCGCATCCACCTGGATTCCTCCGACATTAAATTGCACTGGTCCCACATGCTCTATAACTCTTTCCCCACCTCCATTGCTTTGATTACTCTTGTCTTCTTTACCACCCCGACTAGATTTCTCTTCGGCCGCTCTAGAATCTAAAATCTCCAGTTGACCTAAGAGAAAATCCTGAGTATCAACAGCTGGCACTTCAATACCTTTCCCTCCGCTTTTGTTCAGTATTGCAAGCCCTTCGGTATCCCCCCGTCTAGAATCTTTGATAACATCCTCATACACCTCTACCGCCCCTCCTTCCCCTTCGGGCTCCGCCGAGTGCGGTGAAATATCAACACTCCAACCAGAGTTTATGCCTTCCACGTCGAACCCTTCTCGAAGGACTCGGATTTTGCCCCAGGAGTCCCAATGGGGCGGTACTAGGACTTTGTCCCGCTCGATAACATTGTGCTTAAGTGCTTGTTGCTGTAAATAAAATTAGCTTGGCAGTGATCATGAAGTCAAAGGTGACTTACTCGCAGCGGAGATTGTATAGAAAGAAGGGAGAATATTAATGGCCGGATTGGGGATGGCGCTGAGGGTGTCGTATAGATCAAAGATGCTCCATCTACGTTACAATCAGTTGATTGACCGACTTCACCCTACAGTTCTAACCAGATGTTTGATGAAGGAAAAAGGCATACGTTTTAACAAAACTGTCCTTAAGAACTGGAGAACGAAATCAAATTCTTCTTCCTTCCAGCCCCGCTCCCTTTCCAACATTTCGATCTTATCAGCCTACAGATTTTTCCGATTCCAGTCCAGTTAGCATTACAACTAGTAGCCCCCATAATTAAGGAATCGGATGAAGGTAGTCCCCATACATTCTGACAGACAACACAAAGCGGTAACCCGATCGGCTCATCGAATTCTCCGGGCCCTAGCGGAATTGTCACCTCCCCAATGCCACCACCGCTAGCATCAGTGTGTGTGCTCCGTCTCGTCTCCCAAGCGTGTGTAACTTCATCCAGCGTTCTCCTACAATCATCATCCAAACTGGTGAAGATGCCCCGCACTAAACGAACCCAAGTCTTAATCTCTCGCATCCAGTCCCAAGGTTTTGACCAGTCTAACAGTATAACGATCAGGGTTTCGGGGAGTGATGTAGCGGTAAAAAGCGGGCGAAGGAGGGGAACGAATGAGGGCGTTGGTTCAGAGATCAGGTATACTCCAAGGCGGGCAAGAACATCTTCCTCGGTGCAGGATTAGAAAACACGATAAAAAGGCCAGTTCGGGAAACATACCTTCGTGGTCAGCATCTAATACGTCCAAGTAAGTATACCCCAAAGCGAAAGCGTTTGCTACGGGTGGTCTTTTGTCGGCTTTCCTGTGCCCCCCTCCTGTCCCAGCCCCTCCACCTCCCAGGGATTCCACGAACTCTTTTTGACCTTCGGCTGATCCGCCTGTGGAGCTCCGTTCCAAACGTCAGTTTGCCTTTTTTTTCTGTTTTTGCTCAATTGCGAATTCGAGGCCATGGTTATCCACAAGACAAGGTTGCTCGTACCTAAAACCAGTATGGACTTCTGTGGTAACCTCTTAGAAGAAGCAACCGAAGAGAGCATAGAGGACCACATATCATCTTTCTCTGACTCCGTTGAAGCAGCCGACATGACAGAGCCAGGCCGCTCATCAAAGCCGCCGGAGCGGGCCATAATATTTATTAGATGACCCTAAAAACAGTTCCTGTATCCTCTTGCTAGAAATTTACTAGCATACACGGATAAGGAATTGGTAGCCTGAAGGAGGAGGTGAGGTGAGGGTGAAAGCTGGTGACAGGAAGAGTCGACGAAAGCAAACAAGGAGTAATGGTGGCTGATAAGAGGTCGAGGAATGTATTCTGCAAGCTTGGGTGGTTTGTTATCGATCTTGCAATTGGCTCCCAGGGCCTAGCTCCATCGTGCTACGGAATACGCAGACAAGAGCAGAAACCAAGCAAGTGATACAAAATAGGTTAGCGTGCATATATCCTCGGCTCCACTAATGTGATGGGATGGCTTAGATGCGATGCGTTTTTTTTTTTTAACTCATTGTCTCATTGTTTTATAAGGGTAGAATATCGCATGCAACCGAAGTTATAGCGTGAATAAACCCAGGATAGATGCGATGCGTATGATACATGTACATATGCCTTGGCGTCACTGCAGGAAGGTTATTGCTGCCTACTACGTTACCCAAGGTTCTTACCACGGCAGCTTATCGTTGGCGCGCATGTCACCACTGCTGCTCAGTTCCTCTCTTTCTGTCCCTGAATACTACTACACTCTTCTAATTCTTTCTCCCTCCACTTCCTAACATAGTTTTCTCAGTAGTGTTTACATTCTATCCCCCTCCTCTGCCTCCCCCTCCTCCCCCTCCTCCCTCTTTAGCTTCTTCTTCCTTGACACCTCTTTTCCACCCTCTCCTTCTCTCCTTCTCCCTTCCTCCTTCGATATGAATACCCGACCGCAGATAGCTACCACACATCGTTCGCAGGCTCTATCTGTAACCTTCAACCAGGACTACTCTTGTTTCTCCGTTGGTCTCGACAACGGCTTTTGTGGTGCGTTGGGCTTGAAACTACCCATACCTATATCTTCCGACTTAGCTTGATTAAAGCTTACCTTTTATCCGGACACAGTCTACAATTCAGACCCATGTGAATTACACATATCTCGAGGTAATATGCCCACTTACCCTACTTTCATCCCTCCCTCGCGGGGCTAACATTTACTGCCATATTAAGATATTGGTGCGGGCATCGGGATTGCTGCGATGCTCAACCGAGCTAACTACCTAGCTCTGGTTGGTGGGGGGCGTGCACCAAAATTCCCCCAGAATAAGGTCATCATTTGGGACGATATCAAACAGAAAGCTGTCATCACTCTCGAGTTCCGCTCAGAAATACATGCCGTACGTCTCTCGCGCTCCCGGATAGTGGTTGTCCTACTAGGCAGTGTCCACATCTACGCCTTTTCTTCCCCGCCGCAGCGGCAACATGTTTTTGAAACCCATGATAACCCACTTGGTCTGGTGGCTCTTTCTTCAAAAACCCTTGCATTCCCGGGCAGAACACCTGGCCATGTACAAATGTTTGATTTGGAGAGTGGTAACGTTACGATAATACCGTCCCATGCGACACCACTTGCAGCAGTGACTATCTCGCCTCTAGGAGACATACTTGCAACCGCATCTGAAACTGTAATTTTATCATTTCTTTCTCTAGATATCCAGGTTTCCGTGAGCCAGGAACTAATACCATGTAGGGTACCTTAATTCGGGTATATTCCACTGCGACGTCCCGTTTAATCACGGAGCTACGGAGAGGCATCGATAAAGCCACTATTTTTTCCCTTGCAATTTCCCCGACTTCATGTCGTCTTGCTGTAACAAGTGACAAGTCCACTCTACATATCTTTGAACTCCCATCTCTATCATCAATCTCTCAACCTCCGCCACGGCCATCTTCATCGTTATCCTCGCACTCTGCAACAGGAACTCCCTCTGGCGACAACAGGCGTTGGTCATTACTAGGTAAGCTACCGTTACTGCCAAAATACTTCTCAAGCGAATGGAGTGCTGCACAAGCAAAGTTTGAAGGCGGAGGGAGGGGCGATTTAGGATGGGTCAGCGATGATTCCCTGGTGACTATTGGGACTGGTAGTAAAACTGGAGAAGCAAAATGGGAGAAATTCGTGGTTATTGAGGGCGAAGGTGGTGTTGGTATCGAGTGTATACGAGAGGGTTGGAGAAGATATCTGGACAACGACTGAGGATCATCTTAATCGCGATTCACTAGGAGAAGGTATTACAAACGAACTAGTTTTAGGTTCGGTCATTGTGGGATTGACCTACGTTTAAGGTTCATTCTATCACCATGCAAGGCTGTCTGAGAAATTTTTGCAGCATCAGCCTGCAAACATCACATTTCCCCGAGATAAACTGACCGGGCGCAGTTTATTCTTAAACTATTCCCACCATTATATTCATGCTTCTCTTTTGGGCTCTCCATTATTGGCGTTTTATGAACTATTTCGCATTCTTTCTATTGGTGTATCGGGTGTTAGCCTTGCTGGTATGAAATATCATTTCTCCTTCCTTTATATCTGTTATTAGCCTAACATACCATCCTCACCTCGTTTAAGCGAGGAATGTTTGTATGAGTGGCTACTTATACACGTTGTGGTACTACTCTTGGAAGAATCTTAATGCGTAACTATTCGAGAGATAACGTACAACTTGGTAACAAAACAGCGTCATCAGATTGCTGTTCTATGCGTCATCTTTTTTTTCCCCTAGAAGGACCACTATTCAGCACCCGGATGCCTCCCCTGCTGTAAAGTCCCCATGTCAAAGTCACATTAGATTCTCCCGCATCTTTCCTACTGAAGTCCAGTGCAATTGTAATCATGATATATCACTCGATCATATTCAGTAAAAACTGTTGGAAAGTTTCCCGACTGATTGCTTGATTGCTTGATAATTTATATACGCATCCAGCCCTTGGGATTACAGACCCCCAAGCCAAATCGATTTCAATGGAGCAAACCTCCCGCGTACTTCATTTAAATCTATAGGTCCGAAGTTACGGATACGCTCTAGTTATTTAGCAACTTCTACTAGATGTTCGAACAACGAACGCAAAACATGCCAAGGAGCTTAAGAACTTGTACTCGTGGTCTATGATAAGTACATATACCAAAAAAGAGGGACGTGCCTCCTACGGCAGTGCTGCCTTTGTAACGAAAATGCCACAGTACTAGCAGATTAGTGAGAATGCTACATTCATGAAATTTTAAGATTTCTAAAATGTCAAATTTTCAAAAATTCATACCAGCGAAGTATTTAGTAGGGTAATTTGTTTCTCTTATTGCTTTACTATTCAAACTACGCAAACATAGTACCCTGGTAGTCTCCGGAAGTACTAAACTTCCTCATCCCACGATTCTCACCAGTGTCACGGTCAGGATCACAAACTTGAATGAAGCCTCAGTAATTTTTTAATTGCTGACAAAGCCTCTAGATCGCAGTAACTTCCCAAAGGCATGTCAGAATTGGGAAATACTTTTTAAAAGTAGAAATCATATTCTCTGTCACTCCTATAATTGACATACCCGTCTATCACAGATCTATGAGAATTATGACCCTTTAACAGTTTAGTTGAACATCTTTGATCGTGATTGTCGTGGGGGTGGAGGTGAGTATGCTTGATCGATCGATTGATTGAGTACATCTAGTGATGTCGACGAGACGAGACGAGACCTATATCGGGTGGATCTTGACTTGTATTGTCTCGTGGGCCTTCAGTCTTGTGGGTCTCGAGATATTGAACCAGTCTTGAGCTTCAGCTCAAGATTTATTTAGTGGATCTCCTCAAAACTCGAGGGGCTGCTGTCTCATCATTTTCAGGAGGAGGAAGTATACTGTTGGGGGTGGTTGAGGGTTTTGTGATACTGGCATCTGGAATTAGTGATCGTAAGAAGAATCTGAATGGATGCGAATGACAGAAGCACAACAGAATAGGTGATCAGCTGTCAACTCACGTGATTTAGGGGGAGATGGGACACCCATCGCTTGGACCTATCACTAAACCCGATCATTCAATATCACTCGGAAATCTCGAGACTTATCTCGAGATTTAACAAATTCATCCCGAGATATCTTGTCTTGTAGAGGCTCTGTCTTGTCTAGTCTCGAGACTATGTCTCGAGCTCTGATCCCGAGATGTTTTGTCTCGTCGACATCACTAAGTACATCCATGGGAGCGCGCCTGATAGTCACGGTCATATCGCTGCACCCTGTGCTAGCTTACGTGCTAGTGCTCTAGCATTAGTACAGCATTCTGAGGAGTGAAGTATTCTAGATTACCTCGACCTAAGTCGATATTTTAATAAATTCTGCGCTTAGCCCTCAATACAGCAGTAAACCCTTTTTGGTATTTTACCCAAAATGTCTTTTGGTAGCAATAGCTTTTTGATTCGCCCACGGCAACTTGGCTAGCGAAACCCACACCACTGCCCCCAGGCACTTACGAGTACGCATTATTGTTATGATAATGGTCATTTTAACAAATTAACGCAGATATTCTTGACCGAAGACTGTAGTTTTAGATGGAAATGCACAAGTCAACAACTAGATCTGCGTTAGTGCTACCGCATGCGCTAATTCCTTGGAAATCGTGTGGACTTAAGCACACATTCTAAAGGCATTTGCCACACATGTAGCTATAGTAAGGCTTAATCTTCAAATTGACACAGCAATTCTAAGTCAGGAAACAGAATCAACAAGAGTGAGCAGTTGTATGCTCTAACTTAGTGGACTGCAGCACTACCTCAAGTTTTGGTCTAATATCATTCTTTGATGCAATGTAACCTTGACTGGCTCTCGCATTCCTGTTACTTCATAACTGGAAATTCAGCAGAAAAACGTAGCTGAAAGAGAAAATATGTGTGCCCACGAAATCAATTTATACAGGACCAAAATCCGACAGATATTGATGCCGACTCTCCTATACCTTCTCAAAAATCCTGGATCCCTGTGTCACTAAACATCACACCCTCCACTGATGGGCTCTCAGCATCGAAATATGCATCCTGTGCATCCATCTCGATCTGTTTATAGTCATCGTAGTCCTCGTTGTTGTCGATAGCATCATAATCCACATCGGCATCTAGCCCCTCTAAAAATCTCAATGTCATGGTCTCGCGCCAGACTTGCTCTGCCTCTTCTTTTGTTGTCACCACCTCACCCCGGCCATTTTCTGCCCTGGTCTCCAGTGTACTCGAAGGGTTCTCACGCAGTGCGTCAACCTTCGCCTCCGAGCGTTCCAAGTCCGCATGTAATATTCCAGACCATCCCTTTCTCCTTCCCTCGGCTTCGCGCTCGGCGGGTGTCTGGTGCTGCCGGATTAATCGATCATAGAGAAGCGGGTCGGCAAGCTCTAGGTCTGGAGAAGTGAAATAGGTCGATGAATTTCTAGCAAGATATCGAAGGCTGCAAAGGAGGGTTTATGGTCAGAATGAAGGTATTGAAGTGTATGCGCAATCCATTACCGTCTATTCCTGGTTGTGACTTGGCGGAGGCGATCATGGTGGTCTGGCAATCGAGCAGCTTTGGGGACGCAGGAGGTTAGTATGGTCTTGAGAACAGGGCAGAGTGGTGGTAGGAGCTAGCGAGAGGTGGACCTTGGCTGGTTTGGCGGGTCAGTTCAACTTCTCCGGTGGCGGAAGAAGTTGAAGACCCGAGCTCCATTTCTTGTATTCTTCCGGGCATGAGAAGGGATGTGTGATCAAATGTAACTCCCGCTGCCTCTTTTTGGTCTCTGCCACTGTCACACTCTCTCTTTCTCTCTCTCTCTCTCTCTCTCTCTCTCTCTGCCTCTATACTTTCTTGCCGTATGCGTTTGACGAAAAAGTGTTAGGTACGATTCGTGTATCCCACGCTCTAATAGTTGAGTTGAGCTGAGTCGAGATGGATGACGTCTATCAGCCTGGTGCAACCATCTGGTAACCTATCTTTGTATCACATCTGGTTAGTGCCAGGATGATCTACGACCAAGCAATTATCTCCTCCCTAGTCTGCTCCAACCCTTCGGAAAGGATCCCTCCTCTCCAATCTGCCACAGATTCGTCCGGCTGTTCGGTTTGGCTTTTCCGTCTTCACCTGTAATTCACTTGACGACACGTTGGCCTCGTCACGTCTTACCGGGAAGTTACTCTAATATTTATTGCAGGTCCCCCAAGAAACAAAAAAAAAGCTGAAGCGAGAGCCAGCCTCTCCATCTAACCGTACATTTCTATATTCCTCCCCCAGATTATCTATAATGGCACCCTCAAAGCCCTCCGAAAAGAAAATACAAGCGATGGCGAAACGTGTATATGATACGAAACAGAAACCCCTTGTCGCTGGCCCCGATACCCTAAATGCCAGACTTCGATCAATAGTTAAGGCATTAGCTCTTATCGCCACTGCATCGATAGCCTCGTTCGCTTCACAACTAGCGCTAGCACCTGTCTACGGCGACATTCCGACATCTCTATATCACTCGAAGATCTCAACGTCTATATTTGTTGCTGCATGGTCTGCAAAATACATTCCGTTCAAACTTCCGCTCAAACTCAGTAAATTGCTACCCTTGCTTGCGCTCTACATACCCGCTCTCCAGCGGTTTGTTTTTCGGTTCTCAGAGGAGTGGGGTCCTACTCAGGGCCCTATAATCACCGAAGGGATTACATACTACCCCTTACTTTTCTTGGCAGTGCTTTCTTCTGCCCTCCTTTTGGATCTTCAAAATATTATATTCGATACGATATTGGGCGTCTTCTGTCTGGGTTTCTTCTGGGGTACTCAATCAGTTGTTCCTGGAATTCTAAGAAACCACATTGGATCGTCATGGCTCCTTACTCGGTGTGGGTTGCCACACTTGTATGGGGCAGTCTACGCTCTTTTATCGCCTTCTCTATTGCTTCTCACAACGATACCAGCATTGTATCACACAGCAACGGTCAACATAATGTGCGTTACGACACCTGCTCTCAATGAGACCCTCCTGGCTTCGAACTACACTATTATAGCTCGCCAAGAATCCAACACTGGATATATATCAATCTTAGAAAGTAATAGTGAAAATTTCAGAGTTATGCGTTGCGACCACTCCCTGCTGGGCGGTGAATGGCAGAAACCACCACCAGGATACGAACACTTAGATAAGGGATTCAAGGAACCGGTATATGCGATTTTTGTGACAATGGAAGCTGTCAGGCTGGTTGATCCTCCACCAAAGAACCCTAATCCGAGAGCTCTAGCTATGTATGTCCACTTCACCCACTTCCAGAATTTTATTCGCTCTCTCCAATGTACCTTTATATAATTTATTTACGTATTCTCACTAGCGGCTTGGGTATTGGAACGGCGGTAAATGGTCTGATTTCTCATGGCGTCGAGACCGATATTGTCGAGCTAGACCCCGTTGTCTACCAGTATGCTCAGAACTATTTCGGATTGAAACCAAATCACACCGCATACATTGAAGATGCAATTGGCTTTGTCAAGAGGGAATCTGAGAAGGAAATTAAAAAACAGTACGAGTTCATTTTGCATGACGTATTCACTGGTGGAGCGGTTCCGGCGAGTCTTTTCACCTCCGAATTTTTTATGAAATTAAGAACACTTCTTACCGATGATGGTGTAATTGCGATTGTAGGTTTTACTCCATCTTCAGCTTATTAAATAACCCTTGGGGCTGCTTTTTGCGGGTGTTTCAGGATCAAAGTATTGAGTATATAAAGGTGAAGGCTGATCATGTGGCCAATAGAACTGGGCTGGGGATCTGAAGCTTCAGGCAGCAAGATCGATTATAATGACAGTAATGTCGACATTCAACAATTGCAGGGTTTTTCGGGAAGATATGCCTGACAAAAACATTGAAACTGCTGCTGTGGATTTCACAAACATGGTGGGTCAACTAATGAAGTTCTTATACCTAACACGTTGCATACCGCGGGGTGTATTCTCCGTCACATTCCATCATCGTGCATCTGAGTCAAGTGATATACTTGACCCAAGTCCTGGTTTCTTTCTTCTTCTCAAAATATGCGTTATACCCGGGTCCCAAACCTATTTAGGTAAACCCTTGGCCTGGGTCTCTTGTTCGCACAGCAGAAATGATACTGGTAATTGTTGCCTGGGTGGTGGAACAGTATCTCCGAACCCTGTCGGCTTTTTCGCAGTTTCCCTCTCGAGGAAATCATTTTTCCCCGTTCCCATGGTTCGCTATCTTAAAATCTTCGGACATATGTGTTACCTGGGGCAGCTGGACCCTGCTTCTCGGTTATCCCGTGGATATTACCGAGTGACACGTTTTGTGACATGTGGCCAGACCCTTCCCCAGCTATTCAGGAAATGCATCCTCAAAATATTCCCCTTGCAGTTGATTATTATTTCCACCATTTCTTTTTTGGAAGTTCATGTGCTGTCTTTTTCCAACTTGCCGTTTTTTCCGGCAGTTGTTTTCTTTTTCAGAAAGCTTACTTTTTATCTCGGCCTGCTAACCGGTGCCGAAACGTGTTGGGTATAGGTTATCTTCTGTACTCGGTCTGAGAAACCCTACACCTTCCGTGCTCCGACTAATACCGATTTTCTGGGGTCGTATGCGAGGCGACAATACCTCTTCCCCAGATATGAGATAAACCTCACCAGCTATTTCGGTAATTCAAGTACCTGGACTATTCTTGATGAAAAGAGTATTGGTTCGCTCGTGGAGTGGCAACAGGCAAGCGCTTTAGGACACTGGAAAGTCATTAGGACCGTAGTTCCTCCTGCCGTCTGGGAGAACTACTGAGTTTTTTGTCCAATTACCGTTGTTGGCACGCGATACCTAGCATAATTCAATACGCAAGAGTCAGAGAATTTGCCCTTCGATATCTGAATCGGGCTTGCTGACGCTGAGACACATCTTGAGGTGGGATTGCGTCTGAAGTTCTACATGCCATGCATACGCGGGTGATCCAGCTAGGCTTGAAATAACGCATGAATTCCTGTGAAAAGTCACTTGCCTCAGTGTTGCTCATTTTGTTTGGCCGTCGGTAATTGGCTCTGCTAATATATAACTGATTCGCCTTCCGAAACCTTTACTTACTCAGCCCAGACGGATTATCATAGAAAATAGCATACATGCGTCGGCCGCTTTTAATGAAGGGTACTGCTTCTAAAATCCCGTCCTCCCGCCACTTTTCCCATGTTCTACGGTGACTTCATGCACTTTGCCCATGATTGGTTACCATAATATAGCCTCTTAACATGCAGCATTTACCCCCACACACACTTCCCGCCACATAAGTTCGAAAACTTGACAAGTCAGCTAAAATTCAATCAATTCTCCCTTCAGCTTAGCTACCTAGCACCAACCTACATGGATGCCGGTTGATAAAGATTGCCTTAATCTAGATATGTGATTAAAACTTTCCTGAATTACCACAGTTTTCAATCAGATCTATCATTCAAGGCAGACAGATGACCCCACTGCAAGAGCACCAGCAGCACCACTTCCCCATTATAAATAAATTATTTCCCCGGAAATGAACCCGTGCCGCCAAAAAAAGTGTTTTGGTTTAAGTTTAATGCCAAGCCTTTTCACGTGCCCAACTATCGAGTTGGCCTTGATAGGAAAGATACATGTACTTCTGTGGGGACGCCATATCATCCACCGCCATATATCGTATCCAGCTAATAATTGGATGAGCTATGCCAAGGCGAAACTTCTCAGTATGAACCGCCCAAAACATCCTATAGTAGTTTGGCGTGCTTCCCCATGCTGTTCCATTTTGGCGGACTGCCCATCTCATCGTGACTATGGATCATCATGGTCTGAATCACCTTCAGAAAGCTTGTCCGTTGCATTCTACTATTAGGGTCTTTCTATCTATCTCATATTGTTTATTTTTCGACCATTGCGCTAGTTCTATAGCGAAAACCGAAAAGATAGTGAATTGAACTGGTGATACATGTGGTTATCAGTCCCTAACATCCCATTATTTCACCCCGTTTGGTAACCCTCAGCATCCAACCAACCAACGAACCTTACCGAGGTCAGCTGCTTAGCCTACTGCAGGACCTTCAAGGAGTCAAAGAGGGAATTACTCCACCACCCCTTTCGTTTAAAGAGATTAAGGCTCTTACCATCTAGATCTACCGGAGAGGGTGGGCGCGTAAATACCTCGTTACAGTACGTGTTTTCCAGGAGTTGCTGCATAGAACTCGAGTTTAGACTAACACAACATATGGAAGGACAAAACGGATAGAAAATTTATTTCTTCCTTACATACTGCAGGTCATTGTTTGTTTTCAAGAATTTACAGCCGCCTCATTGTTACCCGTACAGCACAATCATATTTATCCACTATAGGTGAATTGCTGGAACGCCCGCGGAACTGAAATCTGGTCCTGGGGCAGGCGCCGGCAAAAAAGCAAGCGACGCATCGTCTGGGCGATCGAGCATGGATATATTCTAGAAACTTAGTAGGTTCGCTCTCGCCGCCAGAAAGTTGACCAATTGTAAAGACATTTTGGCTTTAGAAACGACTGCCAGGAATCTTGCTTTTTGCCAAACCCCTGGTTAGTATTGTCCACCTGTAAAAATTGCAATTTTTGTAGGAAATCTGTTCGTAGATACAAGCTCATATAAACTCAAATACCTTGAAGTTAACCGTACATTTCCTTTCTTAGTTTAGCAGGGCTTGTAATGCTTGTTTTTTTTAATTCCCCTCGAATGATTAGTGCAGAAGTGTTGTTAGTAAAGCTGGGTGCTATTGGCTATTGTAACCAGCAGATCAGATAAAAAAAAAAGTGCTCGCGCTGGGGTTCGTCACCAATTCTCGACATTTACAAAAAGGCTACTCCTCTCATCAGGACAGTGTAACACCAAGATGATTATTAAATTGATGATAGCGTTCTATGCAATGTGTAAATATGAACAAAAAAGTTTTAACCAAAAAGCACGACGGATATATGTGCCAACCCCCTGATACTCAGACATCATATAAAAACGGAAATAACCATGCCAATTGTAAATAATTGAAACACTGAAACATAAAAAAGGGTGTAAGGATACAGTGTGGGCACAAACCATTTAATGGCAAAAACAAGTCTTTAAGAGAGATAAAAGGAAAATAACCCACAAAAACGCCTATAAATACCAAATCCCCAAAACGAATAAATGGAAAAAGTTCCAACAAGCAGACCCAACCACCCAAATACATCGTCCTCCCCCAACCCCACATGGCTCAGGCAGAGAAGTAAAATCATAAGATCCAATTAAAAAAACGGAAGAAAAACCCAAACCCCTTCCATGTTCTAAAAAAGAAAACGAGCCAACCGCAACCAGGTTTTTCTCTCCCTGGAACAAATGTATTCCAGCCAGCTAACTTAACTTGATGCTCATCTATAACTCCCGGCCAAACGGTGTGGGGGTGTGAATAGGAAGGTGGAGATGGAGGCGGTGGACACCCACTTTTCCCGCTTGCCTACAAGCCAATTTAGATCCAGCATCCACATGCTTTACATATGGATCGTTATGATCGTCAACATTACAGCATTCAATGCCCTGCACCCATCGATCTGCGAGAGCTTCTTGAATAGTGATACGCTTTGAAGGGTCGAGGTGCATCATTTGAAATAAAAGACGTTTCGTGGCAGGCTTCAGGGAAGCAAATACAAAATGTCGAGGGTAGTTGCCTTCCTTGGTCATTTCGCCGTCGGGATTACGCTGGAGCCAAGTGTTGAAGCCCTCGACGTATTTCGCGTACTGCGCGCTCTCGGAAACGTTCGCTTTATGCCATAGAGGCCCGCCAAACGCTAAAACGAAGTAGACCATAGCGCACGACCAAACATCCAATTTCCGAGCATCATAAAGACCTAGATGAAATGATTAAACAACATTAAGCCTGTGACCAATAGTCGGTACTAACCTTCTCTATTCTGAACTTCCGGAGATATATAGGGAGCACTGCCAACAATGCCGGGCTTGCTCAGCCTGATTTCATTCATCTCGATCCCACATTTAATCCCGGCATCGCCAGGGTGTTTCCCACGAAAGACCTCCGAAACGCCAAAATCTGTAATCTTGAGGTGACCATCACTAGATATCAAAAGATTTTCTGGTTTGATGTCCCGATGAGCAATTCCATGATCATGCAGATAGCTGACACCCCGAAGTAACTGTTTGAAACAACAGAGCTTTTCCTCGTCCTTCATAAAAGATTTCTCGATCAGGCTGAATAGATCTCCTCCAGCGCAATACTCCATGACGTGACACCATCGATCGCTGCTGCTGACACAGAGATCCTCTGTTGAAACAATATTTGGATGACACAAACTTTTCGAGATACAGAACTCAGAGTTGACTTTCTCAATATACTCTTCCTTGGTCTCGCTCCTGCTCTTTTTTCTGAATTCCTTGACAGCGTAGAGCTCGTTTGGCGGGCCAGTTATTTTATGCATGACTTTGACAATAGCCGAGACACCCTCACCGCATATCTTACTTTTCCCAGGCATATGACTGTGATTCGCATACTTTGATGAAAGTGAGATAACAGGGACATTCATGATCGGCACCACACTGCTCATCCTCCGTGACTTTGATCCAGCCCCTACCATCGCTGGATGCGTGATGGGGTCCCCAGTCAAGTCCTTGATGCCACTCACACTGTTTGAGCGGGAACGCCTCGAGAAGAGCCCAGGACGCTTTGGTGTAGAGACGTTTCCATCGAATGTGCTTGCCGGGCGCGGGGCTCGGATAGGTTCGAGGGTGTTCTTCTCGGAGAAGAAAAATCCCTTCGGCTTCGTGGGGGATGGGGTGAGCTGGCCGCTTGGAACGTCTGCCGTAGACACATGCCCCGTGGAATGTACCCTGCGTATAAACCCATGGATTTTCTCGGAAGCTTGACGCCTCAACTTTCCGCGGGGAACTGCAGTGGGTTGTTCGTTCGCAGGAGATGACGACAGCTTTCTGGGTGGTGTAGCCGGAGTATTGGTTACGATGGGTGGGGTTTGAATAGTATGGAAGCCTTCGTTGCTTGAATTGATGAAAACACCCGAGTGACCATCACTAGTGGGTGTAAGTGGCTCGTGTGTCTCACTTGCAGTCTCATCGTCCTCTTCCTCCTCTAATACTGTATGGCACTCGTGAGGGTGTTCTTCGAGCGATTCAGGACCGATATAAAACCTGGGTTTCTCGTGAAGGTCGACATGCTCCAGATCAAGCAGAGGAGGCGCCAAGGGAGGATATAGCGCAGGAATGACGGATGGGTTTGATTCTGGATAAGTTTCCGGAGTCATTGGTAAGGATGATAAGGAAGCTATGGAGCTCGAGCAAGTAGAGGGACAGGAATCTTCCGAGTGATATAAGGGGTTCATCAATGCGGTCTGTGGAGTGGATTGGATGGGAGGTTGATCAGAAGCGAGGAAGAGGGGAGATGTGGGGCGAGACAGAAGCAGTGGCAGTCGGTTGATAATACCGCAGAGACAGGTCTAGTGGGATGGTAAAGTCAAACGATGGTGGTGGAATTTGCTGTGAGACTGGCTAGCTGTGGATGGGACGAAGGCAAGTGCAAGAACGTAAGGGTGAATGGATGATCCGAAGTCCGGCGGGTGTCGACGTGCCATGCAGCAGGCCAAGGGGATATGGATATATATATAAGCACAGAGAAATGGGTGAGTCTACTCTACTGTATGGACATATGTACGCCGAAGCGCCGTCTCCGAAGCGGCGAGAGGAAGGGGTAACCAGCGATGCGCAGATATGCGGGAGTAGAAAAGAAGTGCGGTCCCGCGAGAATGGAGGAGGGGAGGATGAGGAGATGGATAAGGATAGCGGTAGTAATACGAGTAGTGGTAACAATGGCGGCGGGGGAAGGGGGGCGACGGATTGGAGAGCGAAGGGGATGGGGGTCTAGAAGAACGCGGACGAGAGAACCCGAGACGGTGGTGGTGGGGTGGAGCGAGCGAGCGAGCGAGCGAACGGCGAACGGCGAACGCGAAGATAGGTCACCACCCACCGTACCGCGCAAAACAGAAAGGATGAACGACACTGGCCACCAAGAGACCTGGACGCCTCCACACCCTGCCTGATAACTGCGTGGGCGTTACACTACCTACTACTCCAGACACTTCCTCCCACCTTGTGTCGGCCTGGGCGAGTGTGGTAGGAGCGGATCTCGGCTTTGCTTTTTCGACTACTGCTGCTGCTGGCTGGGATAGACAGGGTTGGCAGGGAATGCAGTTTGCGTTACCCACTATACATACATACATGCACACTTACTCCACCGAGGAAACAATCACTGGAAGCAAGATTTCTCACCCAGTCGATGACGATATGTCGATGATGTCGGAACCCATCATATCGAGTTCTCGAGTTCTTCTTTCTCGTCTTCTTTCGTGATCCAGATTCCTGGTACCAAAGAACAAAATCTTAAGTGATGACCCCATTGTTTGGGACACACCTACCAAAGCTCGCGAAGAGAAGAAAAAAAAAAGACAAACAACCCCCCTCCCAAATTAGGGTTTTGTGGCCTCCAAAGTTTGGATTCCCTCCACTAACCAAGTGCTAGGTCTCGGTAAGGCATATGAGGTGCATGTGCTTCCTGTTTTTATGACAATCTTGGGCCCGCTCATCTTCACCGTTCCAATCATTCGCATTCAGCGTCATCCGTAAGTACTTGGGTACATGATGCCTTCGAAAAAAAAAAACATGCTACACCAAAGATGAGTATCTTTTTTCTTCACACTGCTCGGGTTTATCATCCATCCATATGTGTACATGGACTCTCTGAAGGCATAGTAGTCGTCAAACCAGCGGAGAACTGGTCATGGTGCCCCACGGCCGTCGGGATCCCGGGTGTCACCGCGACCGCGCGACATACTGAGTGGGGGGACCCTGTCAAGATCGGAAGAAATTTGTTTCGTGCTGGCGGTTTCTGGGCGATTGCAACAACCACTCTATTGTGATCCCCACACTTACTCCCACGGAATCATGGATGTGACACACCAACGAATTTCCTGGGGTAAAAGGGTTCAGAATCACATCAGCCCCGCCTTGATCTGTTTGGTTGCCAAAAAAAGAACAATGTGTTGCGGCTTAAAGACGGTCCAGAGAGCGCAATAAGCGATAAAACTGCCAGCGCACTTTCAAAATTCAGCCGCCTTTCAATGTTGCGGAGACTGAGAAGCCGAAGACGGTTTCCCGCCAAAAAGGAGACAAAAAGTCGCCACACAGCACTTTCATTCTGGTCTCTCTTGTCACTTCTGTCTGCGGGCTCGGCGGGTCACCACACCGTACTGTTACAACACCAAACATGACTTAACCTACTTATGTGCAACATGGGTGCGAGGCATGCACGCGGTTCAAGCGGTTGGAATGCCATGTCTTCTGTGCTTCAGCGACATTTTCGTCTCAGTTCTTTACTGTCCCTGCTAACCATGTTAGCAAGGCCCTGCCGAAATGTCCTCGAGATTCGGAGCCGTCAGGATTGATTGGCCAAAAGCATCGACGAAGCAGTCAAATGCCAAGCCTCCCACTGATCCGTCACTCCGAAGCGGAATGCCGCATTTTCCACTCTTGCCCTGCATCACCCGTCTCCCGACTCTTTTAGTCATTTGTATGTGTTTCGTTCTTCTCTTGGTCACAAAATTTCGAGGTTAAGACAAATGGTAAAAAGTAAGAACAGATATCAGCGATTCACCGTAACGGCCTATATGCTGTACCGACATTTCAGCCCTTAGTTGTCGCTAATACAGTAATTACGCCACTCGGTATACCAACTTAACTGACCGATTCAAAACCTGCTCCCTCTTGATCGCTGGATCGTTGGAACAAAATAACGGCGTTAGACGAGTTATCAGAAATCTTGGAGACGCATCTAGCATCTGTGCCGATCTCCTCCCATGAAGCAAAGTAGTATCGACTTCATGAGAGTGCGGATAGATGTCTCCTACAGATCTTCCTGGCAGTTCGGAAGTCGGAGCACCCGGCAGTCCGAGATCGAGATGAAGTTCTGCGAATAGGAGAAATGATGTATTTCCTTGCCGCAAGATCCGTATGGAAAGTTTTCGTGCCCAAAAGTCATGTCCGAGCCTCTCCCCTATCATGTACGATAAACAACTGCCCCGATATGGGGCGCCCAAGAGAATTGCCTTTGCTCGGCAACGGACTTGGTGTAGATCAAGGGGGAATGGGAAATCAGCCGCCCAAATCATCTTAGGGCTTGAGAAATGTGGGGCAGACCTCATTTTAAAGGATCGGCAACACCATCGCACCTCACAATGCTCATATGTACGGATTCCTTTTTCACTATCTGCTGTCTCACATGAATCTTGCTGGGCTTGGCATCCGACACAACGGAATGCGAATGAATTTCTTGCTGTGCTGCCAAAATATTTTTGAAGATGCTGGAGCGCAGGCCTAAACTTCCCGTCTCAAAACCGTACCCATAGAGATACGTCGTACTGCTAAGGTTGATAGCTTTGCACCACGAAACCTCGTATCCAATCTTTATCGCCCAGTTGAACCAAGCCTCAATTCCATACAGTCTCTAAGGTGCTTCTCCAGCAACTCCACGAAAGTTATACCATAGGGAAATGAATCGAAGTGCCAAGTCCTTCCTTTAGGCAGAAACTTGCCATCAGCCTATCTTCTAGTGCAGTACCTCGGCGATGTCGTGGAAGACACTCAGAATGTCTAGGAGGTTCTCCGAGAACATCGGATATACGCCCTTGGCAAACTCGGATCGTTAATCAGATTGGCTAGCTTCATGTCTCGATTATGACGTTCAAACTGACGCATGAATCATGTCTCGGAGAGGAAAGTGCCCTCCTCACAACTTCTCCGTACCCTAATCACCGGAGATCTGTTGGGCGAGTGATGCAGCGTGCTTGGCCTTCTCTTGGTGACAATGGTATGCACTGGTGTTCTTGGTCGGGAATGGAAACTAGATCAGATCATCCCGCAGGGTAAAAGCGGCGAATAGGATGAGCTTTGCTCACGCCATAACGTCTTTTGTATGCAATATTCTTGTTCCTAGGAACTAATAAAACTATGGAGAGAAAGAAGAGAAAGGGTTGCAAATGAAACTGAGCAAAGTCAATGTAAATCTTGGTTAAACGTCAAGGGTTTAAAACAAATTTCTCTGCTTGCAGCTGGGTGCAGTTTGAACAAGCCCTGTTCCTGTAATTCACCCATTAGTACCCTTCTTTACCCTTTTAGAGAGGTATATATGTTCTTAGATACCTGCTCGCCCCTCTCATAGTAATATAGCTCGACACTGTGTGCATTATAAGGCCAGCTTTTATCATAAGATTAATTTTTGAAATACCATTAACAGTTAAGAAGTATTGGTCATTCTAGTAAAAATTTCGCTGGTAGGAAGTTATCAAAACTTCCCACTTCTTTGAAGTGTAGCCGTATAACCTCTTAGCTAGATACACACCAACTCCTTTTAATGGCCCAAATTACTTATAGGGAATAGTTGAAATTCCGGTCTAGCTAAACTTATGAGCTATAGCAATAGATATAAGGAGTGCAGAATATCGGCTGTTGGTCACGAGTTGTCACTCGGCTGACGTTCTGTGCCATACAGCGAGAGCAGTAGTAGTAGTAGTAGTAGTAGTAGTAGCAGTAGCAGTAGCAGCAACAGCAGTAGTAGTAATTCATTTACGTATCATATAGTGATAGATAGATAGATAGATAGATAGATAGATAAATCATACACGTATCCTGCCATACAGTGGTGATGATGGTGATGATGAATTCATTGAGTAGATCCAACCGCCAGGGCTATGGTACTCTGTCCCATACAGTGCGACCATCCTATAAGAACTTAATTGGGTTCATATATTAGGGAGATAAACGGGGTATCCCGACTTGAATTGGGAAGGTAATTTGAGGTAGGTGTTTAACCAAATGTGGACTGCCGAGAAAGTTTCCCAGGCTTCCTGCTAGGATAAATATATATCGTATATCGTATATCGTATATTGTATGTCTACCTATTTAACATAAAACTAATATTACTCATCATAAAACGTCGCTTCGTGCCAAACTCACGAGAGCGCATAGCTAGTACTTGAAGTTATGGCCAGCAGTAGAGTAAGGAATTGTCTCCATATCTCGAGCCTTCGAAAATACATTTAAACACTTACTCGATCTGCCTTACTTAGGGTTCATGTATATCGCGTAAACCCACCTAAAGCCTAACAGGCGAAGGAAACACCGGTCGAGCTTTATAACTTCTCCTCATCGCGAGCGCTACACGAAGCAACTGAGCCGATCGTCTAACTTCGAACCCAAACAAATTCTTATACAAGCTACCTACCTCACCATTCTTCACTTGGCTAAACGAAATCCTTGGCACTACTTATTGGGTAAATTCTAACATCGAAGACACTAGCAGCACAATCTCAAAAAAATAAACGCGGTTAAAAATAACGGCGAACATGCAGAATAACACAATTCTCGAGCAGTATGATGTAGAATAACACACAATCTAAATTAACACACCAGGACTAACAAGGAATCTTTTTTTCTTCTGATCCTGTTCTAAACCCACCAGTATTTATATTGGAAGCAACGGTACAGGAGGTGAACGACAGGATTTTTTGTTTCTCGGCTGTTTACATCGACTGCAATGCTGCAGAGCATGAGGTCTTTGAAATTGAGGGGGTAGGCATTCTTGAGTAAATACAAGATTTGCTGTGTTGGCTGGGCAGATGTTGATAGCATCAGTATCTTGATATATATGTAGTTAACAGCGTGTCAATTTAGATTGTGTTATTCTGCATGTTCGCCGTAAAAATAAGTTGAGATGTTTCGATTAGATGTCTTCAAATTCGATTAGCTATTCATATAAATTCGAGCGCAAAAAGGCAGATGTAACTGCAATTTAGGTGGACGAACACTCTAACTAGACCGAGATATATTTTTGTTCCGTGCAGCCACTTGGGAGTCCCAGGCGCACAAGCAATAGGAGAGAACTAGCTTATTCCTCTCATGCGAATGTTACGGTGAAGTATATATATACAATGGGAAAAACTAAATTACTATCAATGCGACGAGAAAGGTGAGGTATGGAAACGAAGAAATAAAAAAAAACACAATGACTCCCTAGTTCTTCTACTTTGCTTGCCCTTAATCCAACCCAACTTCCCTACAACCTCAATGTTGCCAACATCAATGCCTTAAATGACGATTACGGTGCCAAGTAGATAGAGGAATAAATAAAAATATAAAAAAAGGAGTGGATAAGCGGTAAAGTAGATTGCCACACAGAATCCACGTTGAACCCAACTAGCCCCGAACGTAAACCCCAGACGAAACCCCCAGAACGTCCCATCGTAAACCTCAATCTGCAGTTTCCATGAAACACCCGGTCCAATTCGCGCCGTCTGAAACTTGACTTAAACATTCATAGAAAATAACCAAAAACATCCTCCATCCAATCCTCCATCATCCAACAGACGTTATTGGATTGCTGGTGTCTATCCGCTTTCCTTCCACATCCGTAGAACCTCTTCCAATTTGGATTCGCTGGTGACGTGTTTTCCCAACTTTTCCATCGTTTGAGCCCCCACCGTCGTTGTTCGTGAAATCCTTCCATTTCCTCCATCCGTCGAAGTCGATTAGTGCTTGCATACAGCCCCATTCCGTCACCTTTCTTTCGAGCCATATAAAATTAACAGGCTGTGCACCAAATTGTTAGCTAGCCAAAAATGAAGCCAAAAATGAGTAGGCTAATGCTAACCTTTGTTAAAAAGTCATTGCAACCCGCTGCCAAGGCTTCGTGGCGATCGCTCTGCAAAGATGATGCGGTAAGGGCGACAATGATAACCGGCGACTTGAAAAGGATCGAGTTTGGAAGTTTGTCCTCATTCGAGAGAACTTCATTTTCTGGAAGCGGTGGTTCTTGAAAACCTATGGAATTAATTCGTTCTAATCGACGGATTTCTTTTGTGGCCTCCAATCCGTTCATAACGGGCAGTTGAATATCCATCAAAACCAAGTGAAACCCCCCAGCCCGCCATTTGTCCACTGCCTCTTTCCCATTGATGGCGGATTGCCATCGAACTTTAAGACGTTTCATGAAAGCTTCTAGAAGCCGCAAATTGATAACATTGTCCTCGACAATGAGAACATTGATCGGAGGCACAGCACCATCAGGAAGTAACCCAGCAGGGGATGCGTGTTGTTTCTTCTCTTTTTTTATTTTCTTTGATAGAGGTGATGCTACACGAACAGGAGGTGTTTGGACCTTTTGAGGCACATCCTCCGTAGGTGGTGCTGGTATTGGAGCTGTAGGAGGGGGCTGGCCGGAAATGGCTGCATCAGAGTTACCTCTAGAGCGGTTTTGTTGGCGCGGTAGTGGGACTACCGTCCCCCCGGTTGTCACGCCAGCTCCCGAAGAATGTATGGTTGGTGATGAGGTCTGCATCCGTGGGACTCTAGGTCGAGTCGTCCTAGGATTACGGGCGACGCCGCTACCTGGAGATCCTGGCAGTGGAGGCACTTGGCCTGTCGTCAAAACTGAAATTGAGGGCTCTCTGAGAACCATTGACGTTGGCATTGGTTGGGTTTGAGAATGTATTGTGGCTGCTGGCATGGGCGGGAAATACTCGCCATTTTCAATACCTAAATGCGAGTCGTGCGTAGAACCATAGGCATAAGTGTGAGGAGATGGTCGGGGGGTCTTCCGAAGAGGGAGCTGAGGCACGTCGATGACTAAGGCTTCTTCGATCGATTGACCTTCAGGAAAGTATTCCTCTAGAGTACGTATAAGGTTTTCGTCCGGATTCAGGATCCTTTCTGCTGGAGAGTGACTGTAACTATGATGACCCTGGCTGTGATCTAGGGAACGGGGTCTTCCATGACGTGGAATGATCCTCAAGGTGATATCCGGTGCATCGTAGCTTCTTCCTAAGGCGTTCTGATACTTTTTGAGAACCACATCCCGAACATCATCCACCATATCATCTTCGCGAACATTCACAGTTGTCGGTGATCCCCCTGGTCGTTTCACCCAGACCTTTTTGCTAAGCATCCCTGACCCTAATGTAGCTGGTGTTGGGAGTGGCTGAAAGTCCACAGGCACCGAATGGAAATTGGCCGATTGTTCTTCCGGAACTAGAGAGTTAGTGTTTTCGGGGTCCAGAAGATGCCGAATTAAGGTAGTCTCGGTAGACGGTAATAATGATTGCCTTCGAAGAACCTGTGGTGGACGATGAGGGTAGGTAGTTTGAAGTGGTTGAGGGGAAGACGGGAGGGGTTGCTGAAATTCGGGGCGCGCTGCTCTGGTTTTCTCCTTCAGCGGCGGTTGGAGGGACGAAGCCGAGTCTATGGGTGTCGAGACCGGAAGAACAGTGGGAAGAACGGCGGGGAGTTCCTCGGAAGTGAGGAGTTTGCTGTGATCGCCGCTTTCACGGGATATGGAGGTGAGAGAAGGCTTCGAGGGCGACGGTAGTAATAATGGAGGACAAGGTGTCGGCTGTGTTGGAGACGTCGGTTTTGGCGCACCTGTTGCTGCTGAGCCGTTACGAGATGCACTTCCCGAGGTTCCCGAACTTTCCCCCCTCGGACCAGTTGTATCCAAAGAAGTAGACCGGTCCCCTTGACCCGAAGTGCTCGTGCTACTTGTGCGATCGTTTTTGCTCTCCGGGGCATTCGAGGAAGTGCTGCTTAACGATAGTCTTACCGTTAAAGGCGAGGAAGATCGTTCGTGAGGCTGTGGGGCAGATGTCGAATTACGACGTCTGAATACTTTTGCTTGAGCTTCTAGCACTCGCTGCTTCAATCTCAAGCTCGGCATCTCCCCCAGACTGCTCAGCTCTCCCTCCTCACAGGAGCTCGAGCAGCAGCAGCAATCGCAGCAGAGTTGGTGCTGAGCACGCAGGAAGAATAGTAGCAGCAGCACGAAACTCCCGAGCAGCAAAAAAGGAATGTCGAAATAAAAAAACAAAACAGAACAAAAGGAAAGAACTAAAGGAAAAAATAACGAGTGGACGGGGTCCGGCAGAGCTAACACTGCTGCTGCTGCTGCTGTCCCTTCGAGATGACTGATGAAAGGAGACGAGAGAAGGGCATGTCCGAAGACCTTTTTTCGCTTAGATGCCAGTTGATGATCTTCCAAGATCTCACGGTCGGCCAACGCAGAAACAGGGTCCGTCAATTGATCGAGGTGGTTTCTGTCCGCCAACGTAATGTAGAGACAGGAGTCTGGTGGAGGGGGTGGGAGAATAATGGTTTTCAATGCCTTCTTCAATGCCTTTCTTCCCAACAAGACTTGGAGTTTTGCTGTATTTTCGACTTCTCACGGCACACACTCGTTCTCTCACAGACGCATACACATACCAGTACATATGCAAAAATACATGTAAGAAGGCCGAATGTCACAAATATGAGATATGAAATATCGATATGGAACAGAACAAAACCAAAATGTTGAAGAGGAGATAGATCTTGGTGGAGGTATGTAGGTATGCTAGGAAATAATGAGAGATTTAGAATTGTATGGGACAGCAACGTTGAGCTATTCCTCCCCCCAACACCTCTGCATCCTGGTATTGCCGATTCCAGCCAAAAACTGTGATCTATACAGCTGCATTTCGGCCATCCTGCAATCTAGTGGCACATCTACTACCCACTCACCTGTTTGTTTATCTTCTCTCGTTCTTTTTTTCCTTCCCCTCCCATGCATCAAGTGCCATGGATAACTGAAATCGCCATGTCGAATAACCGCAAAATCAAGGTGGGTGGCAATACGCATGCCACCAGCCACAGCCTAGCGTGGGATAGGCCGCATCAAGTGGCGAGACCTCCAAGCCCGTATGCATGAGTGTCTGGCGTAAGGGTGCATTAAGCCTTGGCTGCAAACCAAATTCGATAAGACATAGAGTAGGTTAGAACCTGATTAATTGAAGCAAACCGCTGCACGCAATGTGCATGAAATTGTGGTGCACTGAAGAAGAAAAAAAGTACATGTGGTTCGGTTCGTACGTGCATATGTACAGATCAATTGAAGATTTAGGGGCCACGGGAAATGGATCTCGGAACATGTCACGTTGCGAGGACACTCAACACTGTCCTACACGGTGAATTGATGGCTTGTTTGAGCGTGTCCGGGATTTATCGCGTGCTCTATGGCGAAGTGGCCTGGGCTAGATCATACGGTACGATTTCAAAATCAGTCTCACATTTTACAACACCACAACAAGCTCCTCAAATTTGGTTTCTTCCCGCAACCAACTGCATTTTGTTACACTTTGGCCGAGCAACAACGCTCTAGCAAAATCGGGCATTCTCTCTGCCAGATCAGGGCTAGGGTTTAGCTCTGTGGTCAAAATCATCCGGATCATAACGATTGACTAACTCTGGCAGAGAGCGTGGTTGAGGGTTGTTATTTTAGGGGGTGCCGATTAAGACAGCCGCAACAGCCAGATCAGCAACAAAAGGGACCATAGGTGACGTTGGGATCTGGAAGCGGCAGCTGGTGAAACTGTTTAGAATAAGATCGGGCCTATTCTCAAGATGACCGGGTCGTTTTGGCTGCGTTTCGGAGGTTTTTTTTTCCTTTCTTGAATAACATTTCGGGCCACACGGTGACTCGTCATAAGAGGTCTTTGAGAATATGTCAGCTCACAGTCACATAGGAGTGGAATAAGCTTGGAAAATTCCTTTACTCCGGTTGAGAATTTGTGTCAGAATCATGCTCCAACTAAAGGTATACTTTTTCGATTTCGACAGCGAAGTCACCATATGACCTGAACAGGAAAGATCGGCAAGTATTTTGGGTGTAGGGGTTCTGTTTTTGAATGAGACGGGTGACTTACCTACTTGGGCTGTCTTCAGGAATACGTCCTTATAATTACTCTCCGCAAGAGCAGATTCCGCCGAGGGGCGATAATGTGCATACTGTACTTGCCACAGGAAGGAACTTCACGGATTGTGTGGTTGGAGGTTACTTCCGTTGTAGCGTTTGCTGAAGAGGCAGCACAAGAAATAAAGATGGTACATACCCGAAAGCTTAAGCTCCAGGCAACGTTTCTGAATCACATGAGAAGTGATCACCAAAGAGCTCCGTAGGGAAGTGTGTAGGTTTTTGCTGCAGTTCAAGCGAGAGATAATGCTTGTCTAAAAGTATTCTGACCAATGAACATCCTTCCCACTGATTGGGAGATGCACGGGCAAGGTCTGACCAGGAACTGCGTTAGTGGCCGGGGCTTGACAGTTGAAACGGCTGGCATTGGCTAGGTTGGTATTTGAGGTGAGGTTCGCTAGTCACCTCGCGGGCGCTCGTACATAACCGTACACGATCATCCCTCTGCTGCTACAGATAGGTGGGCTGGAAGCTCATCGAGATGTGTTTTTGGAGCGTAGATATGTGGCTGTTTGACTCGGCACCAGGTGCAATGCAGAACCAAATGGATCGTCTTGAGAATAATATCTCGAGCCTTCGCGCGCGCGCGTTGTGCGAGCAGTCCTCGCTCATCACAAATCCCAGCAACCAGTTCTTGAACTTTCCCACCTGCGCCCAGCACTGCGCTCCCGTCACGTTAAATTTCGCAGAGAGACGGAAGGTCTATCAACAGCCACAAGGCCACAGCCAGTGGGCTCACCCGCCGTCCTGACCAGGCAGATAAAGTAGATGAAAGACAGTCATCGCCGAACGCCCCCTTTCCCCACCCCATGGTCAGATTTAATCGTTGGGCTTTCCTACGGTCGCAGTCTCGTTCTATCGCGTGCGACTCAACTCTCATCAATAAACAACGCGAAAGCCAAAAGCGATAGGGGGAATCCAGGTGTAATCGCGGAGAAAGTAGTTTTAGCTCCACTTATCTATTTTATCTTATTTATTTTAGTTTTTATTTTCATTTTCATTTTCATTTTCCCTTCCTTTGCTCCTTTCCTTTCAGGCCGATGGGTTTGGCTCGCCTCAAAGATTTTTACCTCCCAAAGTATGATTGTTTGGCAGAGCTTAAAAAGGCGTAAGAAATAACTGCTTTTTTTTTTTTTGATAAAAACGATACCAGATCAGAACGCTAGGGTATAAGAAGCTCCGCCTGCTCTCTATCACTTCATTTGTCCTCTGTGAGCAAAGGTTGCCCCCAAAGTGCTTTGTCCAGGCGCAATCATCCAATCATCCGTTCATATCGAAAACGTATATACCATACCATACCATACCATACAATACCAGACCAGACCAGACCATACCACCCTCAGCCTTCCATTCCACTCATACATACGTTCAACGCCTACACATTAAATCCATCCTCATCGCTAGCCAGGTAGGCATCTCGTCAACTACCCGCGTGCTAGGGCTCCCATTGTCGACCTTCCAGCATTAGCCAGACGGACATCATCAGATAACCGTGAAAACCGGTATCGCTTACCTTCCCGCGTGCTTGCCTGCCCGCCCGTTGCTTATTGCTGGTTGCATTACCCGTGTCGAGTCAGGTTCGCATACATATTGCGAGTCGACACCACAAGCAGCAGCACTACAGCACCGCACCAGCACCAGCACCAGCATCAGCACCAGCACTACCACCCACTACCACCACCACTCGACTCGCTTCGAGCCCGCTGCTAGTCGCTCTCGCGCTCGACTCTGTTTCGCTCGCGCTCTCGCTCTCCACTACTCTCACCCACTTACAGTACTGATCCTCGCTCTGAGCTCTCCTTATCCTCTCGTTTCCATCGTCAAGAAATACTTCCACCCCCCACCCCTCCCCCCCTTTTCATTTTCTATTTCCTCCTATCTTCACAAATCTCGTCAACCTCTCTTGTCGCTCTTCATCCACGTTTTAGCGATTGCCGCTGCCTAAACCCATCTCGCTGCTCCTCTGCACCACTCGAATAAGCCATTTAATCGGAAATCACTGCACTCTGGTCGCAATCGTAGTCACTCTGCATCGATCTGCATCAGGGACCAGCGCGGCTCTTTCGGTTGGTTTTTCTCCTGGTAGTTGTTTGGCATCGTTCATCGCGATAGTCCATCTAGCTAACGAGCCGCACCACAGTACTTACCAGCCCCCCCCCCCCGGCTTCGGCGCTACGCCGTCGCTTGTTTTGGCATACAAAGAAAGCATCTTCTCGTTAAAACCTGCTATCCTAGTTTCTTTATTTGAACGGCTGTTCTTTCTAAATCCCCTCCGCCTTCTTATCCTGTCTAAAACATTTTTTTGGGAACTTTTTGTTCAGTCGCTCAAGCTCAGTTATGATGGCTCAGTCTGTTACTGCCGACCAACCGCTGTCAGGACCCTATAACCACCATGTACCCTACGAACCCCTCTACTCTTCGTTTACTCAATCGCGTCCTTCGATGCTCGCATCGGTTCCAAGGCGCATTTCTCCAGAGTCAGAAATGCCAGGAACGGAAAACATTAATACTAGGAACCCACCCCCAGGCTTCGAAAACGCGATGCTAGAGTCGTACCCAATACGTATAAGAAAATTACCTCCAAACATTTCCGAGCGAGACATCAGGACCATGCTTCTTTTTGTGAAGGATCTTCAGGACGTCCGTCTGGCCAATGATAATAGGACGGCATTTGCTTTGTTTGGTTCTCATCAGTCTGCCGTTCAGGCTCAGAACTGTTTAAACGGAAAATCGATCGACCCCTCAGATTCGAATGTGTTGTTCGTCGAGTTACTTGACAAAAACGAGCCCTTCTCTTTGGACTCCGCGCCTTTGTCCGCAACTGGTTCTTCTCCAACTTCAGACAGCCTGTCCAACGGTTATACCACTCGCCCGCCTTACCCTAGAACACCTGCTAGCCTCATGAACGGGATCGGCGGCTCCAACGGAACCAATGGCCTCAATGGGATCGGCGGCCCAACTAGTGGAATTACTCAAAATGGTCTTGATAATAGTGACTATTATGGTCAATCTTTTCTTCAACAATTGCCACACCATCGAAACGGCCCTTTTTCACCAGATAGTGAAATTGACGCAGATGATTTACGCTCTGTTCTTGGGTCTAGGGGTCGAGCCATGACCAATCCTCCAATTAATGCACCTAGTCGCATCCCGCACTTGCCACAGCTCACAACTACCAGTGTCGGGAATGCTTTCATGCCTGGGGGATTCCATGTAACTTCCCCCATCGGTATGAGTTCTCCAAATACGTGGCACACAAACAACAATCACACTTTGCACCCTCGCAACCTCCCTGCAGCAAACCCTGCAGACCAAAACCCGCCTTGTAATACTCTATACGTTGGAAATCTTCCGGTCAACACCACTGAAGATGAATTGAAGAATTTGTTCAGCCGCCAACGAGGTTATAAACGGCTCATGTTGAAGCCGAAGCCGCAGGGCCCAATGTGTTTCGTTGAGTTTGAGGACATCGATTTTGCGACTAAGGCATTAGCGGACCTATACGGACGCAACCTCTCCAATAGTGTTAAGGGCGGTATTCGTCTCAGCTTCTCCAAAAATCCACTTGGCGTCCGTTCTCCAAGCAATGTCCACCCGACTACCCCATTAACTCCTGGAACCCCAGTAGGCAGCAGCATGGGTGGGACTCAGTTCCCATTCACAACAGCTTCCCACAATCCTCCAGGATTGCCAACTCCAGCAAGCCGTCAGCAAGCTTTATCCATCAACCAAGCTGCCTATGATGTACACAGCCCCGGGTTTGGTGTTGGTTTTGGCAACATTCCTCCAACTGGTGGGTACTACAGCAGGTGAGAACAAAATAAAACAAAAAATAAAAAAATAAAAAGCTGCTGTATGATGAGAAACGACAAACCGGCGCATTAGGTTTCAAAATTTGGTGTTTCTTTTTGGTGTGGGTCGGGGGACTTTATTGATTCTTAGCCAGTGTGGGATTCTCACCCGAGGTGCATCAAAGTTGGGAGCATATGAGGTGTTCATGTTGTTTGTTTCTCCTTTGATTATTTTTCTCCTGTTTTCCTCTTCAGGTTATTGTGAGGTGCTTTTCCTCACTCTATGGTACTCTCGCTTTATTGTATTGTTCTTTTCTTTTCTGTGTTTTCCTTTTTTTGGTGTCTTTTTTTACAGGAAGTATTGTTTATGGGGTTTTCATCAGTGTGCTTCATTTCCCTTCTTTTTGGATTTTTTTGCCCCCGTGGTATTGGGTCTCTTTTTGGTCACGTGTTATCAAGAGTATAGCGTGTCTCTCATAGGAACACCCTTAGGAAAATTTTTTGTGGGTTATTGTAACCACCGATTTCGTCGTTTTTTTGGATTTTGTGATATTGCGTCATCAAGAGCGTAGTGTGTTCGCAAGAACCACTTTTGTAACTAGTCACAAATACACTAGGAAGAGCAGGCTGGACAAATTATTATGGCATTGATATGAGGGGAATGTTTAGGAGAGGCGATCGTGGTTAATCTCATGAGTGGCTCTCAGTTAGTTAATTTGGAACTATATATATAGTCGCGGGTTTGAGGCTGTTGGCTGCTACTTTGGTTTTGTTACCGACTGTTTTTAACTCACCGTGAGAGGGAAACCCTTTTCGTTATTCCTGTTCTAGATTTTTGTCCCTCCCCTTTGTGCCCGGACCATGCTAACGGTTGAATAACATCCGTTGATGCAAGAAGCCAGCTGCATACGTTTGTAAGAGCTTTTGAAAGTATTTTTGTCTTAGTTATTTCCCTTTCTATCTAGTTAGTTGATTACTATCCATACGGCATATCTAGATAAGTAATAGATCCAGATGCAATAGTGCTCTATATGCTACAATCTCTTAGCATATGCGTGTTCAAGTTTTCTGATTACATGTATTGTTGTACTTAGTAGCAACGTGCCCAATAGTACAAGTCGCTCAACGAAGAGTAGAGACAAATAATTCAACTAAGACTGACAGGTAGAAGTCAGTCTACCTTAGCAACCGGTTATCTGTAATGAATCCCGAAGCGTGGGTACTAGGAGATTTACTGAATCGCGTAAAGCAAGAACAAAGGCCATTGTACTATTCAGAAGTTTTCACACAAGGAAACAGTGGCCTCTCGATTTGTAAACTAGCTAGCAGCAACCAAATAAAGAAATCGACAAGACATGGGAAATCTCAAGATATTGAAGGGCAGGAAGGAAGAGAAGACTGCTCCCGGGCATAGAGGATAGAAGGACAAAGAAACCAGGCAAATGGAACAAAGCGAACGAGAAGAAAGAATTAAATAAGCCCCTGGGTAGGTATCGGTAATAAGCTAGTAAAAACGTACTTGAAAGGAAATAAAAGAGAAAGGTTGCAGGACAGAACGGGAAAAAGAGGCAAGTTAGGGCAAGGAGACAGAAGAACCACTATTTTCACATCAACCTCCTCTGTAAATACTGCCTAGAACACGCTTCTAGATGGAAAACATGAGAAAAATAACGTTGCTTCCGTCATGCCTTGTGACCATATCTTTTCTCCTGCGCCTTTCGCCTTAGTGTCATTACGTGTTCTCCATGCTTCTAGCACTTTAAAATAACAAATAAGGGCTTCACTAGTGGCTCAATCTGAATCTCCAACCACGATGCACAAAGTCAAAATCAAGAAACATGAATAGACCTTCTAAGCATCGCCGTTCAATTTGTCATCCTGCATCGGCTGGTTATGTTCGCGAGTCATCCTAGCTTCACTACATTTCGAGACACGTTAGATGAGTTTCGGATGATTCTCAGCAGTAGGGGAAAATAAGGCTTACATCTCCTTGAGTTGTGATTCACGAGCGAGCAGCTCTTGCCGTTTTTCATTAATTTCGCGTTGAACCTTAACTTCAATTTCTCGAAGCTTCTCCTCTTCACGTCTAAGTTGTTCTTCCTTGAGCCTCACGGATTGTGTAGCAAGGTCTTCAGGGTTCATGGAGCTTTTTCTTGCATCAGATTAGTGATGCAAAATATGTGGATATTGAGCGGCGGTACTACTCACGCAGAAGTCCCACCCTCCACAGACTTTGATAGCTTCTCCGTTCGGTAGTTCTCATACAGGAAGTCATGAGTGATTTCCTTCAAGTCCGCCAAATGGGAGTGTAAAAGAGCCGATCTGATTGCAAGGAAATCGGAATGCCTTGGGTTATCAACCTCAACAATACCCCATGGATATTGTCTTGCACGAACTTTACGGCCACCAATTTCCACGACTTCCTCACTTCCAACAATTGCGAAAGGCATTAGACCACGCAATTCTGCATTCTCTTCGACAGTATCCTCATCATCCTCCTCGATATCATATGGGAAGTTGTATACTGGGATGCGGTAATGCTCAATGTCCTCCATAACAAGTTTCTTAGACTCCGCGAGTTCGGCAGGAGTAAGAGCATCGGCCTTGCCAATGACCGGGATGACGTTTACACGCGGGGAGAGACGCTTCATTAGTTCAATATCAAGCTCGCGGAGACTGAAGGTAAGTTAGCGACAATTACGAGCCACGTAGGGAACTAATGAAAGCATACCCATGGCCTGTGGGGGTAATAAAATAGAGGAGAGCGTGAACACGGTTGTCACGAAATCGAGGGTTACGCTTGATACGGGACTCCTCGGCAAGAATGTCGTCGTACTGGCGTTCAAGGTAGCCTGAGATTTCTCCAAAACTGTAGACGTGATACGTGTCAGAGAAGTGTAGGCAGATTATGCTCCACAAGCCTTTGCGAAACTCACCTGGCCTCATTATCGATCTGGTCACCAAAGCCGGGAGTATCAACAATCGTTAAGGAAATCCGTGTTCCTTCTTCTTCAAGCTCTATGTTCACCCAAACACTCAATCAACAAGCTGCTAAAGAGCTTCTTGGAACGGGACGACGATTCTTACCAACAGTAACTGGCTTGATCCGTACGCCTTCTTCAACGTGTGCATTTGCATAGTCGTCACAATCCTTAGTTTGCAAGACCTTCTTGCCACAGAGGGTGTTTACAAAGGTTGTACGACCTAGTGATGTAGGTTGAACGAATTAACGTGGCACTAGCTAGATGACTAGCAAAAATCCATGAAATTACGAGATGAGGAGGATGATGAGGGTGAGGATGGCAGTGATAACGAATGAAGCTGCAAATATCTTACCGGTTCCCGAGGCACCGCAGACCATTAAGCAGAATTGAATACCCTTCTTGACATTCTTCTTCCTGCGGATCTGCCGAGATGAGAGCATTATTAGCGAGATAGCTCTGGCTTGTAGCAGAGCACAATTCAATAAGAGGGGAGAGGGTGGTGGGGTGTGGGGAGGTTGTGAAGGTTCTTAGTGTAGATGGATGTCGAGAACCTTGTAGGAGACAGAAGGATAGAAAGAGGAGATGATGAGGATCGAGGGAGAAAGTGTAGGTGTTGATGGAGTTCAGGGTTAACCTACAGCACTCAAAGGAGAAGACATGGTGTTGGGTGGGTGGGTGGGTAGATGATTAGGCGAAAAAACACGGGTCTCAGGGGGTTCTTAATGAATTGGGAAAGACCACGGGAGCTAGGTAAGCAAGCACACGAAGCACGTCAAGGCACACGGGCACAGTTGATGGATGGAGGGAAGTGGGAAGGGGGGATGGGGAGTTGCGGAGGAAAGTTGGAAAGGAGAGAGAGGTTGGAATTGGGAAAGACAGAGGCGGAGACTGGTTAGGAGGTGTAGGTCGCAGTGTCCAAAATTTCGGGGACGAGACCAGCAGCAACGTTAAGCAATAGCCCCTTTTTCCCGCGGGCCTTGGCAGGCCCCGACCACAGAAGATTATCATTTTTCAGTCCGGCTCCAGGGAAAAAAAACTCAACTGTAACATCAACTCCCAAACAAAGCTTAAACTTATTTGCCCTATCTTTGTCTGCTAAATCTTTTCCTTGTGAAAACAAAGACAAAAAAACAAAACTAAAGAAAAGGCACATAGATCTATGTCCGGGTAACTCCTCCATAAGCTTCCTCCTGAGCCCTGGCACGCGTGTGTCGCGGCGACAAGCGAAGCTAGCGCGCAAACTAACATCAGCCAGCTGGTCACCACATATTCTCATCACAAGTGAAGTTTGATATATTCGAATAAACAATGAACAACATCCGTGCTATAGAAACTCTTAATCAACGCGAACTCGAAGCTGGCATTGTAAGTCTCTTTTAGCAATACCTCTCTTTTCTTATTCGCTGACTTCCAATTCAGCCCCTTTCTGCCTCATGGCACACTGACTGGGCCGATACCGCCTATGTCTACATTGGTGGTCTTCCCTATGAGCTCAGCGAAGGCGACATCATTGCAATTTTTTCCCAATTCGGCGAGCCTGTACATGTCAATCTTATCCGCGACAAGGATACCGGCAAGAGCAAAGGTTTTGCCTTCTTGAAGTACGAGGATCAAAGAAGCACCAGCTTAGCGGTGGACAACCTTGGGGGCGCCACGATTCTCGGAAGGATTATTAGGGTTGATCATACTAGATACAAACCGAAGGAAAGCGAAGTAATTGACGAAAATGCGCACCAAGACTCCAGCACAAGGGCGGGAGATGAGGACGGTGACGATGGTGGGGCAGGACACAGAAAGAGAAGGAGAAGACGAAATGATGATTTTGAAAATGATGACAAGCGCAAGAAGAGGACGCCTCCACGAGAGATGCTTAAGGAAGAGTTGGAACTACAGAAGCTGGTACGAGAGCATGACGAAGAAGATCCGATGAAGGGGTATCTCATTCGCCAGAAGAAGGATGATGTTGAGAAAGCCCTCGAGAAGTTGAAAAAGGAAAAGAAGAAAGTGTCAAAGCATGGGCATGAAAGCAGCAGGAGTGAGCATAGGCATCGATCCCGCCGGCACCGGAGCCAGTCAAGAGAGTCATCGAGACGCTATAGATCGCGGTCAAAAGATCGGCAGCAGGCAATGAAATCTCTCGAAGAAATTGATCATGCTCGGGATGAAGCTAGAGAAGTCCGTCGACAAAGGACCGATGATACGAATCGGATTAGAGATAAGGATACGCGAAGAGGAGATCACAACAAAGAAAGAGGTGGTAATGGTGGAAGTAGAAATGAGAGAATGAGAAGGGGGCAGTTTAAAGGGAGGGAACAAGAAATTGAAAAAGAATGGGATGTGGACAATGAGAAAGGCAAAGGCTACTACAAAGACCCTGGTAGAACAGATATTTCTCGAAGGATGAAGCATAAAGATATGTGAGCCTCTAATCGATAGTGTTAATAAAGTGATTGCGGGTGATATAAGAAATTCATTCACGATCGGAGAATTGGGCAGAAATACAGTCCATAGTGTTCGCTGTGACAACAAAGTGGATCCATCAAAGTTATCGCACAAGCAACCTCCACCCCTAGATACAGCACAAAGTCCGTCGATAACGATGCATCACCATGATGAGAATGGCTTCTGGTGTGGGATCAACTGTATTTTCTCTCTCTAGGCTGGCCTTACAAAATGGACTCTATTCGCGTTGCGTGGTGTTGGAAAATATGGGGTGCGATACAGCGTACGGCAAAAAGGTCGAGAAATCTGTGCGCGGAAATATCCTCACTACGAGTGATATGCCATGAATTAGATTTCGACCTTTTCCTATTGAGAACGGCTACTATTTAGAAAAAGAGGCAAACCCCGTATAGAGACACCCACATCCTTCACTCTTTAAAGGGGAAAAATTCTCTGGAGCTAAGTTACACTTTCTCTGCTTGAGTTTTGAGGTTGAGCTAATTTTACCAGCCTCGCGGTTGGTATTCGTTCGCTTAAAACGGGGTACTCTTTGGTCAGGCTCTCCCGCCCTCACTGTCTTTATCCGCATGATCCCTTAATGAGATATTCTCCTTTTCCGTACGATTTAGAAGGGTGAGCTATATTCTTATTGAAAGCTCAGAGGATGTACTGTAGTTGGGAGCCTGTTCAAACTTGGTACCGGGGCTTGAACTAATCTAGTATTTTGTTCCACAAGTTATTCTAGTCTCGTGTCTATATTCTAGTCGTCTGGATTTTCTCTCGATATTTTGTACTCAAAATCTAGATTCTTCTTTAGGGCAAGCGCTTCGAACTTCGGAGTATCTTCTTCCTGGTATCCCTCGCTTCACGTTTTTGATGTCTGGCCAGTGCTGAGCACGACCCAACCGCTCATGAGCTCCCGAATCACTAAAGACGAAACTTCCCAATTGCAGTATAATAATACACTGATATAATACTAGCGAGGCATCGTAATGATGATTTCATCAATCATTTCTAGGAACGGCGGGGGTTCAGAAGCAACAGGGTTCAGAAACAGTGGGGATCTCTGGTTAGAGGTGAACTGAGAGTAGTGGTAGAGGTCTAGGAGTAGCGAAGATGTAGTAACAGCGGGGGTCCAGGAACGGTAGGATTCTGCACTTGATGATAGTTTGAAATAATAGTTCCTGGCGCATGGCGGGGGTTTAGAAGCAAATACGATACCTTACACCCGGCGGGGAGCTCAAGAGCTGAGAGACCGATGGAGTTCAGCACTCAGGGGTGGGTTTCAGAGGTACTACGCGATCAGTGCCTCACAGAATCATAAAAAATCACTTATGGCTCGTGCCCAGCACTACGTCTGTCCAGAGCAGGTAGATATTTGGACGGTACCATAATCTATCTGGGCAGCCTCGTAGACTCGGTTATGTACTCTAGGCTTGTCTCGGGTCAAACAGATTTCCTAGAAGGTTCTATATCCTCGAGATTACTCTTGGCGTTGGCATGTGGGAAGTCGTTTCCGCTTTCCTCCGTCTACGTGTACTGGTGAGATTGTTGGTAACGGGTATTCATCTGGGTTATAGGTTTTGCCGCTTGAGAACTAAATTTGACTTACCTTCGTCCTAACAGGTGATCAGGTGTTTTAAGAAGCTTTTGTTATCTCTGTGTTGGATTTAGGTGGCTTGATGCGGGGGTTTCTCTCGTGGGATACGTTTGTATTGTCTGCGATTTAATGGAGTTGGCTAAAGTGGGTAGGTTGTTATCACACAAGCCGGGTTCGGTGGTGGGGCTGATAAGGCTTAATTCACTTCTGGTTGTCTGTGGGTACATTTATGTGCGTATATATCTTGGCAACAACTTCTTGCCGGTTTTAATGATCATTGACCACACTCCATAATAACTGGCTCGACGCTTTTTCCACTGGACCCGGTAGCGGCTCGGAGCCCCTATTTTAATATACAATAAACCATAAGTTACTGGTATCTAATAGTCTTTAGCGCCGCGTATAACCCTAATTAATTATTTCCATAGGCCATATGATTGATTGGTGTATTTCCACTATATATTGCCAAAGTCAATAATAGGATCATGGACCGTTCAGAGAGCGGGGCTGGTTGGCGTACCAATTTGATGGTCCCATCCTCAGAACCTGTAGCATATAGCTTTCCATCTGGGGAAAAGTTAACACTCCAGATGCTCCCATGGTGGCCTTTATAAACCTCCAACTCAACCTCAGCATCGTAATCATATACTCGGACCCAAGTGTCTGAGCTTCCACCAGTTATGAACCTTCTAGTAGATTGGTGCAACGCGGTACATGAGAGCTCATATTCCGTTTTAATATTTTTGATGATCCGTCTGCTCTGAGCGTCGAAGAAAAATACCGATTTTCCCGCTGTAGCACTGATTAAGCTTCCCTCAGAACTTAACTCGCAAGAAGTAATAGATTCGCCCGTATCAAACTGCGATATCAACTGCTGGGATCGAATATCCCACCAACGCAACTGCTTGTCGTCCGACCCAGAGACAATAATGTTGGGGTCTGACCAAACAAGCGACTTGATAGTTCCAGCATGGGTATTGGGTCCGATTTCTAAGGGGCTATCTGAGCGAGCCAAATCGTACACACGTAGCCTTTTCTCAGGACCACCGGTTGCTAAGTGGGTCGGAGTTGGGGCAAACGTGACGGTGCGGACAATGTGGTTATGCACAAGGGTCTGAAGACACTCTCCGGTGAATGTGTCCCAAACCTTTCTATACCAGAATCAAAATGTGTACAGGTAAGGGATTTTCTTCTTTTTCTGCTGGTGTCGGTAATTGGCTGGAGCTTACGCTGAAAAATCTGCTGAAGCAGTGGCTGCTAGATTTGCATCATTTGAGAGCCTCGCCTGCCATACTGCACCCTTATGACCAAGGAAGGTTCCGATCCTATAATTCCAATATCACTTAACCCCATATTTTCATCTGACCTAACTTGTATAAGCAGGTTCAACTCACCAATCACCTGTGATACCATCTCGAATCATGGGATTACCATCTAATCAAGTCCATCAGCCAATTGTGTGAGATTTCTGCTATCAGAGAAACCAGACCTTTACAGGCAGATATCAGGTAATACTCGTCATCTGGTAGCATAGCCGAGAATGAGAGATGTGTTACTGGACGAGAGTGGCCATGGCATGTTAAAGGGACAACGCGGGGGGTCTCTATGGCACAGGATTAGACCCTTTTTGCAGGGGTTGAAGGGTCAGATGAGACTAACGAATTCCACCGTTTGAGCTCTGACCATCGCTGGGTAAATTGAGAGTTGGTGATCCAGTGGTCATTCTAGCTGCTATCGTTCCTCCGCAGACTTTACCGAGATATACAACTCAAAAATCGAAATAAATAGTGAACCAAAGATTGGAGGCCTGGAAGTGCTGTTCTATAGCCTGTACCACACTATGAAGGATATACAAAAACTAAAGGCGGATATTACGGGTGATGAACAAGAGCGATATTTTTCGGGCCGCAATTTCCATGTAAGAGACAAAAGTGGGCGAATAGTCGTAAAGTCGTTAATATGGCTTTCGAAACCTAAGGGCCAACTATGTGTGCCCAAGCTAATAGAGCGAAGGGACGAGAAGGGGATGATGGAGAAATGACCAGTTAGGTGGTGGCCACTGAACCTGAGTGACAGAAAAGTGGGCGGGGACTCAGAGGACATTTGAGCCTCAAACGGCTTCAAGATTAGTCATCTAAGCTGCCCCGCTAAGCAATGACGATACAGGCTGCCCCTCCTGTGTGTAGGATCCCCAAGCCTCTGCTGTCTCCCTATATCAACATTCTTGATTTCAAGATTTCTCAGAAAATGTCTTTGGGCATGTATAAGCTTACTGCGTCGCTCCAGGGCCACGAAGATGATGTAAGTAGCTCTTATATTTCCTCAAAGCTCCCCGTAGTTGTTTCTTGGCTCCCCGAAGCCCTCGACAGGCCTGGAATCGCTAAATGTGTTATAGGTACGGGGTGTCGTTTTTCCATCTCCAAATTTCGTTGCTTCTGTCTCTCGGGACTCAACTGTTCGATTGTGGAAACGCGAAGATGCACAATCTACTACCTTCGATGATCATATTAATTCTACACAATCGGGGTTCGTTAACTGTGTGACGTTCGCCCCACCTACTCAGGAGCATCCCAACGGTTCGTACTAGTTTCTGGTTGGGTACATGCTGAAAGAGTCTAATATTGGGGCTTGCCGATGTAGGCCTAATTGTTAGCGGTGGCCAGGAAACAATTATAGAAGTCCGGGAACCATTGGCTGGAGCCAAAGGCCCAGACCATCAGGCCGACTATTTGTTGTTAGGGCATTCCCACAATGTCTGTTCTTTGGATGCCTACGGTGATGTTATCGTTTCAGGATCCTGGGATAAGTAAAGTTCCTTGAGCCGTAGCAAGCTATCTAGGTCTAGCTTTCTGATACTTTGCATAGCACTGCTCGTGTTTGGAGGAAAGGAGAAACAAAATATGTTCTGGAAGGCCATGAAGGAGCTGTGTGGGCGGTTCTTGCCCTTTCAGGAACTGATGTTGTTACTGGGTCCGCAGACAAGACTATCCGGCTGTGGAGAAATGGTAAGCAGGTAAAGGTGATCAATGGGCATACTGATGTTGTTCGAGGGCTGTGTAGGCTGCCAAATGGTGGCTTCGCTAGTTGTTCCAATGATGGGTAAGATAGTATTCCAAAAGTCATTCTTCGAATATTCGACACGCTGACAGAGGTGGGGTCACTCAGAACTGTTCGCATTTGGGCAGCCGAAGGGCATCAACTGCAAGAACTTCATGGGCATTCATCGTTTATCTATTCTGTCGCTGCTTTGCCTACCGGAGAGCTCGTTTCCTCAGGAGAGGATAGGACTGTCAGAATCTGGAGAGGTAGGATTGGATGGTTATAGTGATCTATGAGTTTGAATCATTCTAACCCTCGATATGAAGGTGGCAACTGCATTCAAACAATAACGCATCCCGCCATTAGTGTCTGGTCTGTTGCCGTATGTGCTGAGACTGGGGATATTGTAAGCGGATCAAGCGACCGGCTCGTAAGGGTTTTTTCGCGGGACCAGAGCAGATGGGCTGATGAACAAACTTTGAAAGTGAGACCCCACGTTCATTTATCTTATCCTTAATCTATGCAAAATGCTCGACTTTAGGAAAATCGAACCTTGTAATTTTCGATACTGATCTCTAGGAGGTGTTTGACGATACTGTTGCTGCATCAAGTATCCCTGCGTAGGTTTTTCTGAGAAGCGTTCCATGATATTAGACGCTAAGTTTCGATCCATTTCATAGCACCCAAATCGGCGACGTGCAGAAGGACAAATTACCAGGCCTGGAGGCACTTACTGAGCCGGGAAAAAAAGACGGCCAGGTACGTTTAATTCCAGCATCCCTACTCCTGATATATTACCTCAGAGCGTTTGGTTTCCTAAATTCACCAGGCAATAATGATACGGAATGGAGGGGCAGTAGAAGCCCATGTTTGGTCGGCGCAGACTAGATCTTGGTCGAACGTTGGAACGGTTGTCGATGCCGTGGGATCCGGCCGGAAGCAGCTTTATGAGGGTAAAGAATATGATTTCGTATTCGATGTCGATATTCAGGAGGGTGCCCCACCGTTGAAACTTCCATACAATGCATCTGAAAATCCGTTTGAGGCCGCGCGGAAATTCCTAGAGAGGAACGAACTTCCAATAACTTATTTGGATACGGTTGGAAACTTCATTGTAAAGAACACACAGGGAGTTGAGCTTGGCAGGGTTGAGGACAGAGGTGGGCCCGATCCTTGGGGCACGGAGAACAGATACCGGCCTGGTGAAACTTCTTCTGCGCCACGCTCATCACCGAGTAAGCCAAAGTATATTCCGCATACGGAGTACTTGTCAATTTCCGGGGCAAAAATGGATGCTATCCAGAAAAAAGTCAACGAAATCAACCAGGAACTCCTCGCTAAAGGCGAAAAAGAAATATCTCTAAACCCGGAGGAAATTTCTACTCTTGCGAAACTTACTGAATTTCTCCAAACCGCTTCTTTGCTCAAAGGCAAGCCGTCTACAAAGCCGTTTATCGCTGCTGAGGCTGGATTGGATCTGTTAGTTAAGATCATCACCACCTGGACTCCGCAGAACCGACTTCCGGGGCTAGATTTACTGAGACTGCTTGCTGCAGCAAGCCCACACGCAGCAACATATCAGACGAGTGATGGCTCAAAAATAGGGGAAATTCTCGAGACTTCGGGAGGGTTTAAAGATGGCCTAGTAAATAACTCTATGTTATCGATCAGGACTTATGTGAATCTCTTCCAGACAAAAGAAGGTCGAGACTATATAAATACACGGTTTGAACGGGTATGTTTCTTAATAATATCCATTCACTTCGATCCTATTCCCGCTGACGTGGCTTTGTAACAAAGACCGTTGAACTGGCGGAGAAAGCATCCAATAAAATGCAGACTCGCAGTCTAAAGATTGCCTACGCAACCCTACTTCTCAAGTAAGAACTCTAAACATTTCTTGTTATCATTACGCCTGGTTATTCTTGGACTGAAATCTCAACAATCATCGTGATAGTTATGCAATTTTATTCCACTTCACGCATTCCACTGATCGTGGTATTGAACTCCTCAAGCCCCTGACCGACATCATCCGCACCGAAACAGACTCAGAAACAGTATTCAGGGCTCTTGTAGCTCTGGGAACGCTGCTGGTTCTCAAGGGTGAAATTAAAGAGGCAGCAGTTGGCGTCTACGAGGCACGTCAATTGATTTCCAAAGCTGAAAGCAAGTTGGTAGAACCAAGGATTAAAGACGTAGTAGCAGAGATCAAAGTTTTGCTCTAGATACCATACCTTCCGGGAAAAAGGCGCTAGTCTTTTGATAAGGAAATGGCGATAATGAAGGGGGAAGAATACCTGTAACAGGAACGTAGCTGTAAGCCTAAAGGCCCTCCGTAATAAAAATACGTCCTGACGCTCGATAATATGGGTAGTACTGTTAACATCTTTATCCTAAAATCCAATAAAGTGTCATTTTCTCCTTGGCTACCATGACCTAGCACCATATGCATTCGTGTCGAGCTCAAGATCCCGTGATCAATGATGTTAATGTCAATGCTAGTAGGCCCTCTTTTAGAGGGAAATCGATGTTGAAGCGTATTTTATTTTTGTTTCATTCTCATTACTCTTCCAACGCTTTGCATGTGAGTTCGCGATACTTGGCCAATGTGAGGGAGTAACGTTACCGGATACTGAATAGTGTGCTGAATAAGTTGTGAAATCTTCTCTTTTTGATCGAATAAGCAAACTCTGGGCCTTCACTGAATGGGACTGAGTGGCAGCTTCGGATAGGGCATAAACACCGATTAAAACTGCAGCTAGCAATATCACCAACTATCACTCGGTTACTTAAAGACGGTGTCGTGATCAGTAGCTTCATTTCTTACCTTCCCTTCGGTGTGGTTCGTAGCAATAAAAGCAAGAGGGACTTTTAGTTAGCCAGATAACATGATTTTACGTTGACGACGCTTGATACCTGCGCTGTTGGGCTTAGGGTATTTAGAGCACGGTACTTTATGCACTTGCCGCATTACCCTAGACTGGATGAGACAGCCTCAACCCACCCGTTCAGGCCCAGATGACATGGTATTCGCACTAGATACGTTTTTTCGAGGTGGCTTAGCGAGACCGCTAGGGAGAAGTTTGTGGTGGTTGGTGATTGCAGGTCTTGAGTTATTTGCACGTACCCCTTCGATTCTGGTGTTTTGGGCAGGCATACTTGCGATAGAGGAGCTTACTAGCGGCGGATTTGTCAACGGATATGTCATTCTAAAGACTTAAATTGTATTTCGTCAGGGCATTGATCCGGATGAAAGACAGAGTTGAGATGCTCTGGCTTACAACCTTTTTTTTCTTTCCGCATTACGTTATTTAACTTGACTAGGGTCTCCGGGGTTTAACCCGTACATGATAACTCAATATGTGGCTTGAGGAGAACTTTTTTGCTTTTAAGTGGCCAAAGTTGAAAAGGGGTATAAGAACCAATGCACATGCATTGTGAAATATATGGGGTTTACATGGTAGATTCAATACTATATGTGGTTCGCATGTCACGCTCTCTGCAAAGCTACATGTACTCTAGATCTTGACCATCCACGCGTACGGGTGACCTTCTCCACACCAGATGGACATTGTTATTCCTCCCAGGTGGGTCCAGTGGGTTGTGATAATTGGCAACTTTTCGTAGATATTGATATCAAGGAGTAGGCGGATTGGGAGTCAGACTAGATGTAGAATGAAGCAAATAGCATGTACCGGCTGAATTTTTTTGAAGGCACCTGATAGAAACGAGTGATGATGGGTCGAACCCCGAGAACCTATCCGGTAATCCTTCGCAAGAGACTAGGGTGTGCCTGAGTGGAATTGTCCAAATAACGAATAACTGCTGCACCCCGAGATGGGCTGTAGCGGCCATTTGAGGACGTCACTACAGTGAACTTAGGCTGTCAGCGTCATTGTGTGCTGATCCCATTTTACCCCACATCTACATGTAATCTTCTTTCTTGCTCTCGCTACTACTTGCCAGGAAGTCTAGCGATGCAAAGTTGTGGTCACTCCGATGTAATATCGTGCTTCTTACTGACGAAAGCTTACTACTTCGGCAGTGGAGCTCAGATAAACGTGTGCCACTCTCCTGGACATATTTAAACTCCCACTGGCTTGGGGAGTCTCCAAAATTCCGCCTGACATGTGACTACAATAGGATAGGTTCACCAAACCCCTGATACCTTTGATCTTCTCTACCCCGCCAAGTATCTCCATCCATTATTCCTATTTTACCCAAAAATATTTCATCCTCATCTCGCCCAGGCGAAATAACTACTCGTGCAATGATATCTGGAACTTTGCAGAACCCTGCTTTCAATGGTCGTGACGGCCGTCAACTCGAGAATATTTCCGACGTTATTGACTCAGTCAATGTCCTCAAAGCAACGGTCAATAGATTCGATGATGCACCCCGATTTGACACCGGGAAAAACAAAGCACTATTTAGGCAATATTTTTATGCAAGTGAGCAGGTCAAGAGCTTCTATCGTGAGCAGCATGAGAAACAAACCGTTGCCTAGAACCTCGAGGCCAGGGCACGCTTCAAGACTAGGAAGAAGACTAGGATGGCTATTTGGGAAGCGATGGAAAAATTAAACACCTTGATTGATGAGAGTGATCCCGATACTAGTCTCAGCCAAATCGAACATTTGTTGCAGACCGCAGAAGCTATTCGCAGAGATGGGAAGCCACGTTGGATGCAGGTTACCGGTTTAATCCACGATCTGGGGAAGCTCTTATTCTTTCTTAATGCTGAGGGTCAGTGGGATGTTGTTGGTGATACTTTTCCTGGTATGTTTTTCCTACAATCAGAATTGACGTGTGACGGGCATGCTTGCTTGTAGCATGGAAGCGAAACTAATCAAATAAAACGCAGTCGGATGCGCTTTTGACAAGCGAATAATCCTCCCAGAGACCTTTAAGAATAATCCTGATTACGGGCACCCAATTTACAGCACCCAATTCGGAATATATCACGATGGCTGTGGCTTGGACAACGTCATGCTCTCTTGGGGACATGATGAGTATCTTTATCATGTCGTCAAGTATCAGTCAAAAATTCCGGTCGAGGGTCTTGCAATAATCAGATACCACTCGTTCTACCCTTGGCATAGGGAGGGCGCCTACCGCGAGTTAATGAATGATCATGATAGGGAGATGTTGAAGGCTGTTAAGGCTTTCAATCCCTACGACTTGTACTCTAAGAGCGATGATACACCGAGTGTGGAGCAGCTCGAAGTAAGTTTGGAGGTCCTTTTGTTTGTTTTTATTTTTATAGAGTTTTACTAAGTATGCTGTTTTCACCGAAGCCATATTATATGGAACTCATAGATGAGTTCTTCCCTGAGAGAGTAATCGACTGGTAATCGCTATGCTGGAAGCCGTATCGTGGAGGAAATGGGGAGGTAAAATTCAAAACACAGTGCATCAGAGGGTCTTTTTTTCGTTAAACTTTAAGTATCTACTGTGTTCGAATTTCTTGTACGGATCCTTCTTTTACCTTGATGTAAATTAGTTTTCGGGTATCAAACATCTCGCCGTCTTCGGAAGCCTCTTTTTTCAATAGTACCATATTATCTCAGTAAGAAACTGGCCCGAGTTAGGCTAGACTAGGCTTAAATATTTAATTGAAATCACTCTACCAGGAAAGCAAGCGATTAACTAGAGCAGCAATTCCTGATACTTAGCAACCATTTCTGGATTTTGGGGGGCCATTCGCAACTGGCTAGTTCAGGCTAGTTTCTTATTACCAGGAAGATTTCCCATTGGGCCAGTAGTTCCGAGTGACAATTTATGACCATGATCAACTCAATTTACCTTTGTATTTATGATGTATGTTTAGGTATAACGGAGTGGCTGTGATTGGACAGATTGGAATATTTGGATAAAATATCCATGAATGAAAGTGAAAGAGTAAGTGATTCGGAAAATGACCCATGCTTAGGATGACTTTAAGGCACCGTGAAGGAAGCCATCCAGTTCAAGCAGCTCCCTTGTATCCAACACTGTTGCCGATACTATCATATATGACCCGTCAACATCTCCATCATGAAGTTATAGAGTACATCCTACCATTCCTACTTGATCTCCTGCATGACACATGGTTCGTCGTATCCGCGTTTCAAATCATGTTCCATCACTGGGCCCTACATGTAGTTATTTCTCTATTAGCAATGCAGGATCATCGAAGACGTGACTCCTCCACACCCGCCCACCCACACCGTATGCATTGCTCTCCACCACTACTTTCTCGTGTGCATATATTTTCCCGACAGTTACCGTTGTCAGCCTTACCTATACTTTGGCTATCAAGCCATCTGCCCAGTTGGATTATGCCACCGAAATTGCCCAGCCTCCATTTCATCATTAAATTGCCTCCTTCAACATATTGATACTCACCACGTTGAACTCCAAATTTGCAAACTAAATTCTTCATGTTACTCATCCAATCGTATCTATGAAACATAAACCCAATAACAAATAAATTTCAGAACCAAAACCAGAAAACCATATATACAGACAAATTACCTAACTATTTACGCTGGATATCTTCTCCAAAATAACGCCATACATATCGCTTTCAATATACTTTGCCAAATGGTACTCGAGTAGGGAGCCGTTAGAAGTCCCGAAATTGTAGATCATACTTTTCCATCATTTCCTTGCTGTATTCGTCATCTGTTGTAGGTGCTGGGGGGTCGTACTGGTCGAAGTACCTTGTGTCGCCTGCGAATCTAAGGTGTGGTATTATAGGACCCTGGTATTGCATAAATGTCTGTTAGCAATCGTGACCTCACAATGCCTTCGGGTGACACGACTAAGAACTATGGGACATACCGGATTGATCTGACTTTCCAGCTCCTGCCAATCAATTCCGTCAAAAAATCGGTGCGCCATCACTTGATGGCCACCACCCCGCATGTTACCTAGTCTTGCTGATAAATCTCTAGTGCAGAGCTTCCTGACGATATCTTTAGTCTCCTCCGGCACTAGCGAAGGAAATGAAATCCGCCCTGCAACGATTTTTTCATATATTGCGAACGGAGAGTTGTCGTAAAAGGGAGGAAACCCGCAGCTCATCTCATATATAAGTACCCCCAAAGCCCACCAATCGACAGCTTTACCATGGCCTTTGCTTTGGATGACTTCAGGGCTTAGATACTCCGGCGTGCCTGGACACCAATGATCGGCAATTAGCATGGTTTCAGGATATGGTTCAAGTTATGTGGCCACATACCACAAAGTGTATAGGTCTCGCCTGCAGGATGGGAAAAAACAAAAAAACAAGGTTGTTAGTAAATTTAATCACATTTTTAGATTGGGATGGAACTCACGATCACCAACAACCTTGGCGAACCCGAAATCTACCAACTTTACGTGACCCCTTGCATCAAGCAAGATATTTTCCGGCTTCAGATCTCGATACACGATTCCATGGCTGTGGAGGAATACAAGGATCATAGCGATTTCTGCAGCATAAAATTGCGTTGTTGCAAAATCGAAACGACGCGCTCGCCGCAGATAGCCGAATATTTCTCCACCTGTCCTAGGATATTAGGGGTCTGGATCATATTATTTTGTTATATTACTATTAGATGGCAATGGCACCTGGAGAGTATTCGAGCTTTGGCGTCTTGTCAGCATGTTGGCATAGTTGATCATTGCAGTATTTGTGTATGTACATACAAGTATATATAACGAATTCCGATCTTGCCACGAACACAAATAGTGTGTAATAAAGGGATGTGGTCGGCAGACCTCTAAAATTGCCCTTTCATTTCGTACCTAGGCTCTTCAGCATTGCCCACATATGGAAATGATGAGATCTCATCTGTGCTAGATGGAGAGATTGCATACATGTTCACATTGTTTTAAACGAACAACTAAGCCCCGCGCAAACTATCAGCCTCTTGACATCAAAATTCTAAATCCTTAGACATATCTTAAGAATTGCGTTTGTCTTACTGTCGGCTTTCTTGAGCTGTTTCAAGGCAAAAAGTGGTGCCTCGCCACTGCTCGGCACGCTCCGAGGCTTTACAAGCCATACCCTAGCGAAAGTACCAGTACTGTTCCCAGTCAGAAAGACTGTAATGAATCAGATCACAAGCTCGATTTACCCTAAAGTTGTCAAGAAATCAAAATCGTCAACTGAAGGTTTTCTCCGCTCCACATCTTTCACCCCTTCTTCTCCTCCTTCTTTAACGGCCGACTGGGGTGTTTTCGAAACCTCTTTTGGGACAGACGGCTGACCGGGTGATAACGGGGAATGTAACGGGTCGTGGTGAAAGTCAATATCCATCCCCGAATCAAACTTGGTGAGGCCAGGCTTCGATAGTTCTTCCTCGGCAATGTTGTCTGGTGGAGGTGTTGGGAGGTTTGAAGGTCCACGGTGCATATCGAGCTCCATTCCCAGAGGGCAAGGAGATTAAATGGGGGAGTAAGTAAGTAAGTAAGTATGTGAACGGAGGTTAAGCTGCGAGACCTGTTGTTGTGAGCTTCCCAAGTAGTATGTATTAACGAGAAAACCGGTTTGCAGAACCCAAGTACCCACAAGATAGCGGCCACACGGCGTTACGGGATGCGGGTCTTTATTGTCTGAGCTTTAGGCGCTGTTCGCTGCGTTGTGAACTGAATGATCGCCTTTTTTTTTTTTTTTCTCCTTCCCGACTTCGCGTCACAGGGAGGAGTCAGGGGGAGAGGCGATAGAGGGGCAGAAAGGACTGGGGCTCTAGATTCCTCCGTAATACAGACAGCCATAAGGCCCACGGTTCGGCGCCGCAGATCGAGATAAAGGACAAGCCTGTTCAGATGACGGTTGACGTACGGGTAAAAATAAAATAAAAAGCGCTCGTGTGAACAGCATACCGGACATAGCGGGAACTGGGGATCTCTTTTTTCCTTTCTTTTTTTTCTTTCCTTTCTTTCCCTTTAACTTGATTTAATTCTGCATTTCTAGACAAGCGGTTTACTTCACTGGTTTTCGGCGCCGAAAAACGGAGAGAAGCCCGCCAGCGGTTGTTCCGCAGTAATGCGCACATACCAACAGGATTTTACCAAAGTGAGGAAGTGGATAGTTGTGTACTTTTGGCATAGCTGCATATCCATGGTCACGGGTAGTACATTAAATGTTTGGCAGATATTGGGAGTAGTTAGTGACTACCATCCTGTGATCCCATAGGAATCAGAGAGGGAAGACTCTGGTTTGTTCTGGCTACACGGATACCATGATCATACAGCCTGCGGGGTGGAATGGGGGGGGGGGTGGGTTGCAGAGCTGTTGCGAGCATCTTGGGCATCTTATTTCTTGTTTCATCTATCATAGACGTATGTAGTTCTGTCTAGCTAGGATAGCCTGACTGAGGCGTTGGCGGACATAAAATTGGATGCAGTTAGACATGTCGGGACAGACCTCGGAATACAGTATCGAAGGCCTTCTTCACTGTCCAGAGCCCCGCAGCCATGTATTCTCCCGTGCGCCAGCAATACTGGCAACGGCCGGGTAACCTCGAGATTCTGGCCAACGGTCCCCGACAACCCAACGCCCTATCCGGCTGTCCATCCCCTAACTTGACTTGACTTCAGGTCTCCACCGAACCTCACCTAAACTCACGCCTATCAACGCCACCACTAGCCAAACACCCTCAACCAACTACATCTACAACCACAACCTACAATCTACCCTCCACACTACAACCACCACCACCACCACCCCCCCACCCCCAAGAAAGGAAGTGCTGCATGTCTTTACAGCACCTGAAATTGTACCTTTGTTCGTGCTCTCCATCTCATAATTCTCCTGGTTGAGGAAAATGTGAAGAGCCTTTGCTACTTCTCTCAGCTGGCTGTCTTCTTCTATCTCTCCTCCCTCTCCTCCTTCTTCCTACCTCTCGGATCAATATCAAAATAGCATTGGTTCGCTGACCCTCGCTCTTGTTTCGCTTCACAGATAACCCTTCCCGGTAGTCATGGCCGATCACCAACAGAACCAGCGGGTATACCGTAGTCAATACAATGGCCCTCCTGGCCCTGCCTCCCAGCGCGATAACGATTTTGCGAACATTTTTGGCACAGCCCCATCGGGTCGTTCCCATACCATGACATCCCAACCCAATGTACCACCAACAAGTGGACGTTCGCAAACGATGACTTCGTCCTCAAACATGCTTTCACAGTCAAGCATGTCCAGTTATAGTGGAAATGGAGGAAATGGAGGAAATGGAGGGGGGGGAGGAGGAGGAGGAGGAGGAGGAGGAGGAGGATCAACTGGTTCACCACGTCCGCAACGCCAAGGACCTCTACCAAACGGCTACCACCAGCAAGCGCCAGTAAACGGTTATCCACAGCATCCATCAAACCCCAATTCCCGAATGCAATCTCAACCCCAACATCTACCCCAACCAATGTATCCCGAACGCCGGCCCTATCCTCAACCAATGCGTGTACAGCCGCCAGGTGCCCCTCCTCCGAATCCCAATATGTCCAAACCCCCACCTCACCGGTACTACCCGCCACCACCTGCGTTAAACGCAGATCCGTACCGCTCGAGATCTATGGCAGCATCATACTCACCCACTATGGGCCCATCGGGGCCACCGCAGTTCTCTCGCCCAGGGGGCGGACCCCCGGGCCCTCAAATGTCAAGAACTACAGCCCAGGGGAGAGTAGTTCCCGAAAGGCACGATGAACGAACCATGTCCTTAACAACATACCCCCACGAAAGGGAGCACACACAAACACAAAGTGGGAGAGTTATTCCTCATCGGCGTAAGGACTCTCAGGAGAGTCAATACAGCCAATATAGTCAGAATAGTAGACCGCCATCAGATCAGCAACGGCTAAATTCTATGCCAACACGGGAAAATAACTTTGCTGCCAAGCAAAGGACACCTAGCTCTGCGAGTAATTCCTCAAGCATTACGGCCTATGCCCCCTCTGCTGCCCCTTCCACAACCTCGACTTTTACACAAAACACTGAAAGGCCTTCAATGCACAAGTCTGGAACATCTTCTTCGGGTGGCGGCGGAGTTGGTGTACCTGCTGCAATTCCTGCTAGACGAGCACCACTTGTATATCCAGCCCTGTTGTCTCGAGTCGCAAACTCATTGAGAGAACGTATAATGATTGGAGATAGGGTCAAGAACGAGCTGACCTACAAGTCAGCATTTACAGGTGCTGAAGCCGTAGACATAATTGCGTTCATCATCAAAACCAGCGATCGAAGCCTTGCACTACTCTTAGGAAGAGCTCTCGATGCTCAGAAATTCTTTCACGATGTAACATATGACCACCGATTAAGGGATTCGCAATCGGAAGTATACCAATTCAAGAGTGATGGTATCGTCGATGAGGAAAACGATGTCAACGGTGTCTTTACTCTCTTGACGGATTGTTACTCGCCTACTTGTACGCCCCAGCAACTTTGCTATTCAATAGCCTGTCCTCGTCGATTAGAACAACAAGCGAGGCTCAACATGAAACCACAGCCTGGTCTAAGGAGGGAAGAGTCGAGATCTAGTTTGCATGGGGACGACGAGAAGGAACAAAAGCTCTGGATCCATACAGTGCCGAAGGAGATTGCTGATGGTGTTTCGGAGAAGGAGAAGAAGAGGCAAGAGGTTATCTGCGAACTGATATATACCGAACGGGATTTCGTGAAGGACTTGGAGTACCTGCGAGATTTCTGGATGAAACCGCTACTTTCAAAGAACCCCCAAAACCCATCACCGATCCCTGAACACCGCCGCGAGAGATTCATTCGCACAGTATTTGGCGATGTAATGGAAGTTCATGCTGTCAACTCTCGATTAGCAGAGGCTCTTACTCGAAGGCAGCAAATTTCACCAGTTGTTCATAACGTCGGTGACATATTTCTCGAATTTGTGCCGAAATTCGAACCGTTCATCACGTATGGCTCGAACCAGCTGTATGGGAAATATGAGTTTGAGAAAGAGAAAGCTGCGAACCCAAGTTTTGCACGTTTCGTGGAGGAAACGGAACGTAAGAAAGAATCCCGGAAACTGGAACTGAACGGCTACCTTACGAAACCAACAACACGTCTTGCTCGTTATCCATTGCTGTTGGAGGCTATCTTGAAACCTACATCTGAAGAAAATCAGGATAAAAAGGATTTGAAGAGGGCAACTGAGCTGATTCGAGAGTTTCTCACACGCGTAAATCTCGAATCCGGGAAAGCAGAAAACCATTTCAACCTTATGCAACTTAATGAGCAGCTCATTTTCCGACCAGGGGAGTATGTCGACCTAAAGCTTACAGAGGAAGGGAGACAACTTCTATTCAAGGGTAACTTGAAGAAAAGTGCGTCTCAGGATGGTGGAGGGGATATTCAGGCGTTTCTGTTTGATCATGCTGTGTTATTGGTTAGAATAAAGGTCGTGAACAAGAGGGAGGTGTATCGGGTATATCGGAAGGTATGTTCAACCAATTTGCTTCATCTTATTATTCAAAGGCTGTCGCTGATGCATAGCATAGCCAATACCCCTCGAATTACTGGTTATCACACAAATGGAAGAGGTTCTTCCAAAAGCAGGTATTGCGAAAAGGCCCTCTTCGAGCCTTATCCCAGGGGCCAAGAACGATACGAAGAAGATACCGAACGACTTCAACAGTAAAGAGAAGGGATATCCTATCACTTTCCAACACCTAGGAAAGCGGGGCTACACTGTTCCCTTATTCGCTGGCTCGATTGTTAGCCGAAGAAAATGGATCGAGCACATCGAAGCTCAACAAACTGTGTTGAGGGAGAGGAGTAGCATCTTCACTCGTACAATGCTGTGTGATCAGTTCTTCAATGCAGGCAATCGTGTTAGCTGCCTTGTTCCTATCGGTAAGTTAGCTAAAAGCTGGAACTTGTACTGGAAATAATCGCTAAATTTATCAGATGGTGGTAGGAAGTTGGTATATGGTACGGAGAACGGTATTTATATATCTGACCGCAAGCCAAAAGATGGTTCTACTCCGATACCGAAGAAAGTCATTGAGGTCAACAAAGTCGAACAGATTGACGTACTCGAAGAGTTTTCAATCATCTTGATACTATCGGAAAAGACTCTCATGTCCGTTCCTGTAGAGGGCCTCGACCCAAACGATACAACTCTTGCCAACAAGCGTCCGAAGAAGGTGATTGGACATACTAATTTCTTCAAGGCTGGCGTGTGTTTGGGAAGAGTACTAGTATGCTGTGTAAGGAGCTCATCTCTCTCTTCGACTGTTAAGGTTCTAGAACCGCACGACACCTTAGCGCGCGGGAAAAGGACGCCTGCTTTTCGAAAACTGTTACAGGGCGGACAAGATACACTAAAACCATTTAAGGTTAGGATGACTCGCAACTAATCATCGTTAGGGACATAAATTTGCTAATTATTCCTAAGGAGTTCTATATTCCATCAGAGTCAACGTCAATACACTTCTTGAAGTCCAAGCTGTGTGTTGGATGTTCCAAAGGTTTCGAGGTTGTCAGTTTGGAGACACTAGAAACGCAATCACTTCTTGATCCTGCCGATACGTCCCTAGAACTATTCCAAAGGGAGAACGTAAAGCCGATAGCTATTTACAGGCTAAACGGGGAGTTCTTGTTGAACTACTCCGACTTCTCGTTTTTTGTCAACAGAAACGGATGGAGGGCGCGACCAGACTGGCAAATTGCCTGGGAAGGCCAACCAACCTCTTTTGCACTTTCTTACCCCTATATTCTTGCTTTTGAGCCTAGTTTTATAGAAATTCGGCATGTGGAGACCGGTGGGCTAGTACATATCGTTACCGGGAAGAATATTCGAATGCTCCACGAATCAACCAGAGAAGTAAATCATGCTCAGTCCAGTTTTTAGTTTTCTCGCTCACAAATTGTCTTAGATCTTGTACGCGTATGAGGATGAAGCCAACGGCGATGACGTTATTGCTTCTCTCGATTTCTGGTCTCGGAACAAGCCATAGTTCGTGTTGTGTTTCTTCTTCAGGTGCTTACATCGTAATTTGAGGTTGGCCTGACAATCAATTGTATTTCTGTATCCTTCCACCTCCATCTGAGTGGTTTTTTCTTCTTATTTTATGATGTTGGGTCTCACCGTCCCGAGGAGATTCAAGTAATCATCGTCTATTATTTCTTCTTTAAAGGCAGTAAGATAAGAAAGGAGGCGGCGGCAAGCGCTGGGGTTAGAAAAAGGGGGGGATGGCAGGCGGGGGTTTCGACGGTTCACCAACTTGTGGGGAAATTTTAATGATCGTCTCTGGCGTTTTTTTTTTCTTCTTACTTTTCTTTTCTTTTTTTTGAGGGTTGAGGACGTTATTGATTCGTATCTTGTCTTGTCATAAACTTTTTGTGTTTTACATTCCCCTGTTTCCATTTTTACTGCATCATATCATCCACTTTTCGAGGAGATCTGTGGGGGCATCATTAGCGAAACATTCACATTACCAATGAGCCACAAATCATCCAGACTTTGATAACGCCTAGACGCTAGTAACCGTGGCTGCAATGTATGGAGAGTAACCCGGGAAAGAATGTTTCATAGTCAGGGGGCAACCTTGTCGCGATTCGAATACCGTCATTCCAGAAACTCTGGAAGCCTGACAGGGGCAAAGTAACCTAGCATCGGAAAGGACAATATTTCTTCCCGCAGACAGCTTGCATACCTCGTCGACTGCTGACTATCGGAGGAGTCCGAGTGAATTATCGACGGATACGTACACAGAAACGATAAAGTCGGGTTCGAGGCGACGCAGAAGGACAATTTCCGAAGTCTCGCCAGGTTCGTACGCTACCTGGGTTAAGGTATCCCAACTGTGGAACTCAAGTTGTTTAGGATACCCCGATGTTATTTCTTGGGGGTTATTGAGCGTTTTTTTCCCTCCTCTCCCCACAACTTTCCAGAAATAAAACAAATTAGTATCCTGGTTACAGGTTGTGATTTATCTGTTCCTCGGAGCTTGTCTAGCCCCCTGGTCTTCCCCCCTCAGTCCCACTGCTCACGGGCGTTCTGGGAAGATCCTGATGCTATGACTTGCAGAAGACATGACGGCAGTTCGCAGCTGTCCTGGACATGATTAGTTAGGGCGCTCGGACTCTGACACAACATTTCGTTTTCTTTTTTTCCTCAGAGATTGGTTTTGTGAGCGTTCCACGCATTTACTCGCGGTTCCATATATAAACTGTCTCCTGATCGATCGAATGCCACTTCTTCTGTCTCGTTGGTTAGCTGTTGTATTTTCTCGCTTTCTGATCTTCGATTCACCGCTCGTTTTATCTGTGTGTTTGCAGGCCCTCCCAACCATACATAACTACAGCATCTCCTCCAGGACACGTATTTCCAGCCCACCGACGAAACCTTTACCCACTGTGAAAGTTCCTCTCCTCACCTCGATACATATCCCCCTCCATCCCCTACACGCCGACAAACAAAATCATACTCAAGAGAATCGAGACATACAAGCGAAGAAACCCACAAAACAGACAACCAACCAAAGAAAAACCATGAGTGGAAACGGAGCCTACTATTGTTCGAACTACTACGTGAGAAGCCCCCTTTCCACTGCAACCCAGGCCATTTTGAGAAGAAAGCAATTGGCTTCTAACAAGAATGGACGACTGTAGGGTTATCACCAGTGTAAAAATCAAGTTCGCAACTGGGGCGAGAAATGCCACCAATGCACTGTACGTCTTTTCCCTCCTTCCCCTTCGTTGCCATTCATTCATCCATATCTTCATCCTCGAATGTGGTGCCATTTCTAATACTCTTTTTCTTTTTCTTCTTCTCCTTCTCAGTCCCAAGGACGAACCACTGTTAGCTCCACGCCTGCGGAAAATACTGCCTACACTAATCCATTTGTTGGCTCTTCTGGAAAAAGCGAATTTCTACTCGCTCCATGCCCGAGTGAAAAGTTGAACCCCACAAGACGAGGCAGTGTCCCTGGGACACACTAAAGCAACTTTAATCTACTTTTCTATACGTTTTACACCCAGATGATTCATTTATTTGTTCATCAAAGGGGGTCGGATTAGCTGGAAAGGGTTGTAAAAATCTTTCTTTCTTTTCTTGTTAGTGCATGGGTTGGGAGGCATCATTCAGTAGCATGGGGAGGGGGTGCATCGTCAGTACTTTTGGTTCGTTGTTTTCATCTCGTTAATCTAATTTGGTGTTCAATCTTTGTAAGTATGGCGTGGGATCCTTTAGCAAAAATAATCTTAAATTCTGTTGGTTTCTGCTCTAAATGTTAGTCCCAGGAAGCTGGTAGAGTGCAATATGTACCCCAGACTTTCCGGAACGGGCTAGCCGTTTCAATGAAATGGCTTAAAATCTTTCTTCGAAAATTGCGGGGTTAATATAACTTTCAAGGCAACGCTGGTTAGTCTAAGGCGGATATGTTGCTCCAACATCCCCGACTGGGCCACACCAACGAAGACATCATTGATTCTCTAGCCGAGCCAGGTATCCCCACGGATTTCCGAGGCAGAGCTTCGTCATCCAATTTAGGAGTAAATTGGTGACATCGTAGAATCCCGGGGGTAATGGTCAGGGTAGAAGGCAGCACCCTAGACTAGGCTTCCTCAACGGCCAGCTAACTTGCAAGCCTGCATACGTATGGAGGGATCCTTTGACAAACTTGTGGATATTTTTTTCATCACTGCCCCTGATTTTCCCAACACTCGTAAATACGAAGAAGGGGCACGTGATATCTGATTACGGTAGGTATATAGAGAGATCATTTCTCTATTGATTCGTAGATATTATATACTTAAACCCACCGCCGTCAAAAAATCGTCAAAATGACTCAACATATCGCCGTAAAAGGCAAAATTGGTCTTAGCAATAAGACGAAGTATTAAAGACGAAGCCCTCTTTCCCCTCGAAACCTTAGTCTCAAATACCAATCATTACCCCTGTAGTATTGTGCATCATTGATCATCATGTCTCAATACACTCGCATCGCAAAACGTCTAAGCTGGATGAGACCTGTACCACGAGCGTCTGGCTATATGCGCAGACTTAGCACGGCGAACAAACCACAACAGCGCTAAGTAGCCAAAAAATAACAGAGGGGAACATGAAACTGAGGGCCTATATTCCAGTGGAACCTACCAGCAGCGATATTCGAAAGATAACATCTGGCATTCCAACTCCAGCTCCAGGCACAGTTCATGGGTGCAATGTAGTCAACAAGCATGCCAAAAGCGACGATCTGAACGGTGTTGTCAGTATTTATCGCCAATATGAAGTTAGATGTATGGCTTGCCTACCCATAGTATAAAGAAGGTTAAATCAAGAGGGAACAAAGTAAAATTCTCGGTGGAGAGGATAAGGAATATAGGAGCGACAAGGAGCGAGATTCCGCATATATGAAACGGGAGCCAGGGTGGACGTTAACTTTATCCGCGTCGTGAAGGTAGCCTCCAACCTATTAATTGATAGCCTCATCAACATAAAGCTACTTTCATATAGTAAAGTATGCTTGCTATGCCTACAACAATACATGCAACTGCGGATGCTAATTCCAGCAGCCGCAGAGTGATGCTAATTATCCTCGAAGTTATCGGCATTGGGATGTTTTATCGAGACTGCGAGGAGTATCGCTCTGTTAAAAATAGCCAGGAGGGACGGCCGATGATACCCTTATGCTACCGACCCACCAAGCGATCTTGCAAATGCTACTGAGTAAAAGCAGTTACAAGGCAGGCTAGTATTTATGCTTATTATCACTCGGGGCCTTCTTTGGACGGCCGGCGAACCTCACACAAGAAATTTCTATGACTTTAGTCTCTTCGCCTTCTAAGACCCTCCATGCCCCGTTGTACAAAGCTCGACGCAGAGTTTTTCGGATATACACACATCGGGCAACATCTCACACAAGTTCAGGTCGCAAAATGGGAAACTGGGGGAGGAAAATTGATCGTTCAGGTTCAAGGGCCCTATTGGTCCCAGGAAGAGGCGAGACGACCATCAGCTGCTTTTCCAACCATTTGCTAAGTCCCATTCAGCTACACATAGTCACAACAAGAAAAACGTGATATACATGTACACCTTCTAGGGCACTCGAGTTTGCTTATTACTAGCCAGCGAGTGACATTATGTAGTAAAAAGCAACTTAAGTGTGGATTAGCATAAACAAGGCAAGAGCAATTGTCATCAAGATTCGCAAATTGGCCAACCGGAATAGGGGTTGACCCTTCTCCTCTCCATAATCTTCACCTCGTACAGAGTGTTCGTCTAGGGTACCTATTCTACAGTAGCGACAAACTTGGGGAAATCTCGTCAAAACTTGACACCCTCTCGCTCTGAATATTCTTTTATCTAGCCTAAGCCAGGCTTCTCCGATTTTTACGCCTCGCAGAAGTTAAACCCACCCAGAAACTAGGAATTAGATATTTTGAATGGGATTTTGCCCGGGCGATCAATATAAGACTAGCCTTGAAGCCCCTTCGAATAGGTGATATGGCTCTCCTTTAAAAGGCACCGGTGAATAAACATACTCACCTAGTCTCCAGAAAGAGAAAAAAAGCTGGGTTCGGCTTTATCACATTATGGATGAACCATATCTAGCCATACTTATCATTTCTATATCAGCCTCGGTAAGGTATCTACATGGCTGCAGGCAGCCCCATCACTGTCAGCCTTTTGTGTTTAAGTGAAAGTGTCGCAAATACTTATTGCCTGGGCGAAAAGCTAGCTAATATATATGTGAGCTATACCTATATATATCCCTTGCCCACCATGATCCGAGTTCAGTCTTAGGGGAAGCATTCACCACTCTGGCGGTGCTGATACTCAATGTCTACTAGTAGAGCCCAAGGTAGGTAAATGAGATATTAAGATCCCGATATATTTATGGAAGAGTGCTATTGTTTTCCAACGAATATTTTTTACGAACCTTCATTTCATGTAACCCCAAGTGTCCCTATTTACGGAATTATCATCTAAAAGGAACAAGTTTTAAGAAATTTTTAAAGGTGCCATTACCTCCACCTAAGCCCTAGTCGTGGGCGATTTACCTAACAATTTATTTCTTCCCCTTCGCAGTTAGTCCTTTGCATTTGTCTTTTTCTTTCCAAATGTGAGGACTCCTGATTAATTGGATTGCCCACAACAGGAACGGTGAGTAGTCACGCTGCATCCTAGGCCTCGCCTCATCTATGATTTGAGATGAGAGTTCCAGCTACGGCAGAAATACTCATGGAGAATTTCACGATCTCACGAAAATCACTTTAATAGGCTGTTTCTAATCGAAAGGAAGAGAAATGATTTGGCTACTCTACACCTAGCTTAGTTACCTGCTTGAGCGTCTTCCCGTAAGGTTGGTCTTATTATACTTGGCTAAATAATATACTCTAGTTAGTTGCACCTGTGATCCTCATCCACATGTGTTAATGCTGTGATCCCCTCGTCAATTACTTATGGAATGATAAATCTCACCGAATAAACAAATAGACAATGAGTATCCCGGATCCGAAAATTGGAATACCTGTTATATCAAATCGCTGATTCTATCGGCTTCATGGGAAACCGAAACCGAAACCGAAAACCTCGGATCAGATAATTTCAAATAAAGAACCTGCATGCAAGCTTAGCTCGGCCCGTTTAGTCAACCATCCTGTACGCCCACGTAAGACTGCATATTGCAGTAGGATAAGCGAGAGAAGGTGTGTAATGATGCATGCGGATCAATACAGCCATCGGTGATGCTGATTCCAAATATTTTATCCACACACGTATCAAAATCTCCCGATATCGCAGCTAGTCGCATCCAGTGGAACAAACGGTACCGGCAAACCGCGGATGTCAAATTGCACGTTCGCGTATTCCGTGTGCGTGCTTGATGCATACCTGCCTATCGTAATCGGTAATTGGAATAACATGCGGGATCGTGGGGAAAGGGAGGAAGGATGAAACGGCCGTAGGCCATGCCTAGGCGCTTCCTAGATCCTGATGCTTCAGTGAATATGACAGGCATCGCCGCGGCCACAGAAGTATAAAGAGATCAGGAAATTCTCCTCCCCGTTTTTCTGGAACGCATCATCCAACGAGCCTATTAAACGTCATAGATAAGCAACTTCGATCATCATCATTCACTACTAAGAATCAACACGATAAAAGCTACAGAACAGAACTCAATTCAACAAGAATGGCAAAACAACAAGATCCAGCAGCAAACATGGTGATCCGCAATGTCTCTCCTATGATTACTACCCTTTCAATCCCCTTCTTGCGTTTTAATAAGTTTAAGTTTGGCGGTCGTGCGACTATCGGTGAGTTTCGACCCAGCTTTAATACCATCACTCCCTCTCACTAATAATAAATCTCAGTCCGCCTCCAAACCGGTGCTCTTGCGGTCTTTTCCCCCGTCACCCTTTCTCCTGAGGCTCAAACCACAATCTCCTCCCTTGGCGGTAACGTAGGCTACATCATAGCCCCCGACATCGAGCACCATATGCAGCTAGGGCCCTGGAAAGCCGCATATCCAACATCTCAAGTCATTGGGCCTGAGGGACTCCGCGAAAAGCGCGCAAAGCAGGGAAACGAAGATGTCGTCATCGATCACATTTTTGCCAAGGATAATAAAAGAAGCATCAAGCTACCGGAAGACTTTGCAAATGAGTTCGAGGTGGAGTATTTCGACGGGTATGTGTTCAAAGGAAGGTTATGCACGTGTTCAATGATGCTGATATGTGATGTGATAGGCATGCAAACAAAGAAATCGCCTTCCTCCACAAACCTTCTCGTACTCTAATAAATGCCGATCTCGTCTTCAACCTACCTGCATATGAGCAATACTCTAAGACTGGTATTGATGCAGAGACTGGCTTCTATGCGAAGATCACAAACTATTTCATGAGCACCCGACCAGGTAAGGGGCAACAAAGGTTCAACTGGTATGTGTGTGCAAAGGACAAGCCGAGTTTCAATGAGAGTGCCAAGATCGTGGCAGGGTGGGATATCGAAAAGATTATCCCCTGTCATGGGGATGTTATTGAGGAGAACGGAAGAGATGTTTTTAGGAGATTATTTGCCTGGCATTTGTAGATAAGATGGGGGGGGGGAGAGAACGGCAGTTAATGGATAATGGGAATGCTCGGTTGTTTCTTATTACGGCGTTATCAATGGATACTAGCGTTTTTCGTTTCTTGCCTTTGAATTGCAATTATAATGATAGAAGTTGTTTATGAATGTAATTACCTTAGGAAGAACAAATGTGTATCATATAATTCCGCCGCAGAGCATAGGTAAAAGAGTTAAATGAAGGTGGATATGCGAATGTGAATAGGAGCTCTGAACACCGGAATAGCCCCTAGTTTTCCTTCCTGTTCCCCTGCGAGCAAAATCTTCTAAAGTGAATCACCCCCCCCCCCCCAAATTTCTCATACACCCCAAATCGGATATCCTGTCAACTATGGGGAACCAGCCGTTTCATCTGTAGACGGTTTCCGCTTCATCGATGCTCTGCTGGTCGTTGCATCGGTACTGGGACTTGTCTCTGCAGGATCCTTGCCCAGATCTATACTTTTGTCCACCCCATTAATTTTATTCTCCCCTGCGAATTTCTTCTTCACTGGTGTTGTGGCTGGAGGGACTATCACAGTCGCTGTAACTTTTGCCGGTGCAGAAACAATCTCACAAGCCACCTTCCCACTATCGTCGACCATTAACCTTCGCTTTTTTCTCGCGGGCCGACCAACAACCCTTCCAGTCACCGTCTTCTCCCCTATGCCCCCACTCCCTTCACTTCCTTTTTTAATCTCCCTTGCTGCTCCTACCAACTCTTCCTTACTCGCAATACCCCCAGGGTCTGACTCCCTCTTCCCATCCCCCCCAGCTTGTTCCTCATCACTAAAGAATCCTCCGTCTGAGTAATAGGACCAGTCAGAGTGGTATTCGGTGGTGTCATATTCGGCATCGAATTCGTCCCATATAGGTTCGCCCTGAGCGAAAGCTGTTTCGGCCATGGCATCGACTAGTGCAGACTATCATAACTAGGATGATTAGCTGGCAATCCCTCGGGCTTCGGGGGGGGTGAGAGGAAACGAGAGGAAACGAGAAAGGGCGAAGAGGAAGTATAAGAGGAAACAAGGAGGGGTTCTAGAGAAGGGAAAGGGATAAAGACCAGGTCATCATCATCTTGGTAGTCAAGATCATCATAAAATCCAAAACCATCATCAAAGTCATCATCGAAGCCATCATCCGACATGTTTTATGCAAAAGAGAGCAGAAGATTATTGAGGAAGGGTAAGAAAGAAAAAGGGAAGGCTGTATAAAACTATCAAGCAAACTTAATGAGTGACGTTTGACGCTTGAGTAGGGGTTTATATGCAGTATTGGTGGTTCTCCACAACAAAGGCTTGACAAGGGGAATGAATAGAAGATGGAGATTCTTAGCGGCGGGAAGGAGGGGTTAGGGTTGCTTTTAGTGCATAGTATAGGCACAAACTAGGTTGTATGTATTTCGGATAGCTACATTAGCTCAGAGATTAGATAATCCACGTGGAATAGAAAGAGTCGAATGGGGAATTTCTATTTGCGACCCTTTCCCTCTCCCTTTCTATCTATGACTTAAGGGGCTGAAAATGATGGTCACGGGAAATGGTGGGGTTTCCGAAATGTGGAGGTGTGTCCGCTGGTAACCGAAGGAAGTTGTCCGTAGGCACTAGGAACCTAGAATTGGGAATAGCTGTGCCTAAGACTCAAAGGACGGGGAAGGGAGTCTTCTACCTCCTCCACCTCATCATCATCTTCGTCCTTATCCTTCTCTTATCCCATTCATCATCATTATCATCATCATAACCCTACATCCAGTTAATTAGCCCGTATTATTATCACTGTTGCTCCTTCTACTGCAATTGGAGGTCAATTAATTTAAAACCCCCCCCAAACCATGCATGCTCGATCCTCTCTCACGAAACGAGCCCTGCAAACCCTTAGTGCCCGACAGCTGAGGTATCGATATTCTTCCACTGTTACCGCCGCATCTGCAGTAAAACCCTTGACTTCTATCCTCATCGCAAATCGTGGTGAAATTGCTCTGTCTGCCACCTAGTCAGTTATCCTAGTATCCAGCACCTATTAACAAGAGCACAGACGGGTGAACCGAACTGCCTCACAATATGGCATCCGAACAACAACAGTTTACACGGAACCAGATGCGCTAGCCCAGCATGCGCTAGTGACGCCCCACAGCGTAAATATTGGACCTCCATCCGCGTATCTGGATGTTGATAAGATTATCAAAGCAGCAAAGGACCGAGGATGTGACTCAATTCATCCTGGTTATGGTTTTGTAGGTGACATTGAATTTAGAGTCCTTCCATACAAGCAATAAACGATACAAGGAACTGACACCCACTTCCGGAGAACTCTGCAGCTTAGTGAAAATTCCGCATTTGCAAAACGATGTGCAGACGAAGGGATAGTCTTCATTGGGCCTCCTCCATCCGCAATTGAAGCCATGGGAAACAAAAGGTACTCTCTATGGCTCTCGAATTCCCTAAGTCTCCAATTCAATAACGAGTTATATACAGCGAATCAAAAGACATAATGCTCAAAGCTGGTGTCCCCTGCGTCCCCGGTTACCATGGCGCTAATCAGGATCCCGATTTTCTACTTTCAGAAGCGTCTAATATTGGCTTCCCTGTTCTCATCAAGGCTGTTAAAGGCGGAGGTGGAAAAGGTATGCGGATTGCGAACACCCCAGCAGAATTTCTAGATATGTTGGCGTCCGCAAAATCGGAAGCCAGGTCTTCCTTCGGCGACGATATAGTACTCGTGGAGAAATACATCACAACTCCAAGGCACATTGAAGTGCAAGTCTTTGCTGACTCCTACGGTAACTGTGTCGCTCTCGGCGAACGTGACTGCTCTGTCCAACGCAGGCATCAGAAAATTCTCGAAGAATCACCCGCCCCATTCCTTGATCCAGAGATCCGCAAAGATATTTGGCAAAAAGCACGCTCCGCTGCACTCGCAGTCGGTTACCGTGGGGCCGGCACCGTCGAGTTCATATTTGACAACGACACTGGCGCCTTCTTCTTTATGGAAATGAACACGCGTCTCCAAGTCGAGCATCCCGTCACCGAAGCAGTCACAGGCACCGACTTAGTCCATTGGCAGATTCTCGTGGCGTCCGGTCATCCGCTACCACTCACACAAGAACAAGTGGAAGCGCAAATAGAAGGGCACGCCTTTGAAGCCCGGATTTACGCTGAAAACCCATCAATGGGCTTCGTACCTGACTCTGGCGAATTGCTTCACCTTCGCACACCAAAACTGACAGATACAGTCCGAATTGATGCCGGGTTCGGTCAGGGTGATGTTATATCCCCATATTACGATCCCATGATCGCAAAACTTATCGTCAAAGGCTCGGATCGCGAAGCTGCGCTTACGAAGCTGAAGGCCGCACTCGAAGAGTATGAGGTCGTCGGTCCAAGCACAAATATCGAGTTTTTAAAGAAACTCGCAGCACATCCAGCGTTCATCGCAGGGGAGGTTGAGACAGGATTCATCGATAAATATCGCGAATCTCTATTCGCACACGAAACTACTCCGAACGAGGTATTCGCCCAGGCTGCAGTCTCTGTAGTCCTAAGCCAGAACCTTCCTCCCTTTGCGAACGATCCATTCAGCGTCCTTGGTGGTGGCGTAGGTTTCACGAACAGTTTTCAGTCACGTACCATAGAATTCCTCGAAAAAACCGGTAAGGCTGAGCACAAGGTCACTGTTACTGTAGCGCAGAGGGCAAAGGATACTTATGACATTACCGTCGGTGAATTCACCTATAACTCTGTCACTGCGCATCTCTCTCCGACAGAGAGATCAAAGGTGATTGGATTTTATCCACACATGCGAGCCGAGACGACGGTAGTGCGGAAAGAGGATACATTAGTGATTTTCCAAGGAGGGAAAGAATACAAGTTGGCACTGCCACGGCCAATCTGGTGGGAGAAGGCGTTGGGAGGAATAGAGGTAAAGAATAGTGTTGTGGCGCCAATGCCTTGCAAGGTCCTCAGGGTGGAGGTGAAGGTTGGCAAGAGAGTGAAGAAAGATGAGGCGTTGGTGGTTATTGAGAGCATGAAAATGGAGACTGTAAGCGCATGATCCTAAGTTCCTTTTTTTCGATGTTGAAGAACTCTGGGAGCTGATAGGAAAATTAGGTAATTAGAAGCCCACATGATGGAGTGATTGCCAAAATTGTACATGGAGAAGGGGTGAGTTGAGTCGCGTCCGAAGTTCTCCCACTCGGAGATCCGGATAGCAGTAACTGACATATAGTTTGTGCACAGGATGTTGTTAAAGCTGGGACCGTGCTGGTGCTATTCGAAGAAGAAACTTAGACTGGTAGATGGGTAGATATTGCAAGTAAACACGCGCGCGGAAAATGAAGCATTTTCGGCACCATGAACACTCATAATTTAGATGGCTGTTTATTTTTGGCGTTGAGAGCCACACCAGGGGAAATGCAGGGCTTGACGTTTGACATATTTTGTATGTAGCAAAGTGATTCTATTTCTTGTTGTGGGCGTCTAGCGAGGCCAAACAGATTCTTAAGTTAGGCGGCAGGTACAAGTGCAGCTTAGCCCTTCTCGCTTCTGGGAGGGGTCTATCTGCATGGTTTCATCATCGGTGCATAGACCAGTCGATAAAACGTGCTTATTGGTTGGCACGCAAACAGGGTCTGACGATTGACGGAAGGAGAAGTGTCGCAGATGCAGGATTGTCTATCCATTGCTGCGATATCCTGGAAAGGATATGAATGGACGGTCGCTGCGTCATGCATGGCTGACGCCTGTTTTAGAGTTGGTGAGCTGGTGAAGAGGTGGATATAAACGTGTGCTCATCTCGCTCTTTCTTTCTCTTCCAAAGGACTATTGCTGTTATCGCTATCGTTACCAGCAATCACAACTACTCTTAACCAACTTTACGCATAAATCCTTCAGCCCTCCCTTCAAATCGAAAGCTCTTCCAAAACAAAAAAGAAAATGGTTCTCAAAACTAAAGCACACCAAACCACCCGTCCAGGTGGTCTCGTCGGCGTCATCCTCCGCACAGCCTTCCGCGTGATCCAGTTGATAATTGCACTTGTAATCGCTGGTATTTACGGAGAGGACCTCCGAAAGGCGCACGACGCAAGCGAGCCAGCAGATTCGCGATGGGTTTTTGCTGAGGTTGTCGCGGGGCTGAGTATTATCACAGCAATAGTTTATTTGGTGCCAATGGTGAGGAGCGTCAAGTTTTTCGCATGGGATGCCGTGTTATTGTATGTGTTGTCCTCACCTGCTAGCAAACTATTATGGCTAATTTATTCATTTCAAACCAACAGTCTGTTTTGGCTCATCTTGTTCGGCATCTACGGGAAGCTGTATATTCATGAGGACTGTGAAGGAATTGGCGCCTGCAAGAGGATGAAGACTGCGGTGTGGTTCGATATGCTAGGGATGATTTTCTGGTTTTTCAGCGCTGTTGGTAAGTGCCATCGACATACTGTACTGCTGCCTTCTAGATTGCTAATTTTTTATTTCAGGCGGCGCATATATGTTTTGGAAAGAACGACACAGCAGCTCAATGTACACTGGTCGTGGATCAGTCGTTTAAACGCAGCCCACCTTGGTTGTTGCGCCTCACTTTCTTATATCTTCTTTCAGTGAAACACGCCTTTTAATGCAACATGAATACCACGTTCACGTTCACTACATCCTGCCCATTTTCTGCTGCGCGGTTTTGGGGGGGGCTTCTTTTCTTTGTTATATATCACTAGAGTAACTTTTTTTTGGGTGGACCGGGGCGATGGTGATGAGTTATCGTGGGGTTGGAAAAATTGTCGTTGGGACCAGGCGTTGGTATACAGGAGGGATAATGGGAGTAAACTGGCGCATTCACTTCACTCCCCTGTTATTTCATATTTCTCTTTCCCACTATTTTGCGACACAAACATCGTATAGTTTTTGAAGCTCGCTTGTCCACCAAAAGGGTGTTTATCTACCGGCACAATGATTTACCTCCTCACTCATCTTGTACCCATTCTCTTCATTGGGAACAATGTCCCCATAACGCCTAAACTAGCGCATCCGTTGACATGCATAATCCATATAAATTTACTTGAGGTCCACCCTATCTATTCACTGATGTCTTAGAGGAATGAGTGATGTCCTATGATTAGCGAAGCAGCGTTAAGGGTCCAAATATCAGGCGTTACAACCACTTTATCGTTCGATCACCTTGGTATTGAAAGTTGGTAAGGAAGCCGATCTCTGCTCTTGGTAGGCTTGTTTAACCCATTCATTAATGTGCTTGGATGTCAGGCCCAAAGCCCGAGTACATTCCGCTTGGCTCACACGTGGAACGCCACGCCACGCGATTGCATATTAGCGTCAAAAGTTTCCGCCCGACTCATGCCGAGAGCCGAAAGAGAGCTCAGCCACCGATGGAAGAGAACATCGTGAGATTCAGAAACCAAAAGGGGGAATAACCAAGCCCAGTCTGCCGAAGTATCGATACCCGTAAAATCGTATCCTTTTGATTATCTCAATAAACTCGTTGAAATAACACCGGTATTGTTGGTGTTGACTCGTTCGTTGAGAAATGAGCCGCTCAACGTTGCTGAAACGCCAAATGGCAGTGGGTCCAGGTTGCCGTGTTTTCTGCAGGCCTGAGGAAAAGCCATTAATATAGAGGAATTTCTCTTCCTTTAAAGGGAGTTGGCTTCAGCCACGAGTGCCCATGAAGAGTCTTATCCCTCTTCTGGGCAGTTCAATAGGCTCGTTTCAAAAAAGAAATACCCACGAGGTCCAAGGGAAGGTTGAGGCGAGCCTTCCCGGCCGATAAACTTTGAATCTTCATGCAGGCCGGAGGATCTTTGATCCTTTCGCGTGGCAGGTTTAGTGTATGTTGCGGCCTTGCTCGGGCCGAAGACGGGTGGGTTCTAGTGGGACACCACTTTTTTTGTTTATTTGTCACCCCAGACGCTGATCATGAAAAACCAAAGTGCCTCGGCTTAAAGATGTGAGAAAGTATCCTGAGATAACCGACATGATCTGGACAAGCAAAGCAAGGTGAACGCCGAACGGCCATATGAGATTTAAATTTTATTTCGTATTTCGCCTAAGCATTTGCCTGCATGGTATGATCTTTGCTTGGGACGGCGCAACAAATCGCCCGGTTGCAAGTAGGCACAGCGAAGCTTCCAGACATAGATAAAGTTTGGACCAGGAAGACGTCAGCGGCTTCAAGGCTTTCGTAATATGGATGCAAACCCGCATAATAAATGCAGAGTGCTTACTTCAAACAGCGATTTATTCGAGAGTTGAGTGCTGTTTCTTGCCTCGGCATCGTTATCCGGAGGCTTGGCGGACTGACAACCAAGATGACGGAAATTGGATGGATGGACGAACAGACGCATGTGCTTTTCCTGTTCCGAGGGAAGCCCTATCGCCGGCCCCACACGTGCACCTTTAACGCCGGAAGCAAGTGCGTGGGCTGCCACTTGAAAATTTGGCTGCGACCGAGTATGTAATCACTTCGTCAAGCTTTTCGCCCGGAAACCGACTCGCCCGACGGACGGCCTTTCTCGTCCGGCTCATGCTTTTCCGGCCCAGGGCCCTGATGGTCGGAATTCCTTATTAAAACAGGTCTTCGCGCTCGCTGCTTCAATTCCCCATTCAAGCAAATCAACTCCAGTTTGTAGTTCAAACATCCCAAGTGAACAATTCCGAGCTTGTTGCAGTTACATATCACCTGATCTAAGCTTAAATCAATGGAGGACGCTAATACGACCACTCCCCGAGGAGAATCCGAAAAACCTCTCGATCGACCCCTCTCAGCCTCTACGGTAGCATCGTCAAATTCCTCATCCTCAAAAACTGTCGGTGAAGGCGAACACTCTGGAACTCATTACATTGACCTCGAAGCGCAAAGCGGACCCAGCACATATAAGGCGAGAGGAAGGGGTGCTTCAGTGTCATCTGCTGTTACCCAGAAGGATATATATCAGGATCTATCAGAAGAGGATGCAAATCTTCGACGACAAGAGACACTCCAAGAACTCCGATCGGTATATTCACGGCGAACAGAAAATGAAGGTGAATTGGATGCGCCTGATGATGCTTCCGAGTTCAAAAATATTGATCCGGAATTGGTGACATGGTAATTATCCACTCCCGAATTGCCAATGATTTATATTCCAGAAATATATAGCTAACTTTTTTTGTGCAACATAGGGATGGCCCAGACGATCCTGCAAATCCTCGAAATTTCCCAAGTGCGAAAAAGTGGAGCATCACCTTGATTGTCTCCATGTACACCTTCGTCTCCCCGTTCGCTAGTAGTATCGCAGCCCCCGCAGCTCAGGCTTATGCTAGGGAGTTCGGCATCACAAATTCCACCATTGCCTCCATGACGGTCTCTGTATTCTTGATCGGTTTTGCTCTTGGTCCTCTGTTTTTTGCTCCACTGTCAGAAATCTTTGGTCGAGTCAACGTCATGCAAGTCTCTATCTTCGTCTTCCTGATCTTCAACATCGCCTGCGCCGTCGCCCAAACAACCGGACAGATGATCGCCTTCCGTTTGCTTGCTGGTTTAGCTGGTAGCTCACCACTAGCTCTAGGGGCTGGAATCCTGTCTGACATTTGGGCTCCCGTTGACCTCGCCCGTGCCATGGCTTTCTTCGCCCTTGGTCCACTTCTCGGGCCTGTCTGTGCCCCCATTATCGCTGGGTTCATTGTGCAGCATGTCTCCTGGAGATGGGTGTTCTGGGTCTTGGCAATCGTTACTGGTGTGACTGCGGTTATCGGAGCAATTGTTTTCAAGGATGAGACGTACGCTATTGTGATTCTCAACCGTAAGGCAGAGAAGGCGAGGAAAGAGACTGGAAATGATAATCTTCACACTGTTTTCGAGGTTAGCAGAGACATTAAGACTAGCTTCAAGATTGCCCTTACTAGGCCGTTCTTGATGTTGGCATTGAACCCAGTTTTGTTGTCGCTTGGTCTGTTTATGGCATTCGTAAGTATCACCTCTCCATATCATCGAATAACCGTTTCTCCAGTTGAAGTGTATGCTAACCGTCTTCACAGACTTATGGATTCCTGTACTTGATGTTCGTCACTTTCCCGCTTTTGTTCCAGGGTGAATATGGTGAGACCACAGGTATCGCCGGTCTGAACTACCTCGCCCCTGGTATCGGCTTCTTACTCGGTCTCGCTACCTTCACCCCAGCTCTCCAAATGGTATACCTTAAACTCACTGCCGCCAACAACGGGGTCGCTAAACCCGAATACCGTCTACCTACCCTTTTCGTTGGCGGCATTTTCATCTCTGGTGGTCTCTTCTGGTATGGATGGTCCGCCGAGAAGCGTCTCCATTGGATCATGCCTCTTATTGGAACCTCTTTGTTCTCTATGGGTCTCATTTCTGTCTTCTCATCTGTTCAAACCTACCTCATCGATATGACCCCTCGATATGCTGCATCCGCTGTTTCTGCAGCTACGCTTTTCAGATCGCTCTTCGGGTTCGCATTCCCACTGTTTGGAAGACAGATGTACGACAAGCTTGGGTACGGATGGGGTAACTCACTGATGGGCTTCATCGCACTGCCGTTGGGATTACTGTTTCCGCTGTTGATCTTCCGTTATGGTGAAGGGTGGAGGATTGCCGCGGAGAAGAGGATTGAGAAGGTTGAGGCTGGTCAACGTGCTTCTGCCGCAGCATCCGCTGCCAAGCATGCTGCGCATGAGGCGGAAAAGTCTGCCAGACATTAAATGGCTTTTTTCCTTCAGGGCTTCTTTTTCCAATATTTTCTTTTTCCTTTTTTTAGGCCATCTTCCTTTTTTTTTTTTTTTTCGTTTCATTTGTGGATATTTTTGGAAGGATTGGGATTATTGGATTTCTCGTGGATGGTGTTTAACATTTGATTTTTTTTTAACGAGCGGGTTGGGATATCTCTTGGTTTAGTGGTCAATGAGTTAGTACATATCTGGGAACTACATGCTGTAATTATATTAGCGGGGTTAATGGTTAGAGACTTATAGATTAAAAATAATGAAGGGCGTGGTTTGTCACTGGAAACTATGGTTTGATTATTACAAGTGTTTCTGAGCCTCAGAAAGACAACATGTTGCGAAACATCCAATCGATCAATTGTGGTTGTTGGAACATCTGTGTCACATAATAACAACCATGCTCGGACTGGGTTGAGCTGAGAAATACGGTGACCAGAGAAGTCGATGCTCGCCTACCATCATCGACTAGGCTTTCCGGATTGTTGCCCTGGTGTCGATTCAAGCTTAACGCACGCCAAGCAGCTTGGGGGCACGAACCACCGAACCAACGGCGTTCCAAAGGAGATTGTTGGTCTAAGCCGAATTGGTAAGACGTTCCCACCCGAGCGTTAGGACCCTTACAGATAGGGCTTAGTCTCGCGATGTTGTTTTGCGCCGCTGTCTAATTTCGGAGAAAGCTCGAAACGAAAGAGCTCCTTTTCGCACGTCCAGCTGTCACTTCCACTTCTGCTGTCCTCGATGACCAGCGAAACGATGCAGAGGTTGAGTGACATGTATGCATGGAATTACACATTGCTTTGCGCATTTGGCATTCGACGTGTTTGCGCCGGTGGGGGAAAAAGTACCGGGACAGCTCATGGTAGGTTAGATAAACGAGAAACTGCCGAGACGGAGAGTCGAGGGGGGTGGGAAACAACTGTTTGCGCGCCCACCCCCACAAACAACCGCCGGCGCCCGCGTTCATAACCTACTAGTAGTAGCCAAGGGGGAGCATTTCGGTTTCCTTTTTTAGGCCCATAAGTTACGATTGTGGTTACGGGCCAACGGTGTAACTGCAGTTTTTTTTCTTCTTCTGCTGCTTCTTCGTTTGCAACCGGCGCATGTTCCTACGCTGCTTAGCCCTCCCCCAAGCTTCCAGAACGCGGTCGATCATTTTCGCGCCCGGTTTCTCACCTCGTCTTTTCACTCACTTTCTCTGGTTCTTTCCTCTCTTTCACCTGGTTCTATCCTTTTTTTTTTTGTCTCTCTCTCTCGCTCTCAAAATCTTGCTACTCCAGTCGTTTGATACTGTATTTTTCTTTTTCTCTTGTTTTCTCGAGGATTCGGATCCAGCCTCTCTCCGCGTCTCCCCACCTCTCGTCCTCCACTCGTCATCGACCTGTGTTTTCGTGGTCTCCCTGCTGCACCGTACATACCATACCTACAGATACGATCTATTCAAACGCCCTTGGAATTTGCATCTTTTCTCGTTCAACCATCGATACAATTCCAGGTGCACATTCTATCTATGCAGCACAGGTACGAACCAGCAATAGCTCTTTTCTCCTTCTCCCCCTTCCCCTGTGAATCCACTCGACCTTCTAGGGGATGGAAACTAACAGGTTCGACCTCCTCGACCCCCAGCAGAAGGCGAGAATACAACATTGTGATACTGGGAGCTGGTAAGCAGACCCTTCGATCAATCGTCCAGTGATTCGGCTTTTATCCCATCTAGAATCATCTCGCTGACTGAACTCCTACAGGTGGTGTTGGAAAAAGCTGTCTCACAGGTTCATCTCCATCCCTCGTTTCTGTGGGGCTAGTCGCGTACCGGGGCTAAACGACTCGACCTGCAGCACAATTCGTCCACAATGAGTGGATAGAATCCTACGACCCTACCATAGAGGATTCCTACAGAAAGGTTATCGATGTGGATGTGAGTGATAGCCCCCCCCCCCCCCGGAACTCATACTCGACCTTGTTTCTACAGAAAGCTAATGTTGGATTCTTTTCTTTCCACAGGGCCGATCATGTATCCTTGAAATGTCAGTATAGCTTCGCCCATCCCAGAAAAACCTGCTCCCAACCCATAAATAGTTTTAGGAAAGGCTAATATGAAGCCCACCACTCCCGCGGCGAATTTTTTTACAGATTGGACACGGCAGGGACGGAACAATTTAGTTAGTAACCTTTTTGGGAACGGATTATCGACTTGGGGACCTTGAGACTAATCTAGTGCATCTTGCTCGTAAATAGCCGCCATGAGGTGAGAAGCTTCCCTCTGACCATCAATGAGTGCCTAGCTAACGTCATCTCAGGGAAATATACATGAAGACTGGTACCTGCTTGAGTTCCTGCCACCCCCGTTAGGGCCCCCTAACTAACAATCGTCATCGTACGTAGGCCAAGGCTTTCTACTCGTCTATTCAATAACAAGCCTCAGCACTTTGACGGAGCTCTCCGATCTTCGTGACCAAATCCTACGCATCAAAGAAGCCGAAACCGTGCCTATCGTGATCGTCGGTAACAAATCAGACCTCGAAGAAGACCGCGCTGTGCATCGCAACCGCGCCATCCACCTTTCGCAGAAGTGGGGTCGCGTACCGTTCTACGAGACATCAGCAAGGAAGCGACAAAATGTGGATGAGGTCTTTTTGGATCTATGTAGGCAAATGATGAGAGCGGATGCGAGTGCCGGCGGAGGGGGTGATGGGTATGGCAGATCGGAGAAGTCAGAGGGACGGAAGGGACGGAAGGGAGGATCAGGGAAGAAGGAGAAGGGGGGACGGTTTTGCGTTATTCTATAGATTGGGGGATTTTGGATTTTGGATTTTGGATTTTGGATTCTGGATTGAACTTGGGTTTATATTTGAGTTTGGATCTTTACTTTATTTTGCTGACGCCCGCCGGACATATTTTCCTTTTAAAGTTTTACCATTCGCCTTTCCCCTATTCCCGTTATCGGAGAAGCTGCTACAGTACTTCTCTTCTTTTTTATTTGAATTTGTTTTGTAAATACATTTTTCCTTCGGCGCCATATGGAAAAGAGAGGGATACTGTGCAAGGATGGGTAAAGGACAAGATCAGAGGGGCGCTGACTATAGGGGCTTTTTTTTATTGGCGATCACTGGCGTCGACTGTATTTGACTTGGGTTACCCAATTGTTTTTTGTTGTTTGGTTTGTCGCTTTGTATTAAGCCGAAGGTTGGGGAAATTTTGAGTCTTTTTTTTTTTTGTTGCACGCTGTGGGTGGAAACTGTCACTCTTATCAAGGATCTACTACGGGTGCTAAAAACACCATTGACCGAATTTCTTGTTCTTGGGACGTCCGTGGGCATGAGGTTACAAGTATATCATTGCAGGCGTGCGGCACAGTATCGAGGATGGTGCATGGAAATAGCCGGGGTAGAGTAGCGGACACTCGTGCGCTCTCGAACTCAGTCGAAATATGTTGATACTACCAACGTCACATCGCGTGGATATTCCCGCAATCTTGAACTTTGTCGGTAGTTGGGAGGCGTATGTGCCCACAACGACGTCGTTCATCTCAGATCAGAAGAGACCAGAGCGGAGGCACAGCGATTGATTGCAGAAGGCAATGATTTGATTAATTTCCTCATCTAGTGGAGCCTCAGATGGTTCTTGCACCCGTGCAGCGGCAGTGTGGCCAAGTTTGGGTCCCAGGAGTCTGGTCGACGGAAACGCTCGATTACTTGGGTTAGACACAGGTTACCCAGCTGGTTGGACACCCTACACCATACTACACTCCGCCATGGAAGCGAGATGAAGGAGTCATTTTTTCTTTTCTTTTCTTATGTGCGTGTGCGTGGTGTCTTGCGCTTAAACAGCATTCGGGCAAACTGGAGAGGAATTGAATTGAGTTGATTCAAAGCAAGACTTTAAAACTCCCTCTTCAGGGCGCGGATGGGTCTGAGCGGAAGAAGAAACGTGCCAAATTGGAGATGTCTTTGGAGAGAGAGAATGTTGCGGATGTGGGAATTAGGCATACGCGATTTTCGGATGACCGGATATATTCCCGGGCCCGTGGGAGTGATTACTGATGGTTTGGCAGAGTAGCAGAGCTTGTGCTTTTCGACCCGTCCGCATCGTGGGTTGTGATGGGGGAGGGCTAGGCCCATGTTCACGGTCTACGGGAGCGGCGAACAAGCTCTTTTCGCTTCCAAATACTTGCTACTTTCACCAGGTGCTGTGATACTGGTAAAATTTCAGGTCCCTTCGACTAGCCGGGGAGAAAAATGGTTTCAACAAACTTGGCTGATACAATGAATCCACGCCATCACCACTTTTCTTCACAAATATTAGTTCCTAGACATTTTTGCTTATCCCAGGGACCCATTTCGATCCGTGATGAGATTCTTCCACAAAATTCAGCTCACCTAGTATACTTCCCCCATTAAGGCTAAATAATTATCTGTCTCTGAATCCTTGACCTAGATTTCATCCTCTGAATTGTATCTCCATCAGACCGAAATTTGATGACCGCACTGGCCATGCCATTGGATCAACTCCATCGCTTGACAGGAGGATTTCTCTCCGTTAGTTTTTATCGAATGGGTCTAGGGCAGGCGTCGATATATCGTAGAGTTTATTATAACCCTATTCAAGGTAGAAGCTAGCTCCAATCCTAGTGTGGAGTCCTACTATTCCCTTTCCTGTGGGTTTAAAGTGGATAGTATTCGTCTAATGCAGCACATAGAACCCGTAGTTGATGGCCGAGGCTAGTCGTAGAGGGAAACCCGTAAGCTAGAGATGCCAAGAGTGGGATCCCTAAACGCGTATTAGTCGATATTCAGGTCATACTCTAAATACTAGCTGCAAGATGCGCTTACAGTGTTCCGCTTCATCACAAATCTCCTTACGGATAGGGCTGTGGGGTGGGTTCATCCCATCCGACGAACTGGTACAGTCACCTTTTTCTCTCAGGAGTGAAAAGGGTGGTGATCCTATTGTATCTTAGCAATGGATCTGTAGTTAAGGTCATATTACCTGTATGCCTTTGTCCCCATGGGGTAGAGTGACTGCAGGTTGCAGCTTTTGCCTAGGCATACATCTCCTGGTAAGTCCTTTAGCTGTGGTGGTCTACGCGATGTTGTGCTGCCTTCCCTCGGCGCACCGCCACAAATCGCTAGACAGCTAAGTATGATAGCATTCCAGCCCCTGAAAGGTGGTAGATATCTGCGCGAGGGGCCCACCATTCATCACTCGGCTGAGTGATATAGACTACCTCACTACTCTCCACTTCCGAGACTTTTCCCGAAGAAACTGGTCGACTGGACGATGATCCCTTTTCGAGAGATTGAGATTGAGATTTGGTGGCGTAATGAGAGTAAGACAACCAACTCAGGGATCCAAGCCAGATGGTGGCCGTGGCAATGGTTGCTGGGACAGTTTCATAGGCTTTAGAGCGAATGCGGAAGAAAATTATTATAGGGATGTCTTTCGATCTGATCACCCATTTGTCTTCATTTGTTTTAGAAGTAGATCAGTGCATCCGAGCCTCTATGTGTGCAGAGTGTCAGATACTGTGTGAATTGGAAAAAGAAATTACTAGAAAGCGTAATCACTGATTCCTGCATAACCCCTACTGTTTTAAGGGATACTTTCCTCCCATTATAATTTTATACCAACTAGTTCTGCGCAATCCACCCGTCAAGCAAAATGTTCTTATGGATGGGTAGGGTGATTAGCTGGCCGTCTTTGAGAAGTGAGGCACCTGGTGTATGTGGGCTCCTTGGCCTGGCAGAGTTTGCGGGTGGTGTATCGATCGATATCATGTGTTTTTTTTGGATCATAATTTCATTGATTTCTGGGTACAAGATTATCGCATGCAACGAAAGTTATGGCGTAATCGATATCATGTGTTGATTGCTCGTGTGGTATAGGTGGCTGGTTCGTTGGGTGCATCCAGTCATTCATTTAGGGGAATACATAGGAATACTTCACCAAATCGGGCGGGATGACCCCATCATCCCACTGCATTCTTCCATTAGGGCAGGTACGTATTAATTATGATAAGTACGAAATAATAGGCTGCATAGGGTACCTATATTCCGTTCAGGGAGTACTAAACAATGAAGGGATTTTTCGGGCGTTAACCAAACCATTTCCGGTGAGTTTCACTTCTATGGGTTTGCCTCTATCTTCTTGGATTGTAGTAATCTGTGGTAAAGCGTCCCGTCAATCTCGTCATTACTCAGCAACCCGTCCTTATAGACGGAATGCTGGGGTTGTGGCACGAACTAACTTACACACTCCAGTAGCTGGGTGAGGGGCATCAGTGTGTTGAATTTAGTGATAGAGGCTGTGTTTGCAGTGGCGGAAGCGGTAAAAAATCTCATTGAGCTTTCAGGGGATCTCGGTGCAGAGGTGTAGCTTGTTGATGGCAGTACCTTCCTCGGGAATCATGGCACCATTAAGATATCAGTACCATTTAATATGCATTCTTCAGCAAGGAGTGGATAATAAGGGACAAAAATGAGAAGGAGAGTGTCATCTATATGTTGTATCGCGGAGGTCTGGACGAAATGGTGGCAATTTCAAATTAAGTAGCGGATCTTCACCCAACCTCCAAAAGAAAGGATGGAGGCCAATAGGAAGGGAAGGAATAGGAGGCTAGCTGGCGGTAAAGATTGGTAGATGACACAGCTGTTAGAAATCCATCGCATGCTGCGACATCCATCGATTCGTGTCTTCAGATCTGGTAATGTAAGAGGAGGGATATTAAGGGCCGATGATGACGACGACGATTCCATTAAGTACATCCAACCACCTGGGTTATGGTCGATATTAGGGGCTGGAAGATGAGTAAAATCTCATGGTTACGCATTGTTAAGCGGCTTTGACCTTCTTAAGGTTACCGGTGGCCACGGCTAAGAAATCGGTGTATGTATATGCAAGCTTCTGCCGGATGCAGCGGGATCGGAGGCGGGACCGAACAGGAAGGAAATGGTATCGATTGGGACTATAGAAGGATGATCTCTCTCTCTCGAAGTACCTTCAAGCCCTTGGTGGTCTGAAATTCATCTAGTAGTCAGAGAACCTGGTAAAGTAGTGATGTCGTTGTCCTTGCCGAAGGGAGTATCGAGAGACTGGTTGGTACTGTGCCGAGTGATCAGTAATGATCCATGTATATATTCTTGTTTCTGGGATAATATATATCCCATACCCAGTCACAATTCTTACCAGCATTGGCGTATAATACTGACATAAGTCGGGTGGTTGCTTATGGCTTCCTGAGCGTGACGATTACTTTGAGCTGGCTGATAGGATCTTTTGATGCAAGATATGGATTTCAGAGAATTCCGTCCTACTTTCATAATAAAATGAAATTGTGATCGACGGCTTATAGACCACTGTTTTATTGTTTACTCATGTCGTAACTGCCAGTCATCAACTCAGTTTCCGATTCGAATCCAGCATAGTTGTGGGCGCGGTGCAGGCTCGAAGGGCCTGAAAATGATGTGGGGGTGATGTGCAATAATTTTGTGGCAATCTAGGTCCAGAAATTGCAAAGAGTTGGAGTAGTTGGGGTTGCGGATTTCCTATACCCACGGCTCCTTTTCTGGGTGAAAGTATCGTTTTATTCTAAGACTTGGGTTTGCTGGTATTGGATTATTATTCACAATAGATCTCATGACGTCACTTTCATAATATTTTACATCCTGAAAATCCCAAACTTACTACTCTTCTCCTCCACGCTCCCTCCCAGAGCTGCTCTCAGCCCCAGGCCTAATACCTTCCTTGTGTCTTCCGGTGGGATCACCCCGTCATCCCATAGCCGCGCAGAGGAGAATGTGGCTTCACTTTCATTATCTATACGGTCTTTCAGCTCAGGATCAACGGTTTTCCCAACCGTTGCCATGACGGAAGAAAGCTGCTCAGAACCCATTACCTATAGTTGGTCGTCAGTCAAGTTCACAGGACAGAAGGAAATTCTTGCCCGATATGTAGGTGGAGAGAAAGAAGAACGCACACCAATCTTTGCATTTGGCCACATCCACAGAAACCGTGGCGAATACGCCCTTCCACACATGCCGTAATTCCCCGCCCCATAGCTCGCGCCCACCACAACCGTAAATTTGGGAACATCGGCGCAACTTACGGCATTCACAAGCTTTGCGCCGTTTTTTGCGATACCGCCAGCTTCTGCGTCCTTGCCAACCATGAACCCACTGATATTCTGCAAGAATACCAAAGGGATGTTGCGTTGCGCACACAGTTGGATGAAGTGTGTACCTTTCAGTGCAGACTCGGAGAAGAGGATACCATTATTACCAACGATACCAACGGGGTAACCGTGGATGCGGGCGAAGCCTAGTTACAGGGTTAGGGATAGTGAGTGATGGGTTATGATGGAAACTACCTGTGACTAGCGTTGTGCCGTAGTTGGCTTTGAATTCGGAGAACTCGCTCCCATCTACTATTCTAGCAATAATCTCGTGCACATCAACTTGTTTCCTTAGGTTTGTCCCCACAATGCCGTTTAGCTCTTTTAGGTCATATAATGGTTCCTTGACCCCTTCTGCTTTGGTGGGGGCAATCGATTCTGGCCAATTGAGGTTCGCAACGCAACGGCGGGCGAGTACGAGGGCGTGCGCATCATTAACAGCAAGGTAGTCTGTCACACCAGAGATCTTGGAGTGGAGTTCACCACCACCGAGTTCTTCTGCTGTTACGACTTCGCCAGTTGCAGCTTTGACAAGGGGTGGCCCGGCAAGGAAGATTGTTCCAGAGTTTTGAACAATGATGGATTCGTCAGACATGGAGGGGACATAGGCACCACTAGAACATACGGTTTTAACCATAACCCCGTAAAATAGAAGTGTCCATGAAATAGAATCACTTACCCTGCTGTACAAGGTCCCATAACTACGGAAAGCTGAGGGATTCCCTGAGATGACACTGCTTCCTGTCAGTCTGGGGTTTCCTTATCCATTTCGTTGAAAACTCACTTCTAGCCTGGTTGTAGAAAATCCTCCCAAAATGTTCCCGGTCTGGGAATACATCGGCCTGGTGCGGAAGGTTCGCTCCACCAGAATCTACCAAGTAGATGCACGGTAGCCTATTTTCAAGCGCAACGGCTTGGGCACGAATATGCTTCTTAACGGTAATTGGGTAATAGGTTCCGCCTTTGCACCTGTGAAAATTGAGGATTTAGCTGGAAGTCAATTGATCTCGATCACCGAATTCGGGGGTGTCAACCACGGCTAAGAGAGGAAGGGCACTCACGTGCTATCATTGGCAACGATCATGCATTCAACCCCAGAAACCCTACCGATCCCAGTAACGATTCCGCCAGCAGGTATGTCTTCCCCAGGATATAGCTTATACCCCGCCAAAGGTGACAATTCCAAGAACACAGATCCTGGGTCCAAGAGAGCTGTTATTCGGCTTTTGTGCCAATGTAAGCTCCAGTTCTCGACCTTAAAAGTAGAAATGGTTCTCACTCTCTAGGCAACATCTTGTTCCTGGCCAGATGTTTTCCACGGGCTTTCTCAGGACCCCCGAGAGCTATCTTTTGATGCAGGCTCCGCAGCGATGCCATAATTTCGGACATTTGCTCGACATTCTGCTTGTAGTCTAGAGACGAGGTATCGATTACTGTGGGTAGCACGGAAACGGCCTTTTCGAAATGTGCGTGGGAGTGGGCTGAGATAGCTCGTCGGAGCAGAGGAGTGGACAAAGGGATATGCCGAGGTATGCGAACCAGGGAAGCTCTAAATCGATGGAGGGGCAGCATTGAGAGCTGTAGATGGTGATAGAGGGCGGCTATTACGAATTAGAGAGACGGAGAAGTATTAGAGGGGATGGAGAAGTACCTACAGAGCTGAGGATAGGCGAGAGGGAGAAACTCCAAGAGTTGTGGGGGTTTCTGTTCTTTCCCGACGATAACCGCAGCCTCGTGACGACACTGCATACAAGTCTCATTCCTTCCTAATCCGTAAAGTAGAAATACTCGAATCCTTCTCTTCTCCTCTGCATCTTCTCTAATTCACTGTTAATTACTTGATATCCCTGCTGTCATGTCGTCCTTTTCTATATTATCCCGTTCGCTGCTTTCTCGAAAAACTCTCCCCATTGCCTTCTCCAGGCCACTGCTATGCTCCCGATTCGTCTCCACAAAACATACCCCTAACTTCAAGCCCCCAACCTCCGAAGATCTCGTTGAGCTACGAGAGAGGGTTCGCGAGTTTACAAGTAGGCCCTCCGTCCTTCTCTCTTTTGTTTGTCCCATACTTCATAAATGAGTAGCTAATACCCCTCTAGAACGTGAAATCCCCGAGGAATTCGCCGCTTCCGTTGATAAAACCAATGCCTTCCCAAATGAAATGTGGGGTAAGCTCGGCTCGGCGGGCTTCCTCGGCATCACGGCAGAAGAGGAATATGGTGGGCTAGAACTCGGCTACCAGGCGCATTGCGTTGTCATGGAAGAGTTATCTAGAGCCTCCGGAAGTATAGGACTTTCCTATGCGGCGCACTCACAGTTATGCGTAAATCAACTCACACTGAATGGAACCGCGGAGCAGAAGGAACGATTCCTCCCGGGGCTGATATCTGGAGGGAAGGTTGGTGCTCTGGCCATGAGTGAGCACTCTGCCGGCAGTGATGTGGTGAGCATGAAGAGCACTTGCAAAAAAGTGGACGGAGGTTGGCTTCTAAATGGAACTAAGATGTGGATTACAAACGTAAGTTTAACCCTATTATCGTTGTAATTGGCCGTAAATAATCCTTCCCAGGGCCCAGACGCGGACGTGGTTGTTGTCTACGCCAAATCTGAACCCACAAAAGGCTCCAAGGGCATAACCGCCATGGTCGTCGAGAAAGGAATGAAGGGTTTCTCCTGTGCACGCAAACTTGACAAACTCGGCATGCGGGGTTCCAACACTGGTGAGCTCATCTTCGAGGATGTGTTTGTTCCTTTCGAGAACCAACTCGGTGAAACAAATCGTGGTGTCAAGGTTCTCATGGAAGGACTTGATCTGGAACGTCTTGTACTCTCTGCTGGGCCTGTTGGGTATATTTCCCTCATATTGCCATTAGTGAGATCTCACTAACACTCACAGCATCATGCAAGCCTGCCTCGACGTAACCCTCCCTTACGTGCACCAGCGGAAGCAGTTTGGCGTTCCTATTGCCCACAACCAGCTCATCCAAGCCAAGCTGACTGACATGCACACGAAACTGTCTGCTGCGCGTGCTTACACATACACTACAGCACGTACCGTTGATGAAGGTACAATAGAGACAAAGGACTGTGCCGGAGCGATCTTGTTTGCAAGTGATCGTGCGACGGAGTGCGCGCTGGATGCAATCCAGTGCTTGGGTGGAAATGGGTACATTAACGAGCTCCCAGCAGGGAGACTGCTGAGGGACGCGAAGCTGTATGAGATTGGTGCAGGTACAACACAGGTTAGGCAGATTGTAGTAGGAAGGGCCTTTAATAAGGAGTATGCGGATCAGGTGATCTAGAGATGTGTATATGGCTGGGGAGAGTATTGTTTACATGACAATTATAAGCCCTTTTGTCCCCAGTGTGGTCATGTAGGTTTTTCGTATTTAATTGTAGATAGATATTTATTCGCTTGCTAAAGATCGCAGTAAACGAAGCAAACGGGCACATAATACCAAATAAGACGAAGCGTATACCCCGAAACTCGTGTGTTTCATCAAGAATCTGTGCCTGCTCCTACTCAATCCTTTTAAGATGCGTGTAGTTATGAGCTTAATCAAGGGAAATCTAAGGCTTGTGGTATCTGACCAGAAGTCACCAAGCAAGAGTTCCGATAAAGTAAAAATATGGGGGAAAGGTTCTGGATAGGGCAGTGAGCCCGCCGCAAGAGCAACAAGCATAAATTAAGGATAAATGTTGGTAACTTAGACTTGTAGTAAAGGTAAAGTAAGGTAAACCAATCTTATGCGAGCCTTTCCTTTGGGGATAAAAGCCGAGTGATTACTCGTGATGAATGTCAAAGGAACAAATTAGACTATTGTTGGAGGCGGACGCTGGATAAAACCTATAAATACCAGTAGTCGGGAGGATGGCTGATGAGGCCCTGTTATCGGAATGGCTTTGTAGTTAATCTATTTATAATTTTCCATCTCAGAACGGGTTTTTGACAACTACATCTTAACACCCCGAAGGGCTAAATCCCAATGGGATACAAATAACAAGGGGATCTTAGACAGTACCACTAATGATACTAGGCAGGTTCTTGACAGCGGATTAATACTGTGTACTATTAATACAGACTCCTTATTATGCTCGGGAGTGTGTGTAGGGAGCGGTAGGGATAAGGAATGAACCACTGGGGTAGACCATTTTTCCCGTAATTTTTTTGATTCATTGTACCAACCTTATTCACACACTAGTTTTTTTATTTTTTAAAAACCAAACTTATTCTACCACCCATTCCTCCCCCTTTTTTTGTGATCAAGAGATTATTAGGATAAAGCGGACGAGGAAGAAAAAAAATCACCAAGAGGAAAGTAAAAGGATTTGCAGATGAGACGGTAGCGGATAAGAAAAGAAAAGAAAAGCATAAAAGCCCAATTTGAATCAGAGAGAGATCCACGCATACTTCTTCAAAGCATCTCTACCCTCCGCCACCCTGTAACACCGGTGCTTATGATTTAAAGGATCATTTCTTCGTCCTCCTCCACGACTGCCGGTGCCACTGCAGCCACCGCCGAAACATCCCCAGTTGCAGCCGGCGCAGTTTCAGCTCCCGCCTCCGCGAAGTAATTATTCATCTCTTCGTCCAACTCCTCAACCGTCTTCCTACTCCTTGCACCGCCCGAACCCCTATTCTCGCCTCCCCTTCTTCCGCCGCCATTCCCTCCGCCGCCCCCACCTCCACCACCACTCCTTGCACCTCCATCGCGTCCATTTCTGTTTCTTTCTCCACCCCGTATTGGCTCATCCGCGCTGCGTCGTTCACGTCGCCTTTCGGGCGGGACATAGCGGTCAATGCCGGGTGGGGTTGGACGGCGCGTCGGGTCGCGGCGATTATCGGGGCCTGGAGAGGACTTGGCATCACGACGCCCGGAGCCACCGCGCCGCATGGGTTCGCTGGCAGAGCGTTCCTCGGAGGGGGCTTTGATGCGGTCGAAGAGGGATTTGGAGGAGGTGGGGGTTTTGATGAATGTGAGGCGAATGGGTTGGCCTAGATGGGAAGTGTTAGGATCAGGCTTTTGGGGTGGGAGGGAAGGGTGGACCATTTGCGTTCGCGCCGTTGAATTCCTGCACGGCGCGCTTGGCGTCTTCTTCACGCTCGTAAATTACGAATGCTACGCCTTCTGAGCGGCCGGCGCGGTCGTACATTAAGTCGAGTTTTGAGACGGGTCCTTGACGTTCAAATAGACCCTATTTTTGCCTGTTAGCTACTATGCTAGGGGGGATATTGGCGCAGGAGGGGAGTATACTAGAAGTTCTTCGTGCCCAAGTTCGTAGTGTATATTCTCCACCTTCAATTTTCCTGCGCCGGGGGGTCTACATATACCACATTAAAGCCTATCTAGATGATTGAAAAGAGACCCAAAACTCACACGAAGGAGGTCTGTGATGACAGACGAGCGTCCGCCGATCCGCCGCGTTTGAACACCTCGCCGCTGGAAGCATCGCCTTCGTATTTATCGTGTACCCATGCGCTGTTTCTGGTCTGTTAGTTCTCCCTGGCCCAACAACAAAGCAGATTGAGACGAAAACGGGGACCAACAGGGAATCACTGTAGCCTCGCGGATTGCCAGTCTGTCAATTCCAAAGGACGAAAGAGACGTAATGTTAGCCAGGTTGAATCTTGAATTATTATATCATGCGAACGGATGGTAGTGTAAGATATAGCGTATATATAAAATATATTGTGCTTCCGTTAGTCCTCTCCTGGCCCGTACGGTGTTTCTTCGTTCGTATATTATTATTGAGTTTAATATTTTCCGAGCGAAGAAGCAGGGGGAGATAGGAGTACTAAGATGTATCATAGGAGGACACGCAGCACAGGGAGGAGAGGAGGAGGAGGAGGAGGAGGAGGAGGAGGAGGAGGAGATGTATGAGGAGGAGCAGGAGGAGGAGGAGGGTTCAAAGGAGGAGGTGGTGGTAACACGCCTGTGGCTAGAGACATTACGATAGCACGTTAGTTTTTTCTTGTGTTCGATATGATTGACGGTGATATTGCCATGAATGGACGTGTGATGTGGTGTGATGTAGGTGTAGAGAAGGTATGTGTAGAAAGGCGTGGGGAAGACTTACCTTTCTGACGCCGCCCCGACGATCAGTTCTACGGCGGTTTCTGTTTCCGTTTCCGTTTCCGCCACCGCTGTTGCTGCTTCCACGCTTCTGCTATCGTCGTTCGTCGTGTATCAGTTTATCGACCTTCTTTTTAGATTCTGGCGATGGGTGGCCGGGGGGCTGAGGAAGAAGGGATTACCGAGCGCTCTCTAACGACGTCGTCCAGAGCTCTATCCATAGCGTTGGATAGGAGAGGGTGTCTTAAGCGATTATGAAGAGAATAGGAAGGCGAAAGAAAGCGATAAGCTAGATCAGAGAAGAAAGGGATCGTGTAGCAAAGCAAAGGGCAAGGGAGATGGGGAGTAGAGAAGGAGAGTTGGGGGAGAGACAGAGACAGATCACCAAAGCCCCAAGCCTTCTCTTCTCCCAGACAGACACAGACAGATCAATCGCATCTGCCAAGAACGGCTGAAGGCAACCACAGCCGCCGCAGCTTCATGGGAACTCACTCGCTGCACCGCACTGGATGCGGCCGTCCAAAGAGATGAGCCAGACTCCTCATCAGCGCAACCAATCGTCCGGTCCGACCAAAAACTGGATAGGACGGACTGGACTAGCTTGGCGCAGTCTGGTCCTAGTCGACTAGTTAGAGACTGAATCATTTTTTCGGAGGCTCAAGTCACAACCCGCTTTTTTGCTTCAGGGGATAGAGCAACTGAGGTAGAAGTTATAACGAGGCTTGGCGGCCTTGGTTAACAAACCAGTCTCTATTTTGTAGAAAAATGCTTGATTTGTTACTCAAACTTTGCTATACCCTCTATCCTCTACCCCTCTACTATAATATAGTTTTTTTCTTTGCTTGAAGCTGGGTTTAAACAATACTGTATTCAGGTTTCTTGGCAGTCCGTCTATTTTTTGGACGGACTGGCTTGGAAAAAAAGACTGCATACTTGGCAGTCCAGACGGTCTAGCTTGGCTACAGTCGACTGCGGTCGACTGTAGTCGGACCAGACGGTTGGTCTCGCTGCTCCTCATGCATCTGCTGAGGACACGGGCCATTTCTTGTTTCGCTCGCCGCAGCCAACAGCCAACAGCACCACCCTTCTTTGTTTCCTCGCCTGTAATAATAATCTACTCACTCAATACATGTAGCTCCCGGTTGGTTTTTAGGTACTCATGCGTTGCAATAACAACTCGTACTACAAAAGGTAAACAAAAAAAAAACAAAAGAAACAAAAAAGATAATATTCGCGCAATGTCCTCTCGCTTAATAAAACACTCTCTTCATGTGACAATCTCAGTGTAGTTCGCTGGAAATTGTCCTTTTCTCCCATTCAACTCACCTTCCCACCAATCTGCGAAAAATGAAGTTGATTAGCATTCCACTCTTCGTCCAAGTCCACGCTATTACGGAGAGGGTAAATACCATCAGTGCTCTCCGTCATCTTAACCACCAAAATCTTTTCTCCCTCCTTGAAACTTAAATCCCCGCTATCCTGCCCACTAAACGTAAACAGTGCTCTCACCCATGTTTCCTTCTTCTTTGCTCCTATCTTCTTTGGCGGTGGCGGTGGCGGTGGCTTCTTCTTCCCCGCAATTCCCGCTAACGCACTCGACCCATTCGAAACCGTTGAAATGGACGAAACTGCACTTTTAAAGCTCGACGTACTCGTCCCTGTCACGCTCCGCGACATTGGAGGTTTTGGTGCATTACCACTCCAATTATTCGCTCCAGTTGCGGGGTAATTGCCCGCTGAGAGCGTGCGCTCGATGCTTGCCTGGTTGTTACGAATTGCAGCGAGTCGGTCATCGAGCTCGCTGCTGTTTGAACCTGCGGACTTGGCACGAATGTTCGCAAGCCGGTCATTGAGCTCGCTTCCGTTCGGAGACCCAGCGGAGCGGCGCCGTCCGGTATCTGACCTCTGGCTCGGCGAGAGGTAGCTCGCTGCTTGTGTTTCTGCTGCTTTCTGTGCGTGTTTCTGTGCAACTCCGGCCAAGGGCGTTGCGCTACCGTAGGAACGAGACTTGTGGATGGATCTGTAGTCCTCCGGTGGTTTGTCATCTGTGGAGTTGTTGCGACGAGGGTCGTTCATGCCGGGCCGCGGTCCAGGAAGAGGTGGTGGAGGTGATTCATCCCGTACGCTCATGCGTCCCTCATGGGATCGAACAGAAAGATTGGAGTTAGAAGCGCGAGAGCGGATACTCGGCCTGCTCGGGGGAGCCGCAGGAGGTTCATCACGGTCTCTGGAGAATTTACTCCCGATCCTCCCGCCAATACTGGGTCTCTCTGTAGTTGGGCTCCTACCTCCTGCACTTCTAGGAGGATTGGCTGGGGGTGGCGGCGGCGGCGGTTTATTCCCGCGCCCGATCCGGGGAATGAAGGATTTCTCCTGAACAATGACATTCATGGGGAGCGTTATAGCTTTGCCACGCGCGATAGACACAATTTCGGATTCAAGCTGTTGCTGAACGGGGAGGAAGAGATCTTCCCATTCGGAGATGACGACTTCGCCTTCAGGGTCCGTGAAGGAGTGGTTTTGTGCATATTCATAAATAGCGCTATAAGTGTTTTGTAGCAGTGTATATTGGGTCTGCACAATGAATTCGACGATGCAGGGGAGGAACTCGAATATTTTCGCAAGGAGGTCGGGGACCCATTCTTTTATGTGGTTGTCGGCATTTTCGTATGCCTAATGAGGTGAGCTATGTCAGCTAGTGCTTCCAGAGAAGAGAGCTGTAGTTCATATACATTCTTTGCCTTTTCCAGGTCTAGATCAGCTTTAGAGAGGGCAGAGTAGTCTCTGCACAAGTTGGTCAAGTTCCGTTAGTTTTGCTTTGTTGGCAAGTACAAGACAGCCTCACCTGTCCGACTTATTTTTCTTCGCTCGCGAGTTCTCAACTTGCTTATTGAAACGCTCGTAGTCTAATTTCTTATTCTCCCGTTTATCAATCGCCTTTTTTATTGGTTTCAGTGCTGCCTGTTTTCTGGATCAGCGCCATTTATTCCCCATCCACATTTCTCCATTTCCACCCTATGCGCTCTCTTGCCACAGCCTTCTCCACTTCCCTCCTCCAGGTGCTCGAGGAAAACTCACTTTGGCTTCTGATAGCCTCATGATGAGTAGCTGATCCACCTTTTCAATCTCCTCCATCATATCGGCTTTTAAATCGTTCTGGGCAGCATGCAGCTTCGCAACCCGGCGGAGAGTCTCTCTGGGAGTTTCCAAAGGCGTGATTTCAGAATCGCCAGGCATTGGGATAGTCTTGTAGACGTCGTGAAAGGAGTCGGTGAGGTTGACTTGGTTGATCAAGATGTCGGACCAGCCGTCGCGCCAGTTTTTGGTGTGCTCTATTAGCTGTTTTCAGGGGAGGGAAGTCTCAGCATTTTAGTTCCTCTTATTTATATTTCCTAATTTTGGGCTCATATGATTTATTTCTCTCCGTTGAGATGTGGGAGTCGGACCTTAGCAAGGACTGTCTCAGCGTCGTTGACTTCCTTGATTATCATGGCCACGCTGGCCTAATATCGCGCAGGGAGATGCTCGTCAGTCTTGGATTTGGAACGGAGAAATTCAGCTAGAAACCAGTATATAGTACCTGGGAGCTAGCTGGGGAGTACTTACATCGTCTGCTGACCTCTTTCCCATCTTGCCTATCTGGCGGTGAATAGTGGTCGTCATTGTTGCTATGGAGATGTTGTTTCATGTCCCAGCGGGGAGCTACAGGAATAAACGCGTGGATTCAGAAGAGAAGCTGTAAATAGCTGGTTCCTGGTGATGATGGTGGTGGAGGTGATGAGGATCAATGGAGGATCTTATGGTTGCAGCTACATATGTGTGGGGATGGATAAACCGGCCGTTTGGTGCAGTGGGGGGGAGCAATCCTAGTTGCTAAAATGATGCAGTTGCAGGCTCTGCACGGAGGTGGTTTTGGGGCTCCTTTCGGTTTCAGCCTCGTCGTCGTGCCTTACCAAGAAATTGTCTGTTCATCTGCCCGTCTGTCCAAGTTCCTTCTGCTTTCTTTCATTTTGCAATGGCTGATCCGTCTGCTGAATTGCCTGTTTTGGCATAAAACCTCCGCATCTTTACTGTTTTGGCTGTATTGATGACTCAAATTCCTGCATCCGATATGGGAGTGCATAGTAGGTCCGGTGGGAAACCCTATGCCGCGTAATTGCCTACTAGTGGTTTCTATTTGCATCCGCATTTTTGTGTGCCGTAGATTCACTTTTCTCTACTACCAATTGACCTAGGGGGGAGGGAGGGGCCCTATCCTCAATCCGAGTGTAAGAGGCGAAGATGAGAGCAGGAATTGAAGCTTAACTTGAAGTTCTGCTACAAATTGATATTCTTCACAAGCTCTCGGGTAGGGAGTAGCTACATCTGGTATCGTGAAGCCTCTACATTGACTCCCAAGCCCTGGTTGAAAAAGGATACATGTATGTATCCGAATCGGTGAATGTGCCGGTTACTGGGATTAGTGACTCAGGTAGTGAAAGCTTGGCTTCACTGCTTGGCTGGAGATTGATGGTGGGTTATTAAGGCGGAGACGAGCGACATTTCCATGTGCAAATCATTCTAAGCTTCAACTTATTGAAAACCTCAAAAAACTACAGGAAGAAAGAAAGGCGTACAATCAAATTTCTGCTGGTGGGGAGGCTCGAGTGTTCATATTCACCTGTCAGGCGTCCATAGCTATCAACGGATCTAGAATCAACTTCAGCTTGCCCCGCGATAACCCCACCATCACCACATCTACTTCGTTGCCATCCCATCAACCCATCATGGTCCAGGAGGAAGATTTTCTTAGACGTCCTATATACGGTATGTTCTTCCTCTTTGCTCTTTACCTTGCTTCAGGCGCCAAACAGGTACTAACACCATACAAATAGTCTATGACATCCCCTCCACTCTCCTTCAAACTTTTACTCCCCGAGCAGACACACCAATCAACCCCACTGAGTCTCTTGACACCCCCGAGCCTGTCGTTCACGATGCTGAAGCTACTGCAACATCCTGCACTCTCTGCAGTGTTGGTAGTAAAACGGTAGCCGACCAGCGCGCCCATGCCCGCTCTGATGTCCACCGTTTCAACCTTAAGCGCAAAATCCGAGGCGAAGCCGTAGTCTCGGAGGCTGAGTTTGAGGGTATGCTGGAGGGCTTGAATGAGAGTATATCTGGCTCCGACAGCTCAAGTGACGAGTCAGTTGATGGGTCTGCAGACCCACTTGCAACACTGCTAAAGAAGAATGCTGTTCTCTCATCCCCCGAGAATGAACCACAAGGCCAACTCTCAAAGAAGGGCGCTGGGAAGGCACCGTTGATATGGTTTACCTCACCGCTTCTACCGCCATCAACCTCACTGGGAGTTTACCGCGCTCTCTTCTCCAATGCTGAACAGGCTGATGCCTCTTACCTCACCGCGTTGCACTCAAAACAGCTTGGTACCCACACTAAGGGAAAAGAGCCACACATATTCCTATGCATGATCGGCGGTGGACATTTCGCGGCCATGGTTGTATCTCTCGCCCCAAAAGTCTCCAAACGTCACACTACTGGTGTTGACGAACGACAAGCCGCAGTAATAGTGCATAAGACGTTCCACCGATATACTACACGACGGAAGCAAGGTGGCGCACAATCGTCCAACGACGCTTCCAAGGGGGCTGCACACTCCGCAGGTTCATCACTGAGGAGGTATAATGAACAAGCTTTGATAGCGGAGATTAGAGAATTACTGGCTGGATGGAGGGAGTATCTAGGTACCGCAGAGCTCCTTTTCATTAGAGCCGCGGGAACAGCAAATCAGAGGACTCTGTTTGGGTATGAGGGAGCGCCGATTAAGAGTAACGATCCGCGTATTCGTGGGTTCCCGTTCTCGACAAGGAGGGCAACACAAAGCGAGCTTACGAGGTGCTTTGTGGAGCTCACGAGAATGAAGACTTCACGAATCGATGAGGCCTCTCTCGCAGCTCTGGACGCAAAAACAAGCGAAACTCCTGTCGCTAAACCACCGAAACCTGCGCCACCGAAGCTATCAAAAGAAGAGGAGGCACAGATTCTCCACAGCACACAACTAACTGCCCTCATACGCCGCTCAAAAGCTCCCGCGGTACTATCTTACCTCACATCTAATCACCTCTCACCGGACTATACCTTCACCCCACCTACCCACCATACACCAACACTTCTCCACCTTGCCGCCTCATCTAATTCTCCTGCTGTTGTCCTAGCCCTCTTAACTAAAGCCGGCGCAAACCCAACACTCATAACGCCGGAACAGCCTAAACCCCCTTTCGATCTTTGTGGCGACCGTGCAACTCGTGACGCATTCCGACTAGCACGTACAGAGCTTGGTGAAGTGCGCTGGGACTGGGCGGTAGCCCATATCCCACCAGGGCTCACAAAGAAGCAGGTAGATGAACGAGAGAGACGGGAGAGGGATGAAGGAAATAAAGAGGAGAAGGAGAGGCGGGAGAAAGAGGTGAAAAGACTGAAAGAGGAGGAAGCGGAGCGAAGGGCAGTAAGTACAAAACAGGGGGGACGGGGAGGAAGAAATTTGGGTGCCAATGTACAGATGTCGTTGGGGAGGAAAGAAGAAGAGGAACGAGGGTTAACGCCAGAGGCAAGGATGAGATTGGAGAGGGAGCGGAGGGCGAGGGCTGCGGAGGAGAGGATTAAGAGATTTCAAGGAGGGCAATAGTGTGGTGTAAGATCTTTAGACGTGTGCTTCTTGGGTGTTAGGGTTGGGACTGAAGTGGAGGACCGGGAAATTTTATCGAGTGATAGATTGTGATGTTTCCTTCACAAACCACAAAGGCTGCCTTAATGATAATGAAAATAGTATGGATCCATGAACTATCGATGAGAAACAAGGATATTCACTCTAGGCCTAACCCATCTTTACTGCCGAGGAAGGATGCTGCAATTGGTTGTGGCATGGACCAACTTTTGCTATAGTTTTTGCCTTGCTCGAGAATCACCGTCTACATGCTCGGATTGTGATCTATATTGTTATGTAATTAAGTTCCTCGGGGATCTAATGCTAAACTGATTTTTTTGTTTGGTGTGTTTATGTGTCCGCATATCACTTACGGTCATGTATCACAAAATCTCACTCGAGTGAATAAACTACTCATTGTTGAAGGAGCCTCCTAATATAAGACTACTCGGGCGTGGCTTCGGGGTATAGGGATTAGTGAGAGACAGGCGTCTGAGACCAATTCATTAAGTACATCAAACCACCTAACCATCATGACAACGGGGCCGTAGCTAGTTTTCCCCATTCTATTTACCAGGGCGCAGACTTGTGGGAGATGTTGCGTATAGGTTCGTGATTCTATGGTATATGTGGGTAATTTTGTGGACGAGAGTATTACAGCTAGGAAACGACTCTAATTGTATCGAGAATGTACGCCCCTGGTTTTAGTTATGAAGTAATAGTATGCTCAGGGTTAATATATACGTGTCTAGGTTTAAGCTCGTTGTTAAAATCTCCCCATAACCACATTCTTTTTATCACAGACTTCCCTGTTGTGTGAACAACTATTTGTCCACTCCACAGATTTGTTTCTCACGTAACTAGGATCAAACACGAACTCTAGGATTCTCCTATCCCTTGTGAAATGAAGATTTTCACTCCTTTAATGCTTCTCATGCGTGTTACGTTTGTCTTTGCAGTCTCGCAGATAATCTCACCAGGGTTTTTGATAGCCCCGGCAGCACACGTTCCTCAACAGTGTCTGGAGGAGAATAGCCAAACATGCGACGCCTACGACTTTCCTCTTACTGCCGATATCGTATTGGCTACTAGGCACTTCGCCGAACTCTCCTTGAGTCCCCGTCAGCTTCGTGAGAACCACAAAAACGAGAACGAAAGATCAAGATGTACTCCTAGAGCGATCTGCTATGAAAGGAGAAACTGGATGCTGTGTGGATGGCTAGAGATATTGCTGCAGCAGTGTTTTGTCCCATTGCTGGATGTCGATCAGAGAGACAAGACGTATATCCGGGTTACGAAGGACGAAGCGGCTTATTTGGGGGTGAAGTCGCTTTTGGCGAGAGCGAGAAGGGAGGCGAGACATACTCTAACGATGGGTTGGTGATTGTGTGTGATTGTGTGTCTGTGTCTTTGGCCTTTGGGGTGTGAGGAGTTTCCGTTCGTTTTAGTTGGGCCTGGAGCTTTTTTGTGTAGTCTCGTGCCCAGCCCCACTATGCCTACGGTACGCAGCAAGCTGCATGTATGGGGCTGGGCACGAGACTATTTTTTGTGCAGTCCCACATGCAGTCCTATGTGTTTTGTATGTGTAGCCATGATGAATGTACACACCTAAGAGATACAGTCTTTGATCCTTAACTCTGGGCCTAGTGTCGAAGCTGAAAATCCTAGTGCGATTTTGTGTGGATATAAGCATCCATCTAGTTCAACAATATCTTGTGAGAATATTTGATAAATTTAGAAAATCTAACGAGGGTATTGCGTTGAATTCCAGACGCTTAATAAGGCCGGATCTGGATATGTATAGGAGAGTGTTCTTGTTGCATAATAGCTTATCACGACTAAAGACCATGAGTCTCAAGAAACGTTTCCTTGCCAGATTTAACCACTAGGTTGATGGATCCAACCTAGAAACCCACTACTTGATTCCCAAGACTTGATAACTAACAAAGAGCACGCCATTTCCATAATATGTATCTAAAATCAGAGACCAACCGCACCAGAATATAAAGTATCGTGTCAAAATAATACAAATAAAAGAGGAAAAAAAGAAACCAAAACCGAATGATTCCCACAGAATAAAAACGTCCAATCCTAACTAATACTAGACTCATGGTATCATGACAATCTCGTACCCTAGAAGCACCTCCGTGCTTACACCTTCCCAACCTCGATTGCCTGCAGTCGATATCATGTACTGGCAGGTTGTATCGACGTCTGTGCGGCGTTAGTATCGTAATGATAGGGATTGGGGAGGGAAAAGGTGGCGAACATAGAGAGGAAATAACACCGCCGTGATGCCCAGGGATGATCAAGAACGGCACAGTTGATTTTGTGCCCTGATCAGAGAGATCATAAAGTCGGAGATTGTCAAAAGATGCACTGGGTTTACGTTAACATCCGTCCTTAAAAAGAATAGGAGAGACTGCAACCCACCAGATCAAGTGCTTCCCGTTTGGCATAGCCCACACTGCACTAACCGGCCCACTTCCCAAGGGAAACTTCATTGTCCTCATAGGTTCTTGAATTCCCTTATGCACACTAAATTCCTCAACTGTTCCGTTCCTTCGACCCACATACACGAAATTCCCGTCTGTGCTCCAGCAACTACTCATACACCATGGTGGGACGCCCTTGCTCGGCGTGCTCGTCGCAACTGACGTACTTTGCCGCCGATCCCAGATTCGGAAGGTCCCATCCATTGATGATGCCAAAAATGTATTCTGATCCGTCGCTGAAGTGGGTGGAGGTGCATCATGATGTGTCGGGCCAGCTTCAGGAATGGAGGGTGCCGGGATTGCTGTTGGAGTGCTGTTATCGTCACCACCGTTCATCCCACCCATTTCATCGTCATCGTCACCAAATAGGGAGTTGAAGCTACGAGTACTCTCGGCGGGACTGCCAGGCGCGTCTTCATCGCCATCGCCGGCGCCGTGTCTGGTGCCGTTGATGCCGTTGGTGAGGTTGTCGCGGCGGCTGCTGGAGATGCCGTTGGTTAGGGAGTCTATTTTGATGTCTTGCCAAGTGTCACCGAAGGGGCGGAAGGCGATACTGGAGACTTGGCCGGCGTTCGAGAGGAAGTCGCGTGTGGTTTGGCCTGTGTTGAGGTCCCAGTCGTAGACATTACGGTCCCAGGAACCGGAGAGAAGAGATTTTTCGTCGGTAGCGAGAGTGAGGACGGAGACTGCAGAGGTATGTTTACGGAGGGTGGTGATGATTTTACCCTCGTCGTGGCGAACAGATTGAAGGTTTATGCCGCCACTCTGGGGAGGAAGGTAAGTACTCTTAACGCGGTGCTAAGGGTTTGGTTGGATTACCTCTAAGCCGCTAAGCAGCCATAGGCTTTGGTTTTGGACGGCAAGAGAGTAGACCGGAGAGAGCTTCAGGTCGTCGGTAGTCTCGGGGATGTATAGGTGTTCAGACTTGACTTCATAGGTGTCAGCTTGCGCCTCGCTTTCCGTAGTCTAGCCACGAGAGAAAACTGACCTACAGGTTCCTCATTCTCCCAATAACTTAGTAAGACGCCCGCCTACGCACTACTATCAGCACTACTCAAACCAGCTCTTTGTGCTAGATGGAACCTACCCTAGTAACACTGTCTACAAACGGATGTCGTTGAGCCACCGTCAACGCAACTCTCCCGTTGATACTTTCGAACCAGTTGAAACGTCTTATATATCCGTCGCTCCCTCCTGTGAAGATCCAACGCATACACGGTGTTGCGCAGAAGGCATTGATGCTTGTGCTCTGGGGCGCTGCGACATACGGGACGATGTCATAGCTGTAGGCCGTTGCGGCACCATCTCGAAGCTTGGGGCGTGGTCGAACATCGGCTGGCTCTTTAGAAGTGGAACGTGAGCGGTGTGTGTCGGCAGGTTGCTGCGAGTCTAGTCGAGGAGTTGGTTAGTAGGTGTGGATATGCATGTATGGTGGTGAGGGGTGTACCGTCTTCGGCGTCAGCATCGGCGTCCTCGTTATCGTCACCCACGTCGTCTTCAGCATCACCATCTGCGTCTGAGTTGTCATCTGAGTGTGGTTCGGAGTCTGAGGCGTTTTCGGCGTCGTGGTCCTCCATGGGCTCATCTTGGTCGTTGTCGGAGGAGCCAGCAACGGAAGCTGTGGGAGAGTTTGGTCAGCCTGGCTGTTATATTGTGGAATAGATTATATGTTTTTTTGGGGGTTTTGTAGTTCTGGGACATGTAGATATGATCTGGGGGGTGGCTTAGCTACCATTATCATGGGGGTTACGGTCATCGTCTGAATCTATGTCTCCACGCATTGTAGCTATTGCTACTTCCCAAACGTGTTATTTTCTTACTAGCGACTTCTTGAGCTTGTAAGAGTGGAGAAATAGAATTGTAGAGCTGGTACAGGTGTGGAATAAGTATTTCGTGGAGGGGGGAGTATTATCTGTTTGGAGGTGAAATGATGGAATAGCAGGTTAGAGCGCGACAAGCAACATGCTGGGGTCTCGCGTCGTCGCCCCGCCCTTGGCGCGGTCAACAAGCGAGGCGGCAGTTGCCGAGATAGGAGCCGCATTCACCCCCACATTCGCGACTGCTATTCAACCTCATATCATTCGGAATCCAATATGCACGCCTTACGGATTTCTATTTCTCTCCCATCTGTGTGGATCTCGGAAGGATATGGTCTCTTCAGGAATTTAGGGGGCCTGAAATCTAATTTCTGCATGAATCCCTGGCACCATTCACCCACAAAAAGTGACTACATATATTCTGCAGCTGTTGCTTCAGCGTTGGGTGCCTGAAAACCTCGCCAAGAGCATTTTCCCCGTTGCCTGCTGCAGCTAAATATTCTCTCTACCACGGATCATACATTTCATCTTACAATTGCTCGATTGCTCAATCTCTTCTCTCTGCAATCCACCTACCGGTCTGCCTACTCGGTGTACCATTCAGTTCTAGACGCTTCCCGCGTCGTCCCTATTCACCATATCGTCATCATCACCACTATTACCATCCCATTTCTTGTCTAGCTCCAAACGAAACTAGTCATTATGTCCACTACTAGTGGCAGCAGCAAAGGCGGGGAGCGAGGAGGAGCGTCAAATAGCTCCAAAACCGAAACCCCTCGCAGTGGCTGCAAAGGGGAGGGCGAAGAAGTAGCAGCAGCGGGTAGCTCTAAACCCAAAACTCCTCGCACTAGCAAAGGCGAAAAAGGAGAAAGAGGAGATACATCGGCAGCAAAAAAACCCAAGACTAAAAACCCTCGCAATAGCAACAGTGGAGGAGATGGAGGAGAAGGGTCGTCAACAGGAGCAGTAAAAAACTCAAAAACCAGAACTCCTCGCAGCAGTAAAGGGAAAGAAAGGGAAGAGGGAGAAGGTTCAACAGCAGGAGCAACTAGTAGCCCTAAAACTAAAGCTCCACACAACCGTAACCGAAAAGGCATCGATTCTGATAGCTCCCCTAAGCCTGAAAGAGAATATACAGAACTAACTGATATTTCTATCGACTCAGAAACCCCGGACAGCCCCAAGAGCCAGCGTGAAGGCCTTAACGGCGCTCTAGCTATAGTTTCACCACTGGAGCCCTCTTCCGCCCTCACGATCGTCTCCGCCGCTCTCCCAAACATCTCTAACGATGCCGCCTCGATGGCTTCTAGCGCTGACTCCAACTGGCAGCCCACTGGCCGCATTCGCAAGACTCGCACAAGACCGGTTCTCCACGACCTCCCACCATTGCAGATTGGCCCTGCAGAGGTCTCTAATGGTCACCAGGCTCTTGTCATTGCCAATGAGAACCTAACACAGGAGGAATTCAACACCCACATCCAGGAGCGGATCCAGCGTGTTTCGCGGGGTGCACCAGCGCCTACAGGGATGGCCCGCGGTGTTCCGAGGAATGAATTGGTCTCGAAGTATGATACTATTTTTCTACCTTTCCTCTCCTCTCCTTTCTTCTCGTGAGCGAATGTGCTAACTTGGCCCCGTAAAGGTTCGAAAACGAACAAACCAATAAGTTCAAGGCAAAGTGGCGGAAATGCCCAGAGGTCCCTACGACTGAAGAGCTACTGCGCGAGGTTGTTCATTTGCCTACAAATGTCATCGACGGCCCGTTTAACAGTGTTGACGAGTATCTCGAGGCACATTATGAGCTGTTGAGGGAAGATGCGTTTTCGGGGCTGAGGGATGCGGTGACCCACATAAGGAAATACCCAGAGAGTAACGACACGGATGATATTGTGATTTACGAGGATGTGAGTATTTTTTCCTTTCTCTTGGAAGACCACTCGACCTACTATTGGTGGGTGAATCCATGGTAACCGTTTAACCTACCATTTTTCGTCCAACGGGGATGAGAAAAGAGATTGAAAACGATCAAAGGAAAGATGAGACTATCTTTAAAGATAGTTTCACTTCATTTCTAAGATTTCTAGAAACGATCAGAAACGATCGCTATGGGTTCGCTTACTTTTGGAACTTTTATACTAACACCCTTTACAGGTCCGTGTGCTTGGTTTGACTTTCAGCAACATGGGTGTTGCTTGTAAAGTATCTTTCAGCATCAACCGCGCAGGCAAAAAAATTCGCTGGGAGCAGAGTAAGCGGCTCATTCCCGGCACGCTCGTTTGTATTTCTTCAGACAAATTCCAGACAGTCAAGGTAGCGACCGTTGCTGCTAGACCTAAAGAAGGGCTGGAAATGAACCCACCGGAAATCGATCTGCTGTTCAATGAGAAAGAGATGGAGCTAGATACGCAGAAGGAACTGCTTATGGTGGAGTCAAAGAATGGATATTTTGAAGCCTATAAGTGGACTCTGAGAGCGCTACAGAGGATGACAATCGATAAGTAAGTTCCTGTGCTTAATCCCCAGTTCTTAGTAGAAACCCCCTATCCATCATTTTGATTCTTTATGTTTCATTTCTATTAGCTTTCAGTGAATCTAACTGCTTTCCCTTTACTTTACGGCGTGCTAATCATTAACAGCTTTCCACTTCATGAACACCTCTGTTTCCTTGACAGCAATATCTCTCCCCCAGACTACGTCAAAAAGAAGCGGGTTTTCAATCTCTCCTCGATTTTCCCCGATAATCCGGACAAAGAAGCGCTCGAAGAAGTTGACATTATCAACGACTGGCCGCAGACTGTGCAGACATCTATGGATAAGAGTCAAATGACAGGACTTCATCAAATCCTTACAAAACGCCTGGGTATCTTGCAGGGGCCGCCAGGGACAGGGAAAACGTTCGTTAGCACAAACGCACTTCAGGTGTTGCTGATGAATATGAGAGAGGGGGATCCACCGATTATTGTAGCTTGTCAAACCAACCATGCATTAGGTACGCTATCTCCCATAGTCTGGTATCTTATCTTACTAGAATAATCATCAACTCCATGCTCTGATCATTGATAATAACTGACGATAAATTGAACAGACCAGCTTCTCAACCATGTTTTAAAGTTCGAGACCGAATTTATTCGTCTCGGCGGGCGCACAGCGGATAAAGAGAAGATCAAAGAACGTACGATGTATGAAATGAGACAGAAGGCAAACGTCAACATCCAGGGCTCTGGTTTGGGTGTCGCAGGCGCCGCTATGAAGAAGATCCGCGACCAAATGATGAAGTTACTCGATCCGCTTAAACAAGAGCTCCTCACAGAAGAAGATTTCTTCAGGTTTGGCCTCATTACCTCCGCACAGGCAAGATCCTTCACGTCCCGTGCAGCAAACTGGATCGTTGTCGAAGACGACCAACGACCCGGAGGCTACATGGGGCAATGGCTCGGGGATTACTTCGTCCCTATACAGTCACATGAGCCCGTTGAGAATGAGTACGAGGAGGGAGATATCGATTACGAGAGGATCAAAGAGATGGAGGCCGAGTTCCACGGAGTCACCGATGAAATCGATGGTCGTCTTAGGGGACTGTTTTTCGCCATGGGCCGTGAATATACTGTCCTCGAGCCTGACGGCGTAACAATACAGGAAATTCATCAAGGGCTACAAACCTCCAACGTATGGGAACTTGAGGAGCATACGCGTGCAGCTATGTACCTCCACCTACGCTCAAAAGTTGTCGGCTTGATCTGGGCCCAGGTCAAGGACCTTAATATAAAATATCAGAAGAGGAGCCAGGAGCACCGTATCGCGAGGTTAGAAAAGGACGCGCATGTTCTCTCAACAACGAAGCTGGTCGGGATGACGACGACAGGTTTAAGCAAGTACCGAAGCATCGTTGCTGCGGTCAAACCAAAGATCGTGTTAATTGAAGAAGCGGCAGAGGCGTTGGAGGGACCCGTAACAGTTGCGTGCATGCCTAGCGTTGAACATTTGATCTTGGTCGGCGATCATCAGCAGTTGAGGGGTCATTGTGCTGTCGGAGATTTGGAGGGTCGCCCGTATTACCTAGATATAAGTATGTTCGAGAGATTAGTCACAAATGATTTGCCATTTGTGACTTTGAGAACACAGAGACGTGAGTGCAACCCCGGGCCAGTGATTGGGACAATTCCTAACGTGGATGGGTGATAGGTATGAGACCGGAGATTAGGGAACTTCTTGAGCCGATTTGTAAGTTCTAGTATGGCATCTAACCGCTATGGATTATTACTGATAAGTGACTCAGATCATGATAAACTTGTGGACCACGCATCTGTCCTAGGTCGTGAATCAATCCAGGGAATGGGCGACATCAATGTTTTCTGGTACTCGCACGCATACCCAGAAAGCACCGACGAGGTTCATTCTCGTGTGAATAATCTTGAAGCACAAATGGTCGTCCATTTTGCAGACTACCTGGTCCTGAACGGCATGGATCCAAAAAATATTACCATCCTAACTTTCTACGCTGGGCAGCGCACTCAAATCCGAAGGACTATCATGAAGAATACTAATTTGGGCAACACTTTGATGAAGGTTCAGACAGTGGATAGTTATCAAGGAGAGGAGAATGATGTTATCTTGCTTAGTTTGGTCAGGAGCAATAACTACAATAGTGTTGGTTTCTTATCGGTATGTGCTTTGAAGCTTCACAAGAGCTTCCGAGGATTTTTCCCGTTCTAATAGAAATACTTCCCTATTCATAACTTCCAGTTACGGAGAACAAGTTAACTAACGAACCAGATCCAAAATCGTGTTTGCGTCGCGCTATCACGTGCCAAACGGGGTTTTTATATCTTTGGGAACGCAACAATGACCACTACAGCTGATAAGTTGTGGTGGGAGATTGGCAGAATCCTTAATGAACCACCATCTAGGATTGGAGTTAGGTTGCCGCTTACATGCCAAAAGCATAAGTCTAGGACTGAGATTGAAGGTCTGACCCCTTCTTCCCACTAGCTTCTTGTTTTCGTGCCTTCCCCGTGCTATATTTCTAATAGATATCGTGACCTCATAGATGTTCTGGACTGGATCGACATCAATGGAGGCTGCCGAAAGTGGTGTAAAGAGATTTTGCCGTGCCGGCACGCTTGCACGCTCAGATGTCACACGTAAGCACAACTTCTTCACCCGCTCATAAAACCAGAGCACTAATGGTGTATCAGATTTGAACATAAGGAGATCCGTTGCATCTCACCTTGCACTAAATTCCTCGCCTGTGGCCATCAATGTGTCAACCGCTTATGTTGGGAGGAGTGCATCTGCCCGAAATGCGGACGCGGCCAAAAGGCCCTCGAAGCAGCTCCCGCTAACGCTAGTACTCAAGTCGTAGTCCGTTCTGCCGCTGGAGTCGGATCCGGCGGTCGAACCATGGCCATACAGGAAGCCCCTACTCCTTCTCAAGCCGGTCCTGTTGCTCTCATCGGACAGCGTAGGTTTGAAAACCAGCTCTCAACCCCTGATGCCACAAGCAGGCAGCAAGGACCTCCGACCCCTAAGCTCGTCGAAATCGATGAGTGGGAAGCAGCTCTCCCAGTGAATCAGCAACAACAACTGGTTGTAATGGATCGGGAGGAATTCCCGGAAATGGCTGTCGCGATCAGAGGTCCTCCCGGCCTCCCCGGGCCGCTCGGCAGGCAGGATGGTCCTCTTCCTCCTCCTCGTAATGCCTCAAACTATTACTACGATGATAACTACAATCCCAACGCTGGCCCCAATATGCCGACAAGAGGAGGTGGCGTATATAATGTTCCTCGCCGTCAAATCAAAGATAGATGGCCCGATGAGGACGAGAATGGGCAGGTCATCGATAATAGAATTGGAGGAGGTTATGGGCAGGATAGTGACAGGGGAGGTTATGGGCAGGGCAATAGAGGAGATTACGACCAGTACGACGATAGGGGAGAGTACAGTCAGAGGGAAGGCAGAGGAAGTTACAGCCAGCAGGGTAATAGGGGGGATTATGGCCCAAGTGATGATAGAGCGGGCTATGGGCAACAAGGTAATAGAGGAGATTACAGCCAGAGAGACGACAGAGGCGGCTATAGTCAACAGGGTAATAGGAGAGATTATGATCCTGTGGACAGTAGAGGAGGTTATGGCTCGCAGGGGAATAGGGGAGACTATAGCCAGAGGGATGATAGAGGAGGTTATAGTCAGCAGGCCAATGGAGGAGAGTACGGTCAGAGGGGCAGTCAGAGGGGCGGCCAGAGGGGCGGCCAGAGGGATGATAGAGGTGGTTATAGCCAGGAGAGCAACGGAAGAGGGTACAGCCAGCAAGGCGAGGAAGAGTACAACCAGAGGGGCGATAGAGGCGGATACAGCCAGCAGGGCAATATGGGGGAATATAGCCAGCAGGTTAATAGGAATGATTACGCCCAGCAAGTTAGTAGGGGAGATTCTGGTCAACAGGGAAGTAGGGGAGATTACGGCCAACAGGTCAACAGGAGAGGCTATGGTCAACAGCCCGGCGGAGGAAGAAATCAGGCTCAAGACAACGAACAATGGCCAGCACTTGGAGCAGAAAGGGGTGGTCCAAGAAATGCCGGCAGAGGCCAAGATCCCAGACAAACGAACGCGTGGAATGGAAACGGTATTCCGAGTCGTGGGCCTCCAGGAGGTGGGCCAGGTGGCAGAGGTGGAGGGTATGATAATTCTTGGGGAGGGCGAGGTCGAAACGGTAACAGGGTCGCCAATTCGTATACCCAGTATCGTTAACCAGAGGCTCGAATGGTATACCAGTACATCAGTCTTGAAGGGTACCCAGCAAGGCAACATGGCCGGAAAAAAAAGTCTTGTTCGATTGTCTTCTTCATGGATACCCATATTATTTTGTTCTTTTTCGTCCCCGTACCCCCTTTTCATGTATTCTGGTTAGCGCTTTGGAAGGATCTCTTTCTTTTCTTGTTCTCATAGAGTTAATTGGACGAGGGTCGATGATTACTTTCTTTTTGGGTATCGGTGATAAAGTAGCACTCGTGCCTCAAACTTCGAGTTACAGCTTGTTTTCTGGATACTGGTATCGATGTCAGCAGTTAAGGTGGATGTTTGTTTGTGGCGTACCCATTCTCTTACTTATTCAGCTGGAAAGGGTGTTTAATTTTCGGTCGATTTACGCTTCACTCACACGCATTTTTAAAAGGAAGCTACAGTGATCTGTGCACCTCTGTTGGAGATAGCCCCCTAATCCGTGTGAAACAGCCTCCTAGGAAACGAGCTCAGACTGTAGAACGAAGTAGAAGGTCCCGGCAAGCACAGACTAGGAGCAAGCGGTCTATATATTCGGGCCTGTACTAGAGTCGCCCACCAAGCAACCAAGCCCCCCTGCCCCCCGATCCCCATATTACAACAATTTTTCCTACCAAAAGGCCGAGTGATGGCACGTGATCTGATGGGAGCGAATCATGGTCAATCATTTGTATGACAAAAGTCTGGGGTGTTGGAAATATGGATCTATAGGTACATGTAGGTAGGTAGGCAGCAGAGAATAAATAATTAGATGACGAGCGAAGGAGCCAAATAGGGCTCTATATATATAGTAAATAGGGCCTTCTATCGGCCAAGATATACGAGGGGTAAAACACCAAGGACGACTCTAGGAAATGAGATGACACCCACGCTTGGGCAGCTCACGATATATATGGATTAGGAAGCTTATTTCCGACACGGGGAAGAGGCCGTTTCTAGGCTTTGATCTAACAGGGGACTTCATCTAGCTCACAATTAGAGAAACGAGTTACCTAGGTCTCCCGAAGTCACAATGTACTTCAATTTCAAGCCGCCGCAACATAACTCAAGCTTTCAAATGCCCTAATGAAACAAAATAAAATAGATGAAACCCCATACCAAGTCTCTTCTATACCTGTCACTGGGTGAGCCCCTGGATTGGTGGACTACATCGGCGAATGTACGAAAGCCAACCCTTCGCCCCCGACATATCGAGGGGTATGTAAGGAGAAATCCAGAGCAAGGAAAATGCAAAGCAAATAGCTCCACAACTGATTCTTCACTTAAAACCTTAATATTCAATCGTCACTCATTAATTTTAAAGGACTCAATCAAAATCATCCGATTTGGGCAACCGATGTTAGTTATGAGGCTAAAGGCTACTATAAACTCCCTTGTTAGATGGAAGATCACGACCCACTAATCAAGCTATCCCATCAACTACTGATCACTAACCGAGTAAGATTCCATGACTGCCGCCATACACCAAAAATACCATAAAATTCCCCTTTTTATTTCCCCAGTCAGAGCCAGTAAATAATAAAAGGCTCTCCAATAACTAGCTCTACGAATTTTTTTCTTTCGCTCGTCTTATAAAATTCTATACAGCGTAGGAGGATATAAAAAAGAAAATATAGTCTAAAGCCCCAAGAGAGGAAAAAAAGAAACTCTTACGCCTTCACCTTTCGTCTAGTCTTCTATTTGGTCAACATATGCTCCCTTCCAGGTCCCACTCCAATATTTTCTATTGGTACACCAACAAACTTCTCAATGAATGCTACGTATTCCTTTGCCTCTACCGGGAGCTGGTCCCAAGAGGTCAGTTTTGTAGTCGGTGAAGACCAACCGGGGAAGGTTTTGTAAATGGGTTCGGCACGGGCGAGAACCGTGAGGTCGGCTTCGGTTGGATAGAGTTAGCTTGGTTGCAGAAGAGGAGAGGAAGAGGGGATACCCGGAAATGATTCAAGCTCTTCGCCGTCGACTTTGTAGCCAATTGCAACCTTGATCTCCGACAATCCATCGAGGATATCAAGTTTTGTGAGGTTGAGGGTGGTGTAGTGGTTCACAGCGGTCGAATACTTGACGATGACAAGATCGAGCCACCCACATCGCCTCCTCCGGCCAGTAGTGACACCAAATTCTTTACCAACGCTCTGAAGATGCTCCCCAATTTCCTATCCATGGTAGACCATCAGTATACTTAAAGTGTCACGTGCAAATTCAATGCACGAACTTACATTCAACTGCTCAGTCGGGAGCGGGCCGCCTCCAACACGGGTGGTGTACGCTTTAACAACACCAATGATCGTCTTGATCTTGAAAGGAGAGATTGCCAAACCAGTGATCACACCACCAATACCAGTGTTTGAGCTGGTGACGAAGGGGTAGGTACCATAGTCGATATCCAGCATGAGCGCATTCGCACCCTCAACAAGAACTTTCTTATTGGCATCGAACGCCTTCTGCACAAACAGAACTGCATCGACAACGTACGGCCGGAGAGTCTCGTAGTATTTCCTATAGCGCCCCAATTCCTCCTCTACGTCGTACTGCAGCAAATCCCCATATCGTTTCTTATACCCATCTGCCAGCCCCCTCAGCTTCTTCTCAAACGCCTCCCAGTGGAACAGTTCGTAGACACGAACCCCACTGCGGGATGCCTTGGTGGAGTAAGTTGGGCCAATGCCTCTCTTGGTAGTTCCAATCTCCTGGGATCCTAATGCAACTTCCTCTAGTCCATCAACTTTTTGGTGGAGGTCAAAAACGAGGTGGGCACGGTCAGAGATAAAGATGCGGTCAGTGGTGTTGAGGCCCTTCTTCTGGATATTTTCGAGCTCAATGAAGAAGGAGGGGACGTGGACGACGACGCCAGAACCAATGAGGTTGAGGCACTTGGGATTAACGAGACCTAAGAATTGTTAATAGGAATTCGTGAAGAATTAGTGGTTACTTTTTAGGGAGAGAAAAAACTCTCTGAGAGGTTGCAATTGGGAGAAAGGAAAGGGGTACGAATTGCAATACATTATGAGCCAATGACTGACCTGAAGGGAGAATGTGAAAATCATAAGTAACCCCATTCACCACAATAGTATGTCCCGCATTATTTCCCCCAGCACTCCTTGCGCAGACATCTGCCTCGCTGCAGAGAATATCGACAAGTTTCCCCTTTCCCTCGTCACCGAACTGGCTGCCTAAAACGACGGTAGCCATAGTTGTGACAGCTGTCGTTGTCTGAGGATTATTATTATATCTTTTTTGTCTAGTCACCTGGTTGGGTGGTTGGGTCAGAAAGAAAAATCGGGAAAGAGAGAAAGGGAGCGGAACGGTTAAGTAAACGCCGCTTGATCTAGTGAGTACTTTTTTGGAGGGGGGAAGAAAAAAAGTGGGGTTTGACCCTTCCTGTGCAAGCGGGATGAAGAACGCGACATGGCGGGACGGGGCTTGGCGGACGCACACAGCACGCAATTGAACCCTGGTCCCGGGCAGATCCCTTTCACCACCGGACTTCCCCGGATTTGAGGCCCAGTGACATTTCATGAATTGAAACATCAATACTGCTCAATTGGCGAGGTGAAACCAGAAGATAGAGAAATGGATGACAAAACTCGTTGAAGTCCTAGTTCAACAATCTAGACAATGTAGGGTACATGCAGTCACTGAATACTCTAACGCTTGACCGTACACGTCCCTCAATTTACCCCCCCCCCAAAATTCGACTTTCTCAGTTTAATCCCATAATCTATTATGCCAAAAAGATAACTGTAAGATACTACCACGAAAAGCAAGCCCTATGGTTTACATTAACCTCACGCCCGCCTGCTTACTCTTTTTAGCGGCAGACTGAACGGCCGTCGCCGAAGTACTGTTCAAACTCGATGCTGCTTCTCTCTTCTTCTCATCCTCAATCTTCTTAAGCCTCTTCTCAGTCTTTGCCTTTCCAGAGCCCTTGCCGTGGAATTGATGCGAGAGGTGTTTGAACGCCTACGTATGGTTGTCAGTAAAACATCAATAAAACATGACAGAGACTTGAAGGAAAGGATAGAACAAACCTCTTTTTGCGTCATATCCCGTCCGGATTCATCCTTATAGCTCAGGTTAACGTCGGGCTTGTACTCCTTAAATCTCTGCTGCATCTCCCTAGCCTCCTGAAGATCTCTTTGCCTATTCTCCCATCTAGCATGTTCTTCCCTTTCACGGGCCGACATGCGGTCGAACTTGCCGCTCTGCCTATCACGCAGTCTTTGTTGCTTCGCTTTCTCCTCTGTTTCAATCTCGCGCATGCGCTTTTCGACGCGAAACTTCTCGCGATCACGGAGGAGCTGGATCTTACGATCTGCTTCCTCGTCTCGCTTGAGCAGACCACGTTGATTCAGCATGGCGAGCGTAGCACCAACTCCCCGAGATATCGTAGTTTCTTCGTCCAACCCAGTACTAGAAATATCAGGAGGACCTGAAATGATAGATTCACGGCTTATTTCTTCCTCTTCCTCCCCATCCTCCATTTTCACGTCCACATCGCGATCCTCGAGTTCAGGGGAGTCTTCCGCCATGGCGGTCACAGCTGGAGTAGCAGACTGTGACTTCTTACGTTCAGGAATAGTTGGTGCCCTCAACGTCGCCACGAACTCACTTGTTTCATCGATAATTAAACCTGGTTCTTCTTCAGCCTCCTCTTTGATTGGAGTATCTACCTCGTTGCTCGCTGCTAACTCCTCGCGCAGCTGACGAGCTAGGTCATCCGGCTTCAGAATCTTGCGTTTCTTCAACGCTAATTTGCGCTGCATAGCGAGCGAGCTCTGAAGATCTTCATCATCGACAAAGGAAACATCTTCGTATGTCCGCTTCGGTTTTAGTGCTGGCTTAGAGTCAACCTCCATCGAATTCTCATCAACTTCTGGTGTATCATCATCCGCAGGTGGTGGCGCGAGAATATCGTCATCATCGTCAGACTTCTTACGGGTACTCTTCGGCTTCTTTTTCTTCGGCTTCCTGATCTTTAGTGTCGAAGGGTCTACATAGTCAGAGGCGACTTCGGGCTCTACCACCACAGTCACAATCAGCCATACTTTCAGACACCGCAAGATACGGTGAGGGTAGATACTTACTGGGCAGATCTAAGGTAATAGGTTTCGCTTTGAGTTTCTCCGCAACTTCCTTCCGATGAGCATCGGCCTCCACAGAGTTGCCACTACCGTCAAGTACGAACCTTTTCTTTTTCTTCCCATCAATCTCCTCGTCGTACTGCGCGAGTATTCCTCTCTCTCCATCGTGTTCCTCGTGTGGGTTATATACTGACTTCTTTTTCTTCAACTCCAGGCGCTCTTTCAGCTGTTCCCGTTCTGCCAGCTCCGTAGATACCAGTTCATCGCCCTCCTCTATACCCCGCTGTCAGCGATCATTTCCGAAGCCACAATCTCGAACACGTTAATCATACTCACCTTCATTTTCCTCAATTGTAGTATCCTTCAGTGTCAACACCATTCCTCCTTCCCCTTCCCCTAGCTCCGCTAAATCATGCCCAACCCTCACCCCCGTCAAATCCGCCGTCGTATAATCTTTCAACTCCGCCGCAGCTCTCTCTAGTTCCTCTTCCCTCTCCCTCGCCAACTTTTCGGCCAACTTTTTCTGCCGCTTCTTCATCTTCCTCACCCACGTTGTCGTGTCCTCCTCCGCTTCATCAGGCTCCCCCAACCCCTTCCCCTCAAGCACCGCAAACCGCTTCGCAGCATCACGGACCTTCTTTATTCCCTCGGAGCGAAACTTACGAGCACTCTCTTTATCGAGTTCGGCCTGATGCGACTTCCAGTTGTCGACTGCGCGCCGTTCTTGGCCTTCGACAGTGTTATCGTATACAGGTTCCGCCCCAACGCCACCATTAGAGGTGGAGGTGGAGGGGGCGGGATCTGGCTTGAGGGGTTTAAGACCAAGAGAGATACGGAGCTTGTTGGTTTCTTCGAGGGAAAGGGATTCTTCCATGGTTGTGGTTTTGGGGTGGTGAGGATATGCAAGAGCTCTGGAGATTTGAGGATCAGCGCCACAAGATCTTGATAGGGCTTGGCGCCAAGATCGCATGGATAGACGCGAGTGATGGGACGAGTAAATGGAAATTAAGCTAGAAGAAAGATGCGGTGCGGGTCCCAGGCATTTAGAGGTTTATCCCTTAGGAGAAAAGCACTCCTTCGAGCTCAGTTGAAACACCTCCCATTCGTTAAGTGTTATCGTCGAGTGATATTTTATGAGTTTTTTTTATAGAAAGGGAAATACCAATGAACAGCCACGTGTTTCGTCACGTGGTCAGCATCAATACCCTCAATCTGGCGTATTGTAATATATACCTTCACCGTTGTAGGGCCTATCGATCCTATGTTAAGACGTACACAGGATCAATGATCAAGACCGTTATGCACCACAGGCACGGACCAACCTTGAAACCCAGGGAATCCTTGCCGTTCTGCATGATGCGTTGAGCCGCATAATGATTCAATTTGTTATTCCTAACACCAGAGCACCATCTGAATTATTTGTACGTAAAATTCGCGAATGCTTTCTCCACCGACCTTCCCGGGTCGGTTGGAGCGGGATGCTCTTTGGCAATTTCTCTCTCCAACAACCCTATTAAGAATTCTAGAACGCGTTCCGGAACCCGAAGCCCGGGTACAATAGGGTTCTCGTTATCTATCGATGATCACGAATTACTAAACGTTTCCTCTCTACTCTACATGGTGCCACCAGGATCCGCGATGCTGTGTCTACTCCTATTACAATTCCGAGAAAGAAAGCCATTCGCTTGTCGATATAAGACAAGCCTGGAGAAGAGAATAGCTTCGATTCTGGTGATCCAGATGGAATAAATCACGTCTCCCCGTGAGCGAGTCGCGTATCTCTATCGTTGACTCAACCGCAACTTGATTCCGCATAGCGAGGTGGGAAGAATCAGGGATGGTGAAATTGCCACACTCATGATATTTTAGCGGTTCTTGGCCTAGCGCTTTATCTTCGTTTCTTTTTCCTCATCTAAATCTCGCGTGGCCCAGCTATGATGCATTAGACATAACGCCGTGAATAAAGTTATATACCGTAGACACTCTAACATCTATGCAGCTTAACCTTAACCTCCCTTTCTCCACCCCCAAGAAATTGAGTCTATACAAGAAATGTGCTTTTCCCTATTTATTTTCCCATCTTACATTCTGCAAAACTTAAGCATCTATTCTGACCTCATAGCTACCTAGCTCAGAAAAAGCTTCAATCGCTAGGGAGGAAACCCACGAACCCAAGTTTCGTCCGACGAAACAATATACTCCCCCCCCAAAAAAATAAAAATAAAAATGCCACGACAAGAATCAATTCCCGTCGCAGCAAATGTTTTGGGCACCATAGGTACCGTCCTATGGTGTGTCCAGCTCGTCCCACAGATCTGGCGAAACTACCGCACCAAGACCACCGAAGGCTTACCGGCAGCCATGATGTTCATTTGGGCAACTTGTACTCCATCTCACCCTCTACTACACCCTATCATTGACTAACACACGGCTCTTCAAATTCAGCAGGAGTGCCCTTCGGAGTATATGCAATCGTTCAGAATCTCAATGTCCCAATCCAGGTGCAAGCCCAAGTCTTCATGACCCTCAGTCTTGTCTCCTGGGCACAATGTCTGCACTACGCCCACAGTTGGAGGACTTGGACAAGCACCCTTCTCGTCATTGGCACCGGAATTCTTTACGGTGGTATAGAAGCTGCCCTCATCTTAACCCTCCGTCCCTTGTATGAACGAGGAACAGAGTGGCCTATGCTTCTTGTTGGTGTGATAGCCTCGATTCTTCTCGCAGGAGGGTTGCTTCCACCGTACTTTGAGATCTGGAAACGGAAAGGTCGAGTCATTGGCATTGGTATCCCCACCTCCTCCTCCCTTTTTTCCGCTTCCTGCATCTAGTGCTAATAAGTGACCCAGATTGGGTATTCCTCTCCGTCGATTGGTCGGGTGCATTCTTTTCTCTTATGTCACTCGTCGCTCAAACTATCTTCGACCCGATGGGTTGCGTCCTCTATCTTGTTGTTCTCGTTCTTGAATCCGGCATCTTCATCTCCCACTGGATATGGCTGTTCCGCACCCGAAAACAACGCAAGCTGGAAAAGCAGGAAGCAGAGAAGCAGGATCTAGAAGCTGCAGAAGCTGCGGCATCAGTTAACGAGAAGGAGTTGCCCTCAGAGAGCGCTAGTACGCCGGAGTTATCGGGTGAAGGTGGTGATAATGGAAGGAAAGCGGAGTAATAAGGTAATCATGGAAGATGGTGACTTTGGGTTTATGGACTTTGAGACGTGTAAAGTGGTGGCTTATGTCTTGCGTATCGTCACCTTTTTATTTGTGCGGTTTTTGCCAAACGGAAAAGCACCAACGACGATCCTGGTGTGTTAACGAAGTGCATTTTCTATTTTGGGGTTTTGCTTTCTCCGCGGGTGATTTTATCTTGCTCGCATGAGCCCTCACTGGGGTGAATCAGATGTACATATTCTAGGACGACATACCTTAGAAACAAAGGGAGAAACCCGAATGCTATGCTAAATATGATAGAATGAGCCATACCAAAGTTGATCCATAGGACTTGATAGCCCATTCGGCCTGTTATATCACAGTCCTCCGATACCCTTGTTGAGCCCCGGAAAGAACAATCCTAGGGGTTTGGAGTTCAGTTATCAAGATGTTCGGGAAACCCCCAATACTACCACCGGTTACCCATCTTTCAAACCGTAAAATTAATATCAAACTATCGACTAGCGATGCGTCTATCACACACTGAGAAATCGGTGATACATAGTGATGGAAAACTAAGCGGAGGATATGAGATGTAATGACTGCCTTCACCCGAGCTGCTTCATTTGCAACGCCAAGGTGGTACCACGAAGCGAATAAGATATTTATGCAGGGGCATTGCTACCACGTAATTATCCATATTTCTCTTACCGTGTGGTAATTTCTTTTGGGGGAACCGTAGCACCAGCAACGATTTGTAATGGCACCCTGATGGCACCTTGCCCTTCTTAAAGAAAGAAAAAAGATAATTTTTGGCACAGCTAGTAGATGATTCATATAGATTCCGTCAACAAGACTCAAAAAATGGCCAACACACTAAACGTGACATGAACCCTGAGCAAAACCCTTTAGACACCTTATTGAATATTAACGTACTATACCGTGTACCCGACTACCACTGTGTAACCGATCATAGAAATATCAAAAATAAAAAGTTACTTATGATACCCTAGGACCCTCCATCATCTACCTGCTTCTCTCACTGCGGTTAACATATACAGACATTTGTCGGTCTTCGCATTTTTTTAGCCTCTTTCCCGTGAGGATAATATTCAGTACATAGGAGCTATAGCGTTACTTCGGTGCTCCTATAAACAAGCAATACGGTTCTTCGAGTGATAATTGATGACCTCAGCTTGCTTATCATAAATCCATTTGGTCTGTGAGGCATGAGGATAGCTAGATAGATACTTCGTAGGTCCACATGCATATATGTTCGCTGTGCTCTAGTTATCTAATGGGGTAGTGATAATACATCTTAAGCTTAGATTTCTATTATCAACATATTCCATTACACCACACCTTCTAGTGAGGGTTTGTGATAATGGTAATGGCTTTAATCATAGGATATCACTTGATTCTTCCATCGTTAGCCTTCGTGCACATGCAACATCACATCACCATATGATTATCAGATCACCTAGTTAACCCAACAAATACAGCCACCAGGGGAAACTAGGAATGATGAATATGTTCTGTTTCATCCACTTTTCAAGTTCTCTATTCACACCGACAAAAATGGAACAAAAGGAAACTGCAATGTACACGCCCTAGAAAACTCATTCAACTTACTCCTTGCAAGCCATGCTGATGGGGGTAAATCGGAAGCAAGAAAAGAAAGACGAAGGAACCAATTAACATCAAAACAGCAACCACAAAGCTAAAATGAAGAAGAAAATACAGGAAACAAGCAAAAAAAGAGGGAAACCCTCTAGTCGACAGCAAATGCGAATCCAACTCTACTTCCCAAACCCCAAACCAAATCAGACGAAACCACACCTACCCATAATGACTACAAAAGGAAGATTTCCATGGGGACAAAAAAACAAATAAGCAATGCTCCTACCGCCACCATAACCAGCAACTCGTTTCTCCATTTCTCCTCTGCTTCAGAAAACACCTTCCCTTGCGTTAATCAAACAAAATTAAGAACATTTCCAACGGAAAAGATAAGAATGTCTCCCCAATTCCAAGCACCACTCCTAACCAAACCCATTCACAAGGTGAATAAAAAAAGTATATAACAAAGAAAAAGAGTTGAGAGAAAGAGCAGCCGGGGTATGGAAGGAAGGAAAGGAAATAAACTCCTTGCTGAGATCAACAAGATCCTATCCAATCCATTTTTGTGCCACCTAGCTGTATGTCTGCCAGCCTTCCTTTACCAGCAACTTATCGATAATACGATAGCGAGTATTTTCCCGTCACTCCTCAATGTGCCATGTACCTGTCACCCAGAAGTACCACTCGTAGAACCAAATGAAGGCAACGCATATCGCTCGGCGGAATAGCGCAAAAACCCACCCCTCAAAAAAAAGAGTAATATGCAGATAATGATGACAGGGAAGGGGGGAAGGACAAACAATAAAATAAAATAAATGCCGTTTTACCGTGAATTGCTCCATTTCCGTATTAATGAGTAAAGGAAAAAAGGAAAAAAGGTTACACCAAGAACACACATAGACATACAAAAACACTAGGAGTTTAAAGGTAAAGAGGAGAAAACACAAGCATTCTGATAAAAACCCCACCGCCGTTAATCCCAAATGCAGAGAAAAAGAGAAAAACAAAAGTAACACGGAGAATAACCGCAAAAGTCAAAAGAGAAAAAAAATAACAAAAATGGCTTATTCCGCTTCTGCGCCAGATTCATCCCTTCCTTTTTCATAAGTATTCACAAATTCGTTATACAAACTTCACTTTCGAAAACAGAAAGGAGGTGTGATGGAAGATTGTGATTGTAACAAGATCGGTTCAGCCACCTTTTCGTTCGCTTTCGCTCAATGGAACAGTATCTGTGACCTTTTGTGATCGTTTTCTCGCCCCCTTATTCTGGGACTTGGGCTGCTCCCAGCTTTCCTTCGATCCAGACTTCGAGTTAGGATTGGCTTTGGCACCGTTGCTTATAGCTCCATTCTTTTGTTTAGGCTCTGTGCCATTTTTGGGGACTGGCTTTTCAACAGATGTAGCTTGAGACTTTTTAGAATTATAAGCTTGAGACTTGCGCCCACGAGGACGATTCCCTGATTGCTTCGGGGAAGGATCGCTTTCGCCGCTTTTTTTGCTTATAGCTAATGGAGGCGCCGAGGCCTCGGGCACAGGTGTGGGGAGAGACCCTAAATCTTCTTGCGAAGAGCCATTGCCCTTAGATTTAGTAGTGTCTAGTTGTGGGGTCCTCGTATTACTCCAAAGCAGCTTTTGTGTGGCCGCGCGTTGCCTCGGATTAGGAGATAACCGAGCAGAGGCGATGCCCTCAATATCATCGTCTGAAGCCAATTGAGAAGGCTGAGACGTCGATTTTGGCGATGAGAGAAGGCTAGAAGTAGACATCGGTGCCGATATGCAATCGTTGCTGTGTTGATGAGCCGTTATATCGTTTTCAGAACGATTGCCGGCTGCTTGGTTATGTACTTCCAACAATTTTTGGGCGAACAATTGAGTATGTCCTAAAGTTCCTTTTGAATCTATGGTTGGTACATCTGACGTCCCATCTGATCCGTTGAGATCCATGCCCGAGAGCGATCCGTTGTATGAGTAAAGGGCCTCTGAGTGTGGCGAAGTATTCGAGAGCGGCGTCTCTGCATAGGCTGGTACAGATATTGACCCATTGACAATCACCGGTCCCCGATCCTCATTGAAACAATCGCGGGGAATCGTATTCTCCGAGCACAATGCTCCTGGCGCGTCACGAGTGAATCTATGCCTCTCCAGTGCAAGGGGTGACGCGTCTCGCGACCTCCCCAGCAACGGGGGAGGTAGTCTTTCTTGCGATAGGCGCTTGTAACGGTCAACGTTGCTCTTCTGTTCCAAAAAGGATCCCCCTTCTTCATCGACCGAACCAACCACCGCTGGCACCTGTTGCAAAGTCCCACCAATAACGTAATAACCCTCATACTCAACCTCCTCTGGGGGAGTTGCCGGATTTCCATTCGAAGAATGATCAGCAAAATCTTCGTCTTCTGAGCCCGGCACCCCAATGGTTGATGTTCCGTGTCCGTAATTTGACGTAGTGTACATCTCAGGCATAGGAGGAGGTTGAGATTGTGATCTTGATCCCGAATTATAGCCATTTTGCCGTCGCCCTCGGCCAAGCCCATGCTTATTATCATTCGCAGCATGCGGTGATGTCGGCGTTGATGAGCCTTCGGGATACAATTGATTGGGGTAAAAAATATTCATCCCACAAAGTGACGCAAAATATGCATAAGATGCTAACGGGTGCAAAGCAGCAAGAGCATCCTGGTGATTTGATGCAGAACTCATAGAATTGATGGAAGTGGATGACGACTGAGACTGACTGTGCATCTGCGCATGAACATGTGCCTGAACAGCTTGTGCTTGCGCAAGCTGGACTTGGGCGTGAGCACGAGCCTGAGCTTGAAACTGAGCTTGTAAAGCGAGTATTTGTTCCTGTGGTGATGGTATATATCCATAGAGGTCTGATGCGGTATATTGAGGCTGTAATGGAATATTTGCATAACCTCCTCCAGCAAGATTCTTCTTGCCCCGATTATTACCACCCCGTCCTCTCCCAGAATATCCGCCGCGTGACTTTCCTCGAGCTCCACTACTCGAAATTCGCACGGGGCAAGGTGGTGGTGGGTTTGACTGTAACGGAATATGATGTTCCTCGCGTGGGAATTTATAAGGTTCACAGCAAGCAGCTATATCTGCTTTCTCCGCTAAAATCCTATGAACCTTTCTAAGTTCTGAATGTAATCCCCTCACCGACGAATCATCTGCCGTGTTACCAAGATTTCGATTGGTGTTAAATGGCTCCTCAACGCATAGTCTGTTGTTCTGTAGATACTGCCAACTCTTCTCCTCCTTCGATAAAAGCTTCCCATGTCGTACTGATATGACATGCTTCTCGTAGTCCAACTCATATCCATACTTCTTGAAAAAAGCAAATAACAACTCGCCAAGAGTTTCCGTGTTGCTCAGACCAAACCCCTTTAATGAATCGATATCATCATCGAAGGAGACATCAACGCCACTTATGGGTGGCCTTTTTTTGTGAGGCCTCTGATGCAGTGCAGGAAGGATAGGCGGGTCTCGTGTTTGAAGGAAATTCAGAATCATACATATCCATGTGTATGAACTCAAAGTTCCACCACCAGCTATTTCTCATGTCAACCCTAGAAATGGCTTTAAACTTAAGGAATCTTACTCACCAGCATCGTTTAATATTTGTTGTTTTGTCCAATGCTTAATGATCATCGCTAAAGGACGGACCCGATCATCGATCTCCACATATGTCTTGATCATTTTCGTGTTTTCCAGAGCCAGGGTATTATTGACATTCATGTCACAGGCAACTTCATACTCTGGGTCCCAAATCTTTACGATAGGGACTTTTGCTCCAGGAACACATACAACCCGTTGCATACCATCTGCCATGATTGTCAGAGATAATAATACTCATCTTATGATCGTACGAGTACAAACGTTTAGCAAGCGCCTCCGAGAGCTTACAGACATGTTCGAGATCCTTCCACTTAGTTGTTATGCACACGTCCACTATATATCATCAGTGACGTTCTCCATCAAATAGTAGGAATGAACTAAATACCATCGGAATCACTCATGCAAAGATGATTTTCTGTTGACCCAAAAGCGTGCACCTGTATGTCATGACCTGGCCACTCATCATTTAACAGCCTTTCGAGCTTCTCCAAAAATTTCCTCCGCCGCTCACTACTTTCTTCATTCGGCTTCAGCACCTCAAACATATCCAGCATATCCTTTGTAAGTTTCTTTTCTTGTTCAGGTGACAGCTTTTCCTGCAATGGTTTTTCTTTCCCGAGCTTCTCAATACCCAGAGAGTAAGGCATCCGCCTTCGTGCATTGATCAGTGCAGTCTCGTATCTACATCCACCATATTGCGATTTCGTAAATGGGACTTTGGTGACCGGTTCTGATGCCGCAGACCTCGGAGAGTCAAGGGCGCATGGTGGCGAGGGACTTCGAGAAAGAGCGTTTGAAGGGTTATGGTTAGGGGTTGAAGGTAATGAGTTCGACTGGACCGACGTATTTGATCGATTATACTTCATCGGAGGCCGTTGATTTGCTATCGACTGTCCCAACTCATTCCTTCTTCCTTGCATAGCCAGTAAACTATGTTTTGAACCAGCTGCTTGTTGCTGAAAGCTCCTCCGCCCATCACCTTGCCTCCCACCAGCCCCTCGAGTCCTATCTGGTGACTTTGAATCGTGTCGTCGGCGACCAGGAGAGACACCTTTACGAGACTGAGAAATAGCTCTAGCTTGATAAGATTGCTCCGTGGAGAAACTACGAGGCTGAGCCGTGAGCTCTTGGTGAGGTGACAGTAGGGGGAGAAACTGCGGTGGAGCAGCCTGAAACGACGAATTGGATGAAATAACAGTCGGCTTAGAGATCGACGATGTAGGGGACCCAACCGTATACCGTCTCCGGGGACTAGTTGGTTCCAGAATTTGAGGAGAGTGCGTCTGCTGTTGTTGGTGAAGAGACGGGGAAGTACCCGTTCCAACGTTCAGCGTCATAAACCCTCAAGGAATGGAAGCAGTAGCGAGTTAAGTGCTAATACGAGTATCGTTTGGAGAAAAGAACGTGAAGGAGCCTTAAGGCAGCGATCCTAACAGTTAATAGTGGGTAATTGGATGACGGGTGTGGCGTAGGATTGGTTCAAGAAGGGTAGCACGAAGCAGAGATTCCACTTTCAGCTCCAGCAGATAACCAGAGCAGGGAAATTCGACCAGCGAAGCGAGAGATGAGACGGGCAGCAAAAATGTACGAGAGGATTCCGTATCAATGCTGAGGGTGGGATGAGATGAGGGAGATGGAGGGGCGCCTAGAAACCGGTGGAACAGAAGGGGACGACGGATTCCTGAGCTTCGAGAAGGCTTGGTTGGATTCAACAGAGCAGCGTAACAACAGAGGTATAGAGGAAAGCAGGGGAAGGAGGAAGAGGAAGACGATGAGTGGAAGGCGAGGAGGATGCGAGTGTTGCGGGAAGGGTAATAGCGCGAGGGAGGAGAGGAGAGGAGAGACAGAGGGGGGGAGGCAAAGAAGATTGTGGGCTAACTCTCAGGCAGGCAACGGAAAGGCTACAGGTGGAGAACGAGAGTGGGCGAACGAACAAGCGGTCGAGCTAGAAAGTGAGTGAGAGTGAACCTCAGAGCGAGAGCGAGAGGGCGTGCGTACGGGAGTGGAGGTTGTTAGCGGGAAGCGCGAAGTTGGCTCAGTGAAAGTCCGAACAGAGAGCACTACCAGCAGCAGCAGCAGCAGCAGCAAGGAGCTGGAATCAATGGCAGAAAGTCCTATTACTATCATACGTATGACCTCCGCTTATTCTGTTGTCTGTGTGACTGAGCGGTAAGAATTTTGGAGTCATCTACACATCCTACATAGCTAGCAAATCGTTCTCTTCCAAAGGCGCTGCCCCTGCTGCTGCGCTGCTGCTGCTACTCGTCTCTTTTCCTTTTTCTTTTTCCCTATTTTTCGATTTCGATTCCATTCCCCCTTTTTCTGACCCCACACCTCGCGTTCAACTCTAAAGAACTACATGTATGCTTTTTGCCCTGAACGCTCTTTACACCTTATTCTCGCTCAATCCACTCACATTTCGAGACAAGTTCCCCTTGGCCTTCCTGGAGCGAAATACTTCCTTGAAATACTATAAACTTTCAGAACGTAACCTAATGACATACGTCACCGAACCAACAAAAAGGTATTATACATGGCGGAAAAAAATGGCGGAAAAAAATCAAGACGACAAACGAGATATTCAAATCAAGAAGAAAAATCGAGAAAACAAAAACCGAGAACCTGCGAGAAAAGGACAGAAATAAATTACGAACACAAAATCCATCTGTATTCCTGATCACAGATCACAAAGGCCAGGCTCTGATGGATTTAAAGATTGAGGTCGATAATTTTCCCGAACATCGCTGCACCCCGGCCTGCAGTCAGGCACACCGCGAAAACACAATGACTTGGAAACGCAGGGCTGGTTGCCAGGCAAAATAAGCAGAAAGCGGAGAGGGCCTGCCGAAATAGGCATTGAATTATTATAGGAGCCAAGCTTAAGGCACTATGCAACAGTAATACCTCTGTACCTTCACCTGTATCATGGTATTTATCGGATCAGCACAAACGGTACAGTCTTGTTTCAGAGGATTTCTAGCTTCATCACAGGGCAATGGGTATCGCGATTATGAGCGGCCATCCGTCTGTGAAACAAAAGAAAATGTATCATTCGGTCAGCCGGATTTTCAGCTAGGTTTGGCACGGGCTTAATTGAAGTTTATCGGATCGAGACAGTTTGGCGGTTATCAAGGATGGAATCAACGAGACGCATCTACTCTCCAAAGCTGAGACCAACCTCAGAGGTGGTGTCCTCGTCCGTTGACTTTTGACTTTTCCATCTCCCCTACATCAAGTGACCTAGGAAAACGGGCATATGTGAGAACATTGATTCTCTATGCTTGGCAATGACTCCGGGGCCTCCGGTTTCTGACTTCGACAAAAAATTCCTTTTTCCTTACGGTTATTTCAAGGAAATCCACAACTGCGCCATCAAGAATGTTTACCCGAATGTCTGAAAGAAACATATTAGGGCTGCATCAATCATCAACCACTGAGGTGCCTACAATTAATGGGGGCCTGATTGTCCGTATTTAAAGTAGTGCAACATTGACAAGACCCACTCTCCTTCTAAAAACCCCGCGGGACACAAAACTGCCGTGCCCGCTGAGATCTTGATGATGGATGGGATCCGATGAACGCCGGGAACGCAGGGAGCGGTCAACTTTTACCCAGCCGGGTAAAAATAGAGAGGGCTTGCAGCTTGTGGGGAACCAGCATCATAGGATTCTTAGCAAATCAGCACAAAGGAAAAGAAGAAACTGGCTTGGCTCTTAGTGTCAGTTAGTGCTTCTTGCCCTACCCGAACACATTAAGGAAAGATGCCGTAAGGCCTCTTAGTGGTTCCTTCAGCATGGACCTACGGTATGGGGTGTGACTACATATACACAGTGGTAGCAACCGAAGTGATTGTCCGGTCCGTCAGAGTAGCAATAACGAGAGGTTGGCCGGCCATGGGGTTTTCTAGATACCCTTGACTTGAGATGGTTTTGTGTCTTTGGTGCGAACCGAAGCGCTTGCGCCCAATAGACCAATAGACAGGCTGCATGAACGGTAGCCGAGAATCAGACCCTGGGCAACCTCCGCCTCTCGTCTTTTTTTCCTGCCCCGAATATTTTTTTGTGAGGAAGGCCGTTGACGTGTCCGATCCTACAAAACTCTTCGTGTCTGCCAGTTCTCCCCATTTCCCATATTCCTGTTCCTTGACTTTGCTCGCCTCCCACAAACTATTGTAAATGCCACATCGGTCGATTACAAATCTCCGTTATTGATAGTACATATCTAGACCTGCATCGCCAAACAGTCAGCACTTGTCGGCCCCAGGCTTCTCGTCACTCCATACCGTTGCTACCCGGTTTCTATTGGTCCAAGACCCCGGCGCTTCCCCGCGGGCCAGTTGTTCCCAGACTCACGACCTTGCGATTATCGAAAGTGAAACTGCAGCATAGTGCTGCTGAGAAATGCTTGATCGGATCATCCGGAATACGTCAATCTGAACCAGGCTAAAAAATCGCTACATCATAACCACACAGTCCACCGTGCACAGGATGGGGATGCCAAAAGCCACCGTTTCCTTGTTCCTATCTATCCTTTTCGCTACACTTGTTATCTGCGCTATCGTCCTTTGTACTTGCGCCTACTGCTACAGACCAAGTTATTTCCTTGGTATACGGGGAAGAGGAGGCTCTGATTATAGCAGCGACGACGACCCTGAGAAAGCTCCTCGTGGAAGGGTAGTTGTTGTATCGACAGTGAGTTTTATCCATTTTTCCCTTGTAAACTCCGATGGAGTCTGGGTATTTCTTCATAGATTGCATTCAATCTCGTAGTCCATAAAAACATCAACTAGAAACTGACGGGAGCGTACCCGCAGGAAACCGCGGCAGATCATCCGTCGGACCATCCAGACTACGACCCGGAGGAGGCCGAGGCAGTTGAGATTATCGAAGCGCTGCCCGAAGGAGAGCACGGCGAGCACGGCGAGCACATCAACATTATTGACGCCCATCGATCACGATCTACGCTCGATTAGGATTGTGGTTTTGCGGGGAGGGAAGCGTCGGCCGGCCGACGTTTTGCGGGCGATCGGCTTTTCGGAGGAATATCACTTTTAGCCTTTGCCTTTTTTTTTGATTTCTTTTAGAAGCGGAAATTCTATTTAATTGTGTCGGCCAAAATGGTACTGAAGCGACTCCGGTGGTGGTGGCACGCTTGCTAAGAGTACCTTTGGTGTGTGGCAATGTGTCAAGGGTAAGGGTTAAATGCAGTGGCTTTAACGTACATAGGGTACACGAAAGTGATGAACAATTTGCGTAGCAACGAAATTTCGCAACAACTCATAGAGAAACGGTAAGTAGCATTGGTATGACTACATGTAAGTAACGTGTGTATATGTAGATTTAATTCCTGGCACTCAAATAAAACATGTAAAAAACAAAGCTGTGGCTTTCTCCCAGAAACCTTGGTTGTTGCGACCTTTGATGGTTGCATCACAAATCAAATTGTGCATCACTTTCGTGCACTCTATGTATAATTCACTCTGGTGCCAGACTATTGCCTTACTTAAGATGAGATCTACTGCGTATATTACCTACCGGTTCCTGGTGCCAGAGAACAGAGAGGGAATCATAGAAAGCGGTTGACACCGCTTCTCTCTGTTCTCTTCTGACACCTTTGGTTCCTCCTCTATACCATATGCTGACTCAGACTATACACATAAACGATTGCTGGCGCCCTCTTATTCAGGGGAAGCCCCCGAACCCCCTATTCCATAATCTTATCATGAGATTATACCCAATCTTAATCAGGAAACTCGAACAAGAACAATAAAGTTAAAAGAATCAAATTAATTCTAATATAGATTGCTGACTCATCTTTTAGTCACACCCGTAAAGAACAGCCAACGATATCTCGTCGTTCTCTTGCTATTGCTCCTCATTTAGCCGTCAGCTACATGTATCTTCCACGGTCGCAACCATCGGGGTGAACGGAAAGATACTTACATCTCGTCGCTAGTAAAACATGTGGGTCCCAAGCACTCACCAATAGTTGTTGCCCGAGACCTCCATTCATTCCTTCCCACGATACATGACGTCATCCATCGCCACCTCGATAACTCGTTAACGCAAAGGGGTTCCCAGAAACTCCGCGATTTGCCGGCGTCGTTCAACAACTAGAGGATTCCCCGGCAATGCAGATACAGTACACTCGCCCTATAAGAATACTTTTTATAAGAATAGCACTCCCTAAAACTACCTCTCTAGTCCGTATTTGGTAAAGCCTCCCCTATAAACCTTCTTTATTGGGTTGAACCACTCTTCTTATAAGAATATTCTTCTGCACTCTTGGCCCCGACAGTATTCTTATAGAGCGATTGTGCTGTAATCCTAAGTGAGCCGCAGCCGCTTGGCACTCAGCAACTATCCATCCGTTAGCATCGGATAGAATTATCATCGATAAACTTACTGGTCATGTTTCCTAGATCTCTCCGATTGACTGGTAACGGAGGATGTACGACTGCTACGCCTGGCGGATAAATAAAATGTTCGTATTCACAGGTCCCGCTGTTGAATAGCTGTGTGGGGTGCAAAGTGAGGTTCGAGGTTCAAGAATCAAACAGGTTCACCTACTTAGCCTTCATCGTCGCGAGTCTAGCCTCTATTCGTTCAAGCAATTCGATGACATGGTCTGCTTGCCAACCAAGGGAACGTTTGGGATCAACATAGCCTCGTTTACCAATATGTTTAAACCGTGGATAAAGTTCTGAAAATTGGGCTGTGCCATTTTGTCAAGATATGATGGATACAGCACACTCGCCCTATAAGAATATTATTTATAAGAATATTCTTGGCAGAGCACCCCCCGAAACTACCTCCCTAGCCCGTATTTGGTAACGTCTTCCCTATAAACCTTCTCCATTGGGTTAGACCACCCTTTTTATAAGAATATTCTTCTGTATTCTCGGTCCCGATGGTATTCTTATAGAGCAATTGTACTGTAGTGTTCTTTCCTCGTGTGATAGTTCAGCAGTTCCGTGTGATCAATCCTTGAAAATGATGTAAAGGTTATGGGGATTTTGTCGGGTAACTAATATTACCGCATTGGGTTGTCACTGGTGTCAGTGAACCATTCTGGTGTCAAGCACTCGGTGTCAAGGGTTAGGTGAAAAAGACCATTTTTGAGGTAGAATAGAGACTAGTGTCAAGAATTCTAAACCTTAATCTGAAATCTACTGCGTATATTACTTACTGATTCCTGGTGCCAGAAAATAGAGAGAGAGTCATAGAAAGCGGTTGACACTGCTTCTCTCTGTTTTCTCTGGCCCTTTCTTTGTACCGGAAGGCTCCCTCTGAGTATCCTCGTTACACTCGTTTCCTCTCTTGCCCCGTGACTAATGGTTTAGTCACTCTCCGTCCTCGTTCCACTCGTCCTCTCCATATGCTCCACTAGCGTTCCGTTACTTCTAATTTGTATCAAATTACATGCAGTATGTCCCGCATGTCACCAGTACATCAACGATCGCTGGCGCTCTCTCCTATTCAGGGGCAAGCCCCCGAACCCTAGATTCCATAATCTTAATAGTAGATTAGGCGGATTAGATGAATCTCACGTGAATTTAGTCTCGCAACCTGACTTGTCACGTGACCAGTCAATATATCGCTATTGATTGACTGGTCCCTACAAACGTGAATTCACTCAGTCGCACTCCGTAAATAATAGACATTAGAATTAATTATTAGATACAAACGCCTTGTCCTCATCCACTCACGTGACTCCCGCCAGGCGACTGAAGAGCTCGTACTCCATCCGCTCCCCAGCCCTCGGACCACTCATAATCTCTCCTATCATGTCCGAACCAGGCGGGAAATCACACTCAAATATAGGCTCTCCCGCTCCCCTCATATTCGCCAGGACAGCCTGCCTGAAATGCCAGCGCAACAACTGATCGACTGGCCGACTCGGATCCTCAAGGAGTTGCTGGTCGAGATGCCTGCCGGCGATGCCCTTTCTATCGCGTCTGAAGCAGACGATCTTGTGATTATCGTCTGGGTTGATCGACACAATGTAGCCGTCAAACAGGTCGTGGATGTCAGATCTAAGCAGCATGCCGTTCTGGATGGAGTTGATGGAACCTACGGATTCGGTAGCCGGCAGAATACTGATCCACCGACCGTAGTCATGCTCCTTCCAGTGCGCTTCATATGCTAAAGGAAAGATATGCGCAGCCTCGAAGCCTCTCCAGATTCCATATTCAGCATCAGATGCCTCTTCTCCGGTAATAACGCATCGACCATCTCTCTCACGAACGGCATCACGAAACGATGCGGTACGAGTTCCGCTAGCCACCGAAATCGTACGAACTAGCCAAGGCTCATTGCTGACGGTGACGATACCTATTGAAGCTTTGAGTCAGCAGCTGATCATTTACAGCGTGGAGGCGATCTACCATCGGTGAGAATATAGTAATTCCCTAGCTGAAGTGCCTGTTCATCCCTCGGGACATCCTTCAATGCATCCGTGGCATCCTCATGTCGCAAGATGTAGTCGTTGGCGAAAAGCAGGAAGACTTCCACCATCGAGTAGAGGTTAGCGTTTGTCACGCCGTTAGTAAGAACGAGGCCCCCGAGAACCGGGCCTGTGGGATCGCTTGCAGCGTAGATGTGGACGTCACGTCCCAGTGAGCGGTTAGACATGTTGACCTTTCGTCCCTAGTCTCGTGCCCAGCCCCCACTGCGCAGCTTGCTGCGTACCGTAGGTTTCGTCCCTAAGGGTTAGTGTCAAGGGGATGCTGCCTATATATACCGTGTAGATCTCATCCGGGTAACGTGAAATGAGTCACTTTTGGTGTGTGGCACTCAACTTTGGCGTCAGGCGTTGGTGCCAAGGGTAAGGGTTAAATGTAGTGGCTGACGTACAACTGAGTCTAGCGCCAGGAGTTGCCCTAGCATAAATCTGAATCACTATGTAATTCCTAGTCTACATGTAGTTCCTGGTGCTAGAGAACAGAGAGGGAATCGTATAAATGGGGTTGTCACCCCGTTCTCTCTGTTCTCTTCTGGAACCTCATACTGAGGGTGCTCCCTATATACCGTAACGTTAGTCATAGATGACTAACTCTCTTCCCCCATTCCGGCTTCGCTTCCACTCTGTCCCATAATATAATTAGGAGATCTGATCGATTCGATAAATATCACGTGAATTTACTCGGTCGCACCCCGTTAGTAATAGACATTACTTGAGTAGAACCATAAGAACCGAAAACAGGGTGTGTGTAGCTTTGTATGCTACGGAATAGCGCACAGATATTGTTGCATAGAAAGCCACACACCCCATGTTTTCCGGTTCTTATGGTTCTACCCAAGTAGAATTAATTGATTACGAAGGCCTTTCTTCCACTTCACGTGAGTCTCGCCAAGCGACTGAAGAGCTCGTACTCCATCCGCTCCCCAGCCCTCGGACCACTCATAATCTCTCCTATCATGTCCGAACCAGGCGGGAAATCACACTCAAATATAGGCTCTCCCGCTCCCCTCATATTCGCCAGGACAGCCTGCCTGAAATGCCAGCGCAACAACTGATCGACTGGCCGACTCGGATCTTCAAGGAGTTGCTTGTCGAGATGCCTGCCGGCGATGCCCTTTCTATCGCGTCTGAAGCAAACGATCTTGTGATTATCGTCTGGGTTGATCGACACAATGTAGTTATCGAAGAGCGCATGAATGGTATTGTCGAGCAACATCCCATTCTGAACCGAGTTGATAGACCCTCCGCTAGCCGATGGAATAGTGATACAGCGACCGTAGTCATTGCGAATCCAGTGATCTTCGTATGCCAAAGGAAAGAGATGCGCAACCTCGAATCCCGTCCAGAACCCATATTCAGCATCAGATGCCTCTTCTCCGGTAATAACGCATCGACCATCTCTCTCACGAACGGCATCACGGAACGCTGCGATACGGGTTCCGCTAGCCACCGAAATCGTACGAACTAGCCAAGGTTCAGGATTGACAGTGATGGAACCTATTGGAATCAGCAGCAGCAGCTTGACAACGTAAGTGTGGAGGAAACCTGCCATTTGTGAGAATGTAGTAGTTGCCCGGCTGAAGCGGATGGTCGTCTCTCTGGATGGTCGTGCCGCCCTCGTCCCGTATGAAGTAGTCGCGATCGAAGATACAGATGATCTCTGCCATCGAATAGAAGTTAGCGTTCGTCACGCCTTTAGTGAGAATCAGGCCTCCTAGCTCTGCAGTGGGATCACTAGCATTGTAGATGTGAACATTGCGTCCCAGTGAGCGGGACATGCTGATGGTCCACCAGTCCTCGGTCCGTCAGTCCTTGCTTCTGTGTTGTAACAGAGATGGAGAAAAGTGACATCTCTCGGGGGATGCTGCCTATATACCGTAAAGCGATACGGCCGGGTAATGAATGTAATGAATTACTCCCTAATCGGGACTGGTTTTTGCGACACCTGGTGCGTGGCGTTACACCTTGGTGTTAGGCGTTGGTGTCAAAGGTAAGGGTTAAATGCAGTGGCTTTAACGTACAATCAAGAACGGTGCCTGATTCCTTACATAGTAATGATGTTGAACTGCGTGAACATCTTAGCATAGGTGTCTGGTGCCAGAAAAATGCAAGGGAATCATAGTAATGGCCTGGCGTCCATTCTTGCATTCTTCTTTCCGGCACTGACACTTTCTGAAAGTGGGGTAAGCGCTACTACTAAACGCTCGCTGGCGCTCTCTCCGCAAGCCTCCGTACCCCCAATTCCATAATCTTAATAGTAGATCCAGCAGATTAGATAAATATCACGTGAACTCATTCACTCGGTCGCACTCCGTTAATAATATAATCAATTATTGAAGTACAAAGGCCTTGTCCTCCGACTCACTCACGTGAGTCCCGCCAAGCGACTGAAGAACTCAAATTCCAACCTCTCCCCCGCCCTAGGACCGCTGAGGATTTCACTAACCATGTCAGAGCCAGGAGGAAAATCAGTCTCGAAGACAGGCTCGCCAGCTCCCCTCATATTCGCCAAGACTGCCTGCCTAAAGTGCCAGCGAAACAGCTGGTCGACGGGCCTCCGGGGATCGTCAAGGAATTCCCGGTCGAGATGCTTGCCGGCCACGCCATCTAGATCAAGGTTGAAGCAGACGATCTTATAGTCCTCCTGGTAATCGTCAGCCACTGATACTTGTTACTTCCTGGTAAAAAACCCTACATCAGGATTGATAGACACAAAATAGTTATCAAAAAGATCATGCATGTTAGATCTGAGTAACATGCCGTTCTGAACTGAGTTGATGGATTCTCCACTATCTGCCGGAACGGTGATCCACCGACAGTAGTCGTGCTCCTTCCAATGCCCGTCGTAAGCCAAAGGGAAGATGTGCGCAGCCTCGAAGCTCGTCCAGATACCGCGATCAGCACCGAGCGCCCGCTGTTCTGTTATGACGCATCGCTTATCTCGCTCACGGACAGCATCACGAAACGCCGCCGCACGGGTCCCGGTAGTCAGCGAGATGGTGCGAACCAGCCAAGGCTCACTATTGATAATGATGGAACCTATTGGAATCAGCAGCCTGACGATGTAAGCGTGGAGGAAACCTCCCATTTGTGAGAATGTAGTAGTTGCCCGGCTGGAGCAGATGGCCGTCTCTCTGGAGGGTCGTGCCGCCTTCGTCCCGTATGAAGTAGTCGCGATCAAAGATACATATGATCTCTACCATCGAGTAGAAATTGGCGTTCGTCACACCGTTTGTGAGAACCAAGCCTCCTAGCTCCGCAGCGGGATCGTTAGCACTGTAGATGTGGACGTCGCGTCCAAGTGAGCGGGACATCCTCGTCCCTAGGGGCAGCTGTAACAGGGATGGAGCATTCCCGTGAAAAGCTAGGGGCCACTCCCCACCGCGAGAAGGCCGGGTAAGTAGTCTGGCGCCTACAGTATGCCCCCATCCGAAAATATTCTCCGACCCTCCACCCTTGCAATAAGATATTTACAGAACTTTATGCAGCGGGTTTACGATCGCCGTTGGCGTCTTGGCGTTAATTTCGAATGGGCTTTCAGCTTGTCTTTTCCACAAATTGTCCAATGATACCTACCAAAGCTTGAATAGCCTTGCCCTATATACTTATTTTGCCACATTGATAAGTTTATTGGGTGTTGTTGGCTCAATAAAGGTGGGCTTCTCAGACACCATTCCCACTCTCACGTTATCCTGCTGACAGCACATGCCTGATATAGCAACATGCTTATACTTTATCGATATTTGCCAACTTTTTTATCCTAGACACAGTCGTTTCGGCCTTTTCTCGTTTCGTCCTGTTGTACATATTTTCGACTTTCCGACATCACATGTGTGACCTGGAATCAACCAACGGAGGGTTGTTAGCCTTGACGTTACCACATGGAACTTTCCGTATCTCTTTCAATCATATCGACGATGTTATTAGAGCTGGAGGGTGGACGACGACGACGACGACGTTCTCCCTTCATACCCCTATTATCCAAGTCCGCATACAAAAGTCTCTGAATAGGGCTGCTCAGAAATGATGCAAATTTCTATTATGGTTGGGTGGATTGGCATTTTCACTTCAATGCCAGTGCAAATATTTTTTGCGACACTAGTGAGACAATACGCGAAATCTCTCTGGAAACCGTAGGTCGATTATATAGACAATGCGGCGTTAGAGGAAGGTTATTTAGATGAAGCTGAACAGCTGTGGGAACCGAGAAGAATTCCGTCACATCTACAGAGGCCGACCGAAAAGCTTTGTTGAGCTGGCTCCACCAGGTGATATTAGAGAAAGGTTGTACCAATTGGATTTCGGTGGATGGCAGGTTTAACGGTTTTGTTTATGTCTACCAATGTGTTCACGAGTATCAAGTGAAATGATTAACGAATTTTGTAAATTTATGGTGGTATGCATTGTAGATATTTGAAGCATCTTCGCCTCGCCTTTTTCTCCCTGAAGCCACGGAATTGGAATTCTTGTATTTAGTTATTATTTCATGTGCAAAACCAAAGTTTTTAAGTGGGATTAGAAGTTGCCTCCCATGAGTTTGGCGGGTTGACTCCAAGTAATGCCGGGCAACCTGAGCGGCAGATCAGCCCTGTGCAGTGGTGGCTAAAGTTGTTCAAGCCATCAAACCTTCCGTCGGTGCCGGGCAAAGGACCCCGCCAGATTTATCCATCCGTTGCATGTACATACACATGTAGTGTGTACTCTATCGAGTACGGGCTGATACATACATATACATACATGTAGGCACATCATAGGTTCCACGGACCGTTGTCGGTATATCCATCTCGTACCTAGAAGTTCCCTTATACCCAAATATATCTAATTTAGGTATATTATTGTTGAAAAGCAAGACATTTCTTCTAGCTTTGTGGCACAAAGCAAAGCGCATGTATATATGTATGTCCGTACACACGAACACAGCGCGTTAGCCATTTTCACTCACTGTCTAATATCACTACTTCTTTTATATCCATTTAGTCATTACAGCTGGGAATCTTGAGTTACATGAGAATCAAGGACATCCCAACCCCCTAATCGTGGCAGTCATTCTCTCAGCCTATCAATACCAAAGCTATAGAAGTCAACAATCAACTGGAGTTTGAAACAATCATTGGGCACTGTTTTCTATCCATCCTTCTTTTCCGAAAATACTCGGAAAATAATTTTCACTAGGTCTAGCCTACTGCTAAGTATTTCTGAATCGCCAACAGGTCCCTTCATGTACGTGTAGTTATCACTAGCGAGTCTCCTATCATCATAGATAAGTCGTTTCCCCTTCCCCTATAAGCCCTGAGATCCACCAACAAGTCTATCGATAGATCTTCCCAAAATCACGAGTTCAGCAACAGGGCTCTTATCTTATTGCGGGAACCAAATAATGAGGTTCCACTCCAGCTTTCGCTATAGTAATACTAAGTTGATAAAAGAAAATAGATACTACATGATGAGAGTCAACTAACCAGAATAAAATTACCAAAGGATGCTATTTCGGAATTCACTACGATACAGTAATTGCTAAATGGAATGCATCCCAAGTTGAGAGAGAGACTACAGCCAACCTCAGATGACAATAGATAGGATGGTTTGGCTAAGACGGGAAGTATTGTGGTTTAGGCAGATGGAGAGTAAGGGTTTGAACAAATGCATATGCTTTTCTCTTGTTGCGTCATCACTTCTACTAGAAAGTGGCTGGTCGAGCAGCGCCGTCACCGCTGTTGATCAAGCTATTGGTTAGAGTTTTCATAATGCTTCCCCATAAGAGACGGTACATGTGTACCCTATATCTTCGGTGGCACCAACACGGAACAGTGTAGGGAAGAACCTGAAGTAGCATATTGGTGATTAGCAAGATCAGATTTTAGAAAGATTCAAGTTGTTACACCGGATATAGTAGGCGGTATTAACGGTTTCACACCACTCATGTTGATTTCCACTCCATAGTTGTTTGCTGAGTCTTGTGAAATTTCATCCCCTGTGCACCTGAAGACTCGGAAGGTGTCCTATCCTGCCTAGTTGCGACAAACATATATGTATGCATGAACTCGATAACACCTTTGCCAAGTTACGGCTTCATGCAAAGGCTTACAAATTCATCATTCCGTCTGCCAAACACTTTAATGGATTAATACTCTACCCGAAACGTTGGTGGGGTTTAAGTGCTTTGTTTTCCTGCAGCTGAGAGAGTATTTAATGATGAGAGGAATGACGTTAGAGATACATCAGAGTACAGTGCCAAAAAGGGGGATGCGATTGGTACAACATTTTTACAGTATGCTAAGAAATGCTGGATTAATTCCGCAGTGCTACGGGATTTATCAGCAAATGCAGCAGCGCTCCAAAATTAATACAGCATTTTCTAAAAATACGGTAGCAGGTCCACCCCATTTTTTGGTACTGTAGTAATTATTGTCTAATAAGCGGGTGTGAAACTGGAGCGCGGTCACGACGCTGCTTCCAGACGCAGGTGGTTGACAATCAGTAGTTAGTGGAAATCTACTTGTGAAAGGCCCGTGCTTTTGCGGCTCTGTCGGGAGGCAAAGAGCGAGGAAAAAAAAGGTTGACGACCAAACACCAAACAGCATCACAGAATCCATATCGGCCCACCAAACCTACCATGAAGTCCAAGAAAAGAGCCCCAAATGCCTCACTAGATTTATCTTCCTCTATATCTGCTAGAGATGAACACCCTTTCGCCGCTGCGGCCAGGTGGAACCTCGAGCAGGATTATGAGCAACGACCTCGAGCGCTGAAGAAAAAGAAAGCAGAAAAGGAGAGCACCAGGCTGCCAATCAAGACTCCTGGAGGATTAGTAAAACAAACCTTCATTTCGGAACAAGAAATCGAGAGCGATGAAGAAAGCATGGGCAGCGAGGATAAAGATGAATGGGTAGGAGTAGCTAAAGAGCCAAAAGCAGAGGAAGATGTCCGTCCGAAGGTATCAGAGAGACAGAGGATAGTGGACGCCAAAGAGGAGCTAGCCAATATTGCAACAAGTTTGAATGAAGACCCGGAGGAAAATGTGAGTATAATCATCAATTGAGGAAGGGAGTTGACGGAAAGATTCCTTACAAATTTTTTTAATCAGGTTGGATTACTTCGGAGATTACGCGAGATATCAGAAGACCGGAACATCACTATACAGAAACTGGCGCTAGCAACGCAATTGGCCGTCTATAAGGATATTATACCAGGCTATCGAATAAGACCCCTGACAGATGAGGAGCAAAAGGCAAAGGTTACAAAGGAGGTGAAGAAGCTCAGAGGATTTGAACAGTCTCTAGTTTCAAATTACCAGGCATACGTTGAAGCCCTGGCAAAAATATCTCGAGGTGAGATTCCATCTAGGGCAAGATCTATAATCAAACTGACGGAGAACAGCTCCTAGAACTGACCATTCACCGAATGTTATTGCTATCGGGAAGATTGCGACAAATTGTGTTTGTGGTCTTATATCTGCAGTTCCGCACTTCAACTTCCGTAGCCAGCTCCTCAAGATCATCGTTGAGCGGGTCAGTGTCAAAACTGTGGACGAGACATTTGTGAAATGCCGTACGGCGCTCGAGGAGCTTTTTCGTAACGATGACGACGGTGCAGCTTCCTTCGAGGCCGTCCAGCTATTAGCAAAAATGTTTAAGGCCAAAGATTTTAATGTAGATGAATCTATACTAAACACTTTCCTATCTCTACGGTTGCTCTCCGAGCTCGATGTAAAAGCTTCGCGAGAAACAGTCGACAACCCAAGGAAACGCAAGAAAAAAGATCGCGTGTTTAGGACCAAGAAGGCTAGGAAGCTTGAGAAAGAGAGACAGGTCTCAGAGAAGGAAATGGATGAAGCGGACGCGACAGTTTCGCATGAAGAGAGAGAAGAGCGACAATCGGAGACTCTGAAATTGGTCTTTGGGACCTACTTTCGAATCTTAAAGGAGAGACCACTAGGGCTTATGGGAGCGACGCTGGAAGGGCTAGCAAAGTGAGATCTTTCCCATATCCATGATGATAGAAGAAATCCCTAACAAACTGGTCATGTAGGTATGCACACCTAATAAACATGGACTTTTTCGGTGATCTTCTTGTAGCCTTAAAGGAGCTTATTACTACAACCCTCGAAAGCGAAGAAGAAAACGATGTTGAAAACTCGTCAAAACGCAATGCAACTCGTGAGGCTCTTCTTTGCGTGATAACAGCATTCGCATTGCTATCTGGTCAAGGTAAAATTATCCCTTTACACTCCCTTCCTCGTTAAAGCTAACGCACTTCCCCCCCCAAAAAAAAGGCGAAGGAATGAACATCGACTTAACCTTCTTTACAACTCATCTCTATGCTAATCTCCTTCCTCTCTCACTCTCCCCCGACCTCGAACTCTCTACCAAATCCCTTCGTCTTCCCGACCCAGGTGATCCTACGCCACTTTCGAAACGCATCAACGTATCGACCGAGATTGAAATGTTAATCCGTGCGCTAAACACCATATTCTTCCAACAAAATGCAAACAAATCCAACACGCCGATCCGAATCGCGGCGTTTACAAAACGTTTGATGACAACTAGCCTCAATATGCCAGAGAAATCAACGCTTGCGATCCTAGGAATGCTAAACAAGATGGCTCGAAAGCACCAGCGGAGGCTACATGGACTATTCTCTACCGAGGAGAGGGTTGGCGATGGGACCTATAAGATGGATATTGACGAACCGGAAATCAGCAATCCGTACGCCGCGACCATTTGGGAAACGGTGTTGCTGAGAAAACATTATTCCCCCAAAATTGCGGAAGCAGCAAAGGAATTGCCGAATGTTTTCCTGAATAAATCTTAATTCGGGTTAGAAAGGCTCATGGGATGACGTTTTGGTGTAATATGTGTATTCATAAAGTATCACTCGTGGTCTCTGCCCATCAAATAATAATCAATTCTTAAGAGAGATTCAACTCCTAAATTCGCGTAAACGATCTAATCATTCATATGTTTAGGCCAGATGGGAGATAAGACAATGTTCAGCGAAACGACGTTTCACTGTAACCAAGTCAGAATCCATAGTAATCATCTCTCCGTTGCCCAGTGGGGTAAATGAAGGAGAAAGGCACCTCTCATGGGTTCTGAGTCAGGATAATGGGATTCCAGGAAATATATACAGTCCTAATTTCCAGGCGTCGCAATACCCTAGGACCAAAGCCAAGCACATGCCGTTGCATATCCGCTCCCAAACAAAACCAATAAAATATACGATCAGGATGCAACAAGCAAAGATAGTGCCATACACCAGAAACCAACACAAGTGTATGTATTCTACAGCGAACCGTAAAAAAGATCGAGAAACGTGAGACTTGAGGTTCGAGGCTGTTATTAGCTTCCCGGAATTTACGAGAAAGATTCTAGCACCTAGGTTGGCCACAAAGTCCTGTCAGTAGACCCCAGTTTCTCGATCTTTTTTGCCGTACGCTGTAGTGATTCCCTGGAGTGAGATTTGGAACGAAATCACCCAGGAAGGCACCTTAGGGACCACACGGCTCTCTAAATAGCTCTTCTTATCCATTATGTGTTATCAGGGAACTAAAGTTTTAGCCCTTGACAAATATCTTACGCATTTGCTAAAATGCCTGCTCCACTCAAGTACTCTACAGTCGCACCTCGCTATGCCGGAACTCAGTATGCCAAACCCCTTGCTGCCCTGTACAAAATGCCCTAGCCAAAACATTTTTTCTACTACCAAATAAATAATCATCACTACGTGTTTATTTCAGCCTAACCCTAACTTTGAGGTGAAATGGGAGCCGCATATATATCGGGATTCGTATCAGGCCCTGGCAGTATTTACTGTCAAGAGAGAATATTGCCCTCTTCTGGGTCAGAGTACCCTGTCTCCGCACGCCTCGAATCAGACTCTAACCATAGAGCCAAGCAGACAGGCTTGAGCCTCAATTTTTTTTCCCCCACTTGCTTTGGCTTGGTCTCATCGGGTGAACTTTATTGCGCACCTTCCGAGTCCCGAGTTTCGGATGTGGGTGGTCAACAGCTGCCTGTTTCAGGATTTCAGCCTCCATTGGGTAACCTAGTTTTTCATGTTGTTTGTCTCCCCAGACCCCTAATCTTGGCGCGGGCGGATGTACTCTAAAGCATGCACTCTTGAATAATTGTGGGTGGGCCCTGGAGAAAAATCTCCGGGGAATAATGCTGTCGGCTCACCTGATCAGGGAACCGTACGGTCCGAAGGAGTTGCTAGGTACGGCTTTTCACAATTGACCGTGTCCCCTTTTTCTTTCCGTCGCCGTAGGCGCGCATTCACTCTTTATCTGGGGTTATGCAAAGTACAGAAAACCTCGGAAATTGGCCAGGAGCTCTGCTGCTGGTGATGTCTACTGTACTTCTGCAGTGTGATTTCTTCGACATGATAAATTTGTCACATCATACGCTACTGGGGCGCGCTACATCCCAGGACCGTGTCCAAGTATCTCTTTGGCAGGTGTAGTCTCGGTTGGGAAGCATCGACGGGAATCTTGACTTTTCCGATATCTTGAGCGAGATAGTCAGGGACCGTCCCGGGGACCAGCGGGTGGGAAACGGTATGAGTTGGGCAGTTGGCCTTAGAAAGCAGCATCTTTTGTGGTCAAAACTTAGAGCTGGGCGTAGGGAGCGAGGGCAAAAAAAGGAAAGAAACTAGAAACAAGTGAGTGGAGAAGAGGCGTGCACCAAGATCGACTGATCCTGACGGCGAGCGTGCCGGATGAGAGCCCGTGTGAGATGTGACGATGTGCAAACATAGGCTTTCTCCGCACCCTTTCTTTTTTTCTCGCAACCCGACACAGCAATTGCTCGGATAACTATGGCGTCACTACCCAAGGACCACGCAGGAGGGGATCGGCAGTTTCGGTTTTCATGGCCGCCCTTTGTTTTGATTTCCGAAAATTCCTATCGGAGTTCTTTGCTAGCGGTTAAGGTTGAACGTTAATCCTTCCTCCATCTGTCTAAACGATTTGGTGATTAGGGCGCAAAACGTTGATGGATGCCATAATCAATTGCGCAGGACGGATGTTGTATCACGAGATTGCCATTCTAGAAAAGGGCGTCGAAGCGAAAGATAGGCAGGATCATCCTCGCACACGAGGAGATCGATGGCAACCTTACCATCCTCTTTTCCGTGAACCACAGTTAATCGGCTAGCCAACTTGGTGTTTTCCCATAGCCCAAAAACTGGGGATCTCAGGTTCCACCAAACTGTCGGCCGTAGTTTTTCGACTCTTAACTTGGTTTCTTCTTTCTATTGGCGTGGCTTTGGATGCTGAAATTCTGTTCATCAGCCTGGATTCGGATCTTCAAAATGGAACGAAAGGCATACCCTTTCCAGTTGCGACCTTGAAACGGCAATTCTAGTGGTGCTTGTCGGAGGACCCAAAGGCGCGATATGCAGGTTTCTGCCAGCCACTGGGTCCATAAATTTGTTGGAAAGGGTTTTAGACGTGGAGGCTACCATTCTTGCCATGGTGCAACGTCGCTCGGCAGTGTCAAAATTTCCAAACAAGGCATTATTCTTCATATATGCTGCCGTGTGGGTGTGGGTGGATGTGAGTGGTAAGGGGGAGGAGGGGTTTGCCATTCCTCTGCTTCTCTGGATTGCCATGTTTCCCTGGTGTACTTTGTTTCAGAATATTCCACACAAACGTTCCATTTTACGGGGCAGCTCTGCTTATGTATACCGTATGTATCAAGAGCCTAAACTGCGGACCGGTTTGTACTCTTCATCACAGCCACCAGGGTTCTACGGGATCCAACCCAAGAGGCTACTTGATGCAATTGAATTCCAACCCTGCATAAGTGAGATACTTTACTGGTGCATATCGTGGTCGGATGAAGGAGGAAGCGTACTATTTGAGTTTTTTTTAGTTGTGATCAGGACACGTTCACGGTTGCAGTACCTTGAGAAGGACACGAGAAAAAATGAGACTACCGAAAAGTGAGGAAGTGAAGACCCATCACCGAACCTGCCCAATCCAGCAGCGTGCAAGGGTTGGTCACAGCATTGCTGCCTCCGCTCGACAGGTAGCCAATGACAGCATTTGCAGACTGGCACTGCAGCGGCCCCAACACTGGCGGACTGGGGGACTGGGAAGCGTGGAGCGATATCTCGCCCATCCCGCACATCGCTCAACCAGACCAGCCTCCTTACCTGGCGTCCCTTTCTGTCCAGAGTGTTGCCCGTCGTGGTTGTCGGGCTGTCTTCTTTCGGCGTTTGTGTGGAATCGGCGCTGGAGAAACGAGAGGCCCTAATTTTCCAGTTTAACATTTTATCCTCTTTTCGAATCCTGGTGAATATTTATATTTTTTTCCTTCTTTCCCTTTCGCTCTCTATTCCCCCTCCTCTTTCCTCTTTCCTCTTTCCCTCTTCCTCGTCCTTTGCTGGCTGCTGCACACGGGCCCTTTCCCTTTCCCTTTTCCCGCACAACCCCGTCATCACCAGTTTAACCCCAAAAGGCTAACCCCCAACCCCGAAGACTTCCACACCCAACCTCTCATCCCCCTCTTTGCTTCTTCTTCCCATCGACACAAGAACTCCTTCCTCCTTCCTCTTCTCTTCTCTTCTGTTCCTCCCTCCTCTCCTCCTCCATCGTACCCAGCGGACACTTTCTGTCTGCTATCACTCTGTTTCTGTTTAGTGGTATGTCAATTTTTTCTCGTCTGCTTTCGTTGTCCTGCATACGTTGCTGTGGCCTATTTTAGCTGCACTTTTATGTATCCGAAAAAAAAGTTCTGCTTTTATCTTCGCTGTTCATCCTTATCCCTCGATTCCTCTCAATGTTATTGGCCGGTTACAAAAATCAAGAAAAAACTTCTTCGTTAGTTACTGATCGCTAACCATCCTTCTTCGCCACCATCTAGACAGGATCGAACCTTCATTTCTACCATCCTCTCATCCCCCATCCCCTCTTTCACCCCCCCCCCCCCCAAAGTGCATAGTCATCTAGGCCTCTGTTCGCTCTAACCACCACCCAATACTTTCTTGTTAATACCGCTTTTCTCGCTTCAAATTTTTGTGCACTCTTCGCTGTTCATCTCAGTCATGTCATACTACGAAAACCAAGCACAGGCCCAAGTCCAAGCCCAAGCCGCAACCTGGCAAAGCTCTCGTCCCGCCTGGGAGGGACGAGCTGGTACAACTCCTGTTCAGACGCACTTTCCGCGCTCTCATGCCTCGGATCCTTCCGATCTAACCGCACGGTACACGGCTCAAATGAAGCCTGAAGATCCTGCTGCCTTTGGCGCCCAGATAGATGGTAACTTTCTTTGCCTCTTGTACTATTAATATCTACTGTCGTTCAACTCTAACCACATACGTTATAGAGGTTGACCGAGCTGTGGACAACTTGGTCAAGAGTGGGAAGATGTTTGCCCCTCAGCGTCGCGATTCATTGCCTGTTTTGAGCCCTCGCGGCTTCCCTGAACATGGTGCGTATCCTCATAGTTTTGCTACTACCTGCCCCTTTTTAGGGCCTGGCAGATATATGGCTAAACAATCTAGATACACGCATGGTGACCCCTATTACTTCTCGTCATTACTCTGTTCAGGAGTTTGACGTAATGCGTTCTCAGTCTGCCGCGAACCTTCAAAACTTTTACGCAACCCAGCGTTTTCAGCCGCGTCAGACTGAGGCGGAGCAGATGATGCAGGCAAAGCGGAGATTGGCAGCTCAGAGAGAGCGTGATTTGCGTAATTATCATCAGGAGCAGCAATATAACAGGAGTATGTCTTCGAACGCTCCAAATCTTGGGAGAGACCCAACTTATAAAGGCCCTTTAGCATTGCTGGCCGAAATTTCCACCTACGGGAAGGACCGTGTCATGAGTCCCAGCGCCATGACCGAGGACGAGCGCCGTGATCTTATCGCTCGTCAGCACCGTGCCCTTTATGCCGGAAATCCTGATGGTCATCAATCCGAAGATGGTCCTCACATGGACGAGAATAATACTTCGAGAGGAACCAATATCCATTCTAATGGGCCTTCTGCCCCCGGTTCTAATGCTGGTGGTACACGTGGTCCGTCTCCTTCATCCACGTTTGACCCTTTTGGGCATCAGCAGAGCGGCAACATTGATACTACTCCAGTTCAAACTCCTGCTACTGAGCAAGGTCCCCATGTCGGACAATCTAACGCAGCCTCGCCGACGCGTTCTCGTACTAACAGTGTCTCTTCGCCTTCGTCGAAATCCGCATCATTCAGCTTGTTCGACAATTCTGGTGCTCAGGCGCAGTCAAGCCGGACTTCGGCGTCGTCTCCCGGTGGCTCCCCACCACGTGCGCAAAGGGTGTCGACCACGCCCGTGACTTCATCAGGAGTTGCCCCCATTGGAACGCGTCCAACGCAGAACCAAAATTCTGTAGTCAATAACAAAAGGTCCACTACACCTTTGCCTTCCCCTTTGAGTTACGGTTTCGCCCAGGAGAACGACCCATTTAACAATATCTCCAAAGAGAGGTCTTCACCTGCACCTTCAAATAACTCCACACCCAATGGCCAAGGCGCTGATGGTCTTGGTTGGAGCAAGGTTTGGGGCCCTAGCAACAAGAGCCTCGGAACTGTTGCCAGCGTTTGGGGCTAGATGATTTAATGTTTTATAGTTGGGTTCTCTTTTGTTTGGGGTGTTTATTCTTGATACTTCGGGGCGCTGTGTCTTGGGAGGACCTGTTTAAACTTGCTTTTTGTTGTGTTTTAAGTCTTGTAATTGTTCATTTTTTTCTCTTTTCTTTCGGGTTGGGTATGGATACCTACAGGTGGGCAGAGGGGGTTTCAGTCACAACGGCGAAGGCATTTAAAAAGGGGTTGTTGTTTTTCTTGTTATTTTCCTTTGTTTCTTCTTTCCGGCGAAGAGCAAGACTATCTGGGAGGAAGAACTTTATTGGGTACAAGCAAATGGGGTTTGGGTTGTTTGCAAAAGATGGGGCATATTGGATTTGGGGTGGGTTGGGGCAAAATATCGCACGTACAAAATGTGGCATCGGTTGTGGGGTTGGGTCTGTTTTTTTTCCTTTTTCATTTCCTTTTCCCTTTCCTACAAAATCGACTTCGCTGGGATTCTCTTGGATTGGATCGGCCAAGTATTCGTTTCTTCAGGATACGACATAATTTCGACTTTCCCGCATCCACAGGGGCTCTCACCGGCGGGGCACGAAACAAAAAAAGCGTTGGTGTCAAAAGAATGGGCTAGGTGCAACTGGTGAATTTTTCTATATGAAAGGATACGGGTTTTTCTGTTTCTCTTACGAGTCGTTTTTTGTTTTGTTTGTATGGGTGTCATTGGGTTGGAGTGGAATTGATTTTTTTTACATCTTGGTCACATTTTTCCCTGCTTTTCAGTTACAGGCTATTATGTGTGTATGCTTTACCGCCGTCTTGTGTTGTTTATACTTGTGGTGTAAGGTTTGTTTGGAGTCTTCCCACGTTCTGCCTTTTTTATCCATCATTGGTTTTTCTCACTAGGTTTTATCGCTCTACCTTTTTTGGGGGGCCTCTCTCCTGTAGTTTGCCTACCATTAATTTCCCCCCAGCCATTTTCCTGTTTATTTTCCTGGCTCTGATGGCAACCTATCCCAGTAGCACAATTCGACAGATCTATTGGATTCTATTTCGAGATCTCATCAATTCTGTTTACCTTTATCATTGCCCTGTCTAAACCACTGACTCCATTGTTTTGCCTATCCACATGAGGAAGTGGGGTTTTGTGGCTCTTAGCTCAGGTAAGAATTTCCTTCACATGACCGAGTGAGGGTTATGGCACTTGCGCACCAGGAGGTAGGTAAGATGGCTGTGTTGAATTTCTTTCCTTTTTGTTCTGGTGTTTCGAGGGGTCTTTTTTCTATACTATAACATCTTCTCATCTCCCCTTCCCAACTCAAACCACCTTATTGACGGTTGCATTTGTAGGTGTTTCCCGGGCGGCACTAGAAATGATGACTGAACTTAGGAGGAAGTGGAGGTGGAGGTAGGGCAAGGAAGTGGCGTCTTCGTAGGTTAGACTATTCATATTGGTATGGTGTTTTTGAGAGAGGGCTGGGGTTCTAGAGTTTGTGGATAGGCTAGGTCACATTGTATCACTCGGTATAATTTCTCTCTTCTCCAAATAGTCTAGTAGTAGTGGTGGTAATTCTTTTACTCTAGGTAGTCCAATTCAACCTAACCATGTTTGAACGGTAGCTGGCCTTATATACAAATCCTCCCCAGCACCTGATAGGCGACACTTAGAGAAGACTCACAAGTTAGTGACCCTAATAAATAGCAAAGGAGGCAAATGATGTTTTTTCCCCCTGACATCTGGGTGAAGCTATAAAAGGCAAGAGGAGCAGGTGTGGGGCAATGAAGGTCTAGTAGGATTCATCTAATCATCTTGGTTCGATTGTTTACTCTCGTATCTTCGCCTACAGGCATGAGGGGGGGAGGAGACACCTAAATATTCTCTAATTACACGCTGGGTGAGGCCTCCTCCGAGGGCCAAGTTTAAAGGTGTTCGTGACCTCCGGAATCGCTGCATGAAACAGTACTCTTTTTCTCCAGAGAATTTCCCGCCTCCCCTTTCCTCCAATCTATCATAATCATCAATTTAGATTCCTCTGTCCCTTCACCGTGTACTTTGAGCGGCGCTTCAAGACATCAAACGTATCACTGTTTGAGGTTAACTTGTTGTCAGCTTCCTGTCAATCGTCTGTTGCCTGTAAGTTGGTAGATTCCATCACTTCCTGGTAGGGAATACTTTCCTGGTTTTTGTCATCAATTGAAGAAATAAAATGTGCTCTTATACGGCGGGGGTGGTTCGGAGTGGTGTGCTGGTAGCTGCGAATATGAGATATAGGGAGGCATGCCACTCATTGGGAAGTGATGGATCGGAACAAGTTTGGGGCCAGGAGCGAGTCCTAAATTCCATTGCACCTTCAGGTAGGGTATGCCTGCTTCGCATAGCCTACACAATTAATGTTAGTTGTTTTCAATCAATGGTGAGCAGGATATGCTAATTGATACTAATGATAGATCCAATTATCCGACTCATGTCCTTCCTCCACTCTCCTCCTATCAGAATCTAGACAATTCTAGATAGACTGACCAATTGAAACGGCGATGTAATAGACATCCTAGAGTGAATTCATGCAATATTCTATGAGCATTTACCCATCATTTTTGGGGTTACATATCTTTCTAAGGGTGTTTTTTTGATCTGCTCTTCCAGACGAAACGAAACGTGCAAGACACCCTTCGGCCTGTTTGTCGTAAGACAAGAATGTTTAGATTATCCTTTATCCTGCCTTCAAGATTGACCGGGTGAGCCCTCTCTTGGAACAGTGCAATGCGTGCCCCTGAAGGTTGGGGCTTCACTCGTTTATCGCCCTTTGTGCAGTTGATCACAACCCATCACTCACGTCCCATCGCATCCCATCCGTCCTTGATCCCTGCATCCAAGTTGATCCTGCATCCGAAGGGCTTGAATTCCTTGGTTGACAGGTGTGGTTCTATTTGGAACCTGAACCCCCAGTCCGACTGCAGTCCGTTCCAGGACAGGACCCTCTGACGTCACAATAAACCGCCAAGACGCACTTATGTGCGTGACACGAAAAAAATTTGTGTCTCGGGTAGGGAAGGTGAGCGGGGTAAATAGAATGCCAAAAAAAACTACCCCCACCACCAGGGAACCAATTGTATTCCTGTGCGGCCCTCCAAAACTATGAAATGCGGCTGCGGCCAACAAGAAGCAGAGGTGAATTCCCCGGCGGGCGGGCAGCGCATGCATGGGAGGAGAGTGTAAGTTAAGGTACTCGACGGTAAAGCTAGCTGCCAGCTTCTACTGGTTAGACTTTATCTACTTCGTGATATCCTCTGCTTCAAAAAGCACTTTAGATCATACCCCTCACTTGAGCATGTCGTTGGGCGCATATCGGGCCGTTGGTTGCCGATGCCCAGTCAGCAACTCCTATCCCCAAATCCGTGTCCTGAAGACCAACAACCGCCACGAACAAACCCTTTAACCTTTGTTCTCGAACTAAGTTGCGAGACGAATCGAAATCGAGAAAGCATTTATAAACCACCGATCCATTCACCCTTCTCCGAAATAAAAAACAAAATTTACAACTCCTAATAAGCGATCCAAGGAACCACAGAACCGACACAAAAATTCCTGGGAACCGATGGACCTGGGCCGGAGCCCCACCCATATTTTACTAGTTTTGGAAAAGAAAAAAGAAGCCACGGTCAAAAACAAAGTGGGGCAGATTTCGATCGTTTACTTTGATTTGAGATAAGCATGTTCTTTTTCCTTTCCCAAGCACCTTGACGCGATGATGCTACTCCACTTTGGGCCTTATAGATCAGAAACCGTAAAAACGAGAACGGCCTAAAAAAATAAAATCGTGCAAACATAAAATTTCAATTGCCATCAAACTAATGGGGAAAAACGCAGGCATCCGTTGAATAGTAATGGTAGTAAAAGCATCAGAAAATATAACAAGTACTCCGGTCCCCCAGTTCCAAGTCGCCACCCAAAAACAAAAGACAAAGGAAAGGAATGGGAAGGAATGGAGTAAGAAGACCACAATTAATCTTTCGGAAGAAATGAAAAAGCAAAACACCAGCCGACATCCATAAAACCCATATACAAAAAGGAAAGGGAAAAAGGAAAGACTCATATCAGACAAAAGCACTTATATCTTCTCTCCATAGTGTTGCTGCCATCGATTTATTTTACTTGACAACAGCTCCATCATCTCCAACGCACCTGGTTGCAGATCACCGACCAAAATTTCTGTCGCCTTCTCTAGCATTTTTACCGTTCCGTTACCGTTGATTTGAATCTGCGGCAGACCTTTACCTTCAGGAACAGTACCCGAAGTTGGGGTGACAGCCTTGGAGGTATCTTGTGGTGTGCTGAAGTTGCTGATAGGGGTTCCTTTCTCTTCCATCCACGACAAATACGCGTAGATGTCACTCTGCCGTGAGTTGGCCATTTCAATCTGTGTTCTTGTGATGAAATCCGATATGCCATTCACTCGCCTTTTCATCTCATTTATGCTCATCCTGGCTTGTGGTATTCTTGGCTTTGTGGGTTTATCGAGTATTGTGGTGCTAGGGTCAGCTTTCTGACTTTGGACGCCTCCGGCAGACGAATGGTCTCGTGTCATGATGTGAGGGGAGGCAGTGTTGCCATCGTTCGGGTCTTCCGAGTGACGGTGACGATAGGCTCCGCGACGTCTTCCACCACCACCATTGGTGTGTCCATTACGACCACCGCGTTTGGCTGGCTGTTGAGGAGTATCTGGAACAACTTCGACAAGGGCTGGAGGATTGGCTGGTTCCTCGACTAATGGTTTTTGGGCGTTGCGGTTGTTGCAACGGGGTGGTGGGTAATCGTCTGAATGTTCAGAGTCTGTGTACAAAATTGAAGGTCAGATAATGCCATTTTGCCGTGCCTTGCATCCCACGAGACGAGGGTGAGGATGAATGGCAAGAGAAGTAAATCCGGTTTTAATCACATACCTTCTTTTCTGGTTTCCTTATTCTTTTCTCCCCCTCTATTCCTCGCCGAAGTGCGTTTACCGGCTGCAGCAGAGCTTGCAGCAGTCGAGCTGCGGGCAGCCGTACCACGCGCTTTCTTAGTCGAGGAAGGGGCTGGAGCCCCCTTTCCGTGTTTTTCGTCCCCAGAGGAGGTGATGCCGTTAATAGGCGAGTCCGGTGAATCCGAAGTCCTCATTCGTTTCGTATCTTGCTTTGGTCTATCCCAGCATCAGCCATCCCGTCCTGCCTTTGTAAAGTTACTGTTCAGACGCTGCAGCGAAAACTCACTCGTCGGATCCCTCGCTGGTGCCTCGTTTACGTCCTCTTGAACTGGTTCCCCGTGTAGAACTCCCGGATGTTTTGTCGTGTTTACTTTCTTCAAGCACCTTCTTCAGAAGGGCATCGTCGTACTCAGCGTCACGGGAGTTCATGGTAGTTCTACGCTTGTGCGGTTGTTCCTTGTTGTTTATCGGAGAAGTAGGCTCTGAGTGAACAGGTAAGTAAAGGGAGGTCCGCATTCTGAGGCAGACACGTTAGAACTCGATCATAAAGTCACCCAATGAATCCCGTGAGGTTGCCCGATGGGATCGAGCTCGCTGTCAGGATGCATGGTAGGCTGGGTGCAGTGCTGAATGGGTAAAAAAAAATCGAGAAGATGGAACTCACCCAGATTTGCTGGTTCCAAGCTTGTGCAATTCTGGTTTGCATCGTTCACAGTAGTAATTCTCTGGAGTAGCAGCCTGATCGGTGATGCCTACGCAGAAGCCGTGTTGCCAAACATGGCACTGATCGCACTGAATGAAGAGGCCGTCTGCAGAATCAGCCTGGTCATCGTCACTACCCTGGTACTCTTGGTAGCCGCAGATGCATCTCGTGATCTCATCTTCCTGTGAGCCGGCTTCGTCAATTTCTTCATCACCGTTGCCGTTGGTTTCTGCGGGTGCTTCGGGGAGGGCCTCAAACGCGGGCTCTTGATGATCACCGCGCCGAGAGTAGCTGGTGTCAATTTCTGGATGAGAGTCGTTCTCGAGATGCTTCTGGAGGCGGCCACGATTGGATGTGGAGGACCCTGATGATGACGAAGAATGGGACACTGGCGCTGGGTTTGCCGTAGAGCGCGCTCGCGAGGAGCGGCGGGGAGAAACCATGGTGAGGATGGTATTTGTAGCGATGGGAGTAAAGTGTGGTAATAGTGAGAGTAGTAGGATGGGAGGTGAGGAGATTGGAGGATGGGAGAGGGTGAGGAGTAGAAGGGTCCGAGGGATGAGGGGCGTTAAGAGCAGGCACGGTCTGGATAGACGGATTACTGAGTTGATTGAAGGCAATGGGTGATGGGGAAGGGTAGTAAAAATGCTTAAGAAGGATAGAGGAGACTAAGGTGACAGCGACGGAGGAGGAGGAGGGGGAGAAAGGGCAGCTTGTGCATGGGAGAAGGGGAAGGGAGAGGGAGAGGAGGAGGGAAAAGAGCAGGAGGAGGAGGAGGAGGAGGAGGAGGAGCGTGGAGCAGCGTGAGGGCACTGAGTTGAGTGTGGGCGTGCCTAAGTGTAAGGGAGGGCAGGCGTGAGTGACAGGACGACAGACCAGTGGGAAAGACGGAGAGCGGGTGGGAAGGGCGTGTGTGTGTTGAGTGACGAGCCCAGCAACGGAAGAGAGACTCAGAGTTTCGCAGCAGCGTGAGCGACGGAAAACGACCGACAGCCATAGCAGGACACAAAAAAGGGAGCTAGACAAGAACTGCGGCCGAGAGCCAAAGTGGGCTGGGCGCCATAGATCTGGTCTAGCCCCTTTTGGCTACCTGCAGCCACTCTGCCAATCAAGACAAAGCAATTCTGGCTTGCTGCTTGTTGCCCGCTGCCCGCTGCTCACTCTCCACCCCCCTCCTCATATCCCCTCCACCCCCCGCTCTAATCATCAAATGTCAATTATGCAAGAGATCCTCTCCCGAATCCCCAGGGACCAACTCACTGTACCGCTGCTATCTTCACTGTGACCATTGCTGCTATCTTCCCATCATCTTATCACTGTGTCGTGCTTGCTGGCACTTCCTAAACGGAACCCAAATCGATAATACTGTCGCATGCTCAGCCGGTGTTTTTTTCCGACGCAGGGTCGACTGTCCAGGGTTCGGCAGGATGAAAGTAACAGTAGATAGGAAGTCCATCTCCGTAAACTGGTGATGGCCAACGGATTTTGTAGGCCATTGCGCACAGATGCAATGCAAAAAGACCCAGATGGATCATAAGCAGATTTATCGTTGACTAGGCGGCTCTGTTGATGGGATTGAAAAAGGAAAGGGTACCAGTTTAGAAACACCGGAACCGTGATGCGGGTGTAGTGATGTCTTGGCGGTGACGCTGGGCTCAGCGAAAACAACATGCTTCCTACAGGCCACGGCTCAACAATCTACTCATCTCGAACCCCAAATCAAGAACCAGTGGCAGTCGCTTGGTTATGGAGATACGGTCCAAGACATGCCCCTGAAACTGACGTGCAGTAGAGATGGGGGTCATTCTCGTCTCCCGAGTTCCTTGGTGACGTACAACTCAAGTCCTGAGCGCAGGGCACCGAGCGTTGTTGTCCTGGTGATACTAGCGTTGCCCCCGATGATCTCATCCATTTCCATCTGGCTGATGTGTTGGAGGAAGAAAGGGCGAGATGCCTTGGGAATGATGTGGAGAGCATATCGGCGAGGGCTTTGTTAGCCCAGCGAGGTGCCAAAGATGCGAGTTACTACAGGGGCCCAGGCTTTCAAGAATAGAATGGCAGAAGTCTTGGAGAGTGCATTTAAATACTATTGCACTTGGTAGCCTTCTGATCTGGTGCTCAGGCTGGGAACACCAGATCGGAGAATGAAATGGGCTGCAGTCTGCGTTGGATAAAGTTCAAGGGTTCTTATTCGCTACGTCTTATATCTTGTCTGTTACTGATGTTCTGAGATCGTGAGGCTCTTGGAAGGTGTCTGAGCTACTTCTATCGTTTGGGAGATATAGATGTGTAGGGTTCTAGATTTTCTGCAGCAGCGAGACGCAAAATATATTTATATTGTCTCTTGACTTCTCGTTCCCAGCGGGACTTTATACAGCGCCTGGTTCTGCTACACCTTTCCCTACCTTTCCCTATTGGTTGTAGTATAGCTGTAGCCTTTGTTGCTTGCAGTCGAAATCGTTAGCGGGGGATCCGTCCCTTTCGAGTATAGGCACATTGAGCTACCCAACGTCCGCTCATTTGTTCTTTGCTACGTTAAAATCGTGACTGCTAAGGGACGGGAGGTTTGATAGCATTGTGAAAGGTAATATGGTTTTTGGATTAAGTCGATTGGGTGATTTCAGCATTGGGAAGTCTGCAGGAACAGGGTAAACTGTGGGCCCTGGGGTTTTTTGTGGCACCTGGTTTACTGCTTGCCGGTGGCCTTTAAGACAATGGTCTGGCGGAAGGAGATTGTGGTGATGGGGCCGGATGTGTGGGGTAGATAAGCACTTATCGGAATATCAAGGCTTATAAATTGCACAATATGGGGTTTCTAGGAAAGGACTGAAGAATAGTTTGCTGAAGGGAGCATCTATACGTAATTTTCATTTTAAACTTTGTCCAGTGGGATATAAATCTCTTCGTGGGTTGTACCTGGCAGCCACCAGAAGCCTTCATGATTCTGGATGGAATAAGTTGACGATGTTAGCAGTTATGGAAGGATGGAATCGGAAGAGTCAGGACCACGAGCAAATGGGGAGTAATCTCTGTCTCTAGAAGACGAAGATCAGGGCGGTGTCGAGATTGGGCGTCGATGGAATGCAGAACCATTGGACGGGGTGCGGGACCAGCTTGCCCTATCGAGCCCCATCCAGCGGGTGCCGAGACGCAGCGCAAGGACTCCAACCAGCAGGTCCCACCTCACTCACGCACTCTCTCGCACTCTCACGTTCACATCTCACCCGGATATCATCGTCGTTCTCTCATCAATTTCTGACGTTCAGCTGCTACTGTCTGTCTACATTCAGAATCGCCTATCTTCTGTGCTGACGCTGCGGTTGACGCCCCCTCCATTGGTGTTGCAAGGCAAGTGCCCCTCGTTGCTTTGTGTGGGCAAAAGGAGGGCATATGTAGTGTGTGGGGCATTCGACTTCACATACCACCTACATATAAATTCTCTCTCCCCATTGCCCCTGGGTTTCGTCATCGTCCTCTAAGCTGACTGGCTTTTTTCTTTTTCCTTTTTCCTTTGCTCGGGATTGCAGGCTACTTTTTCTAATATACACCCTATCACCACTCTTTCAACCGCCACTACCGTGGCCAGTCCCCACCGTAAATATTCTACCCAACGACGTCTCCTTTGCAACCCCTGGAAGCACCTTTCGTCAGCCACGATGTCTGCCGCTGTGGGTATGGATCCCCCCGTCCTATCCCCTCTCCCTGGGAACCTTCTCACACTTATCCCCTCTCACACACCCCCACTCTCCCCCCAGATCACCATCTACAACAGTCATATATTCAGTGCATGAGGAAATCAGGACTCAATGAAAGATTGTGAGGAACAGCAGATAGTAGCTACAGCTTGGTGCACGGACGGCCCATCAGGCCTCTTCCAAAGCGTCGACTCCGTTCCCGATTGTCCGAGGATGCCAATGCTGCTCTGTTCGGTCCCCCGCAACAACCCACTACCCCGCTGTTCTATTTCCCTTACAACAATTACGCCGGGGATGCTGCCCTCGGAGGGACCGGCACACCTGTGGGGTTCGGCACAGGACATCATCATATAGGGGATAGCCTTCAGGACTCGTCAGACGAGGAAGATAATTCGAATGCATCAGTTTCCCGTGGTGTCGGGAATGACATTTCTGGCGCTGCGGAAGGTGCCGTTGGTCAGGCAGATTCTTATGAGTGGTCTGAAAATACCAATAATAAAAAGAAACGGAAGATACCAACCCCTGCAAATCCCGGGGGTAGTACCGGTGGGAACGGCACTGGTGGTGGGAGTGGGTCTCAGTCTTCCCCGGGATTTTCGCCAACTTCGACTTCGACCCCTCGAAGCCGTTGGAAGTCTAATGGCTCCACGCAACGATCGCCGCTTTCCGCGATTTCATCAACGAACCATGCATCTTTACGGAGGAATTGTCGGAGATATCCGTCATCACCATCAACAGATTCATTTGCAAAACGATCTACTAATGGAAAGCCGTCTGCCGATGAACCTCTAACGCCATCAAAAATAAAGCATCATGGAGATGATGGTGATCTGTCAGGGTTACCTCCACCAAAGCAGACGCAATTCACTTTTGTGTGTGAGTCCCCGGTATCAGCGAGCCTGGCGTTTTCAGCACCTTCCCACAACACGACATCCACCACCCGAGACCTCCCTGGAGATAGCGCAGGATACCAAAAAGCTATGCATACAACAGTTGGAACCCAAACCTCCCCTAGCATGTCAAATAATGCAGCATATCCTCCAACACCGCAACAAACGAAGAAAAAATCTAGTAATTCTCGGACCGCCAACTCTAGGCGGGATTATGCACTGCAACAGCAACGCCGGCGTCGGCAGGAGGCCATGGGAGGGGGTGGGAATAATGGTGAGATTTGGATATGCGAATTTTGCGAGTATGAGTCAATCTTTGGTGAAGCTCCGGAGGCGCTCATGCGGCAGTATGAGATCAAAGATCGAAGGGAACGCCGGAGATTAGCGGAGAAAAGGCGGCTCCTTGAGAAAGCGAAGCAGAAGGGAAAGAAGAATTCTGGAAAGGGTTTAGGAAAGAAAGGAGGTGGTAATGCACACCAAATCAATTCAAATTCTGTCGCCCCTCCACCACCTCCGCCAAGTACGACAGACTCCCAAGGAACTCAGAGCGATAACACGCCACTTGCTAGCGCAACTCAAACGCCGTCGTTGAAGCCACAGCGGCATAGCCAACAGGTACAGACAGAAGCGTATTTGGAAGAGAGTAATAATCATGTTAGTACTGGCAGGGGGACAGCAGGTGGGGGAGGTGGGGGAGGAACGAAGAATGGGATTGATACCGGGGGTGTTGGAGGTAGTGGCAGCACCTTGTCTTCGTAGGATTTGGGCGCGCATTAATCCTCATTTCGGCTCTTTCCTTGCAGTTTTGTTGGCTTGATTACGCTTTACTTTTCACGGGTTTAATATCTTGGGAGGCTTTATCGTTGGAGGGCGGGGTTATGGTACCAGATTTTGTCTTGCCGGTTTCTTTTCATTCGTTTACATGTTTGGGGCTGGGATTCTGATACCATCCATTTCTTTTACCGTTCTCCACTCTCTTTAATTACTTTCGTTTCTGTTTTCTGTTTTGTCATTTCTATCCTTGTGGCTGGATCTGCATCTTTCCAGATCTTCTGGGCCAACTGGTGCGGTCACAATCATGGGAATGGTGGGAAAATCTGTTGAAAGGGAAGCTTAGCTCTTCATTTCTTCCTCTTCATTCGTGCTGATTTCCTACTACTTGCTCTCTTTCATTTTCAACCTCAGTTGATTTTTCTTTACAGATCAATCTCATGGTTTTTATATTATCAGCTCACCGCTCGGTCACTTGTTCTGGTATTTTGTAGCCGTACGAGATACATATCACCTTTCTTTGCTATCTTTGCATCTTTTTCCTCGAGCAATTTCCTCAGTTGAGCTCATTATTTCCTACGATAACATGGAATTGCGGTTTGGGATTGGGAGCAAAGTGGAGGTGTGGGATGGATAGCGACTAATGAGGCCAGGTAAGTATTAGCTATGTTGATATCTGGATTAGGAAGTATCCACTCCCTTGTGTTCCTGTTTCTTTCCTGGGTTAGTAGGTGAAAGTCTCTTTTCCTTGTATGATCCACTTCATCTCTCGTTTTTTTTCCTTCGACTCTGTTCTAAGGGGTACATCCCAACAAATGGAGTAGGATCAAACATGGTTTGGGGAGATGGAGGTACGAGTTGGGTAGTGGGGATTGGGTAATGGATGGAGAGGTCTATTGAGTAAGTGTTCGGTAGTTGGATAATCTAGGAGTTGGAGTGAAAGAAAGATTGGTTAGGCGGACATTGACGGTATTTGCTTGATACCGTGGCATGAGAAGATGGACCTTTGTACCCGTAAAGAGGTATCCATTGGAAATTCAAGAAATTCTAATACCGTGCACCAGTCTCCTAGAGTATGTAATAAAAGAATGTTGCTGTTGATTCAAAGCCACTGATTGACGCACGGGCCATAAATGCCGGCCACCGCCACAATTCAAAAAAGTTCGCGGCTCATGTGTAATCCACGACACCCCTCCACCATACTACAGCCCAACCCCACAACGCCAATTTGCTGTCGCGCATCATCTACGGTCTCGGTCGAAAATTAGGTTTATATCCTCCCTGATGAAGCTTGTTACGATGATATCAGGTACAGTTTACTTACGGCTGACTTGAACCACCTTAGATACCTTTTTTCTACCCCTCGATCGTTCATTTCAACCCCACCTGAAGCGTGCTAAACGTTAACGATAAAATCACCACATCATGGCTTTCAATGGGCAGACCCCCACGATTATCGTGCTAAAAGAGGGTACATGGTTCCCCTTGTCGTTTGGTTTGCTTAAGTTCGATGGGTAAATAGAGTTCGGCGAGCTGATTCGGTAGTGGGGTGTCTATGCAGGGACCGATGCTTCACAGGGTCGTGGTCAGATCATCTCCAATATCAACGCCTGTCTGGCAGTTCAGGATACAGTGAAGACTACTTTAGGGCCCTACGGTGGAGACCTGCTTCTTGTGGACGCGAATGGACGGCAGACCATCACAAATGATGGTGCTACGGTCATGAAGGTATGTTTGTATATACACATCATCTATCGTTATACATCTAGCTTATCGAGTCTTTGTGTATAGTTGCTCGACATCGTGCACCCTGCCGCTCGGATACTTACGGATATCGCGCGTTCGCAAGACGCTGAAGTTGGTGATGGGACTACCTCTGTTGTTGTGCTTGCTGGCGAGATTCTGAAAGAGAGTAAACAATTTGTGGAGGAAGGTGTGAGCTCTCAGGTGATCATCAAGGGGTACAGGACCGCAGCTAGGCTGGCGGAGAATAAGATCAAGGAGATTGCGGTTAGGATCGAAAAGGGAGATAGAAGGGATACGTTGTTGAAACTGGCGACGACTGCGATGAGCTCAAAGCTTATCAAGAGGAATTCTACGTTCTTTGCTAAGAGTATGTTTGTTGCTCGTTGGGTAGATGCTGTGTGGGTGTTTGGAATGAAAGCTGACTTGTGCCAAGTGGTTGTGGATTCGGTCTTGTCGTTGGATCAAGAAGAGTTGAACGAAAGACTTATCGGGATGAAGAAGGTGCCCGGTGGTGGTCTGCAGGATTCATTATTTGTGAATGGTGTGGCCTTTAAAAAGACTGTGAGTCATTTTCCTACTTTGATAGGAACTCATCATTCTTTGTAACTTCAACTGACCCAAGTACCAAATAGTTCTCCTACGCCGGTTTCGAACAGCAACCTAAGTCTTTCAAGAACCCCAAGATTGTATGCTTAAATGTCGAGTTGGAATTGAGTAGGTCCATTGAAATACTCGAAGCTGGTGGGATGTAGCACTGACACGGATTTAGAAAGCGAAAAGGATAATGCGGAGATCAGGGTAGAGCAAGTTTCAGTAAGTAAACATCCATCCTCACTGTGAGTTATGGATATGCTAATGGGACGCTTTTCTAGGAATATCAAGCCATAGTAGATGCCGAATGGCAGATTATTTTCCAGAAGTTGGAGGCATTGGCAAAAACCGGGGCAAAGGTTGTCCTTTCGAAACTGCCAGTTGGAGATCTTGCTACACAGTATGCAGTTCTGCCCGCTTGAGACGATCAATTGTCCGTAAATGCTAAAATTTGCATAGATACTTCGCCGACAGAGATATCTTCTGCGCTGGCCGTGTTACAGCTGATGATATGGATCGTGTTGTCAAGGCCGTTGGCGCTAGTGTTCAGTCCACTTGCTCTGATATCCATGAGAAGCACCTTGGTACCTGTGAACGCTTTGAGGAACGCCAAATCGGTAGCGAGCGTTTCAACTTCTTCGAAGGCTGTCCTGCGGCCAAGACTTGCACCCTTGTTCTCCGTGGTGGTGCCGAACAGTTCATCGCAGAGGTCGAGCGTTCTCTCCACGATGCGATCATGATTGTTAAGAAGGCTATTAAGAACGATTACATCGTTGCTGGCGGTGGTGCTTGCGAGATGGAAATCTCAAAGTACCTGCGCGAGTACTCCCGCACCATCGCGGGTAAGCAGCAGCTCATCATCGCTGCTTTCGCAAAAGCGCTTGAGATCATTCCCCGACAGTTGTGCGACAACGCGGGCTTCGACGCGACCGATATCTTGAATAAGCTCCGCATGCGCCATCACAATGGTGAGACTTGGGCTGGTGTTGATATTGTCAATGAAGGTATCGCGAACAACTTGGAGAAGTTCGTTTGGGAGCCTACAGCGGTCAAGATCAACGCTATCCAGGCTGCGACTGAAGCCGCTTGTTTGATTCTATCAGTTGATGAGACAATCAAGAACCAGGAGTCAGAGCAGCCACAGGGCGGGCCTCCTGTGAGCGATTCTTCCTTTCCTCCTTTTGAGTGTAGCTAATGTTTTTGCTTTCAATAGATGCCCCGTGGTGCCGCTCAGCGAGCTCTGAGAGGAAGAGGTAGAGGTATGCCAAGGCGATAGATGGGGGTGAAGGGGAATACCGATAACTGCAACGATGAGGGTGGCTGGAATAAAAAGTAAATTTACGATTCATGGAATAGATCAAAATGCATGTTCATGGCCAATTATCTTGCATTTATATAGTTCGACCTTGGTAATGAGCAACTTATTTGTCCACATTCACAAGATATTTTTCTGATTCTTTGGCACATGTGTATGAACTTTTTGGCATTCAGGATTAGATTCTCTCGGTAAGACTGAGGAAGAAATGGACTGGTAATTTTTATCGTGGAATGCATGGAAGATAAACGCTTGTAAAAATATAGCCAGAAACACAACACTCGTCGGCTGGGAAGCTTCTATTCAATTGGTTCGTGGTCAAGCCCCATCATACAGCTTCCCCGCTATTATCCGTCGGATGATGATACTGCGGAATATAGCCCATCCATAACTTCTCTTCTCCACCCCGCCCCGCCTCGCCGAACTTATCGAGTGAGTGTCATCATTGTAAACTCTGTATCAATGACACGTTGTCGCCTTTCAGGAGTATCTGGCCTATTGTTTTGTAGGAATTTAATCAGCAGCCGCCCGAACACTAAACCCCACTAATAAACGGTGGTATTCGTAGCAAAAGAGCAACATACCGAGCTCTCTCCTGCTTTCTGCTTCATCTTTTGTGGCCATCTTGACCTCAACCGCATCATCGATTACGAGGTTCATGAACTCGTCAAAGCCCTACAGGTATCCACACGCTCGTAATCAGCCAACGGTGGAGCACTGGAAGCGCAAGGATAAGGTCGAGAATCAGCGTGGGGGATCAAAACATACCCTGATCTTCCCCTCAATGCGGATAGCAAGCTGCTCATAGAGCCAAATCTGCACCGTCGAGTGCTGTTGCAACAGCTTGAAGATGAAGTTGATGGGGGGAAGGAGCACCCTTCTGCCACCTCCGCCGCCGCCTCGAGACGCCATTTATATTCCGGGTGTTTAGGATCGTTTTTGAGGGTGTTGGAGAGATTCGAGGAGGGGCTTCTGGGCGGTGAGTTGGCGATTGTGGTGGTAGTTGTCTGATGGGTGTCGTTGAAAGGTTGCACGAGCCGCCAAAGGATGATGGACGTGTTTTGCTTGGTTAGTGAGGCGGGCTTGGCGCGAAGTAGTCATAACTAATCACTCGGTTTGTGCAAGAATGGAAACGTTGCTTTTTTTTTTCCTTCTTTCGTTACATGCAGGCGAGACAGAACAAGTATGTATGTGGCTAGGACTGGCTGCGGGTGCTATTCTGGCATATTTACGCTTGCTGAGAGCTATGGACTCCAATAGGGCTTCAATGGCTGTTATATGCTTATATTACTTTGATAGCTGTGCGAATTCCTACTGATGGTGCTAACGCTCTATAGTTAAAGTAGTGTAAATTAGTAGCATAAATGGCTTAGGTCATAGCATTTTCACCGTAGTAGCATGGTGTTTCGCGAGTGAGGTTTAATTTCATTCTCATACCTAAACTCCTACGCAAAATCGAAAGACAGGCTAAGAACAAAAACAAAAAGGTACACCTTTCCTTCTATATATATCCGCCGGGACATTGCTCTCCAGGCTCATCTTCCCCATACTCGTACCACCAATCTATCGCCTCTTCCCATGATCCGAACGCTTCAGATTGATCACTTCTTGAACGGGTGTGTTTAATGCGAAACGGATTTATCCGGAGTCGCGCGGGGAATTTTTTCTCGAGGCGAATGGGGATTGAAGGCTCTACTTCCCCGAGGGTATTTGACCCTGAACTGAGAGGTCTCTGGATGAGATTGCGCCTATCTTTTGGCGGTGGTTGGGTCTTTTCTGTTGGTGGTGGTGGTGGTGTGGGATATGGAAAGATCTCAGGAGATGTGGGTTCAGCACTCTTTGCTGCTACTTTTTTAATAGATGCTATAAGGGTTAGTCTGATACTGATCACTTGTCTTGAAATAGAGACATTGAGTAGGACCAAAAGTCTTACTTTCAGAGGATGTGCGCGAATATAAGGGCTCTCGTGGGGTGTTTGGAGAACTGCATCGTTCTTGTGAGGAGACGGGAACTTTGAATTGCTCGGGAGTAAAGGTGCGGGTGCTTTGGTAAGAACTATCGCTGTATCTTCGTTGGTCAGGTTCGTAATCGTGGAGTTTCAAACTTCTAGGGTTGATGGACCGAGATAAATTAGAGGGTTTCTTGATGGTATAAGCGGATTGTTGTTCTTTTTCCAGGTAGCGATAAAATCGATTAGTTTATGGATATTCCTAGAGTTTTTTTTTACTGATAGATGCAAGCATACCGCATTCGGAATACGCTATTGCTTTGAAAACTTCTTCCACCGAAACGTTTCCCGAGCTATCGGCTGTACTATTGGAGGAGGTTTCGGATAAATCGCGACGTTTCTTTCTTCTCCCAACAAATAAGAATCTCCGATGTTTCTCACTCTTCGACGAATCTCCATTCCTGGAGCCTGTATCGCTTGAGCTGGAGCTTTTCTGGCTTCCAGGGCCCCGGCGCAGAGAAGGCTGAGTAGGTAATTGTTCACTTCTTTGGCGAAGAAGCGGTTTTGGAGGAGCTGCTCCATAAGTGGCGTACGCGTACCAGTTGTCCATATTGATGATGCGGTTTCTGGGATGCGGAGTAGGACATTTGTGCGGGGCTTGAGATGATCATAGGCTCCCCCATGGGTATTTTTGATGAAGGCCACCTGGAGATGGGCAGGCATCATGGAGGCATACTTATTCTAAATTTCTCGCATAAAACGCAAGGCATCAGGGTGATCGATCTGGAAAGGGAAGCACTATACCCGCACGCCGACATATTAGCGAAAAAACAAATATGACTTGCGGTAGGGTGTGTTACAGCTAATAACTAAGCCATACCTATTTAATTCTTTGGCCGGTATATTGCGGCGGAAAGCTTACTGTCGGTGTGTGTGCACAAGATGTGACCATCGGGGTCTCCAAAGACCAGATTTTGAAAGCACATGAACAATTTTGAGTAAATCCTTTCCGAACCGAGTCACTGAGGGAGGATACTTTCACATATTAAGCACACTATTAGGGAGTGGCTTCTTGCCAATCAATGGCCTACCGAAGTAAGGCCATGATGTTTCCGGAATATGGCGATAGGGATGTGGATGCAGGGATTCCCCACTTTTCCGCCCCACCGATCCCAGTCTCGGCCTCGAACCAATGCAGTCTGGGGTACATCCGGGGCTGGCTTAGCATGTCAATTGCCTAAAAGTTATCCGAAACAAACGTTCTTCAAGCTTTGAAGAGCTGTATAGACGAGCTGACGACGCTGTATAGTACAGAGAGTAATTTCAATTGCCGAATCCCGAGTAGCTTGAGCCTAGGGCTACAAGACAATCTTCTTCTGAAGGAAATACGGAGGGTGGCGGCTTTGCGGGATATTTACCGGTCTTGTATGTATTTAGGTACCCTTGAAGGGGAGGGGCTGAAGGAGAGTGCTGCTTATTTTTCAGCTTGTTTTGTAGGCAGGACTATGGGTACAATTGTTGATGGGGGGAAGCTATAAGAGGTGAAAACTCACAAATCTTGTCTGTCTCGTTCTCTGAAGGGATTGGCCTGACATGTCTTCTCCGTATTATCATTATTGATACCAGACGTTTGCCATGCGATATTTAAGCAAAAGCCTGAATATGACGTTTGGTGTAAATGGCTCGAGATGTCCGTCATGTGGGTAACAAACGCATAAAAAAGGTTAAATCGTGGGTTTCCCTATGGATCTAGAGCTAGTGAAATGTCGTGCACCAAGACTTTTGCCGAGCAAAGTGAATCCGGGGACATCATCCGCCTGCTGCTGCTGCCGGCATCGATGTCATAAACGACGAGTATCATGGTATCGGTTGGATGTATTCTCTTCAGGTTCATCGAGGAAATTCCCGGATACTTGGGACTGGCTAGAAAGAAGGTTGAGATTCGACCTGTGCTGTGAGGTAAACGAGCGAGTGACAGCAAACGGAAGCCTTCGGTGCATTCTAGTTGCTTTTCCCGTCCATAAAATGCTTTTTCCGCCAAGTTACCCCGAGGCTAACGAAACCAGGTCTGGGGGGATTAAACCACGTACATTTAGGCAGATTTACTCCATGCTGATGTTTGACATTTGCAGGGCACAAGTATGTACTGATATTGATCAACGGTAATGATTCCCTATCCATTAACGTGTTTTATTGCATGACTCGGTTACTTCCGACTGATATATATTGAATTAGCCCTACTGATATCTAGCGTCGACAAAGTGATAAAGAACCACGAAACAATTGCATTCTCTAGCAATCAAATGAATCATGGTATGGCCCATGCTTGCAAGACATATGGGTATCCCGACGGAGAATCCACTAGCCCGTTCGTTATTCGGGATAATGTAGCTCCTGAGCAATACCGAAACATGGACAGTCGGTATAATGGCTTTGGCATCTTCGGTTGGGGACTATACTATAAAGCCCAAGTGATTCCATAGCCTCTTCATAATATCATTCTGCAGCAGGTCATTCTTGCGGTGCTAAAAAATGTACTTCTCTACTGCCGGAATTCGTGGCTTTGCGATATCATGTCTTTTCAGTCTTCTCATCCAACACGCAATCGGAACAACGTTCAAAAACCCGCTTAAAACACCCAATGGCAGTGATCCGTTCATGGTGTACACTGCAGGTTACTATCACCTTTTGACTACGACATGGACGGATATCGAGATCACCCGAGCAACTACATTGGAAGGGTTGAAAACGGCAAAGCCAACTGTTGTTTGGACAGACACCACTGCATCAAGGGCCGGAAATTTTTGGGCTCCAGGTCAGTAATAAACTGTATTTTGGGAAGTTTAAACATGCGTGGCTAGTTTTAGCTGACATTAATAATTCTTGAACTGTAGAGGTTCACTGGATTGATAACGCTTGGTGGATTTATTACACAGCTGGGACTTCGGCATGCTGTGATAACCAACGCCTACACGTTTTAAAAGGTATACCCTCGCATTCTCTACCCTCTTTAATTTCTCTTAGCTTTCTAACAGCCCCTTCATATAGGTGGCACGGACATCCTGGGCGCCTACACATACCAAGCCCAGCTCAGCACTGTATGGGGTATCGATGGAACCGTCCTCCGATTCACCGACCAGATGTACTTCGTGTGGTCCCGCTTCAGCCCAAACAGCTTGCAAAGTCTGTACATTGCCAAAATGACCAATGCGTACACACTGGGAACGCCATACCTTCTCTCAGAGCCTACAAACTCCTGGGAAGTAGTTGGAGGCGCTGTAAACGAAGGACCGGCGGCACTGTATCATGGTGGGAAAACATTCCTTACCTACTCTGCTTCGTACTGCTGGACGTCAAGTTATCAGCTTGGACTACTCACTTGGAACGGGAGTGGGGACCCATTATCATCAAGTTCATGGAAAAAATCAGGTCCTGTGTTTAGTACTGCTAATAGTAATTATGGCCCTGGTCATAACGGGTGGGTTAAGCAAACCTTTCTGAGTTTCGTCGGGGGGGGTTTTTTTGCTGATACTTGGGATTTAGGTTTTTTACGAGCCCTGATGGGACTGAGATTTGGAACGTGTATCATGCAACCGCGATTACGACTGGGGCGTGTGATGGGAATAGGTATACGATGGCGCAGAAAGTTAACTGGAACTCGGATGGCTCTCCTAATTTTGGAACGCCCGATGCTTTATCGACAACTCTTACAGGTCCTTCAGGGGAGTAAGTTGGTGTGTGGGTGTTATGTCCTGGGTTTGAGCTGCGGGAAGATTTGGTATCTTGTAGTTAGAATTAATTTTCAATACGATACCATTATCTATAGTCCAGCTAAAAAGGCGCTGTTCGCGTACTGCTCATGTTGCTAGAATTGAAACGACCGTAATAGGTGCTTGTTGGTAATTACGTAACCACCGAGACTAAGTATTGGGTATTCCACATTGAGTGATAAAGTCAGGTGTGTATTAGCCGCTGTCGCAGACTTTACATTTTCATGGGGTTGATGTAACAGTTGTCTGAGACTTACAGGACCCAACAGGGTCAGGTGGTACTACTTCCTAGTTTGTTTGGTGAAACTATCTGCCCAGCGCTGGGGAAATGTCGCTAAATACAGCGTCAAGTTTGTGTTTTGCTGTTTTTGATTAAGCGTGGAGTTATCGTGTTTTAGCTATAGTTTTTAGTCTATTCATAGATTCACTTTACTATCCGTGTTTCTGGTGGGTGCTAAGTGTCCGAGTGATAATTTATGATTCATAATCTTACCAGGAACCATAAGAGCAGGTATATGCGGGTACTTAACCTGTAACCATAGTCTTAGGGGCAAAGAAGTCTAATACTATACCCATAGAGCGTATATGGTGTATATAGTACGAACACGAAGCTGCGAAGCCTGATACTAACATAAATAGTGTGAATATTCCTAGTCGACCTTGACGCTAAAAAAGGTATATATTTCATCCCATTAATTACTCATATTATCTACCCAACCATTCTCATATCTATTCCCATTGTCGACGAATAACCGGTCGCGCCGGATCCCAAGGTCCATGAATTTCACTACATCCCACACCATTAGCTATCAAGTCTAGGTAAGCAGAAAAGGCAAACACCCACTTTTTATATTTCTGTAGCCCAATTAACCACCAACCACAGCCCCCCATCCCGCCCACAACCCCGACTACCCAAACAACCGCCCAACCCCATCCTACTACAGCGCCTAACCCTCCTGCGGCACCTAGCACTAGCACTACCGTTAACAGCACGTGGAGGTTCCATGATACGTGCTTGAGGTATCGTCGAAACACCGGGAATAGACCGAACACTTGGATGCTAAATAGGATTAACGAGAAAACGTGTGTTGTGTCTGGGAGCCGGGACGCAAGCACAACGGAGGATGTTATGGCTGCGTTTGTTGGTAAAGATGCTGGAAATCTACGATACCATCAATAACTGTTGACGGAGGGAGGGGAGGGAAAGTGTAATTACTTGACTTCTACGCCACTACCGTAGTCAAAGCCAAGGCAATTGGCAAGAAACAGCCAAGTTGCAATCGCCCAGATGCTATCAACGCTTATTGTCCTCGTTAAACTCCTAAGTATAGGCGATAGTCCAAGTAATGTGACTGCAAAGTTTTAGCATTTTATCCTAGCTATGAGTATACATGAAAGGTGCAAGCGAAAGAAAGGAAACCACATACAATAAATCAACGCAGCTGACTTCGCCGTTGTAAATCTCCTTGTCCTTTGCGCCCTCTTTGCATACTCCCTATCCATATCCGCACTCACCGCCCCGCCCTCATCAACCGACCTTTTTGTCGGCGACCCTCCTGAACCCTCCGCACCATGATACGGTGGGAAATAGCTGCCGGCAGTACCAGAACTCCCATTTCCCGACGGTGTCCTTGAATGCAGCCCTCCTCCACCGTTCCCATTGCCTGAAGGTGTCCTCAGGTGACTTCCATTTCCAGATGGTGTCCTAGAATGAGGACCTCCGGGAATATCTGGCCCAAGCCTCATCCTCATATTCCGTATATCCGTCGCCGCTTCGCGCTTCTCATAGCCCATATCCCATATTGCCCACCCTGCTACTGTCAATGCCGAACTTGCGACGGCGACTGCGACAGGGGATACACGTTGTGCGGAGATGGCGATGAAGGAGGTTACAAATATGACGACCGAGGAGAGGTGTTGGACGATTACCGTTGAGTCTGCTACGAGGGAGTAAAAATCGTAGGGGTGGACGTTGATGTTGCGTTGGAGTTGGGAGAGGAATGTTGGGTCAACCCAGTTGTCAGGGTCTAGGTGTATCTGGTCAGTCAATTGTCTGTCGGGCCTTTATAGTTGGAGGAGGTTTTTACAGTCCTGCTTAACCCACAACAGCTTACGCCACGGTTTTCTTTTCCTTGTTCTTGGGTTAGGGCTTGTTCCTCGTCCTCCCTTCGCCGTTGTTGTCGTTACGGTTACTGGTACTGTTCCGCGTCCCCAGGCTGAGTCGTTGGTCGGCGTCGATAACAGCGGTGGCGACGGGCGATGGACGGTTGTCGGCGATGGCATATGGAGCTGCGGAGGTGGCATAGTCGATTATGGATAGATACAGTATCTATGCATGTAGTAGAGAATAAAACTGTAGATGTTGAGGTTGGTGGCAGAATTTCTTGATGACGTCGCAACGGGAACTCCCGTTTAGGGGCACATAGGGCTGGGAAAGGGGCTCAACATCTAGCTAGCCTCGGTATCACTTGTCCGGGATGAGAATATTGCTCACTATAAAATAGCTTCTCTACTTTGAAACAATTCCATCTTGACAAAGTGCCTATAGCCCTCACTCAAATACCTAAAATATAATATCGTATACTTTATAAATAATGTTAATTTCCTGCAACTAGAGCAAAACCTCGCGGCTATTTCTGAGATTCTTGCTCTGAAGATTTTTGGAGTCTGACTGAGATTCAACTGCGACACTGAAAGAAAAACACTAAAGCGAAACGCCTGTTAAAGACGCGAAATCTTACACCCGCGCGCGCAAAGCAGCAAAAAATGACATGCAAAAAATCATAGTATTTATTTATATATATATTTTTTACTTTGGTTCCTTCAAAAGTTCCTCTACCAAGAATACCGTTTTATCCACCTTACGCCTTAATTTTTTCCGCAAGGATTTTCCTCAAAGTAACGGCATCGGCTATTTTTCGCCAGTCAGCACTCGCACCTCCAAGACAAAACAGGCTAGGAAAGCAATGTTTTATTTACCAGCAAAGGCCCTGATACCCTGGCTCAGCTTCTCAGTAGCCATCTGATCCTCGTTCAGGAAGTACCTAAACTCAGGCTCGTTATCGATATAGCTCTTCCTCTCAATGTTGAGGTTGGCAGCATCTTCTGCTGATAGCTTCTTGGGAACGGATTCTTGGCTGTTGTAGAGCTCCTCGAGGAGGTTAGGAGAGATGGTGAGGTAGTCGCATCCACTGAGTTCGGTGATTTCGCCCTTGTTGCGGAAAGAAGCACCCATTACTAATTTGGTGAGTTAGCGAGGAGGAAAAGAAGAAATAAAACCCTATGGGACTCACCAATAGTGTTGTAACCATGCTTCTTATAGTAGTTGAAAATGGTTTGGACAGATTTGACTCCTGGGTCCTCCTGGGCGGAGTAGGTCTTTCCGGTTGAAGCCTTATACCTATCAAAAGTTAATACGTCACACGGTTAATAACCAGCATTCAATTACTGAAGGATATCGTCTCAAAGCATACCAATCCAAAATTCTTCCAACAAATGGTGAAATCAAGAAAGCACCGGCCTCGGCAGCAGCAATAGCCTGCACAAGTGAGAACATGAGAGTCAAATTGCAGTTAATGCCGTGCTTGCTCTGCAGCACCTTGGCAGCCTGGATGCCTTCCCAAGTCGACGCAAGCTTGATGAGAACACGCTCCTTGCCGATACCGACAGATTTGTACAAGTCGATGATGTGCAGGGCCTTGTCAATTGAAGCCTGTTTATCGAAAGAAAGGCGGGCATCGACCTCGGTCGAGACTTTGCCGGGAACGATTTTAAGGATCTCCTTGCCAAACTCGACGAGAAGACGGTCGAGGGTAGCATCGACTTGGTCGTCGGGGGTAGAGCCCTAGATCACTGTTAGCGACCTACTGGCGAGGAAATTGACAGACTATTGGGGTTTGTTACATGGGATTTTCCATACTCGACAGCGGCATCAATGAGGCTCGCATATTCAGGCTTCTTTGCAGCAGCCAAGATCAGGGAGGGGTTGGTGGTAGCCTATGGAATTTGTTTTAGCATTCAAGGAAGAGTCAATAGTCAACAAGAATAGGCAGCATACATCTTGAGGTTTGTATTTGGCGATACTGGCAAAGTCACCTTTAGTCGTTGCATTAGCACAATCTGAACCCCAATTCCCCAACCTGAGGTCTCTCACCAGAATCGCAGACGACAGTCTGTATAAAGATTTACCATTAGCATAAGTTTAATACTAACAGAGGTGAGGGGTTATGACGTACAGTGCCAGATGCCTTGAGCTGATCGAGAGCAGAAGTCATAGTGTGTATTTGAAGGTATCAATTGTGAATGGAATAAATAGAATATAGTAGCAATGGCTGGTGAGAATCTGGTAGTAAGAGAAGAATAAAGACGGGAAAGAATGGGAGATGGGAGGATGTTGCAATGCTTTTACGTAGATGCCGTGACAAGGGTGGCGAGGCGTAAGTTCTAGAGAGCCCAGCTCAATGAGTGGGGGAGCCGCTTATTGAAGGTGGGGCAGGATTTGGTGAGGGGTTATGGAAAATGTACCAGCTATGTCGTCGCCATCTCGTTTCAACAGGCAGTAAGAATCATCCCTCGTCGTCTTCTCGAAGAAGCAACACGTTCTATAATTCTTCCATACAATTCACTGCTTTCCTTCCGTGGTCACAAGCGAGTCAACATTGCATACAAAAACACTATCATGAAGTCCGAAACATTGAGCAATAAACAAATCCCTACGTAATTGTTTCCCCTCCCGCCCTTCGCATCGGGGATATCGATAAAGAGGCCTTTTCCGGAAGTCCTCGGAGGTTTGGCCCCGTGTTCGTGGAATTTAACCGGATCACTCAGCAACAATTCCGCGAGTCTCGGCATCACTTGCGGGAATGTCTGTTTACCGCCGAGTCCGGGTAAGCAAGCAGCTACGTGGGGCAGTATCAGCTCACGACAGGCAGGTAAAGTACAGATGCTATCGTACATACATGTGTATTTTACTTACATGTATTCTTACATACGCATATGTAAGCCTGGGGGCATTCTCTACCATGTTTCCCCCCAAGAATTGTCATCCAGGTTCTAGGCCAGACCATCAAGTGACGAGATGAACAATGAGATGGAATAGAGAAGAAGATTAACAAAAGAAATATCATGAAATGACATTCGGCTTACTTTTTCTTACATGTCAAAGTTGAAACGCAAAGTGGGGGCAATAAGGCTAACACCTCATCGGGGAAGCGGGGCACAGAAGTACCCCTCCAAAACATTATTCTGAGACCCAACAAAATGCGAGCGCGAAAACATCGTGAACTGTAGACTCATTTCCCGCCCAATAAAGTTACTATGTACCGGAGGTTCCCCGGTGCAACTAATGGCCCCCCAAGTAGCTCGTGCTTATGTCAACAAATTCCCTCAACTGAGCTGATCACGCTGAACACGAATTAATCCTTCAGCCTAAGTTTCTAGTAGCTTTATGCCGGAAGCTTCCCTGCTCTGTGCGGTGGGATGGTAATTCTTGCTTGGCAACCTTTTCTTGTTCATATCTAGGCAGCCCTCCACAGCTTAACCGCAAAAACGTATAAATTACACACCGCAATTGAGTCCAGGTTCCTACATAGTACAGGAAGCTCCCTTTAACATCCAGCTCTACATACATTTTTTCTGGGTCGGACATTTCGCTTAAATCCTCTTTGCCTGGGATATGCTCCCCAGCCAACAATATCAACTTGAGCTGCGAAAGATCTCGACACTGGTAGCCACCAAACCCACACGAGCCAGGCGTTCTCCGAGGCCTATGATCTAGTGTTGTCTGGAGATGCTACTGGGGAAAAGGTGTATAAGCTGAGACTACTTAAGAACTAGAGCCCTGGATCTTGTCGACTAGTGGACTTTGATTTTTTTAACCATTTTCCTTGGAGGTTCATAGGTCTGGCGTTGGCCTCAACCTTGAAACGTGGGCTGTGGGTCACACTACAGTAGAGTTGGACTTCCTGGTGATATAAAGAAGCAATGGCGTAGGCCCAAGAAAAGCACATACACATAATCAAAATAGATCTACTGCATACTCTTAACATTAGTACTTCTTCCTAGAAAGTTGGACCCTGCAAATAAGCGCTTTCTTTGATTTCTAAAAGCGCTCTATACACCATTTCAAAACAAAATGCATATTGAGTTTTATGAAGCCTCAATTAAACAGTTTGCGCTCCATATCCTCTGATATTCTCCGCAAACTTCCAGCTTTGGTTGGCAAGCTGGATATCCTTCTGCCACTCGACATGTACCTTTTCCTTCTCACCATCTGCACCAGCACTTTCCACACCCTCTCCAGTGATGATCGCCATGGAATACTTGTTCAAACTGCGAGCATCGCGGTAGAAAAGAACCTTCATGCACTCCTCCACAGCCTCAATCGCCCTTTCACGTGTAATTCCAGCAACAGCTGCTTCATCGGGGCAGACACGGCGAAGAAGGGGGACGGCGAGATGCGCGCCGAAACCAGTAGCTAAAGCAGGAGATGAGAACGTTGTACCAAGGAGATCAGCGGAGGCCAAGAATCTGTATATAGTTTGTTAGCCGTAGTCGTATTGAAATGACAGCTCCCCATTTAATCCACCCCAAATATCCCCAGCACTCCAGGTCCCTCCATAAAATGCAACGTGGTAGAACTTACGGCTTTCCATCATCCCATCCAGCAACCAAGATAGTATTCCAGAGTGGATCAAACTTGCAACGACGGTGGTACAGCACTCTACTCAGATACCTGTAGATATGCGAAGCCCTGAGATTATGTCCATCATTCTGGTATTCCTCCTTGATAATCAGAGAGTCTAGCAGTTTTTCGTAAAGATGCTGCATGTCCGACATGTCACCACCGGCTCCAACGACGGTATGCGTTCCGACTTGCTTCAAACGTTCGACATCCGTGAATCGTGCCAGAGACCCGTAAGATGCTAATGAATTAAAACTATCAACATGGAAGCACACCAATAATATCAATACCAAGCATGGTCACATACCAAGGTTATCAGCAGCGATGACAACCCCGCCATTGAACTTGAGAGCGATCACACTAGTACCGGTGACAATCGGCTGTTGGGTGTGTTGCTGCGGATGGGATCCTTGAAGATATGAATGGTCGTAAGGACCGTAGACGTCGTTTCTGGGCTGGAAGATGTAATGTTAGCCACAGGGATGCGGAGGTGGTGGGGGATGAAGCGTACTCTACCCCAGGCTTCAGGAAGATGATTCATGATGACGAGAGAAGAAAAACGATGGTGTCGAGCTTTGAGGAACACCGAAGGGAGAAGGAATAACTGGATGGTATTGATGGATGATGGATGGATGAGGAGATTAGTCTATCGTTGTTGGAGTTGCTTCAAGTTGAAGCTCGTCGCCGCAGACGTGGGGACCTTTCCGTTTTAGGCTTGGCAAAGATTACACGCAAACCTCAAACCCTAACCCATATAGTGTCGAGTGATTGTACATGATAGGAGTCTTCCGATACCATTTTTAATGGTAATAGACCTCATACCCAGAAATTTCCCAATCTTCTAAAAATGCTACCTAGTAGCCGTCAGCTTTAGCCCAGTTCTACAAGCTTTAATTCTAACTTTCTCCCGGTTCCTAGCCTGATATTTCGCCCTTCAAACTCATCGTCACCCAGAAATGCTTATTCTTTGCTAATTGATATACTTTCCCTCCTACCTCTTTAGATCTTGAGTAAGGTTTGATACAATGAGGTGCTGTGCTAGCGATACGTGCTGTGAAGAAACCTGCCAGCTTCTTCACCTCTTATAAGGATTTCTCAGTATCTCATAGGCTATTTTTGCGTGAGATCAAATTTGTTTCAGCCTCTCACTACATAAGCAGGCGCCAAGTGATATTCCGTGACTTGATCATCAAAATTCACGCCGGCCAAGAGGCATAGAGCTATAGTGCAAAAGCATATATACCCCTAAGCTTACGGATAGCCATTCTTAATAAAGGTAGGCTGTGATTAAGTTTTCTCCCTTTTACTCCCCACAATTTACCCTCGAACTCTACAAACTTAGGAAAATTTCTCCAATGAACTCGATCAAATCATGATTCTAAAAACCCATACCACCGGGGTTTTTGCTCCGCTCTATGATACTCTATCTAATATAGTATATGCACGTAAAGACGAAAAGAAAACAACATGCCCAACCCTTCTCTCCCTCCAGTATTCCCATATATAATACACTCTCTATTTTATAACGATACGACCGTAATAACCCTCCCATGCATAACTAAAACTACAACATTTGCAAAAAACGAAATTACTACTCACCATTCAAGAGTCTCATACAACATCGAACCGCAATCCCACACCCACCCACCGTTCTATCCCGTCCCGAAATTCTACCCCTCTCTATCACTAAAAAACTTCAGTATCACCCTCGCCTTCTCAACCCCATCCTCATCTTTCAGCTTCGTACGGTGCTTCAGACACCTCGCCACCAACCACCCCAAAAAAGCATCGTCCTCTTTACTCTGCGCGACCTCCTTCGCGCGCCTCAGGTACGTCATGAATAGCTTATCCGGGACAATTTCATTCTGAAACGTCTGATCAACAACCCAACCAATACCCCTTAAATCTCCCATAATCGTATAGGCCCTCAACAGTACCGTCAGCCCGACAATATCCCATTTTACACTGGTCCCCCAGCGCGAGTTTGCGATCTGGTGTATTAGCGCGACTGCGGCCTCCCCGTCGCCATCGCTGGCAAGGTTCCATGCAGCTTGGATTAGGACGTAATGTGACACGGTAAGAAACTTGCTGTCCATGAACTCGTAGGAGCTCTTCAAACGCTCCAGGGTGGCAGTTAGACGGTGTGTGGAGGTTGCTGAGTTGATATAGCCTGAAGAGTAGGAGTCCGAGTCATTGGCGATAACGGACAGGACGATCTCGTTGACTGGGACTCCACGCTCCTGTGCGATGTAAAGGAGGCGGGAGGACTCGTCGTGTTCGGATTCGGGGAGGCGAAAGGCGGCGCGGATGGCGGCGGCGACGATAGGGTGTGAGGGTTTGAGGCCGCGCGATATGATGTCGGAGAAGATGCAGATTGCATCGTCAGGGCGACCGGCGTCGAGAGAGGATTCCATCGCGCGGGTTTGGTCGGCGAAGGGGTCGGCTTCGGGTTGGGGCTGGCGGCGTGGGAGGTATGGGAGGATTTCGTCGTTGTACATGGAGTCAAGGAGTATATGTTTTGTGCGGCTGTTGACGAGGTTTGGGTCAATGGAGGTGGCTGCCCTATAGATACGCCGGAGGAGGGATGGTTGGGTGCCGGATTTACGGAGCTCGTGGAAGAGGATGTTGAAGGTGACGGCGTCAGGGAGGAAGCTGGCGGCTTTCATTTGGGTGATCCAGCGCTCTTTGGCGGCATCGTTGTGGGACCGCGCGCAGGCGCCAATCATGATGTTGAAGGAGAACTGGTCTGGAACAATACCATTTGAGACCATTGAGTTGAAGAAGTACTCTGTACGCGATAGTTCTGATGTAGACGCATGGTAGTTGAGGAGCGTGTTGAAACCTCCGGTCGAGATTTTGAGGTTATGTTCATGCATCCGCTCTAAGGTTCTGCGGACACCAACCCAATCTCCAATTTTGGACTGCTTGGAGAGAAACAGTACAAACGTATCGGTATTATATTGTAGTCCTCTCTCTACCAACTCTTCTGCGTACCCCCTCGCTAGGTCATATCTACTGTTGTCCAACGCTGCCTTGATCATGATGTTGTATATAGACGTATGTGGCTTCGTCGCAGTAGTTTTCATCCACTCTACAATCCTTCTCATCTCCTGAAAGTCTCCCGTAGTCTGATTTATCCCATTCAACAACGTTGCAAACGAACTCGGCGTGATCGGCCCCTGAGTCTCCAGCAGTATCTGCAGCAAGTTCTCCGCTTCATCCAACCGCTTCATAGCAATGAAATTCCGGAGGATAATGTTGAACGTCATGTGATCTGGCTTGAGAATTTCCTTATAATGCTTGAACACCTCAATCAACTTCCCCGGGCGATCATTCTTCAGATACGCCTCCAACACCAGATTCAAACACCTCGTATCAACCAGTTTCGGATGATAACTGACAATACCGTAGAAGACCTGGGGCGTATCACGGGTCCGCTGATTCTCGTTGAAAGCCTTCATCAGATCCTTTCCCACACCCACCACATGCCCCCACCTTGCATTTCTGTTCCTCGCATCCAGCCACTGTTCCATCGCCTCGTTCAGCCGCTTCTGACGCACAAGCTGTCGGCAATGTGAATGCCATTTTTTTGGCAGCGGCTGCTTCCTCGCTCCTTTCTCTAACTGTTCCTTGGGCAGTTTCTGTTTATTCGTAGCCCACATAAACTTGTTTTCCGCCTCAGCCCGTTCAACCAGAGGAGCCGACTCTGGCACCACTTTTTCTGGCTGCTGCTCCCTGCCATAGCGTTCCACTAAGGTTTCCACATGAAGTCGTCGGCGAAATCGACCTTCCTGGCGTTGGAGTCGGAGGCAATTGGAAGCCATGGAAGCAGGATGGTGTTCGCCGAGCCGTGGAAACAGTATTTGGCGTAAATAACGGAGGGCGCTCTGGGAGGGCGCTATGGCGTGCAATGGAGGTCGCATCGTGGTCCGTCATCATCGTCTACGCGGGTTGTTATTATGGGTGGTCGTTACGCATTATGCGGAAGGTGGGGATGGAGGGGCAAATAATTCAAGGGTTTTTTTTTCTTTTCCCCTTGTCGTCTGATAACCTCACCCGATATTTTCGAGGCCGAAGAGCCCTAACCCTAACCAAAGTATCCGACACCGAGACGACGGGAATGCTTCGTCCGGCGTTTCTCGGTTCTCTCTTTGGCCTGGAATCTTTGGCAAGCTGGGAGATTAATAGGGATTATATTATCAAAGCATTTTAATACTATTGTGGGCGGTTTCTCTTTCCGGTCGTGCTGCAAGCATCTAACCCCCGATATCCTACCAATGAACTACACACCACATCTTCTGGGGTGAGGTGATAGCCTGAGTAACGCAAACCAGGTTCTAACGGGGTATTGCAATGCAGAGCTACGAAAATACGAAGGTTACGCAACTCCGGAATGCTGCAGCGGAAGTCCGTATTCACTGTACCATTACTCTTCATTTGTGTTCCGGTGACCATAGATCAGTTTTAGAACGTGGTCTCGTCCCAGTAGCTGTTCTCAAGAGTGACTGAGTAGAATTTACCAACCTTACTGTAGAGAACTCGATCAGCCAGGCATTGGTGATACAGTCTTTTCTCTAGTCCAACTAACCCCAACCCTTCTATTTACTCCTTTGTCTCTAACAGTTCCTGTTTCTCATTTTACTGCCATCGTGGCCGTTATTGCATCTCTTAAACTCAGTCGCCTATAGGGCGGGGACGTCCCAGTTCCCAAGGCTTACCATGCAGTCCTATCATTTCCTATCAATCAGTCCCCTAAACCCACACGTATTACTTGACGATATGCACTTCAGTTCATCAAACACATGTCTCGTGCCAAGGACTGCCACGTGATTCATCCCAACAAATCACCATTGGCGGAAAACCTGCGCTGTTTGAGATGAGAATAGTGTCTTCTCCAGCAGGCCAATTTAAACTTATTGAAAACACGTGGATGGCATTCCAACTGTTTCAACTGTTATCGCCGCAGCTGTCCACTCCTTATGGATGAGTTACGCACTACTTGCGTCACTGGAGATGTATCTCTCGGCCGATTCCCGTCCCGAGATCTCTACATAGCTGCTGTTTGCCCTGTGTAACTGTTCTGTGTTGGTTCTAGTTGAGCTTCAACCTAGGAGTGCTTGCCTTGCAACCTTCATAACCCCTTCAAGGCTCCTTGTTTGCATCATGATGTATGGCGACTCTGCAGATTTGTCAACTTCCGCCTCGTAACCTAGTAGGAATTGGTGATGGGTGATCCTGATACTACAGCAGGGGCAAGTTCCAGATAGGTATCTAGATAGAGAGCGTAAAGTAGACTCGCCAATGGTCCACGTCCTCCAATCCAGGAATGAGAGGAGCTCCTTACCGCAGCACCGTTACCCTTATCTACATTCTCCACCTATCCAGACTGCATATAGTGTATCAGACGTGTGTATGTAGTACATAGGTGGGCGGGATCCCAGCAATCTACGTTAACCCTTCACGATCTTGATTTCAAGCAACTGTGGGGCATCAGTAAGCGAGTTCCGGTACCGGGTCTTCATCGTTCCAGGAACGGTCCTTACATAGATATCTACCTGATATCTCTTGTTTCTCTCACCATCGTTATCGTTGTCGTCTTTTCTGTCAAACAAACACTTCAGTTTGAGTTTACGCACCGCTTACAGCTACCCCCTCGAATCGTCAGGTACCCCACCGTTCCAGGAGACCGGTGTACCGCGACAATGGAACCGACGCATCGCGACCCCTTGCTTGCTGCAGAACTAGAGGGAGACGTCATCGACTGGAGCGTGATAGACGGAACAAAACAACCACCCTCGATACCTAACGCTTCTAATTCCGATTCCAAGTCAACAGATGGTGGACGAGGCGAAACATCGCCGTTGCTAGGAGGTAGGGACAGTGGTGATGGTGGTAGTCCTAGCGAGAGTGGTAATACTGTGATTATCGATGACTGGGAGGGACTGCCATGGTATCGAACACCATCTGTAAGAGAGCTTGTTATATGCATTCTGGGGCTCTGTGAAGATCAAACCTGACAGATGTGAATCAGGTTTTCTGGCTGTTACCGCCGTTTTGTTTATTCACGATGGCGTTTGGCGGGTACGACACCAGCTTCCCCCTGAAGATCCCCCACGATGCGATCGGCTGACAGTTCGCGTATGCAGTGTCGCTGTACCGAAGCTGAACATCATTTTGGCTTTGATTTGTCGGCAGTATTTTGCTGACAGGGAGGTCTATGGTCTTCCTGGCGACGCTACACCGGTCATGCCGATCCTCATCGGCAGTCCGAATCCGCAGTGTCGCAACAACGCGGAGGTATGTTTACTCGAGTCTCCACAACTTTTATTTTTAAAGAGATCCTGAGATATATCGGGTTTTACAGGTCCAGTCGCTAGTATCAAAGTTCACGCTATACTTGAGTCTGATCGGGGGAATCATCGGTTAGTTCCGCGGCCATTACCGTTGCTATTCATTACCCCCCAAATTGATCATTTCTCTATATATAACAGGAGCCTTCACATCCCCGCGGATCGGCTCGCTATCAGATCGCTATGGTCGACGTACATTCATGGCGTTCTCGTCGTTTGGCATGCTTACCAGCGAAATCACCACTATTCTTGCAGCAAAGTACCCAGACGTCTTTAGCGTGAATGTCATCCTCGTTGGTGCCGTTGTTGACGGTCTCTGTGGGAGTTTCCTGCTCGGGATGGCGCTGAGTTACTCGTATGGGGCCGACTGCACCTCACCCGCGCGGCGTGCAATGGCATTTGGGTATTTCCAAGGGTGTCTATTCCTTGGGATCGCGGCGGGCCCCGCGTTAGGAGGGATGTTGATTGAAACGACAGGGAATGTGTTGATCGTGTTCTATGTGGCTTTAGTGAGTACTCTAAATGAGGAGTATAGACTCGTTGGTTCTAATACTCCTTGTCATGTAGGGCGCACATGCTTTTTTCATCATATACATGTTATTCATTCTCCCAGAGAGTCTGTCGACACGGCGGATGGTAGCTGCACGACGAAAACATGAGCTAGAGAATATTGAACGTGGTGGAGCGGTTAAGAGCTGGCTACACAATATGAACCCCGTTAACCTCCTGCGGCCGCTCTCGGTGCTGTTCCCGACTGGGCCAGGATCTAGTCCACGGTTGAGACTCAACCTGATGCTGCTGGCTGCCACAGACAGTATCCTATTCGGCGTCGGCATTGGTGGAATGACCGTCATTATCCTATTCGCTGAGATGCGCTTTGGATGGGGCGACTTCGAGGTATGATCCCTCACTATCCTTAATGCACCAGAATACTAACCCGCATGAAGTCAGCAATCTACCTCTCCATAGTCAACGTCGTCCGCGTCACCATGCTCTTCGTCATCCTCCCCCTCGTCGTAACCATCGCCCGCCGCAACCACACCCCCGCTGACCACCACAAAGGCGCCGACAAGCTCGACATCATTCTAATCCGCTTCTCGATCGTGATCGAAACAGTTGGCTACCTCCTATACGCCGTCGCCGGCACATCCATCGCCTTCACCACCGCTGGCATCTTCACCGCACTCGGCGGAATCGGGAGTCCTACCCTACAGAGCAGTCTAACGAAACACATACCAGACGATAAAACAGGCCAGCTTCTCGGCGCTACGGCACTGCTGCATTCTTTGGCTAAGGTGATAGCGCCAACTGCGTTTAATTTGATTTATGCATATACTGTCGGCACGGTTCCGCAGACGGTGTTTATATGTTTGGGTTCAACGTTTGCGTTTGCGTTTGCGTGTAGTGCGTTTTTGAAGCCTGGGGTGTATTGGAATGATGGGAAGGAAGGAGGTGATAGTGAGGGGGATGAGGAGGTGGCGAGGATTTGATGGTAGGTTTTTTATTGTTTTTCAGTTTTTTTTTAATAGTGTGGGTATGGTTCTTTTAGGGGGCTTTGGTTGGGTTCATGGATTTTAGGGTGCATTCGTGGCATTTGGCATATTGTTGTTTTCTTGGGGCATTTTTTGGAAATAGTGGAGAGTATATATATAATTAGGGGGGTGTTGAGTTCGTTTATAGTGGCATTGATGGAGTGTCGAGTACTGATATTTAACATTATAAGAGATTGGAGTGGGAAATAGAACAGAGGAATCTTCGAGATAAATTGAGGTATCAATAGAGGTATATTAGGATAGTTGGCGTGTTGCCTAGAGAATTTATTTATAGCAGGGTTTGAATACTGTCCTTGATAATCGGTACTAGGAACCAAACATTGGAATATGGGAGGGCAGTGTTCGGGACTGACTCATTAGAAGGTTTGAATGTTGGCGGGTCATTAAGGTTGATCTGGCGGGAAGTGGTTTCAATACGTCAAAAACCGTAGGTCTTCAGACTAGACCTGGAACGGAGTACTCATCGCGCTTCCCACACCTTGGTGGAGTAGCTTCTGAGCTCCGAATCCTAGTTTATACGGGTAGCTCGTCAAAATACCCTAAAGTTGGGCTAGGTTTCCAGGAGAACGTTTCGGGTCATGTAAAATCACTCGCTGATCCTCGGACCGGTAATATTCTAGGTAAACAAGCTTGAGGTTGGCAATGGAGTAACATTTTATCCTAAGCTCCTGACCTATCTCTGGAGGAAGGCGTGATAAAGGGAAGGAGTCTAGATATTCGAATCGAACTTTGATGGTCACGGGTTCACATATGTGTCAGCTGGAAGATAATATTGAGAGGATGATTAAGAAGGAAGTTTTGACCAAGAATAGACGCCTACGACATTGTATTAGGAATCTAAAGCTTCGTATCGATCATCATAGCCCAGCTATAAATGCCAATATTACTTCAACAAGTTAACTCTACATCCTCTACATCGTGTATTGCCACGATCAGCACATCCTCCGTTATCGTCTCTTCAAATTCTATACTTAAACACCTGACTTCCCCTAGAACCCCAAAGCCAAAGCATGGCCTCCCCCGAGAGCAAGCCCTTAGTATCAGTCCTCACTCTCCCAAAGTCTAGAGAACCAGCTACCTAGGGTGCTCGTGTACTCCCTGGCTGTAGTATCCTAGGGGTCGCTCATACACTGGAAACGGGGGCACTGTACGTCCCTCCAGGAGATTGCGCAGCTCGTTCGTGAGCAAGAAGCAGAAGAAAATAGCTAAGAGGAAGGATAGAAATCTGATGATGGATCTCTTTATGAAGGGCCACATTGTTTTTTTGTGATGTTGCGGTTTTTTTCGTATAGTTTATGGATAAAGATAAAGGTAATGAAAGATAATGGAGAACCGAGGTAAATTTCAAGGAGGTTCACGGTACTTATTGAAGGACATGAGGCTAATTATTTTATCTTAGCAAATTATAACCTAGGAGGATTGATGTTTGCCTACCCCAAGTCACGTCACGAGATGTTGGGTCGATTCTAACTCACCACTTCCATTACGTATCTAGATCAGACGAAGGAATACCAAAGCGCCTACAGGTTCTCTTTCCCCATTTTCTGCCATCTTTTGATCTCTAAAATCTATATATATAAAATAGGGGAAAGAATAGATTCTAGGCGTTACCCTACTAAACTATGTAGGGAGAAGAGCTGAGATATGGCGAGCTTTGCATGAATGGCGAGAAGTGGGGAATATTTCGCTTTTCAACTGAGTTCACTCGTAATTGGCTTGGTGTATTGAATAGATGAGAGTCATCATGACCTTTGCTGTCAAATCTACCCTATTACTCCCCCATACTAATACTCATGTGGTAACACATGGGAAGCCTCTTGCAAGTACCTTAAAATCCCGTCCTACTACTCAGTAAAAAAAATGCGTTCAGTACCTGGGATTCCCACATGGTCACCCACTGCAGTACTAACCAGGCGATATGATGCTTGGATATGCCAGAGCGAACGGGATGGCTCACTTTCATCATTCTATGACCGAACACATCAACTGCTGGCGAGAAAGCATCATGGCTTGCTTCCCGGAAGCTGACTAAAACACCTCACTTCCAGCAAACGAAGAAAAGCTAGTGGGCCTTACGGCTAATAACCCACCTGCTTCGCAGTCTGAGGCGACTGCACGATGGATCGTTACAACTCAACTCATCTCCATTAGAACCCCCCCCAAATCCCAAGAACACAAACTACAACATCCCTAAATTATCAAAAACTCGGCTGGTTATGATAGTAAATGGCGGTCTGAGTGAGGTAGCCCTGCTTTACCAACTATTTTCTTCAATTCCTTTACTAATTAGATACCCTCGCCGTATTTTCGCTATACCGGTCAATGATTGGATATGGTTATAGCATCTCACCAAACAGGCTTGGCAGCGCCGCGAGCTGAACGTCACAGCTCCCAGCATCGCATGTGGAAATATCCGATTCTTAGCCTACAAGGCCCACCACAAGAACACAAATACCAATGCCACTTGGAAGACTCCCCCTTGAGATTTTACTCCTTGTTGCAGAGAACCTCGAGCAACCGCGTGACATCTATGCCCTCCTAAAAACCAGCCGCCGTTTCGTCCACCTCCTGACACCCCTCCTCCACAAGGCTGCAATTCTAGACGGAGACCCTGCACTTATTTGGGCATCCAAGCATGGTCATGAATTCTTGGTTAGGCTGCTTCTAGAACAGGGAGTTGATATCAATGTCAAGGATGAATTCTACAACTTGACATCGCTCCACGAAGCGATCATGTACGGTCACGAAGCGATAGCCAAATTACTGATTGAGAACGGAATCGATATAACAACTGTCGGCAGGTGGGGCTATGGAACTGCGCTCCAGCAAGCTGCGGAAAATGGGTATTATGCGCTCGTCCGATTGCTGGTCGAAAACGGCGCCGACATCAAAGTCGACGATGGTGCATTTGGTGGTACAGCACTCAAACGTGCACAAAAATACGGCCACGAAGACATAGTGGAGCTACTACAGGATTGGGAAACGGGCTCCAGCAGGGGCTCCATGGAAAATCACTCTAGATATGAAGAATTGGTTAGATGGGAGTGATTTTATTAATTCTATAGATGGGTTCGATAGTTAAAGGTATACTTGGTTGGCTTATTTTGCTTATTTTCTAGCTCTGAATGACATTGCCATGGAAGCTATCATTGTCGTTGTCACTATGTATCAACTAGGGCTTTGGTCGAATTATGAGGGTTTGTAGAAACGGGAGTGAAGCGGTTGGTGTGCTTGAAGAACGTCTGAGAACTTCACATCTGAAGGGCTGCAATTCCATAGTGTTCGTAAGAGTGCACCGCGCCTCAGGACCCACAACTAGTCTTTGTTTAATCAAGCCTTGTATGGCATGCCAATGAATTAGAGTTAAAAGTGTTAAAAACATCAGAATGCTATTCATCAAAACGTAACAAGCAAAACCCCTCATCACTACTCCTCTCTAAGACGACTTAAGCCCTCTCCCGCTTTATTCAATCTGGTGAGTGGAGAAGAAATAAAAATAAAATAAAAAATATCACGATTAGGAAAAAGATAAAAATGATGGAAAACGGAAAACCTCAGACATTCTCAGATAAATGAAATGACCATTTCCGGCCCCCATCCCTCCCGCTCCGCAATTCCCCAAACCTCCAGTTCGCTCCCCTTTCCCATGTTGTAAAATAAGTGAATAGACCCTTCCCATGTTCGCCAAAGTAAAGTAAAAAACATAAACTAAAAACACAGAAATATGAATAGAGAAAAAAATAAAAAAATTACAGTACGGTGTAGTAGTTGGAGTGGGTATAAGGTATAGTTGGTGTGTGGTGCGTAGCAGCAGACAAAAATGTAAGCATGCCAACGAAGTCACAAGATATAAAAACTGAAAAACCAACAACCGTTAAAAACAAAAGAAAAGATAAAGAGGGTATAACAAATTACAGTTTCTCAAAGACCGGAAATCAGGGACTATTCCAACTTTCAAAAGAGTATGAACCGAATACGAAAGACGGAACAAAAGGGAAGTAAAAATAAAAAATTACAAAAGAAATGTAAATGCAGTGTAACCCTCAACAAAATTCCTAGAACAAAAATAAAGAGCAATCAACTATGCGAATTGTTGCGCTCATGGCTAGTATGCGTATGGTGATGATCTCTTCCACGTGCACTTTGAGTGCTCTTCCGACCACCCCTTCTTGGAAGTGTGCTCACATCGTGTTTACCTGTTCATCGCATAATGTCAGCATATCCTCAACCAAACAAAACAATCCGAGGAGTCATACCATCACAGCAAGCCCGGACATTCTCCAATAATTCGCCATCCTCCTGCTCGATCTGTTCTCTGATATCCTCCGCTGAATCGTTCAACTCGCTCTGGTCGTATATGCTAGCGTTATTTCTACTACTCCTAGTGCTGAAGGTGCCGAACCCGGAAGATGGCCTGAAGAGATTGCTGAGCCTGGACATGCTTCCTTGGCCAGGTCGTTTGTTCGAGAGCGATGAGACGTTTCTAGCGGGTGAAGATGCTCTGGTTGTTCGGGTATTATAAGACGATAGACTCTCGGCACCACGGATAGAACTAGCAGCGCCATTGTTATTGTTGTAATTAGGGTTGAAGTCGCGGACATCTTCAGCGTTGAGGGCGTTTTCCTCTTCTCCAAGCTCTCCACCGGTCCTCAGCAGCAAATATGAAAGGGCCTATATAGCCAAGTCTGTTAGTAAATGAAACTTTCTTCATAGTAAAATATAGGGTTCCATACATTAAACCAAGTTTCATGTCTCTGACCAGTTGGCGCCGTGAACTTTAACGACCTTCCGGGTGTAATGATAACCAAGCTCTTCCTGTGCAACCCAGGTGGCATCGGATTGTCATCCGTCACAACCCTAACGGCCTCGATCGCAACACTCTTAGCCCTAAGCTCCGCTCTTCCAGCCGTAGTTGGATCCCTGTCACTCCAGTACAGGGTCCTGGTGTATGGGTGAACCCAGAAGAACCGCTTGTGCCTACTGCTCGACAATGTTCCGCGTCCAGTGCTACGGGTATATTTCCACAGGTACTCCCCGATCATCGTCTGCGTGATAGCTTGGATCATTCTCGGATCGGTCTGAAGCTCGCCAGCTACTGCCTCAGGAGCGATATTAAATCGAGAATCGAGCTCTGATGCGAAAGAAGAGAGCGATGATCTGCGAGATGTCGGTGAAGAGACCTCACTCCTTGAGTTGGAGAACTTTGGTCGAGGCGTCGTGCCAGCCTTGGAGCCTGGGGTCTCGGGGCCTATTGGCTTGATGGCATCGTTGACTGGTGTTTTAGGCCTGAATGTCACATTATTCTTTTGCAGTAGGTTAGAGCTTGACGGAATAGGCGGTGGCCCCATAGCACCAATTTCGGTTGGGGCGGGAGCAACGACCTTCTGTTGTGCGGCGGCGATATGTTCCTTATGATCCGAAGGCAAAGGAGGGTGAGTTGCACGATATTCCCTTAGACTAGTTACGCTTCCAGGACGCCTGATGACACCACCTGCGACAGAGGGTTCACCTCTAGTTTTGTTCAGACCAAAACTGTCGTGCGAAGTCCTAGAGCGAAGGCTAGGTGACTTCGTTGATGACCTATCCCCGATAAACATCGGCTCAGGGGCTACCACTGCAAAAGCTGGCTTCTTGCCCTTGTCGATGGTCTTGGCTGTAGAGATGTTTTCAAAGAACTCGTAGGTGATATCCGTTTGTGCTTCTTGGTCCGACACTGGTACAGGCTCTGCTGCTTTGGCCACCTCATTCCTCTCAACATTTGGTGGTACCCGTTGGTTCTTCGCAACTTCGCCGAAAGTACCATTTGAAAAGGTTCTCTCGCTTGCACTGTTGAGCCTCTCCGGCTCCTGAGCTGGGGATCCAGGTCGTTTCCATCCAAACATCGACCCGAAGAATCCGGGAGCGGGCTTCTCTGGGCTAGGCGTTGTCGGTCGTTGTTGTGCATCTTCGACAGTTTCAGAAACCTTCTTAGGAGTCTCATCATCTGAGATAGATGCGTCCATGACTGGAGAGGGGGGAATGACGACAGGAACCGGGATTGGGAGCGCTCGTGGTGTCTCAGGCTCGATAGGAACTGTAGCCAGTGCTTGGATCTTGGAGAACTCCAACGGAACCTCAAGCTCGGGAGCCGAAGGTTCAAATTCTGCAACTTTATCCATGACCAAGGTATACTCTTCTTCGACCTTCTCAAAGCCAGGATCAAATTGAATCGCTGTGTCCTTCGTCTCCTGCCTCACCGGCACTGCAGACAAAGCGTCCTGCAAGACCATGCACTCGTCTTTCAGGCCTAGAATTTCCCGTTCAAGCGCTGTGATCTTTGGCTTCAACACATCGATTTCCTCTCCATGCGCCTCTGCCTTTCCACGCAAACCCTCTCGCTCAGCCTTCAGATCCTCCAATTCCTTTTCCAGAAACACCATCCTTGGCTTCACCACAGCAAGTTCGTCATGCGCCACAGCCTTCTCTGCGAGGATTACACGCTCGTCCTTGAGGTTCTCAATCTCGGTCTCGAGTGCTGCGATCTTTGGCTTCACCACAATGAGTTCACCGTGTGCCGCGGCCTTCTCTGCGAGGATCGCACGCTCGTCCTTAAGGTTCTCGATCTCGGTCTCGAGTGCTGCGATCTTTGGCTTTACCACGATGAGTTCACCGTGTGCCACAGCCTTCTCTGCGAGGATTGCACGCTCGTCCTTAAGGTTTTCGATCTCGGTCTCGAGTGCTATGATCCTTGGCTTTACCACAATGAGTTCATCGTGCGCCACAGCCTTCTCTGCGAGGATTGCACGCTCGTCCTTAAGGTTTTTGATCTCGGCCTCGAGTGCTATGATCCTTGGCTTTACCACGATAAGTTCATCGTGCGCCACAGCCTTCTTCGCGAGGATTGCACGCTCGTCCTTGAGGTTCTCGATCTCGGTCTCGAGTGCTGCGATCTTTGGCTTTACCACGATGAGTTCGTCATGTGCCACAGCCTTCTCTGCGAGAATTGCACGCTCGTCCTTGAGATTCTCAACCTCAGTCTCGAGTGCTGCGATCCTTGGCTTTACCACAATGAGTTCATCATACGCTACGGCCTTCTCTGCTAAGACTGTACGTTCATTTTCGAGGTTTCCAATATCGCTCTCGAGTGCTACGATCCTTGGCTTGAGCACGTTGACTTCTTCCTCGTGCGCTCCTGCCTTTTCTTGTAACATCGCTCGCTCAGCCGTCAAGGTCTCAATAGCCTTCTCGAGAGCCACAATCCTAGGCTTTAATGTGAGGACTTCTTCTTCCTGTGCACCTGCCTTGGTTTGCAGGGCACTTCGCTCAACCTTCAGGCTTTCAACTTCCTCCACAAGCGCAACGACTCTTGGTTTTAGCGCAACGATGACCTCTTCGTGTGCTCCCGCCTTTTCATGTAGATCATCCCGCTCGGCTCTTAGGTTCTCAACTTCCTCCTCTAGCGTAACGATTTTCGGCTTCAACACGGCGAGTTCTCCCTCATGCGACGCAGTCTTCTCCTGCAAGATCGCTCGATCGTCTGTGAGGCCCTGAATCTCCTTCTCCAACACTGCAACCTTCGGCCTCAAAATAACAACAATTTCCTCTTCATGTGCCCCCGCCTTCTCATGCAAGCCATCTCGCTCAACTCTCAGGCCCTCCAACTCTTTCTCCAACGCTACGATCCTCGGCTTCAATACAACAACAGCTTCTTCCTCATGAGCTCTAACATTCTCCTGCAGACCGTCTCGCACAGCTTTCAAGCTCTCAACTTCCTTCTCCAACACCACAATCCTCGGCTTCAACACGTCGACTTCTTCATGCGCTCCAGCCAGTACCTGTAAGATCGCCCGCTCCTCTTTGAGATCTAGGATTTCCTTCTCGAGTGCGAGGATCTTCGGCTGTAGCACGGTGATTTCTCTCCTTTCTTGTGCTCCTGCCTTCTCCTGTAGATTGGTCCGCTCAATGGTCAAAGCTTCGATATCCTGCTCCAGCGCAACGATCTTCGGCTGCAGAACGGTGGTTTCTTTCACCTCTTGTGCGCTTGTCTTTTCTTGTAAACTCGCCCGCTCGATCGTCAAAACTTCAATTTCCTTCTCCAGCCCGACAATCTTTGGCTTCAGCACATCAACCTCACTCTCGAGCGCAATAACCTTCGGCCGTAGCACAGTGACTTCCTTCTCGTGAGCTCCCGCTTTCTCCTGCAGATCCGCATGCTCGATTGAGAGATTTTCGATTTGCTTTTCGAGGACAATAATCTTCGGCTTCAGAACAACATCGACCTCCTTCTCACGAGCCTCTGCCTTCTCTTGCAGATTCGTGTGCTCAATCGCGAGATTCTCGATTTGCTTTTCGAGGACGACAATCTTTGGCTTCAGCACAACATCGGCTTCCTTCTCCTGGGCCTCAGTCTTCTCCTGCAGATTCGCGCGTTCGACAACCAAAGCCCCTATTTGCTCTTCGAGGGCGATAATCTTCGGCTTTAGCACAACGTCAGTCTCTTTCTCTTGGGCCTCCGTCTTCTGCTGCAGGCTCGTGCGCTCGGCCACCAAAGCCTCGATCTCCTTCTCGAGCACGGCAATCTTAGGCTTTAGCACATCGCCAACTTCCTTCTCCTGGGCCTCCGTTTTCTCCCGCAGACTCGTACGCTCGACCACCAAAGCCCCGATCTCCTGCTCGAGAACGGCAATCCTCGGCTTTAACACAACATCGACTTCTCTCTCCTGGGACCCTGTCTTCTCCTGCAAAGCTGCTCTCTCATCCTTCAGACTCAGAATCTCTTGCTCGAGCGCAACGACCTTCGGTTTCAGAACGACGACAACCTCCTCCTCGTGTGCGCCGGCCTTCTCCTGCAGGGCTGCACGCTCAATCGCGAGATTCTCTACCTCTTTCTCCAGTATTGCTATCCTCGGCTTCACTACGATGAGCTCGTCATGGGCTACTGCCTTCTCCGCTAGAATTGCCCTCTCCTCTTTGAGATCCACGAGTTCCTTCTCGAGCGCGGCAATCTGGGGCTTGAGTACAATAACTTCCTCCTCGTGCGCTCCTGCCTTCTCTTGCAGTGTCGCTCGTTCGGTCGTCAAGTTCTCGATCTCCTTCTCTAACGCGATAACTCTAGGTTCTAACACAACGACCTTCTCTTCGTGGGCTCCGACCTTCTCCTGCAAGTTCGCCCGCTCAACCGTCAAAGCCTCAATCTCCTTCTCCAAAACTATGAGCTTCGGCTTCAACGTGTCGAGTTCCTCCACTTGCGCGCCTGCCTTCTCCTGGAGCGCCGCGCGCTCGTTCTTGAGATTCTGAATCTCAACCTCGAGGGTGGTAATTGCGGGTTTCAACGCGGTGAGTTCTTGGCTTGCTGTAGCGAGGTCAAGGGCACTCTTGACGGCTGCTGCTTCTGCAACCTTTCGGCTCTCTTCAGCCACGAGTGCGGTTGTTGCTGCTGCCCTACGGTCGACCTCGGCTTGGCGGGCGGTTTCCTCTGCGACCTTCCGGCTCTCCTCTGCAAAGCGAAGTTCTTTGCTGAGGTCTGGTGCAGAAGAGCGGCCAAATGGAATAGGAATTGGAAGAGGAAGAGGGATAGGAAGAACACCTCTACCCTTCTTCTTGGGCTCGCGCTCCTCTTCCACCCCAGCCATTAGCGTAGGAACGGCCTCGAGTGCCGGGTCAAATTGAGTTCCATTCTCGATGAACTCTGGTTTGATTTCTCGTTCTGACTGGGTTCCAACATCTGTAGTGCTTGTTCGTTCCTCAATCGTAGCCGCTGAGAATGCGGAGTGTGAGGTTCCTGGTCGCCCAAGTACACCAACCCCCAAGAAGCTTCGAGTACGTTCCAGTTCTGGGTACTCAATGATCTCGTCCGTCATAACTCCACTATCGACCATTTCGGCCTTAATAGGCATAAACGGCACAAGTGGCATGACGTTCTTTGTTGGAGTTGTTGGCATCTCTTCTTCCTCCTCAGTCTCTCCCTCACCTTCATCATCCTCTCCTTCCTCACCATCAAGATCCAATACGCCACCTTCCAACTCCGCAAACAAACTCTTCCGCTCTCCGGGTGTATGCAGTTTCTGGTTTAGGCTAGCCGACGAAGAACTGCGTTGGCCGCTGCCACCGCCCGGACTTGAGTCCGCTGAGAAAGGCCTATCCCGGCTACTGAAACTACCCTGGGAAGTCATCCGTGACCCTCTGCTCCTTGCTCTATTAATCCTAAGCTTGAGACGTTGGTTGCTGACTGCGATGGGTGTCATGAACGTGTCGTGTCTGTCGTGACGGCTTTCCCTTGCCATCTCGTCGCCGTCCATATCATAACCATAGTGGTAGTTTCCATCTGATTCGTCTTCGGTAGATGCAGTAGAAGCTACACTGTCCCGATGGCGCATCTTGAAAGGACGGACTTGGCGGCCGAATGATGACGCTCGCGAAGACTTCTTCTGAATAACCTTGAGAAGGGCTCCTCCCTCGGTTTCCGTCATGTCGTCTGCTGAGGTTGGATAGTCATTTGTAGGGCTCTCATTACCAGTCCTGTAAGCCTCCGTCTCAGTGGCTGTACCATCTTGCTCGTTGGCGGTTTCAAACGCATCCGTGGTGTCCTTATCGCCAGCAGCCTCGTTGGCAGTCTCAAAGGCCGACTCGAATGCTGCGTCTTCTGGGTCCGTATCGGGCGCGCTTAGTTTGTACTCGGTGAGAATGGGGAATGTTCTCCTTGTCGGTGATGGTTCATCCTCAGGAGCTTCTTCCCATTCCTCATCGACGGGGCGATCGTTAATCATAGTGACCTCGTCCCTGCTATGTCTAACTCCACCCAGAAGAGTCGTCTTGAAGATAGGTGGACGGCCGCCTTTCATGAATGTAGGCTTGCCCTTACGCCTCTTGTCGGCGCTGCTCGGTGGACCACCAAGACTGTCCCTTCTTAATCTTGCTGTCTCAAGCTCATCTCTAGCCTCCTGCAAGAGTCGTCTAAGCTCTGACTTTTCGGTCTTTTCTCGGTGAACATTAGACTTGAGGTTGGCGATCATTCGGTGTGCATGCTGAAGACTCGACCGCAGGGTTTCGGATTCTAGGTGGGTATGTCTGGGAGTGGGCTTAGTTGGTGAAGGTGGTGGAGAGTGTTCTGGAGTTGTCTGAGCAGGTTGCATGTTGAAGAGATTTTCATTGTCTTGATTCTCGGACTTATTCTCAAGAGCAGACCGTAACCGTATGCTCTGGTTATGGCTTTCCTCAAGCTCTACTCTCAACTCCTCAACTTTCTTTTCCAAGGCTTGTCGATCAGTTTCGTTGCTAGCCAAGTTCCGCCTCGTTGCAGCAAGCTCAAACTCATGATGCTTGTGCTCTGCCTCTAGATCCTCATACAGCTTCTCATTCTGATTCTTCAGCTCGTCCAAATCCTTGAGCAGCAAATCTTTATCGTTCGCTTCATGTTGGATAAGGGCCTGCAATTTGTCATTGTCGTATTCGTGATCTTTTATCCGACCAACCAGCTCCTGGTTCTGCAACTCAAGGTTCCAGTTCTCCTCTTTGTATTTCTGCTCGCTCTCGTCCAAGGCCCTTAGCCGAACTTCCAGACCTTCGGCCTGCTGCTCTAGCCTGGCCTTGTCGATCTGGATGATCTTGAGAGTCTCTTCCCGCTCGGCTAGCAAGGCTTGGAGTCTACGAACTTCAACGAGAAGCCCTTGGCCGAGCTCGGCAGCGAATTCGAGATCATGTTGACGTGACGGCCGATTTCGTTGATGCCGAGAAGGGACCGAGAGTTTTGTAGGGGAGTTGGAACCTTGCGCCTGGATACTAGAAGGGCTGCTGCCGGTGCCGCCGGAAAGCTATAAAACAAGCTAGTCAGCTTCAGAGCCTCAATACGCGCACCTCGCAACAAACTAAGTGGCGAAGTGAAAGCTTCCTTAAACGAGGGGAACAGTTAAACACCCACATTCCCAGCCCCATAAGGCGATGTGCCACTCGTCATAATCTTGTTTGTCAAGACTGCTCTCGCAGCCTCCCTCCCAACTTCATTGTACTCCTTCTCCAAATCCACCAACTTCTTTTTCAGCTCTGGATCGACCGTGTCCCCGCCTTCTTCCAGCTCCTTGATGTTGGCCTCAATCTCCTGCTGCTGAGCCAAAAGCTTCTGACCCAAAACCCCGGCATTCTCGATGCGTTTGTTCACTTCTTGTAGATGTGCCTCTAAGGTTCGCTTCAGTTGGTTTGGTGACGATGACGGCAACGAGAGCATCATCTCGGGATCGAAGTTTGTATTTCGGTTGGGCGTCGTGAATGGGTCCTCCATCTCGGAAGCCATCGCGACTGGGTCCACTTAGGGCGTCGACCAAGCGTCCAGTGTGGGCGTTATTTTTTTTCGTAATAATCAGTGGATCCACGAGTAACTATCGTGGAGGCAGAGAATGGGAAGAAATAAACAACCAAAAAGAAAGGGAAAAACAAAAAAGAGCGACGAAAGGTCGGATGGTGGGGCAGGCGTGGATTATGGGAGGAAAATCAGTCCCTAGCGTTTGTCAGAAAGAGGATTCTCTCAACCGTGCCTGGAAGTCTAAAGCACGCTTTTTGATGGGGAAGCTAACGTCAAAAGACCCTGAGCTAGTGGGCAGACGACGACGTCAATGCAGCAGCACCAGCAATGGTGCCTCGTGAAGAAAGAAGCAGCAAAGGTATTAAATGATGTGAATTACGAAAGATATAATGAATGCGACCGTTGATGATGTCAGAACTATCAAACTCTGAAGGGTTAAGCCGTTAATTTCCACGTATTCAGGTTAAAAGGAAAGAAAGAAGAAAAGGCTGTCCTCTCTGCGGGGAGGAAAGGTGTGTGAAGAGGAAGGCTGAGGGGAGGACAGAAAGGACAAATGTATTCGTTTTCCCATTACCCACCTACGTACCGTATCAAATTGTCTGACTGCTGGCGGTTCTGCTGGCCTGTTGGCCAGGCTGCTGGTTGGGTTTGGGCTGGGTAGATGGCAGCGCAGCAGTCACCAATGCAGTGTGTCGATGATTCGGATTGGATTTGAATTTCGTTTCGTTCGGTGGCGTGCGATGGGAAGAGCCGATGGGGGTAGGATGTGAGCTGGGCGCTGGGTGCTCAGTTTCCGTCCCTCCGCGGGTAGCTTGATCAGTTGTTCGTTGACGCGCTCTGGCGAATGGCAGCGCAGCGAGAGTCCCCGACAGGATGCCGCGCTCCAGATATGTTTCGCAAACCAACAGCGCGCAACCGGATTTGTGAGAAAGATCCACGTGTGTGCTGTGTACGTGCTTGTTGCTGCTGCTACTTTTGTTGTGTTGTGCTACCTACTCTACGATGTACGTAACCCACGCGTCTGGCCGAATTGGCGGGGGAGGGGTGGTAGTAAGAACAATTATAAGGAAACTCGTAAGAAAAGAAAAGAAAAGAAAAAAGGAAACGAAACGAAACGAGAAGTCGTCCGTGCTAACTGTGAGATTGTGGAGTATGGAGATGCCCGGCGGGTAGCAAGGACGGGAGAAGGGAGGGTGGGGGTGGAGGGCGAAGGAACGGAACGAAGGGTGGGTGAAATAAGGCAAGGGAAGAGAGGATATTATTAAGGAAAGGAATTGAAGGAAACCTTCAAGGAAAGTGAGGGACAAGATATGATATGATATGATATCCACAAGACGACCTTAAGGAAGGGAACGGTAGACGAGAGATCTCCGATTTTGGGGGTTGTTTTGACGAGAGAGATTCGTTCAAAACGGGATGCCTTCCATCTCTGCCCCTGTCAGGTTCAAAACAGCAGAAGCCTCAGCCAGCCTATCAATAATGCCTGGCAGTCTCTATTGAGAGATCTAGCCCCGATAGGCGCTGTGGCTCATGCAGGGTCTGATTGACTAAGGCGACAATAGCCACGCTGTGGCTACAAGCACAAGCACGTGTCTACTGGTAAAAACACGTCGCTGCTTTTACTTCGGCAGATCAGGATGTTCCAGCTCGTATTCGAAGCTTGATTTCCAATTCTACCATCACCATCATCCACCAACCATCACCTCTATATCGAACGATAACAATAACAATAACAATAACAACATTAACGACTCATTCACAACAGTCTAATTACATCCCAAAACACTCCTTGAACAACAATGGGCTCTCCTCCAGCAACAGACACGCCCCTATCCGTTCCCTCCGCACCTGTAACATTCTTCAAGCGTTCCTCCAAAACCAAATCCTCGATTCGAAAACGAGCCGCCACACCCCCTCCACCAGACTCCGATGAGTCCAACTACTCCTCAGGCTCTGAAGCCGAAGGTGGCTCCAAACGCCCCCTCAAGAAGCGTCGCAATCTGAATAAAAAGGCTGCTGTAACTGGCGAATCCCTCGTTCAAAAACCCACCAAAGAAGAACTCCCCGTAGCACGAACCTACACTTCCGATAGTCGCACCCTCACCTCAGCCAATGACGCCACAAAGACAAATTGGCACAACGAAATCAATGGCTATGAGGCTCCCTCAAAACCACTCACATCTGCCACCTCATCTGTCGATGATGAACCGCCTGTGCCAAGCATCTCCGGAACCTACAAGGGCGCCTCTTCCTACGGCAACTTTATCAAAAAGTCTGAAAACGCTCCCCCGCGCACAGTCGGCCCGATGAAAGCACCCTCCAACATCCGTAGTATCACGATAACAGACTATGCTCCAGATGTGTGCAAAGACTACAAGCAAACAGGGTTCTGTGGGTTTGGAGATACATGTAAGTTCCTGCACGCACGTGAGGACTACGCGCAAGGATGGAAGTTAGATCGAGACTGGGAAATATCTCAAAAGAATGGCAAGGCGGCGAAAAATCAGGAGGATAACGACGACGACGATGAGTGGAAGGAGTTGAAGGATATTCCGTTTGCCTGCGTCATCTGCAAGAAAGACTACAAATTTCCAATCGTAACGAAATGTTCGCATTATTTCTGCGAGAGTTGTGCTATTGGGCGGTATAGGAAGAATCCAGGATGTGCAATTTGCGGAAAGAGGACAGATGGGGTGTTTAACGCAGCGAAGGGATTGAGGAAGAAGTTAGACAGGAAGAAGGAGCGAGAGGAAGAGAGAAAGAAAGAAGAGGAGGCAGAGGGAGAAGACTAAGAGACTACGGAGTTTTTGGGTTAACGTTGGTTTTGTATATCTATCGTGTATTATATTTCTCCGAATGATTGGGAAAAATGAGGCGCACAGGAGTTATCTCAAAAGTCCATGGGATAGGAAATTATGTATTAAGCTACAAATGATTAAGAATATTATGACGTTTTTACTAAGCCCAGCACAACTAAAATCTAAACCTCCAAACCAAAAAATAACACCAAGTAAACTGTAATCCAACCTCCGCCTCAACACTTACATCACCACACCCCACCAAACCCGTATCCACCACCGCACAGACTCAAACCCACCCCCACCCCTCAAATCACGGTTAAAAACCCACAACCGATCACCCCCTTTAATTTTCCTACCCCAGATTACATGCAGACATACCTACATACGCACAACAAACGCGTGCGCCATTAAATACCCGGCCGCGATGCAGCGCATCCATCACGCAGTTTCAACAATATATCCTTGCTGCATGAATGCAACAAAAAAAAAAAAACTCTAAATTATCCGTGTTTGTTTACGTCTTCGGCTGTTGTGAGCCGAGGTGTTATACGAGTGATTTTTTATGAAGTCGCTGTAGGACGTGTTTTCTCTTTTGTTATTTCTAGAGTGGGATTTATCGCATTCCGCATTGGACTATGTGACGCACATATTCCTCGATGGTACCGAGTATACGCTTTCTTGATCAGTATGGTTATTGCTACAAGAGGTGGATATACGGGCTTAGTTTCAAGCTCACTAAATAATAGGAAATGCTGCAGTAAACAACACCCTACCAAGAGTCATCGCGACACGGCCAAAGGTTTTACAACAGCGAGACAGCTATGCACAACCAAATAGATTTGGCCCAAAAGCCAATTCCCTCCATTTCGCAGAGTATGGATTGAGTCGTTCTAGGATAATTTTGGTGCGGTATAGCTCGTTACAACATCCTTAGTTTTTAATGAACACCTAAGTACGCACCTCTAGAAAGCTACGCTAAATAAATATCACCTAAACATTAAGTAGACACCTAAAATGGTGACAACTGTAGAGCTAAGCAAATTGCTATGTATACCGCTGGTGGAACTTCATAGTATCAAAGTAGAAGAGTTACTCATACCTAACAGCAATCATAACTCAAGCGTCGGTCACACGATGGTTGGTTTTTGTGGGTTGTCCCCTTTTTCAGTGTTTGATTACCACTAGATATCCAACTCAGCTAAGCACCAAATAAAACATGGCTTGAAACGCTGCACCAGCTGTACAGGATTATCATAAGTAATAAAAGTTTATCCATTATCTATTAGTCGCTCGTGTTACTGTATGCCAAGTCACTGGCTCCATCCTGTATCGTTAGAAACAACCACCCCCTAAACTCCAATGAACCCCAATAATCCAAACGCCAGGAACCCTTCTAATCCGCCCTCTAGTACTACTACCATCTACAGTAGACAGTAATATTTACAACAATGCACAAACTCCACTATTGCATAAAAATATGCACCAATCACACATGCCATCTCCACCGCCACCACCTCCCTTTCCTTCCTCCACCCTCCAAGCAGCCTCCAGTCCGTCTCTCCTTTCTGTCCACTAGCTATCTCCCATAGCTTCACCCACAATGTACAGTATCCTAGCACGACCAGCACAACGACAACGCCCTGCTCAAGATGGTACGTACACCTTCTACCTGGAACTGGGCCTACTGAGGCGAAGACAAAGATCTCAAAAAATGCAATTACTGAGGGTATGGTGTTGATGGCGAGCTCGGGAAGTACTGTAGGGTACGCGGGTGATTGCGGGTTAGGGAGTATGACGAAGAGGTAGAAGAGCGTGGTAGGAAAAGGGAGGGTTGTGATGAGTGTATAGAAAGTCCGGAAGAAAAACGTGAGGATGTGACTGCGGGCAAGAGTGGAGAGGAGACGATCGCGAAAATTTGAGTGATCATTTTGGTTGGTGTAGGGAAGAGAGGGTTCACCGGCTATGCAGATGAGGGACCAGACCTGGGGACATTAGAAAGTTATTTTAAATTTTGGATTCACTCGGACAAGACCTAATAAGAGGAGGTATAAGAAGAGAACTCACTGCAACAAGCCACATATAGAATGTCTGCCCAGCCCATACCAAATTCCCCAGCCGAAACCAGAAAATCATACCATCTCCCTTCCGATATTCCAACCACCAGTACCCTCCCAACGCAGCAGACATCAGGATAGCTACCACAACCCTCACAGCAAAAACCCCCTTATTGGAGAACCACTCAAACGGTGACTGGATGACTTCCGTAAAGATATACCCCTCTGGGGGGAAGTCCTCATCAAATTCACTAAGCATGACCGAGCTCCGTCTCAACATAGTAGCTGTATGAGTATCATTTTCAAAGCTCTGCGGGGTGATCAGCTCGCTTGAGCCAAGCAAAGGAGTGCTCTCGCTCGGAGCCATAGTGGCAACTGAAGCCCAGAGATGGGCGAATCTTTGATGTGCGAAGAAGGGGTTGCGGTTGCGGGTAGTGGGCATGGAGGGGAGTTAGGATGAGAAGAGGTATGGGCACGAGTGACGTTATGTGAAGTCCTAGAGCCAGGCTGCTACAGACGAATGAGAGCCTATGAGGCTGACTAAGTCTTCACATGAAACTTAACTAAAGAAGAGAGCTTCGACGCGTTTATTAGCAGGTTGTAGCTCCTATAAGATTAGTAGACTTCTTCCCATTTCCTATAGGCCCTCCGCTGCCTTCTCTAAACCGTGGCTGTTGTCGGTCTAACGCAGGAAAGTGAAATAATAAGCAGAACTGTGAGATATCATAGCTATGTATACCACTGAGCTTCCTCACAAAACGAAATTCTGGTAGAGTTCCCCTATGGTAGCAGCCAGCAATCACACGCTCAGCTGGGGCTGACAGCAAAAACAACCCATACCTAGTATGAGATATCTTGCTCGACTAAGTCACACGCGGTGTTCCAGTACTGCGATCTGCGGTATGGAACTCGTCATAATCCGACACTCCAGAGCTCCCCAGCTCTGCCCGTGTCGGATTTATAATATTGGGACAGCCAGCAGGCGTCTATTAGCAAATACGCTCTTGCCAGGTCCCAATACTTTGCCCCCAACACGGGTGTATTTGTCGTTGTTCCGACTGTTCCGCTGCGGTCTCAGGGCACAAGACACAATTTGCCTCATGAAAGAGACAATCTCCCCAGCTTCATATCGGCGTGTCTCTGCCCCGGCAGCAGCAGCAAGGATTACGGGGTTGTGAGGTGGAGTCTGGTTGGTGGGAGGTTGCGGCCTAATCCGGTAATCTGTCACGCGAGCTTACGGTACTAGCGGAAATTGGTGATGGAAAGGAAAAAAACTGGAAATACACGCTGGTTTGACAACACCTTTTAAGAATGATTTAAACGAGCCGGGTATCTGGCTCTAACTGACCTGGTCGGCTGAGGACATTAGGAGAGAGGAGACGAGTGAGGACCTATGAAGGGTTGCTGATGAAGCCCGTCTCATCACGTGGTCTGACCCAGGCTTCAGGGTTTGTGACTGCCAACCCTGTGCCAAGACAGTCAACCCACACACAACGACACAGCTCAACCTCACCCCACACTCCTCATCCAGAGACTTCAAACATTCGCCCACGACAATTTACGCCCATCGCCCACGACCAGCAGCACCAAATCCCCCCCGGTAAATCCTTAATCACCTAAAAGTGAGTGTCTCAAAATTTTATCAGCCTATCCAAACTCCCACGAATTTGATATCTAGCGGTTCATCCAACCTTGAATTCTGTATGTGGAAAACAATATGAACGTAAACTAACACCACAAACTAGACCGCTCATCATGCCTGGTGTTTCCGTTCGCGATGTCGATGCCCAAAAGTTCATCGAAGCCTATGCTGCTTTCCTCAAGCGCCAAGGCAAGCTCGCCATCCCCGGCTGGGTTGATACCGTAAAGACCGGTCACTTCAAGGAGCTCCCCCCCCAGTCCCCCGACTGGTTCTACGTCCGCGCCGCCTCCGTTGCACGCCACGTCTACCTCCGCAAGTCCGTTGGCGTTGGTCGTCTGCGTAAGGTCCACGGTGGACAGAAGAACCGCGGCTCCCGCCCATCCCACCACGTCGATGCCTCTGGCTCCGTCGACCGTAAGGTCCTCCAGGCCCTTGAGAAGATTGGTGTTGTTGAATTGAACCCCAAGGGTGGAAGGAGAATCTCGCAGACTGGTCAGCGTGATTTGGATCGTGAGTACTCTGATTGTGGTGTTATGCTTTTTGACGCCCGTCCCCCCTCTAGCCGCTGGGAATATGAGCGGTGTTGGACGAGGGGCTGGTTTCGGGCTGGTGATTCTAACATGCGTGTTGGTGGACAGGTATTGCGCAGACTACGATTGAGGCTGAGGAGGAGGAGGAAGAGGAGGAGTAAATGGGCTTTTTTTGGGAATCAAAATCTAAATAAAAGTTTTTTCCGGTTCAATTCATTTTTAAGATACCCTGGATTTGATATGTGGCCTTGTTTAATTTGATAATGGTAACGCCCAATGAACGCATGTGCTCTCGTATCGTGAAACTAAAACCTGTAAACGGTTCACTATCCTTACCCCAGATGTTGTCCCTACTAAGCTTTAGTAGATACATGCAAATATTATAGATATGGAATATGCTCATAACCTAAGTGATTGTATGGGTTTGATAAAAACTGTCCACGCCTACGCCTACGACCGTAACGTTTATTCCGAGGTTGGCAGCAAGAACATGTGTAGTTTCGCAAAAATTCCCTGGGAAATAAATTGTAACCTTGGATTATTGAACTGCCCTGTAGGAAACAGTAACCTAGAGTCTGTAATATATTCCAGATTTAGTTATATTACAAACTAAATAACCCTTACCCTACCTCAACCACAAAAAACTGCATATCGCCAGGCCTCGGCCATAAACCCCCCATCACAGAATCACCACCACCATCCCCACCATGGCATTACGACCACCAGCATTCCCGCGGGTTCTCACATCCGCGCTCTCCCTCTCGCGGAGCGGGCCAATTACCCCGCGCCTAATTGTCCCGGCCCTCACCCGCTCCAACTCCGACTCCTCCAACTCCGACCCGCCCAACTCCAACTCCCCCTTCCTCCCCCAAAATCGCTCCCAACCACCCACCTCTGCGCCCGCATTAGGCCTCGGCTCTTTCCTAGGTGACTCACTGCTCTCTCGCGCTCGTCCCGCCCCCTCAGCTCCCACAGATGACGCTCTCGCCGCCGAGTTCCCAATCTACAGTGGCACAGGCACGGCGTTTGCCTCCGCTGGGTCGGCGGAAAGCGACATGTACCGACTCTGTGTGTTTGCTACTAAACACAATACCCACATTGCATTGACGAAGCCGAACAAGGACACGCTACTAACGCTATCGTGCGGGAACGTTGGGTTTAAGAAAGCTGCGCGTGGGACTTTTGAGGCTGCGTATCAGCTTTCTTCTGTTATGTTCCAGCGGATGGAGGAGCGCGGGCATAAGCCGAGGAATTTGGAAATTATCTATCGTGATTTTGGACCGGGGAGGGAGGCGTTTACTAAGGTGTTGCTGGGGAAGGAGGGGAAGGGGATTAGAGGGAGTGTGAGGAGAGTGACGGATGCCACGAGGCTGAAGTTTGGTGGGACGAGGAGCAGAGCCATTAGAAGGTTGTAGTGGAGGAATGGTTGGAGGAGGGGGAGGGGGGAGATGGGGTGGTGTATAGTTCCTCTGTATCATATTTGCGTTTTACCCTGTGGGATTGGAGTGGGGGATATCGATGGTTTGATATCCAAAGAATAGATCTTGCATAGATGCTGTGGGCTCAAGCATCGAAGCATTATGGGTCTATCTACTATCATCTAGATGTCATCCCAGTATATACATTTACAGCTAAATATCTTCACCCCCATTCTATCCCAAAGTCCGTTTTTCTACAATCTTAAGCCTTGAATATCAAATCCCATTCACAGACTAAAGTCCCATATCTTGTTACCCGGCCCATCACCGATAACGATAACCAACGACACACTCCATCACTCACTTTCTCTCCTCCATCAATGCAATGATGACCTCCCAGAACCAACCCGCTCCTGCGGCTCCACCACCCCACTATGTCACTAAATCGCGAAATGTACGTTCATGCCCGTGGATCGATATTCCCGACCAACGTATAATATGTGTTGAACATCCGGCAATGATCAAGGATGTGCAGAAGGGGATTGCGACGCTGGGAGGCGAGAAGGCGCTAGTTAAGGTATATACAAATCTACCCGGGAAGAAGGAATTGGAGGTAATAGCTAATTGGTACACAGTTGGGGACGTCAAATGGTAACTCAGGTCTAATGCTCCGTTTTCGCCCTGAAGATCCCATGCAGCCGCCAATTCAGTCACGGACGGTCCCCTCGAGCAGTGTGTTATTAAAAATCACAATTCCGAAGCGGAGACGGAAGAAGAGGCGTGCCGACGGGCCTGACGAACCTACCAATGGGAAGGTAGAAGATAAAAAGGAATTGACGCTGCTGGACAAACTCAAAGCCTCTAAGGGAAAATACAAAGTTGAAACAGTCGGAATGATAGAACGCACAGTTCGTTTTAGAGGTTTGATTCCCAAACCCTGAGTGATCTTTCATGAAGCAGATACTAACTTACAGATAGATATGGCAAACTATCAATTCAACACATCATGTTCCCCCTTCATCGACAAAATCAAAGAAACTGTCCTCGACTGTAAATACGACAAACTTCAAACCTTCACTCTCCGCCCCTCCAAAGGCTACCAACCTGTTCTCGAGATCCTCCCCCCGCCCTCCTTCTCCAACACCGTAATGCAGCACACCTACTACTACCGCCAAAACCCCGCCATCAAAAAGGCACTCATCGCCGGTAAACCCGCACTCCTCAACCTCCAAGCCGCTCCAAAAACCCTTACCCCAATGGTCCATATCAGCAACCCCATCCTCCCCACAAAACCCCACGACGTCCGCCCCTACGAAACCCTCGATGCCGCCGGCAAAAAATGCGTCGACCACCTCCGCGAGCTATTCGCCAAACGTCCAATCTGGACCCGCAGAGCTCTCTTCAACCACTTCCCCAAGAACCTCCAAAGCCTCGTCCGCTTCTCCATGGTACACGTCGCATACATGTGGCGCGCAGGTCCATGGCGTGATACCTGCGTTATCTATGGTCTTGACCCCCGTTCCTCCCCTGAGTACCGTATATACCAGTCTGTGTTCTTCCAGGTCGAGACTGAAAAATCTGCTGCCGGGAAGGCTGCTGCAAGGAAGAAAAATTCTCATATCTTCGATGGACGTCATTTGGTTCGTGATGGCCGCTGTTTCCAACTCTGTGATGTGACGGATCCACTGCTGAAGCGTCTTATTGAGACGGAGAGGATCCGCGGGAAGTGTGATCCGGTTGATGGGTGGTATCGTGCTAGCACGATTCACAAGATTAAGGCGATAATGCGCGGGAAGATCAGGACGTTGGCGGAAGGGACTGTTCCTATTGATAGTGAGTTTGTGGATGTGTTGGAGATGGAGAGCGAGGATGAGGATCAGGAAGCTGCGCGGAAGGAACGGGAGGCGGCGGAGAGGGCTGCGAGGAAGAAGAAGAGAGGACGGGGGAAGGCGTTGGATGGAGAAGTTGGAACCCTGCGGAAGGCCGCGGCGGAGGGTGAAGAGGAGGAGGATGTTGATGTAGATGGGGAGTGGGAGGAGGAGTTGGATGTGGAGTTGACGCCGGGGGCGGCGAAGGGTGTGGATGGGAGAGTGGAGGAGTTGATGATGGAGTTGTTGAAACAGGGAGGCGAGCATGCGGGGTATGATGGGTATATGGAGGAGGGTGGGGATGATGGAGATTTTGATATTCTGGATGGGGAGGACGATGATGACGGAGAGTAAATTTTGTGAATGATCTTGGAAGATATAAACTATCATGATCTTGGGGAAGAAATAATTGTAAGAATAGAATTAGGATATGTGTTAGCTGCTAGGCCTTAAGTAATTAACTGTGGTTTATAAGACTCATTTTTTGCTCGTCAAAATCATTGACACTAAGAGTATGTCCATCTCTCACTCACTCGAACTCGGTAATACCTGTAGTGACATAGTCTAGGTTAAATCTAAACCTCTTTTTTCTTATTCCAGCTTAGGCCTGACTCCAAATCAGAAACATAGCAATTATACAATACAAGAATCGCATTCCAAGAAACCCCAACCCACAAAAACAATAAAAAACCGGACCAACAGCTTCACTTTTAGGGTATGAAGTACGACCAGAGGCCCATTCCTCCTTTAACAGAAATCCAGATTTCTTTCCCTTCCCTTCCCTCCTACTCCCTCTGAACCACGACCAAGATTCCCATTATTCCCAGCAGCGCGGTCTTCATCCAGGGATGCTCACTGAGCATGATGGTGACATAGCCCACGAACGGGACATACCCAACCACACTTCCAATAACCTCCTTCTCGCGATCAAGATACCACTGACCGCGTGGATACAGTTCGACGTCATCGGCATTATTGTTATCGCCCTTCGTCAACAAGTGAAGTGGAGTTTTCCTACCCAGCGTCAGCACCCCCACCAATGCATTCATCCGGTAGAGAATACTCACTCTCCCTTATGTCTCCTCACGACCCTGTGCACGATCGGGATTGCAGTGCCAACGTTATACACCACAACCTCGCCCACTTGTGTACCAGCTGTACTCTCCTTATTCAGATCTAGATTGCGATTCCATAGGAATAACAGATCCCCGCGCTGGAACGCCGGCTCCATAGACCCGGATAGCACTACGACTATGGGACTGGGGGAGTTGGTTGCGACGGAGAGACCTTTCCAGAGCATGAATGCTGTTGCGAGGATTAGGGCGAAGTTGAGGATTTGGGAGAACTGTTGGCGGAGGTTGAGACGGCGGAGCTCGGACAAGCCGAGGGAGTCGAGGAGGGACATGTTGGGAGGTGTTCTGCGTAGGGATTGGTTGTGGGTGGTAGAAGGGGAGGGGGAGGGAGAGGAAGAAGGAGAAGAGAGATGTTTACTGGAGCACAGAAGTCGAGATGTTGAAAGGTGTCGGGATGGACGAGAGAGTCTTGGCAGTATCTGTGTCACGTGTCTGCTGCTGCTATCTTATCCAAACGTCACGTCTCCCTGGGAACTCTCCCTCCCCCTCCCCCTCTTCTACTGCTACTCTTGCCTACTGCTACTCTGCTGGAAGCTCCCCCTCCTCTACGTCCTCTTGCTCGACTCGCCCCCCCTCACCCCGCCCAGCATGGCAAAGTCTGTCATGGAACCCTTCACCTTCGCCAGTTCACGGTCTCTCGACACCACCGTGAAAGTCCGAATGTATGCACGTCCCACTACCCCTCATTCAAAGCCAGAACTAACACAACCATAGAGACATGCTCGAAGGCACACAAACCCCACTACCATACACAACCCTCCTCGCAGACCCCAGTCTCAAGCACGTAGGCTCCAACACCAGGTACACCCTAATAAAGCTCTAGCTCTCCTCCACCTATACCCCCAGCTCAGAGGACTAACTTGCCGCGAGACAGTAACTACTCCGACCTCTACCTCACCGTACAGCTCTTCGCCGATAGCAAGCCGTTAACTGTCCCCGTGCAGACCTCCTACAAAGCTTTCAGATCACACCGAACGTCGGTTATTCTCACCTCGTCGCTGGAGGTATGTCGTATGTGGCTAACGAGACGGCGCTGTGTAGATGGATGGAATGGCTCGTGATTCCGGTTCGATACTGCGATCTTCCGTTATCCTCCCAGCTTGCAATCACGATTTGGGATCTTGCGGGACCTGGGAAGGCGGTGCCGTTTGGTGGGACTACGGTGGGCATGTTTGAGAAAGACAAGTGTGTCTTCTTGCTTTTAGCTACGGCTATAGCTTGCTTACTATGATTATAGTAACTTGAAAAAGGGTCGTCAAAAGTGCAAAATATGGCCTGGCGTTGAAGCTGATGGTCTTTCCGATACGACTACTCCTAGCACTGTCGCTTCCAACTCGGAAATGGATCGTTTAGAGAAGTTATTCAAGAAGCATGAGCTTGGCGAGCTCCCGCGGCTTGACTGGTTGGATAACCTGGCGTTCCGACAGATTGAGCGTATCAATAAGCAGTCTTCGTCCTCGGCAGAACGCAAGAACGAGCACTACTTATTCATAGAGTTCCCACGGTTCGACTTCCCAGTTGTGTATTCTGACTACGAGTACACTTCATCTTCATCCCTCAATACCGTCAACAGCAGCATCTCTCCCACCAACTCTGCCGTCCCTTCTGCGCAGCAACGGCAAACACCACAACCCAACTCTGACGCCGGTGGCACCCTTGGTTTCTCCATGCGCGTTTACGACCCTGAAATCACCCGCGATAATCCTGCGGAGTCAAAACACCGTCGTCTAGTCCGGTCTCACCGTAACGGACCTCTCGATCGTGATCTCAAACCCAACGCTAAGATCCGCGACGAGCTCAACGAGATCCTCAACTACAGTCCAACACAAGATCTAACGAGCGAGGAAAAGGATCTGTTGTGGAAATTCCGATTCTACCTAACTAGAGACAAGAGAGGACTTACAAAATTTCTTAAGAGCGTCGCCTGGGCTGACCCCGCCGAGAGTAAACAAGCCGTACAGCTCCTACCCAAATGGACAGAAATCGACGTCGACGATGCCTTAGAACTCCTTGGCCCCGGTTTTGACAACATGGCAGTTCGCGCCTATGCTGTTGATCGCCTCCGAAAAGCTGATGATGACGAGCTACAACTATACCTCCTGCAGCTCGTCCAAGCGCTCAAATTCGAGCGCATCCGTCCAGACCCCACCACAGAAACATCGACTGATAGCTCACTAGCAAACTTCTTGATCTCACGTGCGTGCGTGAACGTTACACTAGGCAACTTCTTTTACTGGTACCTTATGGTTGAGACAGAGGATACGAACCAAGAGTACAAGCGTTTGTTTTCGAAGGTGGCCTTCGAGTTTCAGGTTGCATTAGGGAGACTAGGGGATGGAGAGCGTAGGCGCGCAACAATTAAGAGACAGGCGGATTTCGTGTTCATGATTGGAGAGATTAGTAAAGAGATACAAGGGCTGAGGGAGTCACGACCGAAGAAAGTGGACCGGTTGAGAACTGTGTTAGCAGATTCAAAGAATGAGTTGGTTGCTTTCGATCCTGTACCATTACCGTTGGATCCGGGGGTTACGGTGGTGGGGTGTTTCCCTGGTGAGTTCCGAGTGATCTTTGATGAAACCGATGAGATGCTGATCTGAGGATGTACTCCAGAGGCTTCTAATGTGTTCAAATCATCTCTCTTCCCACTCCTCATTCACCTCAAGACAGACACAGGTGCACGATACCCAATTATCTTTAAAACCGGCGACGATCTACGACAAGACCAGCTTGTGATTCAGATCGTCACACTAATGGACAAACTTCTACGCAAGGAAAATCTAGACCTTAAACTCACTCCCTACCGCATCCTCGCCACATCTGCTTACACCGGTGTCGTCCAATTCGTCGACTCCCTAAGCCTCGCCTCCATCGAAGAAGGCAAACATGCCCCCGCCGCAGGAGTCCTACCATACCTAAGAAACAACTACCCCGATGAAACCACCGAGACCGGCGTCAAAGCCGAGGTAATGGATACCTACGTCAAAAGCTGCGCCGGCTACTGCGTAATCACCTACCTCCTCGGTGTTGGCGACCGTCATCTCGACAACCTCCTCCTCACCCCAGACGGCCACTTCTTCCACGCCGATTTCGGCTTCATTCTTGGCCGCGACCCTAAGCCATTCGCACCCGCAATGAAATTATGTAAAGAGATGGTTGATGGCATGGGCGGTGCCAACTCGATCAACTACTCCAACTTCAAGAGTTACTGCTACACGGCCTACACGACGTTGCGCAAATCTGCAAATCTAATCCTAAATCTATTTGCGCTGATGGTAGATGCGAATATTCCGGATATTAGGCTGGAGCCAGATAAGGCTGTGTTGAAGGTAAAAGAGAGATTTAATCTGGAGTTGAGCGAGGAGGAGGCGATTAAGCATTTTAGAAACTTGATTGATGAGAGTGTTAATAGCGTGTTTCCGGTGTTGATGGATCGGATGCATGTGTTTGCGCAGAGGTGGAGAAAGTAGGTAGGGGTGGGAAGGTGGGAAGGTGTTTATGGCGTTGTAGACCTCTGGCTGGAGTGGTTTAGATGTTATGTAGATTCTTTGATATCGGGTAAATGGAACATATACCGATGGCACACAATTGAGCATCGAAGGATTTGAGATGTTCATACTCTCGCGTTGTGAAACTCATACTTGCGACTTTTGGTCCTCTTATTACGAAGAATGTGGATTCCTACAAGCAGAAGCGAAAAGACGAGCTGAGATCAGATGGCAAGAAAATTATACCAGCATTGGCAGAGTGCCAGTAGGATATAAATGCTGCCCGAAAGATAGAGTCAAATCGACATTTGAGAGTCACAAACGAGAGGATGTGGTCATACTGAGCAGGCTCAGGACAGGCCATGTTTGGATCAAAACGTACAAAAAGAAAATCAGGAGAAGACAAGAAACCAAATGCAAATGCGGCAGAGGAGAACAAAGCGTTGAACACATCTTGGAAAAGTGTTCATTTACCATCGACAGAAGAGAGGAAGCCAGGCAGAAGATAGGAAAAGAAGAGGTTACGATGCAAGAATTGTTATATTCAAGGGAAGGAGTTAAGCACGTGGTGGGAATGTGGAAGGAATTTAAAAGGGCAAGAAGAGTGGAGAGAGAAGAGAGAGAGGAAGATGAGAGAGAACTGGGGTGGGGATATGGAGATTTAGAAAGATAAATTGTAATGGAAAGAAATGTAGGAGGGAAGATTATTGTTAGGATTTGTTATGGTGATGTTTTGTGTGGTTGTGTTATTTTTTTATTTTTTTATTTTTTTATTTTTTTATTTTTTTATTTTTTATTGTTTTATTTTCTTTGTATGTGTTATGTTGTTAGCTATTGTCATAACCTATAGGGTTGGATACGTAAATGAATTACTACTACTACTACTACTACGAAGAATGTGGAGAGAGTTATAGCTCTTTGCATGGAATATCACTCGTATCAGTATTTCCGGGCTTCTCGTTTAAATGAGATATCATGCCAATTGCGACTGCCACTCATCATCTATTATCACGGATCTATATCGGCCACTGATGCCATTTAAATTCCCTCTCGTGCCTACCAATATCTGAGGATCTATTGCTCCACTAATCTACTTAGCCCTCGCTCATAGCCAGCAGACTAAAACGCAACACTCACCAAAGTAACTATCACTAAGCGGAGTGTTAGACCCCAGACGAAACGTCCAGCTCCCGACCCATTAACTAAATCCAAATAATCGGCGCCAAGATTAACCTCCTCCTCCCCGCTCTATAACCCTCCAAGGCAGTCCTATAACGTGGGAAGAATACCAATAAACAAACACAAACACAAACACCGTCAATGCGCTAATGCAAAGAGGTAGCCCCAAATGGAACAGTCCATCTAACAAGTCTAAAACTATAAAATCCCTGTCGTTGCATACGTATTATGCTCTTAAAGCGAAGCTATTGGTCAAGTTGCAGTGAATATAACTAGCCCGAACCATTTTGGCCAGGGAAATCGTATTAGACACCCAGCACTAGCACTGCCAAAGTTGGACCAGAGCTCTCGGAATAATTTCCCCACTCTAACTCTTCCGAAATATGTTTCACCACATAACCCAGTAGCTTGCTTATCCTGAGCGATGGTCAAAATGTGGCGTATGCTCTTGAAAGATCTGTAGCCTCCCGGAGCCACTGATCATGCTTCCGGACTTCCACTGCAACATGAGCGGAAGTTGTTCGCTGCGATCATCAGGGGCAGTCGAAAACATCTGACCATACAGCACCGCAACTGGGGGGTAGGGCGGGTTTTTGTAATCGAGCCTTGCTAGACAAGGTAAAATTGGTCTCTTTATTCGTACTGGGATTGGATGCAGGGATTTTATCAATTCTTATAGCCCACATAGCTGCAGGACCAGCTAGGTGGCAGAGTGGATGGGATGGATTATTGTGTGGTTCTATTGGTGTTGATGGGAAATATTACAACCCATGGAATATATAGTTTATGCTTTGTGCATAGCCATCGCACGTAGTATAAGTGGATTAATAATGTCGGGTGGCTGGCTGTATTTGTTAGTGTTCTCCTTTGTTACACTAATGATTATGGTGGTGATGATGAGCAAGAAGAACCTAAGAGTCTGGCTATTGTGTTGGAGGGTGTTGCTACCCGCACACTTGTGAGACAACCAGCGGTATACGGGAGCTATACAATGGGCTTGCGTTGCTGTTATGGTTCCTGACACTAGAAAACACTGATCTGGTGATAGAACACGTCAGTGACGTGAATCGTCTGAATTACCCAAGAGAATTCAACACCGCAAGCAGTTTGACATTACAAACTCAGATCTCTACTCCAGAGTATCCATAACCGGCTTGACCCTAACCTCATCACTCATAACTCCACTTGATCCTACAGAAGTTTGCTCCAAATTACGGGAAGACAATCTTGTTTCCTTTCAACGCCTCGGACTTCGCCCAGACAGCCAACAGGAAAGAAAGCCAATACCCAGAGGTTTGAATTAAATCAAAAATTAAGCAACCCAGAAGGCCCGAAGACCTTTGGCAGAAGCTCAACCCTCGCTGTGCAATGAAGGTATATCGCCACCGGAATTCTCGTCTTCTTGTTCACGAAAACTCGTCGCCAGGTAAGTATGAAGAGGGAAGAAGAGGGCGAGAGAGGAGGGGTTTATATAGCCGTGGATCTCTTGGCGCCGAGAGCTTTTTTTCGCCGCCAGCGAATGAGGGGTTTGGGGTTTGCCCTAAGGAATGTAACCTGCCCGGGATCACGCGATCCGATCACGAGAACAGCGGTTGCACCATTATCTGCGGCTCTAATGTCTCGAAAGCTTATTCTATCCCGCTTTTAGGCCAAATCCGGTCTGGATTAGATCCGTGTCGGGTCCTAAAGCTCCAGATCACGAACATATATCTTCTTGGTGGTCCACACCCCCAAGCTTTCCAAGAATCATCACGAATACATCACGTCTAAAATGAGCCTTCACCATGTCATTCAAACCAATAACCAAGACGAACCCCCAAGAACCTACTATTTTGCCTACGGTTCCAATCTTTGGATCCACCAAATGATGGTTCGCTGTCCTTCCAGCGTGATTATCGGAACGGCTGTTCTACCATCCCACCGTTGGGTCATCTCATACCGAGGATATGCCAATGTCGTTCCGTCCCCCTCAGACGAGTGTTATGGTGTCGTCTACACCATCACCGACGAGGACGTTCAGAAGCTGGACGGTTACGAAGGTGTGCCAGACTGTTACCAAAAAATGATGCTGGGAGTAAAAATGATGGATGATGGACGAGTTTTGGTGACGCTAGTGTATGTCGATCGGAAGAAGGCAGAAGGTGTGACGAGGAAAGAGTATATAACGAGGATCAACAACGGATTGCAAGATGCGAAGGAGATTCCGGAGGTGTGGGTGAAGAAGTATATCAGGCCGTTTATTCCAGAGGGTCCGGTGAAGATGGTGACAGATCCGTTCCTTACCCAGTAGGATTCATGTTAGGACCTAGAGAAGGGATACCATAGGATAACCTTTGAACTATGATTAGTTAAACCCATAATTTCGCTTGTCCTCTTTGTTACTATGATTTATATTATGTTTTTTACGCAGTTGTTATGATACCTTTATGTATAGAACATGTATTTGGGGTAGTGCGAGAGTATCGATGCGTCACAGTCCGAGCCCCGTAACTCCACCTTAGCTAAACCATACCAACATCATATCTCAAGCCGACCAGTTTCGTCAAACATCCTCATTTTAGATAGAAAGTAGAGAATTGAGCCAGCTCTTAATTTACTAAGTGGATAAGAGGGTCTATAACGAGGAGAAGGTACACCGTAAATAAACGCCAAGATCTGTAAATACCCTGGTGGGGCTGCCGCAGAGCCTCAAACCCCCCGCATTCCATCCACTTCACGGAATTCCCACCCCATCAAGCTCAACAAACTCCTATTCAGCGTTCTAGATCTCCAAATCCTTCGTCATAATGTCTTCCATCACTGCTAGCAAGATTATCTCTCAGGAGCCGCTCATGACCCAGGATGCTAAATGGGTCAAGCTGGTCAAGCAAGTTCTACCTTATTACCTCCGCTACGTCTCGGGCTAATTCCAACTACAGAACAGTATACACGGACCCCAATGGTGTAGAGCGAACTTGGGAATCTAGTGAACGTTGCACTCGTCCTGAAGGTGTTGATTTCGATGGCGTGGGCATCATTGCTGTCCTCGAAAACCCCGGACAGCCACCAGAGCTGCTACTGCAGAAGCAGTATCGCCCACCTATTGGAAAGGTATATCACAACTCCTAAAAAAATTACGCTGCTTTACTCGCTCCTTTACTCGCTCCTGGGGTTTATCACGCCGATACAGCTATTGCGTGTACTAATGAACTTTAGGTCTGTGTAGAGGTTCCCGCTGGTCTGATCGATGCCGGAGAGACCCCTGAACAATGTGCAGTCCGCGAACTTTACGAGGAGACTGGATACCACGGAGTCGTCGAGAAAGTAGAAGATGCAGGAGAGAGAAGTTGTTTGATGTTTAACGATCCTGGTCAGCCCACCCCACCTCTTTGCTCTGAACATAATTAACAACAACTAGGTATGTGCAACACAAACCTCCATTTCATCCACGTCAAGATCGATCTCACCGATGAGCGCAACAAAAACCCCAAGCAACATCTTGAGGAAAACGAGTTCATCGAGGTCTTCACCGTACCTTTGAAGGACCTCTACAAAGAGTGCAGACGTATGGAGAAGGAAGGATTCGCTATTGATGCTAGGGTTGGCTCTCTCGCAGAGGGGTTTGAGGTTGCGAAGAAGTGGAAGTTCTTGTAAAGACATGTTCACGGGCCCACGAGCGACATACAAAGCGTGATGGGATTTTTTTTAGATACCTAGAGACTTTTGATATCCACTGGAAGGAAATTAATAATTTTAATGGCTCTTCAATCTGGTCGGTTGCTGACATGACGCAACTCCACAGAAAATTCCGTTTTTTGAGTCGGGATATACTATATAGTTTTCCACCCTATCCAAACCCTTTCATCGATGGAAGTCTCCTACTCAGCTAGCATTGTCGAGTGATTTCCTGTGATGTTGCACCACGTTAGCTGGATCGATTCACGAGTGATGTGAACTCTAGGTGGCATAAACTTACTCAAGCTACTATTATATCATTCACCCAATAAACCCCTATTGAACACCACCCTTATGGTCAAACTCTTACACAATGCTATTCCTGGGCTTAGCAAGCAAGATCTCCCTTTCTAAGAACCTTAGCCCGAATGATTCCGCTACCCCCTTCGGGGAAGCTATCTCTTCCTCCTGTCGTCTTTCCATAATACAACCAACTCTACTTCTGGTGATATATACAAACCCCTCAATAGTCCGGGCCCACAGCAAACAGTGTTAAGAATCCGTTAGCAACCACGAAAACCAGCAAAGACATTTTCTATCCCCACGTGAAGCAACCGAGGACATAGATGCGACAAAGAGACGTCACAAGTTAGCCACCCACCAACCCGAAACATCCACACAATATCACTCGACCAAAGATGCTGTCGAGTGACATTGAATGACCAAACATCCCCACAACAAAGACCTCCCAAACGAGACCCCCAAACTCCAATTAAACCAAACCAAAGATTCTACCAACCCCAAAACCCAAACCTACACACACACTTACCAAACCCACCACATTCATCCCAAACCCAAAAACGAAGCACCTGCCCCACAATCCACAATCCACTCCTCCCGCCCCATAAAAAAAGATAAAAAGAATCAGCAGCACACGCTACAAAAGGGTAGGCTCGACCCCGGGTTTGAACCGGGGACCTCTCGCAATTTACGCTGCACAAGTACAGCGGCTTAGAGTGTGACCCTAAGCGAGAATCATACCACTAGACCAGCCGAGCTTATATATAGTGGTGCGGTAGAGGATGGTATAGCGCTGGATGATGGGTATTGCGGCTCGGATGGATAGGAAGTGGGTAGTTTTCGTTCCGTAGTGGGAGGTGGAGGTACATTAGGGTGGGTCCCTTTACTTCAAACTGTCCCGCCTTTAGCTTCGCGAGGGTTTAGGTCGATATGAACCATAGATATCATTAATATTAACTTTAAAGCATACAAGATAGGGTAGACCCACATGTCATGAGAACCCCTAAAAAAAGATCAAGATCTAAGAGGTAAAAAAAAGAAACAAGAAAGATAAGAAGAGTAATATACAAGAAAAGAAGGGAAAAAAAACATATCCCATGAAAGTATACCACCATCTTCCATTAATCATCCTTTCATCTGCGCCTATCCACATACCCTCCTCTCTCCTCCTCTCCCCTATGCCTTCACTTCTGAAAAGATATATGGGAAGATAACCACACACGCCTTATAAAACACCGCAAACGAGTTCAAGAACGCCACGGGCCATTTAAACAGGCTCAGGTTCGCAAACATGACATACATACTATAGAACGCGACTGCGAAAAAGTGGTAAAACAGTACCAACGGCTGGCGGATGATGCCGGCCAGGAGACCAACGGGGCCGTCAATACACTGGCCGCCCATTTGGAAGTACTTGAAGCAGCCCCTTTGTAGTGTGCGGAGACGGTCGTCTGTATCTATTAGTAAAGGAGAGTCTGAAGGATGGAGGGAAGAGAGCATACCGTTAGCGGCGAATAGAGAGTAGAGTGCTTGTGCGAGAATGTTGATAACGCTTGTTAGCGCCTTACGTTCCCAGTGGAACCGTGACATCTGTCGCAGCACTACATCGGTATCCTCGAGATCAGGGACGTTTTCGGGACTTAGAAGTTTAGTCACAAGTACAACGTCATTGAATGCGACTGTCATTCCGCCACCTGTTAACGGATGCCTCATGTTCATTGCGTCTCCCAGGAGGATCATTCCGGGGGTCTTATTTGTGCTTGCTGGCAGGAAGGAGTTCGGCATGCTCGGAAAGCGGTCTGCTTCAAGGGCTTTCTTGAAACTGGGGCGCACGCATTCGGGGAGGTCGGGAAGGACGACATTCATGAGATGAGCTTTTACACCACCTTCAGCGGATGAGGGCATTTTAGGCATGTCGACGAGGGCGCGGGTCTCGTGAGTCCCAATCTGGTAGAGAAGCACTGGAGGGTTGTTGCCCATTACTACGTGCCCATGGTTAGGAGCGGGGAGGATGGCGTCGATGAGTTCGAGGCCAATGAAATTGGAACGGACTTGAGGCTTCTGGTTTGTGCACTTCTTGCGGAAGTTGGAAGCGTATCCGTCGGCGGAGACCGTGAGGGGGGCAAAAAACTACCAAAATCAATATATAGGCTTGAACCAAGCATAAAAGGACGACATACATGTTCCTCGATATCAGAGCCCTTCTTCTTGCAGATAACACCAAGTACCTGTCCTGTCGCCTCATTCCTGATGACGTCGCGAACGGTTGTTTCGACAACAGTAACACTAAACCACCCGAATCAGTACGAGTCCCATACCGGCCCGCCCCCCGCGGAAAGCCCCATCCACATACTTTGGTGTTTTCCTTGCCGCCTCCCTTAACTTCATGATAAATTTCCCATGATGAAACGACCTCCCCTCCGGTGCCTTCCCCTCCGAGCTCTTAGGATACGCAACGGTGACAGGTTCGCCGTGGAAAATACATTCGTAGCCGAAGACCTTAACTGCGTCGATTCCCTCCAAACAATCTTTTATTATACCCCCGCATAATCAGCTATAGTTCCAATCCGAACCAGGCGAGAGAAAGAAAAAAACGGGGCTTCACCTCTTAACCCCAACTTCTCCAAAGCGGATACACCTCCAGGTTGCAGCAACTCCCCAACAATCCTATCCGGCTCTGAAAGATCACGTTCGAGCAGCAGAACGTGACGGCCCTGTTTCCCGAACGCGGAGGCGAGGGCACATCCGAGGATGCCTGCGCCTACGATGACAACGTCGAAAGAATTTTCCCGTCGCTTCCGTTCACGGAGAGTTGTAGAAGACATGATTTATTCTTTAGCGATAGGGGGCGAGATCCAAGAGCGTGATGCAGCGTAACGAGTGAGCGAGCGAGCGAGCGAACGAATGTGGTGGTGGGTAGCAGGAAGTTGAGAAGTCTTTATGCGGAAGGATGTTGTGTGAGATTCAAGGGGTAAAGGAAGTGAAGTATGCACGTCAATCCGGCAGCCCTTTTGGCACGTGAAAATAACGGCGGACATCGGTCCACCACACGGAAAGTAGAATGGCATCGAACGGGACTCGAACCATAAACCGCCTGATATGTTGAGATAATCCGTCAAGGCCAGCAAGGTCGGATTCCCGAATCGTATCATGAACTCTGTTTTCCGTCGTATTGCTACACCGAAGCTCCGAGCCTCTCCTAGTTGCGTGTCCGTGTTTCCAACAAATTTCCCTGCACCAGAGTACATACATCAACTGTCACTCACTACCGCCCCTCTATGCCTAAACTTCGCAGAAAATAAGAGAATGCAAAAAATACGATGAGGCTCTAGAAAACCTCCTACTCTCCTAGACCAAACCTCCAACTCCCAAATACTCAATCACGTATTCTATAATTCTACGACTTCCTTATTTCCCAGACTACATGCACAAATTCTCACTCAGCCCCTTTCCAAACCACATCAACAGCACAGCAGTGAACCACTACCTTAGCCTTTTCTTCACGATCCATTCAAGGCTTTCAGGAAACCACCTTCGATTTGAATATACCATACCCCACCGTCCAATGCCGAACTTTTATATATATATCCACCCCCCAGCCCCCAGCCTTCCGCCCAAATTAATAAGGTGATAATACTACACATACACGCTTGTTACAAAAAAACGCAAAAAAAAAAAACAATACGCCCGCACCAATCCCCGCAAGCTCTGCCACAAACAAAAGGGAAAAACCCCCCACCAATCTTCACAAAAAAAAGGCGAAAATAAACCTTGATCGCACGCACATAGTAACCAAGTAATTTGTCTTTTTTTTTCTTTTTCTTCCATCGAGATAAAAAAAAAAGAACACAAACGAACAAACAAGACATACTTATGTCACAGGGTATATACTGTACTATGGTAGTGAAGGTTAAAAAAATAACAAAAAATTCTCTTCGGGGAACATGTTGACATCAAAGCAAATAAAATAAAATGTCCAATCCCTTTGTTTCTCCCTTTCCCTGAACGTATTTCTAGCAAACAAGACGTGGAGGGATGAAGGGAAAGGGGGGGGAAAATAGAAAATAAATGAAGCAAAACCACCAAACCACCAAGAAATCCGATCCTAACCCAGGGAAAAAAAGAGGCCAAATCCAAATGAACCAAACAAACATTAAGAATAGAAGGAGGCGTCAGGCCTGTACATTGTATCTCGCAAAAATAACAACAAAAATAACAAAAATCATAACGGCGGCGGTAGAGATGGGACGCGTTGAAAGAAAGGCTGGCGTGGGAGGTAACGTAGGGGAACATTTGGGGCAATATCGACAGTAGCAGGCGTGGTTTTTTTTTTCTTTTTCGAAAGGCGTTTTTTTCGTTTTGTTATGCGTCCATCTTCGAGGCATCGTATTACTATGATCATAGAGTAGCATCTGAAAATCATATCTTTTCAGATCCTAAAATCCATAAAAAAATCGATAGTCGAAAAGGGCCCTTATGTCGCCATTCTAGGGTATCTTCGATCACCCTCATTATCGTCTTCAAATGGCGAAGTAGTAGAAATGGCACTATATGTTGACTCCCTCACGTTCGACATCCGCTTGCTACCGTCGTAATACGAATCATAGACGTCCGCCAAACTCTGGCTTGAAACCCGATTAACCGCTGCTGAACTAACTCCCAATTGTGCTCTGTATCCTCCCTCGCCACCATCTTCACTATCGCGTCCTACTCGACCGGTGTTTATCGCCGGCCGGGATACCGTTCTTTCTGCTGGGTCTCGTTACCTTTAGGCAGACGTTCACAAAAAGCGTAAGTAACGAAGGAAAAAAAACACAAAAACCAAGGCTTTGAATAGCCATGCAAAACAACAACTAATACGCAGTTATGAATCAGGGTAGCTTACCTGGAGAGTCAGGTCGGGGCGCATCAATTCTAATTTGTGGCTGGTGTCCAGCCCGCGGAGGCGATGGCGGGGGGCGGCTGAAATTCGTGTTTGGCCCACTGTGAGAGCCATTGCTGCGGTGGCTACTCTGCGAGGGGGAGCTAGGTGGTGATCGGTGCTCGTCTTCGTCAACTACAGAGCCTTGGCTAGAGAAAAGAGTCTGTCCGCGGGTGGCTGAAGCCTGCGCAGACGACTTGTTCTGGACCCTCGGACCGCTAGAAGAAGCGGCGAAAGAGTTTAGTCCGAGGCCACTAGTCGGGATATTGGAATCGAGCTGCGGGCTGTAGGAAAGCGGGGACGGTGATCGTTCGCGGGGGAATCTAGGCGACTCTGGAGAACGTGGGAGCTTAGGCGAATCCGGGACTGTCAAGCCCATATCCACGGCTACATCACTGCGGTTTGCTGAGATACCGGGGGGTTTCGGGTTTCCAACGTCAATGGTGATAACGGAGCTCGTAGCGCTATTTCCTGCTGTCTTTTGTCCGAAAGGAATGTTTGCCGCAGAAGGGACAAGTGTGCTCGTTGACATATTTCCGGGAGTCGGCGTGGTTGGTCTCGACTGTGCGACTCCTCCGTAGAATCCTCTCTCCAACGCCCTGATACCGAATAAATCTCCTTCTCCCTCCTCTCGCTGGTTCAGCGCGATCTGCTCCACCTTTCCTTCTTCATTGGCGGCTTTAGCTTTGGCTTCCTGGAACATGGGTCAGATATTTTCACTCCAAGATTCTCCAAGCGGTTGTAATAGTATTGAAATAGATGCAACGGGTAAGTACCTCTTGGAATTTTCTCGTTCTGGATGACAAGTAACGTCCGAATGTTAGTATCCGTCCAACCTTTAATAGACTACATGACGGGAACATACCTTATTCTGATAACTTGCAACTTTATAAGTCCCCCGATAAACACGAGGAAAATCAATGAACCGAGAACAATGCTATTCGAGAAACCTCCATATTAGCAACCAACAAATCAGAAAAAATAACAGTATGTAAAACTTACGAATATTTCAGACCAAGATTCAAGTCCCCAAACCAACCCATTGTAATAGATTTAGCTGTAGTATACCACTAAAAACAGACGAAAGAGTGACAGTCGAAATATAACTATTCCGACGAAACAAAAACAAGCAGATTCTGAATTGATTGATTCAGTAGTGGTCCAAAGGAGCGACTAGAAAGAAAGAAGGACCGAATGGAGAAGACAGAAAACAAATCTCTTGCACAAGCCTAGCAAGATGGGAAATAAAGGAACGAAGAAAAGGGGTGTGTGTGAGGGGGGTGGTGAATCTTTTTAGGTAGGTAACGGGATGGAATGGATAGATATCCCAGCAAAGCGCCTTCACTCTTAGCTAGCTCACAAAAAAGAATGCAGAGGCTGTAACCCGGTTTATTGCTTGAAAGGACTGGAAAAGACTGGAACAGATGCCAAAAAAGAACGAGTGAGGGTAGACAAATAGAAGCGACAGGCGGGTCTGTGAAAGACAGTTGCAGGTATAAAGGAGCGACAATTGGGGAGAGAAACCGAATTACAGAGGGGCCAGGAGCATGTCTTTGGTGCTGCTGCTATTGTCGGCGGCGGCGGGTAAACAGAGTTGGAACGACGAGGGTGGTGAAGAGAGTGGGGAGGACGAGAAGGGGAGGGAAAGAGGGAAAGCGGGTTCTGCGTGACGGGCAGAATTAAGCACAATTATGTACCTAAAGATAGGCATTTGTTTCTATCATCGTGTACTCACTCTGCCTGTATCCACGCTTGCTGAGGAAGAGGAAGGCAGCCCGTGACGAAACACGAGAATAGGAAAGGGGAACAGAACAGTCTGGTACATCCTGCACGCACCGCCAGACTGACGAGCCCGAATACATCTGAACTTTCCCGCCTCACAGGGCTGGTGGTGGCAATGAACGGCCATCTAACCGTCCTCATAGGCTCACAGTGGCGACTAAATAAGAACAGTACGCAACCGCTCTGTCAAATCAGTCGCTGGATATCAGAACCTGCACACAACCGGCACAACATCACCACCACAAGGCCTCAACACACCACGGGCTATAATTGTAATCGCAATATACCCAGACCTCGGGGACAAGCGAAAAAATAAACATACGACAGCGCGAAAGAGAGAAAGAGCAGATCCCACCGACTTTCGGCCTCGGCCTGTTTCTCATCACGACCAGAACGAGATTTCTGATTCAACCCTTTCCTCGTTCGGATGAGGTTCTTAGACGGCGCTCTGCACAGTTTCGGCGTCACTGCAGCGATCCGAGCGTAATCCATGAAGAGATGCTGCAGGGATCAAACTCCTGGAACACACCGCTAAAGAAGGTTTTCTGCAGGGGTAAAGAAAGAAAGAAAAAGAAAGGCTCCCCGCGATGATGGGGGGCGGCAAACAGCCGGCTGGAAGAATGTCTCAGACAAGTTGAATTACCTGTGGCACAGCAAGGGATCGTTTTTTTCTCTTTCTTCCGAGAAAAAACCGCATACACAAGTTTACCGTTATACCCAGGTGCTTGACGCCTGCTGGAAGACGAACCTGGGTGTCATTTGGTTCGGGTGCTGGCAGCAGCAGAACGGATGGATCCGAACCTCACGATGGTGGATGTAACTGTTGTGAACGTGGGGGAATACCTATCCTCCTGGACATTATCACAGTTACCCAGGGCGCACCTTGTTAGCGGTGACTGACTGTTATACGAAACTCAGCCTCGCTTTGTACCACGAGGGAAATTTCCATGTCTCAGTGGAGTAAGTAATACACATTAGCGAACTCCACAATCGCCATAACATACCGCGTGATAAATTTTAGGTAAAATACCAACCGCTGTGGCTCGCGGGTAGTGCTATAGAAGTATTTCTAGTCCCCAACACTCAGACGAATCTCCAGCTGCCAGCGATCATGGACCTTTATGAATACCTCGCTTGGCAGCCAGAGATCTGACGTCTGTCACTTCCAGGCACCAAAAAGACTGGCCTAAAGTAAAGTGCAACCCCTTATGTGCAACAACGCTGCCCACTCATCCCAAAGAGGTTAAACTCAGGGGAGTTTTCTGCCTTTGACTCAAAGATGGTCTGTCAGCAAGCGAACGCCGGAACAGACGGGATTATCGATACGAGCGAGCTAGTCTAACCTTATTTAGTCTCCTTGCCCAGTATTTTTATCTCGTCTGGATCTTGATTGAAGGTTTAGCGACCGTCTTGATTAGGTTTAGTGCTTGGAATAAGGAGAGACTTTCGAAGGGAAACTCAAATACCCTATTCGCATCGCTTTATTCGCTGAGCCAAACACTGGTGCACGTGCGATGCCCGGCTGGGCGGATCTAGCGCACCAACAGCGATTACTCGCGCGAAGAAAGAGACACGCAGAATAATACGCCTAACACACTCGTAGACCAAACTAGTCTCGACAACATGACACCGATCTCCTTCGAAATCCAGGCCTCACTGGAACTGTTTTCCAAGAGATCCAAGCTTCACACCCGTGCGAGTGCTTTTCGATGACGCGTCACTAAATGTTCCAGTGCAAGCCCTCTGTTTAGACCATCCCACGGCTCGCTTGAAAGAGGCGTTTCATACAGTCTCCGTATCGGGCATACTCGGACCGTCTAGCAGTTACGAGCGAAAAAAACAGTGATTGGGGGTGGGGGAGTAAGTTGTTGTTTCTGCCAGCCGTGGCTTAAGAGACTACGATGATGTCGTTGCTATTTACGTATGAGTAATTAACAAGTCCACGCCCCAGGACTGCGTGGGAACACTCATCGTAAATAAGAGATGAGGGGAGGACAATTGCTTTTTGGGCGTTCTTGGCTTCGGTTCCTGAAGCACGCCTTCCAGCTGAAGATGTGAGCAAGATACTTAAACATGTGTGTCCCACCCTATTCTTACCTGCATTTCCCACATCAGGGGAAGCGTAGCTTGTTAGCTGCCAAAAGAGTGCTTTTTTTCCCACCCCTCTTGATTGTAACCCCAAATCGGTGATTGCTTGTTTTTCGTTCTCGTCTTTTATCCCGATTATCTATTTCGTGTCACGGCGTGATTATGATCCACAGCATACCAAGCCAGCCCGCAGGCCATGATCCTCGGAGCGAGATATCCTCCAGCTATCTCGTAAATCTCCGAATAGATTGCGTGACGAGCTTCGGCGGTTATAATCCGCAAAGACATCGGGAACATCCGTCCAGCGTTGAGGGTTAGGGCGGCAACCGTACCCGCCCTTGTCATCTCTTACGAAGGAGGAAGACATGCTGACTTTACCTGGGTATCGGATGTAACGGCAATTTTCGGTTCCTGCATAAACGTGCAGGCATTCAGGATACGGGGGCTATAAAATGTAGAAGTGTTGTGCTTTTCCCACCCCTTAAGATGATGCGTCTAGGGTGTTGAGTATTTGATGGAATGCCCAACCGGCTTGAATACTTGCCTTGTTGAATGGTCGGGGTGATTGGTCGGTTTGAAGGAATCCGTTCGGGCGACGGTTCTGGTAGAAAATTAGGGTATCGAAAATTAGACACTGAGGATCCGGCATCGAGCGGGGACTCAATTTTACGCACAGACTGGCCAGAAGGAATTTGGGAGGGGGTTTTTTTCTGATGTGCAGTTGATTTTGGGATTTATTAGGTAGCCAATCAGGTTGAGACTGAGGGATTACGACAACCAGTCCGATCGGTTAAAAACGAAGGCTCCCTAAACATAGCGAATTGAATGTCTAGATTCTCCTAACACGCGAGATGGTATTCAGTTATGGCCGCTGAATGGTCATGCTTTAACGAGAAAAGATGTACGAAAGGATCTGAAGGACGAAAAGAGTTTCCCTTGGATCCCTCGTGGTTAATGACCAGTGAATAGCTGGCGATGCGACTGGAAATAAATTGACTCTGCGAAACTTTAAAATGGGGAAACGAGTCGTCGATCACGGCGGTTTCCTTACAGCCATTCAGAGCTCTTGAAGGTGAGGTTGTTAAGATTGATGTCAAGCATTCCGTTCTGGACTGAGACTTTTTTTATTTTACCTCATTTCTGTCCTGTCATCTGTAATTCTCTCAGGATATGATGTGGAACGGCTTCAGGTGGTTGAAATTCGCCTGACGCTCGTGGCCGAGTGATGGACTGTGTTTGTAGTAATGCTGCCCTGTGCAACCTAGTCTAACGAATCAACGGTCGACCATTATGAGGCTCTCCAGTACTCAGCTCTCCCGCCTGTGGACTCAAGTTCACAACGTCTTTTGTTCAGTGTATTTTTGTAACGCAGGAAATGATTCGAATTGGATATAAGAATTGGGTATAGCTGATCCTGGTTTATTGAATCAATTGCGACACCCTTACGTCACGCATCAACATGCGTTTTTCCCTCATTATTCCCCTCCTCGTTCTCCTCCTCTGTATCCGTCTTGCGCCCTATCTCCCTATGAAACAGCTGTTAAACCCTCTACGACTAATCGCCCGTGCACGTATCACGAACCTCAACCGAACAATGGCAACATTCACAATCCCCTCCACAACCACCACAGTCCAGCTCACCCCCGACCTAACACAAGACCAGCTTCTCTCCTTCCGCCCATTCAACTCATGGCTTTCCACCCTCCAACACAGCCTCTCCCTACAAACCCTCAAACCATCCCATCCATTCCACAAAGACCCCTACAAGCTCGAATCAATCACCATCCAATCCGTCGACTTCTTCGGCTCCCGCATCGGCTTCCTAAAACTCAAAGCCATCGTCAAGTCTAAAAACGGCGACACCCTTCCAGGCTCGATATTCCTCCGGGGAGGATCCGTTGCAATCCTCCTCATCCTCGAACTCGAGGGCCAAAGCGCCCTCACCGAGCAACCAGAGCGATGGGTCGTGTTAACTGTGCAGCCGCGGATTGCGGCAGGGTCGTTGGAGATGGTGGAGCTGCCGGCGGGGATGATTGATGATTCTGGAACGTTCGCTGGGGCTGCGGCGAAGGAGATACAGGAGGAGTGTGGGATTGAGATTCCGGAGGATGGGTTGGTTGATTTGACGTCGCTTGCGTTGGGGGATTTTACAAAGGCGGAGGATGAGAGGTTGGAGGAGGCGGTGTATCCGAGTCCTGGCGGGTGCGATGAGTTTATGAAGATTTATGCTTATGTGCATAAGGTGGAGGAGGGGACGTTGAAGGATTGGCAGGGGAGGTTGACGGGGTTGAGGGATCATGGTGAGAAGATTACGTTGAAGGTTGTGAGGTTGGAGGATTTGTGGAAGGAGACGAGGGATGCGAAGGCATTGAGTGCGTTGGCGCTTTGGACGGGCTTGAAGATGTGAGGTTTGGGGTTTACGGATGTAATAAACTTAGAGTTAAATATATCAGGTCTTTGGCGTGGGTGGGTGTTCTGCATTTCCAGAAATATGGTGGTGCCCTACTTGCTTTAGAAAGCGGGTGGCAGTTTGTCGGTTTGTTGTAGACTAATGGAAATTTATTACTATTTCCTAGTCACTTCTGTTGGTAAAGATCTAACGATAAGTTGGGGTGTTTGCTCATCTGTCAGGTCACTTCGGAATCACATCTATCTCCGAGGAGCGGAGAACTAAAGTGCCTGTTATGCATTAGAGATCCTCCGTCTGGGAATTATCATCCCTTGAAACAACATAATCACCGAAGAAATTTATCAGCTGTTGCGACGGTCCGCTAGGGATCTTGATAGCATAGGATTTAATGCTATTTGACAGGGTGCATCTGACGATACGGGTTTCTGGTGATTACTAACACTAAAGTTGGAGATCCTTGAGTATTAGTCGTACTGAGCAGACTTGATATCGCTGGCTGGAAGTGGTAGTCTCTGGCGAAGAAGTTGTAAGATACGGGGGTATTCGTGGTGTGTTCTGCTTTGAGTTTTATTTCTCGATTGACATGCGTCTTACTACAGTAAAGCTCTATAAATTGGAGTGTATAGACTCTGCTGTCTTGATGACCGAATACCCATGCTTTTCTCTAGTTGTGTCGCAAGGGATAGTTTTGAATCACAACATATCACTCGGTGGATATGGATAGATTGAAAGTTTACGTCTATTTTATTCTATCCCGAATGTTAATCGATCTCTGAACTCAAATAAAGACATGAATCTATAGAGAACAAAAATAAAACCACACCCCTTCTATCCAACTACCCCTCGAACCAACAGACCTACTCCTCTTCCTCTTCCCCTACTTAATGAATCCATCATCTTCTTCCTCCCTCCCTCCCCTCCTCCTCTGCTCTCTCTCATCACCGCCTCACCTCTCAAAATAAGCTCCCAAATCTCCACTTGATACAACAAGTTCCCCCACCATCTCATAATTCTCCACAAGCGCTTCACTCACACGAAGACCCTGCTCCCGCGCACGCCTCACCTCCGCAACTTTCTCCTCAGTCTCCAACAATCTTGGACCGAGCGCTGTAAGTTTCTCCCGGAGGTTTGGGTAGGTGGTGTTGATGATCGCTTCAACGGAGGGATCGGAACAGAAGGGGTTTTCGTGACGAATGTGTGGGTTCGATGAGGGCGAGGCCGAGTTTTTTGAAGGAGGCGTAGAGGCCGGGGATTTGGGAGTGGACTGCGATGGCGTCAGCTGGGGTGTTCATGGTGGTGGTTGGTTTTTGGGTGTTTGAGTTGTATGAAGAAGAAGGTGGGTTAGACTGTAGTTTGTATATCGTGATGTGTGGATTCAAGTAGTACTATTCGAGTTTCAAGTTCAACGGGTCGACTACTAAATGCAACATCGATCCTACTTCAGAATAGTAAACACCTAAACTTTCGGGTTGAAATTACGCGTAAGACTCCCGGTGGACTAGTATTAACTAACTTGATAGGATATCAGTACATCCAGCACCAAATCACACCCAATCACTCGATCCACCACCCTCCCCCCCCCAACTCGAAAGAAAGAAAGAAAAAAAGTTCTTTTACTAATACAATACTCCCACAAAGAAGATATGAAAAAAAATACACCATCACATGTATCGCCGCCGGAAAAAAAAAAACTCCACCCAAATTTTCCACAACCCCACTGAGCCAATCACCCACGGAAGACCTTAATCCTATCAAATACGTCCGCTCTACAGATCGGACATTGAACCGTCCTCGAGAATTCCGATGCTTTCCGAATCCCCATCTGATCTGCGCACCACTACAGCATCTGTTAAAAACCACCTAGGATACCACAGAAGGGGCGGATCGACATACCCCACAAAGCACCAAATGACTGCAAGGCAACAACACCGTATCCGCCACCTGTCCGTAACAAACCTTGCACTCACAATCCAACACCATGAGTTCTGGTTCTAAAGGCGGTGGTCGTTCGGCATCATCCAACCCTTTTGGTTCAGCCCATACTCTCCCTCCAGGTCCTGGTCCTCTACTTCTTCTGCTCCGTCGTGAGCTCTCCCTGGTGTTCCGGCTTCTTGCCCTTACCTCCCTCCGCATGCGTAGGATCCCCTCCACGGCACGGTCGATCAGTTCTTGCTGTTCAGCCGTGATGCCCTCGCCATCGAGGTTCTCACGGAATAGCTGTAGGAGGTTCGAAGCCTCGTTTGCAGCGGTTGTGAGGTCGAGTGGAGTTCGGATGGGTGCAGGGTCGAGATCAACAGGGGAGGCGCTACCGCCGCCGTCTGGAAACCAGACGGATTGCGGTGTGGGACGGAGGCCGTCTCGTTCGAGCTGTTGGCGACGGTTATAGGCTTGCCAGGATCTTTGGAACCTTCCATGTCTTGTTAGCAATAAAATGGAGTAGGGGGTAGTAGGGACGACTTACAAAGCGGATACAGGGGAGACGTAGTCATCGTCGTCGACATTCCCCCAGACTTGTTGGATGTGTTCCGCGCGTTCGTGTTGCTCGCGACGCTCTCGGAGTTCGCGGAGTTGTCGGAGTCCCTCGCTGGCACGGCCGAGGATGTCGGAGTGGTCGCGGGTACCGCTTGGTGAGCCGGATTCGTCGACTATGCTGCGGTGGGCGGCGTATTGGCGGGTTTGCTGTTCGAGTTGTTGGGAGAGAGAGGCGAGTTCGGCGGAGCGACGGGCGGCGCCTTCGGAGAGGTGGGCGAGCTCGGTTTCGATGTCTTGGACGCTGTTGGCGAGGGACCAGATTCGTCCGGGGGTGCGTTCGGCGGGTGGGTTGCTGGTTGGGGTGTTTTCTTCACTTTGTTCTCGTGGGTCGGGGGTTGGGGGTCGGGGGGGTCGTTGTGGTGTTGAGACTTGCACTTCTAGGGAGACGCTGCTGTTGCTGTCGTCTAGAGAGGCGACGCTGTTGCTGCCATCTGTTGCGTTTGAAGCCCAGCTCCGGTCACCAGCTATAGAGGATTCGAGACGACTTGGAGGGTCTATTCGACTGTCTGATCGAGACCCCGTTAGAATATGCCTCTGCGGGACAAGCCGGTAGCGTCTATCGTTTTCTCTACGGAATTCCTCCCGCGCAGCTTGGGCATTCCTCCCGACTAGCATTCGCGCATGTAGACGGTCAAGCTGGTTCTCGAGATCTGTGATTTGCGCACGGGACTCAACGAACGATAGTAAGTTTCTAGACTGTGTAGGCATATCCGAATCGTCGGCGGCGGTGGTGCTAGCTTGTGCATCCATAGAACCTTCACTCCCACTGCTATACGTTCGATCTGAACTCCGTAGACTTTGAAGTCGCTGTAATCGCCTCCGTGCGTCAACAGGGCTTGTGGAGTCTATATCTCCGCCTACCGAGGTCATTTCGGCTTCTCGTTCTCTACTAGCTCTACTCATGGAAAGCAGTGGTCGGCTCGAGCTAGCTCTGTGGGAGATTGGGTTATTCGTGAGGTACTGCTCCATCTGTGAGAAGGCGCTCGCGAGGGTTCGGCGTGGAGATCGTGGGGTTGTAGTTCCGTCGACAATCGGTCTGGGGAATTCGGGGATTCGAGACTGAGGAGCGGAGATGCCGGCACGGCGGATCTGAGTTTCCCAGAATGCTGTGTGTGTGAATCGAAGCGCAGGGGGGATTGTGTCAGTTATTGTAGATTGCAGCTTGTAGTTTGAGGTCATGTAATATTTTATTTTATCGGGGGGGTTTATTTCGGGGGGTTTATTTTCCATACTTCAGCCGCTTTGCTATAGGACGGACGGAAGGCGTGATGGCGTGGAATGGAATGGAATAGGGAGCTTACCTTTACAATGATTGCAGTAGTAGCTGTAAAACACGTGTCAGCGTAGTTCCTCTGCCTCTTTCTTCTTGGCTCGTTTGAAGCTTCAGCTGAGAGAAGAGGAAGGGAAGCTTACCTCCACCTTGTGCCCTGGGGAACACTCCCAACGCCGTCAACGTAGACATAGTAGTCGGGAGTATGGGGTCTGCTATCGGAGCAAGCGCAGCAGCCAGGGGTTGTGAGCATGCAGCGCGAGACAGACTTATGGGTACATGAGAGCCTCTGGGGGCCGGAGAAAGAGGCCATCGTGGTGGGTTCGACGGAACGAACGGGGGGCCTGGTGGCGACGGGGTGAAGGTTTGTTTGACGAGGGTCTGTTGGTCTGGTGGGAGAGATTCGGCAGTGTCGTGCATGCATGCAGGTAGGGGGCCCAGGCCGTGGCTTATCGATAGGCTGCCTGGGAAAGGGCCCACCACCACCAAGAACATTCTCTGAGGCTTCTAAAGTGGGAATCCTGGTCCCCCACACGAACCGCTGGCGCGGTCGTGGTGCACGCACTGGATATCCGATTTGCTGGTTTGTTCATTGGGAGATTTGGAGTCGTGACCGTTGCGAAGCCTCACGATGATCCGATCCCTTGGTGGGATCGTCGGTTACTCGATAGTGGAAATGATCGGCGGTGTGGATATTGTTTTGCGGGGGTATTTGGGATCCTGAAGCTGGGCAGAGGGGTGGTGAGCGAGTGCTCTGTACTGGATAGAATCTATGGGTATCATGCTAGTTGGTACAGCTTTGTGTGTAGCTGTGAGTATCGTAATTGCACTTTCGGTATCCAAAGTCCTTACTATTTTCGGCGGCAGAGAGGCTGCATCTAGCTTACCGAGATGACTCGATTTAGGGTAGATGTGGCGTTTCCCAGAACAGAAAAAACAACCTACGGCTTCGGTCTTTGATCCCTTTAAAGTCAAGAGAGATAAAAATAGAAAGATTTGTTTTTTCAACTGCTCTACTAACGGTAGTGGTATCAGTAGGAAGAAAGGTGGAAAGCGAACAGCTAACAAATACTTGGTAGCTAGTGCTCTCGCGACCTAATTTCCGGAATTACAGGTTGGATAAGACAGGTGTCTTGTGGCTGTGGGGAATATTGACCAAGAAAACAGTTCTATTCTATATAATACACGAGAGAGCTGAGGTTGTGGGTTTACTGATGACATCAACCTAGACATGCGGTCTAGCTTTGGGACTAGGGGTTATCGGTGGATAACTTAAATGATGGGCCATTAAGTCAGATAAATTTATTAGGCATTTCCTCTTTCCGTATAGCTAAAGTTTCTGTAGTATTCCAAGGAGGGTAGTAGAGTGGATCAGTAAGTTTATGAAAGAGAACGCAGAAGTGGTGTACTATCACATCTCGATAGCTTCTAAAACGGACTCGATATCCACAAATTTCAAGTGAACTTATATTTCTGTATTAATCTCACCATTCCTATATCTCCAAAAGTCTAACCTGGGCGCCGAGTCTCACAAAGTCCCCCATAAATGAACCATAACCCATTCTATTAACTTCCCCTCATCTCTCCATTCCCCAGCACAAAACATGACCAATTCCTCCAGCCCTCAAAACGCCCCACAACACAGTTTCTACTAAACCCACCATGCCCACCGAAACCACTCACCTAGCAACTTCACAACTCCTCACACTATCCATAACCCTCAACACCCTCACCAACGCCTTCTGGTCGCTCCAGCGCTTCATCTTCGCCGAGGGTCTAATGGTTGAAAAATCACCATACAATGATGCGAATCCCGCGATTGATAATGTTTATTTCGGGGGTGCAGAGAGTAGTGTTGAGTGGTCGTATGAAACTGATATGCGTGAGGTTACTGGGGGATATGTTGATGCGATGTTTACGGCGATTGTGGAGGAGCTTGTGGTGGTTGGGTGTAAGATTTCTGGGGTTATTGAGAAGGTGGATGTGATTAAAGCAGAGGCGCGTGAGGTGGGCGTGAGCGGTTTAGAGGTAAAGGAGTTGGAGATGTTGGTTGGTAGGGTTAAAGAGTTGGAGGTGGGACTTTGGAGGGATATTGAAGAGAGGCAATTACTGGGGTGAATGCGAGTGTATAGATTAGACGGATAGAGTATTGTTTTTTATTCAATAAAAGATCTAGGAAACCTATTATAAAACATAACTTAATACCTCATTCGACCAAGATCACTCAGAAACAAAACCAGTCTCAGATCGAGTGAGATCTCGTGTTCCCTACTTACTCCATCCGGAATAGCGCATTAGCGCGTAAAATAGTTTCGCGAGGGCGCGCCCCGTCGCGTCAACCCCTTGAGACCTCCATCCTCATTGAAGCCCAACTCCACGAACAACCTTCCCTCCCTCAAAAATGGCGTCTTCATCTGATCAGAAGAGCGCTATCGATACTTTAATGCGTATCCCCGAGTACACTCTCCTCAACCCTCTACATACTACCTTCCACACTAACTAACCCTTTCACAGTCCTGAAAAAACATACCCCCCCCATGAACGTGTGCAAGCAGACCATGTCGCCGACCCTCGCTTCATCGTTCAAGATAGATCCTACCAGCAGCAGTTCTCAGATATGTATTTCCTGCGTCTAGCGAAGCTCAAACCGGCTGTGACGGAAGCTGCAATGGAGGCGTGGGACGACACTGAGGTGGGTATTGTTTGATCTCTACTACTCTGAGTAGTGCTGATTACCCTTTATGATAGATTTCTGGGGAGAAGGTCTACTTTGTAGATCGTGTCCTGGATGTTCGTCAAGGCGAGATGTGTTGGATCCTCGGTACCGTTTATATGGATATGCCACTGAAACCTAATATCCTCGACGATATCACGAAGGATCATTGGATTGCTGCTCCGCCGGCGAGGCATAAGTATACTGATCCTGGAAAGGACCAGGTTATGCTGGAGGATGATTCTGGGCGGTTGAGGCTGGTTGGGGGGATCTTGAAGACGCAGAATTTGGTCACTGGATGTGTCATTGCTGTTATGGGGAGTGAGACGCATAATGGGGATTTTGAGGTGGTGGATTTGATTGTTCCAGATTTACCGCCGCAGCCAAAGCTGCTGGGGGAGGTGAAGAAGGAGGGAAAGGGGAGGAAGGTGGCGCTGTGTAGTGGGCTTGGGTTCAGGGGGAATGTAAAGGAGGGGTATGAGGCGGAATTATTAGTGGAGTGGTTACTGGGGGAGATTGGAGATGAGGAGGTTCGTTGACTCTGTTCGGAGATGGGGAAGTAGGTTGTTGACATCGTTTTAGGAACAAGAGGGTGCATCATTAATAGCCCGTTTGATTCTCGCCGGCAACTCCCTCGGTGCACCCCTCGCGATACCTATCATATCCGGGGAAGAAAAAACTAAGAAATACGGATACGATGCTGCTAGCTACAACGCCTCCCCGGCTCTGGCACTCGATAACTTCCTCTCCCAGCTCCTCCCGTCACTTCCGGTAACCATCATGCCCGGTGAAGCCGACCCTGCGAACGTCTCACTCCCGCAACAGCCGCTTCACCCGGCAATCTTCCCAACTGCGAAACAGTATAGTGAGAGTACATTTGATCGCGGAACAAACCCGTGGACGGCGGAGGTGGATGGCGTGACATTTTTGGGCACGAGCGGACAGACACTCGATGATGTCTATAAGTATGTTGAAGGGGACGATCGACTGGGGATGGCGGAGCGATTACTGAAATGGAGGGTAGTGGCGCCGACGGCGCCGGACACATTATGTTTGTTCACTGTTCTCTTTAGTTGTTTGGGTGGTTTTTACTAATGTTACGCAGGGTCGTATCCGTTCAATGATAAGGACCAGTTTGTCATCGAAGAGTGTCCGCATGTATTCTTTATCGGGAATCAACCGGAGTATAAAACGAGTTTACTCGAGGGAGGGGATGGACAGCAGGTACGCGTGATACTGATCCCGAAGTTCTCAAAGACGGGACAGATCGTTGTTGTGGATCTGGATACGCTGGATGTGGAGGTTGTAAAGTTTAGTTTACGGGGACAGGAGGTAGAAGTGGAAGAGGAGATGGGAGAGGCGGAAGGGAAGGAGGAGTAGATGGTGGGGTGGGATGGGAAATATAGACTATAAATGAGGTGTAAAAAGTTTTCAAAAAGGATTGGTAATGGCAATCGGAGTTATGTCTTTAGGGTATGAGGCATTTAATTTAATGGGGGTTTATTATATCTAGTGAATGTGATGTCTACTGGATGGGGGTTGGTTTATCTTTTGTAAATTGTGCTGTGGTTATAGTCACGGGTGGTCACTCGGGGGTTTGCGCCAGCGTTCAGAGTCTATACGAAGGTGCTGGAAATTTCGTAGGGTAATTTCTTTGGAAAGGAGTGACTGTCTGGTAGGGTAACGTTTGAGAGTCTTTGTTCAACTAACCGTACAACACAAACAACCTCCATCAAGAAACCACAATCAACGAACTACCCAGAAAATTATTCACCACACTACCCTTATCTATGCCTAATATCTAGCTATTTACATTGATTCTTTACTCAAGGGATTTCGACTATAATCTGCTCATGAAGAATATGGACGGCTCGGACACTCAGATGTCTGACAGCACGGGTGTTTGGCTAACGTATTCACTAGGGAACCACACAGATTTCGGAGTCATTTTGTTCAAACATACCGCTGTATTCTTATCGGCGGCTCTAACTCATTTGATATTCTGTCTCTTCGAGGCAGTAGCAGCTTTGGAATGATACCAGCAGTCCATGTATGGAAAGGTGGTTGGCAATGAGACCCTTCATTAAGTGGCGCTTTTCGCTATTGGTTTCATAGGTTGGTTGGAGTGCGTACGTAGCCAACCTTGGGGCAACACTTTCTCGTGTTACCCCGGGTATAGCGGGGAGGGCCGGGGGATCTTTGCGTGGGCTGGATACTATGGGTACGATGAGCTGTTCGCTCTGTTCACGAGGCAAATATTGAGTCTTTGCCCGACTTTCTTCCATTTAAGCTTGATGGGAGATGGAAGATTGCAGGGGAGTATAAAAGAAGGTATTGAGTCGTTAACACAGATTTGAAGGGTTCGACGGAGTTACGAGCTATTTCTAGTGTTGGGAGAGGTGGGAGGTGGGGAAGGAGGAGGCGGAGGAGGCAGATATGGTAGGGTGGGATGGTGTGGAAAATATGCTGGAGGCAGAGGCGGAGATGGAGATTGCTCATCACTAAGCACACGATCCATCGGTTTATTCCCACACGCTTTTAATTCATTTCCTCCGTCAACTTTATTTTGTTTTAACTTTCCCACACCCCTTTGGCCCTAGTTACTTTTCTTTGACCGGAAAAAAACATTATAGCTCTTATATAATCACGCCTAGATACTCGAGGTGGAATGAGATAAAAACTTGCGGATTATACGGAGGTGGGGAAAGTCCATTCAAAATCTACAAAGGAATGGATGATTTGATTCGTAAGTTCTCCTATTAGAAGAGGAAACGGGGGTGGCTTGTTAATGATAGTCGGACTTGCTAGGACCAAGGAATGGTATCGCGTACGAATCTATTCCAGCATTATATATCTAAAACCAACGATGAGGCGATAGTGTTGGTATTCACAACCTGATCTTCTTGTCCGGAGGATTCATTTCGCAGGCTCCTGTCCATTCGTGCACGTATAGTGTGGTCCGATTCATTTGCTGTACGTCCTACGTTTCGTCGGCCTCAAGAGTATGGAACTCTTGGCATTTATGAGATGTTATGTATGATTCCTCCGGGGTCTTTGATCAAAGTACTCGGCTGGGGTTATGGTTGAAAACTGGTTGATCATCGAAAACCAGTTCATGGAGAATGAGTTTATGGCTGACAATGAATTCATGAACTTGCGTCCTGAAGATGGGTCAACTTTTTCGGCAGCGATTTTGAGACGACATGAGACTAATTTCGGAGAGGTCTCGCCTCGTTCCGTCTTACGGGCCTATTCATGTCGTAGAACCTTGATCAGGGGTTGATATTGTTTAGAGACGCGGGGCTAGGGGAGGGCCGGGTACCGCAGAAGGCTCGAAAATAGCTCTGGAGATGACATTAAAATTCTGTGGTTACGATAAGAAGTACCCCTATCAGCATGGGACAGTCATGTCACCTAGCTAAGTGGAGGGCGGAAATAAGACAGAGAGGAAGAGGGGGAATATGAAGCCACAAACTTTTTGGGCAAAGAGTTATTGGTTCCTGGAAACGAATTGGATTCACGCGGGCCTTAAATTACCCTGGACATATATAACTATCGACCAATTTAGCCTCGGGCTTATTTCGGGTTCGGGAGAATCTAGAGATATTTACCGGCACTACATATTCGCCTAGAGTATATGTTTTTGTTTGATTGGGTAACGGGACTACCGAGGGACGACCATTGAAGTGATTTTCTATATCTTCGAGAATTGTTGAAATTATAGCTTGGTCATAAGGCCAGTGATTTTCTCATTTCATGCTCATCGACATTGCAAGATTATCTACCTCTAGCTGAGATTTACGAAAGCATATTGAAACGCCTTAGCATGCTCGAATCATTACTTCTAGGGGAATAAGTTGTGTATTACGTCCACTGAACGCATGGAATCCGAAATGCAGTTGTCAGGCCGCACTGGTTTAAGATTGGAGAACATATCCTATTTCATTAAGGGCTCTGGGAGTTTGAAGCAAACCGGTATGGCCCTATCGAATTAACGAGTGCTCTTATGGGAACTTATCGTCTGTTAGATCCTCTTGGAAACCTCTGGCTATTAGGTCTATGGGCAATGAGTTACCCAGGTGACCATTAACCGCAATACTCCGAGGATATCTCACGAGCCCGGTGCTTTTGAAACGGGCATTAACGGTCCAAAACCATGCGCGAAACACACGGTGAAGGGTTAATCCTTCCATATGGTAGAATTGGGGGTAGATGGTTATTGGATACCCGAGAAGATATCATTATCTGCCCTTGGCTATTCGTGGCGGTTGGCGTCTATTAACGGGCCTGGGGGACTTGTGTTAAAAGGTGTTTATATGCAGAGTATAACTATCGGGATCGTGTACAGTATTGGCGGTGTCATAGGGCTTTTATGATGAGGATCAGCGGGCTACCGAAAGAACGGGGATTTAGACGGATCGTGTAAGTATAGAAGATATGTACATGTAATTGATGGACTTGGTTTGTTGGGAGAAGCGGGCGCAGGGTGGGAACTCCCTCATTGTGGGGAACTTAAAGTTTAATTAAGACGATGGCATTTATTTTTGGGAATAGATGCCTTAGTGATGGTGAGATTATTGAGCTAGTCGGGCAGAGTAGTTGACTGTAGTGATGAATTACTTGTGGGAGGGGTGAGAGTGGGGTGTGCTTGTCTACAAGTCTTATCCATATATTATCACTCGCATGATTTCTGCGGCGAAAAGTCTACCGTGGTCGTTTGCCCGTGCTTCGCTTATCGAATGCCAATGCGACTATTCTGGGTTTAAATAACCGCCAAATCTCCATAGCCTCCGAACCTTCGTTCTTGTCTATTTGGTTTTGGGGGGTTCCATAACCCGCGTAATAGATTTCGTCATGGGGCTAAGGCGAACTAACTCTCGGTTTAGTGCTTTAATTTTTGCTGCTCAATTCAGAAGATCGTATTTGCGTTACGGCTAACAGCCGATTTGGCTATTGAAGAATAGCAAGGGCTCGACTTGATGTTTATGTCGAGTGATCTGTCCTAGAGACATGATGCGATAGGAATTTCTACTAACTGACAAGCTAGAAAGTTGGGCTCCACGGGCTGTAGATGGCGCTGTTGTATATCACATCTAGGAAGAGTGATATCCTATAGCCCTTTATGCTGAAGCACTTTACAAAATGAGGGCGTCGCATACGAAAGTCATAATTTCTTCCGCATACCCGCTTATATCACCACTATTTACGTTGGTATGTACTTTTATCCCGTCCCTACCCCCTTACGCAGGAGCGAAAAAAAATAAAGTAAAAAAAAACTAATTTTAATGAACCACTCCAACCTAGCATTTACTCCAACTCCTTCCTCCCTGAAAAGAACTTCTTCTGCTCACGACATCGCTCACTCACACACATAGGACATCGAAGTTCTAGCTGTCTACTCGCTCTAACATCGCTCTTGAGATGCTGGTGTGCAATGTCTGCTAGTGCCTCGATAAACATCGGGTCGCCGTTGAGTGACTCTGCGCGCTTGATTCCAGGCTGCTTTGATTCGGCGATGATTTCGAGGTCGAGTTCGTGGAGGGTTTCGATGTGGTCGGCTGGACGTAGGTGTGAGATTTGTTTTCCACTTGGGGGTGGGGGGGATTACTTACAGGTAAAAGCGATAGGGATTAAGAGAAGGTTGGTTTGGCCCTTCTTAACGTACTCCTCAACAGTATTACTAGTCTGTGCCCCAAGCCACGGAGACGGGCCAACTTGCGACTGCCAAACGAGCCTATACGGGTTCTTAAAACCTAGACGCTGCATCACAGCATACACTGTCGCTGCCACCTCTGCCGGATACGGATCTCCTCTATTAACAACTGACATAGGTAGACTATGTGCAGAGAACAATAACACGACCTTCTCCCTGTCCTCCTCCGGATATGACTCCAACGAAGTCTCAACATGCTTCGCAACCGTATCCACAAGTCCCTTATGAGTCGGCCATCTATCAATCACGCTCCACTCAATCCGACCTTCCGGATCATATTTCTTCGCCAACCTCCATAGTTCATTCAGCGAGCTCCCAGTTGTCGAGCAGCTGTATTGCGGGTACTGTGTGAACGCCACCGCACGGGTGATTCCGTCCTTTTGCATCTGGAGGAAGGTGTCTTCTGTTAATGGCGCGGCGTATCGGAATGCTACGTAGGGTTTGTGGGGTGCGGTGGAGGGGTGGAGGGTATCGAGGATCTTGCAGGTTTGCTGGGCTTGGAGTTCGGACCATTTGCGGATTGGGGAACCGCCGCCGATTACGGAGTATTGTTTTTCGATTTTGGAGGTGCGGTTGCGCGCGATGAGGGGGCCGAGGTATTTTTGGAGTCGTCCGAGGGGGATTAGGTCTGCGTCAGCCTGGGGGGGTTAGTTGTGGGTTGTTGGGGGGAATTGGGGGGGAGGAGGTACAAAGAGTCTGGATAGGAAGTCGTGGACTTCTGGGACTGTGCTGGGTCCGCCCATGTTGAGGAGGACGATTGCTGTGCCATTGGGGGTTGAGCTTGGGGAGGGTGTTGTGGTAGCTAGAGTTCGTGTAGCGGCGAAGCTGGAGGGGATTCGTTGGGAGAAGAAGGTGCTCGGGAAGGCGGCGGTTTGGGAGAGCTGCTTTAAAGGCATTCGAGAAGACATTTTGAGATGCAATTGAGTGGAAGTGAAGAGAGGTGAAGTTGAGGATGCAGCGTTTATCTTATCGATCGTGGCAGTTGGGTACAGGGTTGGAGAGATCAGCGCGTCATTCGGGCTGCATTACTAAAACTCCCGATCTGGAATGGAGCCGCAATTCTAGAACATTTGCATCATGGGAAATCACTCAGTCATTGGAAACAGACGAAATTTGGTGTTCTTGTAAATACAGCTCGGATCGAATGGTAGCTGTAAAGCAAGATAAAATTGGCTGGTGGAGGTATGGTGATGGAGTCAACCATGTTCTTTGCTAACTGCGTCCGAATGAGAGTGATGGAAGTATAGTTTAATCGCCCTATAAGAGTTCACTCTGGACAGAAACTTGTACCCTTATAGAGTAGATGCTCTTACAAAACAGCTAAGCGATACCTATAAATGGTGGTTTGGATGGCGAAGCATACCTTGCAGGGTGATTGGGCTGTGCTTGCGTACCATAACTTCTGCGTATTTGTTATTCATTATGCTGGTTTTGTGGTTGACGCAGAGATTTAGTGGGCTTTGGCTAGTAAATTTGGGCGAAAGCATACAGTGTCATTGGCGCTGGTCTACGTGCAGTCACATTTCAACTTATGACGAAAGTCTCCCATATTGCGGAAACGATGCAGATCAGTGGTGGACTTATAGAGCACCTTAGAGGAGATTTAGAGAAACCACTCGAGGACCCGTTTGAACTGGCGACTTCGTCACTATCCATCACACCTCGACAATCTCAGAGTGTTGATGATCATTACTAACATCACAATGAGCTGGGCTCGTGCTGGCCTCTCTGGAGACTGATTGGTTGATAATTCATACACGCATCTAACCCTTTGGGTTATGGCAGTCTCTCTGAGACTGTCAAAAGGGTCTATACTAGGCTTACGAGAACTGGCCTGGGAAGGGTCACTAGGGACGTTGAGTTGATGGATAGGTATTTGTCGGGCGTAACTCCACGGCTCTACCCACGGAGATGCATATCATCTACAGTAGGCTCTCGATGGGTCTATCTCAGTGTTTTGCATCATAGACTCCCTGACCGTGAGTGAGCGAGTGTTTAGCAAAGGAATGCTTGTATTGTGCTTAGTAGGGGGTTGTGGGCTTGTCTATGTATGACTCTGCTTCAACTTTGTAGGGGCCTGATAATATGGAGGAATAGGGTCATATAATTGGCCTACTATTTTCTCTGCTAGGAAGCGACATAACTGAGTGGGGTTCATAGGTATCTGAATTTGGACTGGATTGATGCTGGTTATGGTCGCGCTTAGTGGATTCATTCATGGAGACTCGCTTTGCTGATGACAAATGAAGTATACGAATAGAATATTGAACCGTTAACAAAAGATGCTATAAAGATCTTCCAATGCTGCTTCCGGAAAAGAAATAGAGCTAACAACCCCATAGTCGTTCGTCTGAGCCAAGTTGAAAAAAAGTCCGTCAGGTAAAATAGTGTGATGAGATCTTAGGGTTAAGAATGAAGAAGCCTTTTGCTTTAGTAGCAACGAGTGTGAAGGGAAATTATTAGCACATAAAAGATACTAGGAGAAGGAATGAAAAAGGATCAATCGGGGGCGGTGCTTGAAACTTGGGGATAATACTTTGGATTACTGGCATAAGAGCTTTATTTTATTGAAAATATTGATAATATCTCGGTTACGGCCCATCTCTGCCGCTTCGAAGGCTGTTAGACCGAAGGAGAACGATGCTGGAGCGAAGACATTGGCCTTATTGTCTAATAAAAGCTTGACGATGCTGATATGTCCACTCTCAGCTGCTGCTTGCAAGGCTGTTCGACCCGGGTATCCTGTTGCCTCGGCATTCACGTTGGCCTTCTTATCTAACAGGAGCTTAACGATATCGATATAACCACTCCCAGCTGCCGCTTGCAAGGCTGTCCGGCTGTTGGTGTTTACTTTGGCGTTTACGCTGGCCCTCTTGGCTAATAGGAGCTTGACAATGTTGATACGCCCACCCTCAACCGCCGCTTGCAAGGCTGTTAGACCGTTGTACTCTGCTGGTTCAGTATTCACGTGGGCTCCCTTGGCTAATAGGAGCTTGGCAATGTTGATATGTCCGTTTCTACACGCCACTTGTAAGGCTGTTCGGCCGCCGTACCTTGCTGCTTTGGCGTTTACCTCAGCCTTCATGGCTAGGAGGAGATCGACAATATCAATATGCCCACTCCCGGCCGCCGCTTGCAGGGCTGTTAGGCCGCCGTAGTCTGCTGGTTTAGCATTCACATCGGCCCCCTTGGTCAATAAGAGCTTGACAATGTTGGTATGTCCGCTCCTAGCCGCCGCTTGCAAGGCTGTTACACCGTTGTGGCATGCTGCTTCATCATTCACGCTGGCTCCGTTGTCCAAACAGAGCTCGACAATGTTGATATGCCCACCCTCAGCCGCCGCCTGCAAGGCTGTTAAACCGTTGTAATTTGCTGCCCTGCCATTTATGGAGCCTAAATTTTTCAACAAGAGCTTGAAAATGTCGATGTTCCCCCCCCAAGCCGCTGCCTGCAAGGCTGTTCGACCGTCGTACTTTGCTGCGTTGAGGTTCACGAACGCCCCATTTTCCAGTAGGAGCTTGACAATCTCGAAATGTCCACCTTCAGCCGCCGCTTGCAAAGCTGTTCGACCACCGCACCCTGTTGCTCTAGCGTTTACTTCAGCCTTCACGGCTAGGAGGAGATCGACAATATCAATATGCCCACTCTCAGCCGCGGCTTGTAGGGCTGTTCGGCCGTTTGAATCTACTGCCGCTCTGGCATTCACGTTGGCCTTAAATTGTAATAGGAGTTTGACAATGTAGGTATGTCCACTCTCTGCCGCTGCCTGCAAAGCTGTTCGACCGCCACGCCATGCTGCTTCAGCATTCACATCGGCGCTTCTGGCCAATAGGAGCCTAACAATGATGACATTCCCACCCATAGCTGCCGCTTGCAAGAATGTTAAACCGCTGTTGCTAAATTTGGTGTTTGCATGTATGTTGGTATCGTTTTCTAATAGGATTTTGACAACGTTGATATTTCCACTCCTACACGCTCGCAACGCTTCCGCTTCAACATCCTCGTCATCATAGCTATCTAATAAGAGCTGAACAATGTTGATATGCCCACTCTTATATGCTGTTTGCAAGGCTTCCACTTTGGCATTCGCGTCAGTTTTATCCAATAAAATCTCGGTAATAGCGATATTCCCACTCTTGCACGCCGTTTGTAGGACCTTAGCTTTGAAGTTCGCGTCGTCATTGTTGTCCAATAAGAGTTTGACGAATTTAGTATGGCCACTCTCACACGCCGTTTGCAAGGCTTCCGCTGTGGCGTTCACGTCATTGTTGTCTAGTAAGAACTTGGTAATGCTGATATGCTCGCTCTCACACGCTATTCGTAGGGCTTCTGCTTTCGCAACCGCGTCGTCATTGTTGTCTAGTAAGAACTTAACAATTTCGATATGCCCACTCTTACATGCCGTTCGTAGCGCTTCCGTCTTAGCATTCGTGTCGTTATTGTTGTCCAATAAGAGTTTGACAATTTCGATGTGCCCACTCTTACACGCCGCTCGCAAGGCTTCCATTTTTGCATTCACGTCTGTCTCATTTTCTAATAAGAGCTTGACAATGATCATATGCCCACTTCCACACGCCGCTCGCAAGGCTCCGGCTTTGGCATTCACATCAGCCCTGTTGTCCAACAAGAGCTTGACAATATCGGTATGCCCGCCCCCTGCTGCCGCTTGCAAGGCTGTTCGACCACTATCTTCCGCTTTGGCATTTGGGTCGATCTTGCTGCCCAACAAAAATTTGACGATGTCGATATGCCCATCTTCAGCTGCCGCTTCCAGCGCTATTTGGCCGGCTCCACCGGGAGCATTGATCTCGGGCTTGTTTGTCAGGAACAACTTTATCATATCCACATTTTCTAGCCTGACAGCCGATAGAAGTGCCTCTTTATAGTCGCTATTAGTTTTAACATCGGCAATATTCTCGAGGAATAGGATAACCATGGCAACGTGCCCCGCCTTGACCGCCCACTGTAGCACTGTTTCGCCATTGATACAAGCTCCAATGTGTACCTTTTTTTGTAAGAGCAACTTTATCGTGTCAAGTTGCCTAGCTTCTGCCGCGAGCTGGAATAACTCCCCCTTGGTTGAGCTATCTGGTCGGCAATCTGGGGATTCAAGCAGCCTCGAAATAACCAAGTTATGCCCTTCGGCTGCAGCATCCAGAAGTAGAGACAAGACCTTTTCCTTCATCGAGTCTGGCAAAAATCGCATGATATTTTCTTTGCCAATTTGCCTCACCAATGTGCTATCCCCCAAATCTACTAGTAGACCTACACCAAGGGACGAAAACTCTTCTTCAAGGTTCTCAACCCAACCACTTGTGTATCCCGTCAGCCATGGGTTTTCTAGGATATGTTTTGCAGTTGGCCGCTTATTTGGATCCGCAATCAGGAGACTCTTGACAAATGATATCCCTTCTTCGCCTATTTGCGATCTTTGAAAGGCATCCATTGGAAATTCTAGGGTATCTTGGCAATATTCCTGAAGAGCGATTATATCGGTTGCGTATTCTGTCTCCGCGTCTAATTCTTCGAGGGTAGATGATGATTCCGATCCTAGAAATGGCGTCTTGGAAGTCAAAAGTTCGTGTACTAGAGAGCCCAATGACCATATGTCTAACGCATGAGGGGCGAAACGTTGCCCTTTAAACTTCCGAGGGAGTATCCCAAGCAGTTCTGGAGCAAAATAGCCTTGAGTTCCAACCCGAGTTCGTAAAGATGAGTTTTTTGCCCGTTTCGATGCCCCAAAATCAGCGATTTTGACCCAAATTGGATCTAGGGAAGCCATGAGGATATTCTGCAGTCGTCTTTTGTTAGAGGGAGTAGCAGTGGGAGCTTAAGAGTCTACTAACCTGTGGTTTTAAATCATGATGATAAATCTTTTTGTCATGAAGGACCTCCAGTCCCTCTAAAATCTGTTTGGTGATCTCTTTGGCCTCTAATGTTGTCCTTGGAGTTTTAATGTAGTCACTTAAGTCTCCATACTTGATGTACTCCATCACAAGGTATGTGTGATCTAAATCTTCGTACCAGCCAAGAAAATCTACAAAAAGATGCTCATACTGGACCCGTTAGCGTAGGTTCGTAATTATGCAAATACATAGTCTAGACTTACTCCCTTTAATTTGACTAAAGCTAGCAGCTCTTGTGATCGACCTGTATCTTCCAAGGATTCTCGAGGTAGTACTTTAACAGCCCTCAGTTCTCCCCCCTTTTCCCTCTCCTGAAGCCAAACGGCACCAACCCCTCCACAACCAATTCTTATCTTTTTTTTCCATGTCGATGTTTCCCATAGCCTATTTGAGCTCCGACGTTCCCATTCACACGTCTTTTGTACCACATAGCCATCATAGAAATTCGTTTCTATTTTATGTTCATTGAATCTCCGAGTTAGGGCCTCCGTGGTTTCCAGGGACATCAATTCAGGCGTACAACTGCGGACAGGGGGGTTTTCGAATAAGGAAGGGGTCATGCTCTGCATTAGGGACCCAATGCTGGGGTGACGCGGGTGGTCACCTGTAATGTTGAACCATGAAGAGTTTGTGGATCGGGGGGACGTAATGGTTTCCTCGCACCAGTCGCCGACGATCTCTCTCATGCTTTGTTCTGATGGGTGGGGTGGTGGTTGGGATGCAAAATCGCGAGCAATGAAGTCATCATCCATCGTGGTGGGATTTATGTCGGAATGGGGCAAACGGCCGCCTGTAAGCTCCACCGGTAGTAACGTCGTGGATTGATCCTGAGCGTGGGCTCTCGTGGGTTTCCTAGTTACTAGTGATTGTGTTGATCGTTCTTCGCTGAAGGATTAAGTGGGATTTTGCCCTTAGCTGTGATGTACAACGCACCCAGCTGTTGTAGACAAAAGGGTCAGAATGCATCTGTCCAATCGCCTCCAACTATAGGTGCTTTGGTAAGTCGTCTACCACTGGTGGGCGGTTGTGGCTGCAGCTTGGATCGCCACATGTATGTAGTCAACTACATAGAGAAGGTTTAAGGGTGTACTCTATATAATGTAGGTGTGGGAATTGTACGACTATAATTTCTTTGGACACGTTATCTGAGAAGAACTCGGGCAGTGTTCAGCGAGTGTATTCTTGAGGGATGTATAGTCCTCATGTCGCCAGATTTATAATGCCGGATGACTAAGATCTTACTATGAATATTGAATGTAAGAGTGAATATTTCTAGTTATTAACGACAGGATCGAAAAGTGGGCTCTTCAATGAACTATCCGAAATTTGGGGCGAAAATTAGAGTGGGGTGGGAAAGGAATAGGGAGTGAGTTTGGGGTGCTAGGATTATTCGTTGATATCGATTCTACAGAAGATCAAGGCTACATGATTCATGGTAAACCACGTAGCCGGTGATGGTCTCTGGTTTGCTCGAACTAGGGAGGAAGAGAGCGTATGTATCCAGTATCACGAGCGTACCCAAGAAGCTTATACATACATAGTATTAAATCATTCCCACCCATCAATAAACTCTTCGCGCAAATTTGCACTATCTGTGATCAACTTGACGGCTATCTCCCATCTCAGCGGTAAGACAATCAAGTTCTTAAGAATCCCCAGGAGTAATGCTAGTATCAACACCCCCTAACCCTAGGCGACAGGTAATCAACAAATAGGAAGTGGTGATTGATAAACTCGTGAATTTTGCTTCCTCATACACAGCAATCTAGCGGCAGCCGGAATGTCTATCTGGATAGGAAAAGCTAACATCTGAAATAGATTTGGGGAACTTAACATATGTTAACTGTCGTGAGAAATACTGGGCGCCATACCGTAGTTGTATATGCTTAACCAAGTAATATAAAGTGTTGAAAATCAGCTTCCTAATTGGGTATCGATAGGAGGTTCTGGCAGAGAGGACATTGAGTGGACTAAAGGTTGAAAGTTTTTCTTTGTAATAGTATACGCGCTGTCTATAAATTCGGGCCTGTATGGAGTGCAACTTTTGATTGATTAAGTCCTCTCTGCCTCCCGATTCCATATAGAGCAATAATATTTGTTGGAGAAGCTTCCTAATACGAGGTTGCTTAGGCGTAGCTTCGGGGATGGAGATTAGCGAAAGAGAGGCACACGAGTATATAGACTGGAGGGCGCTGCTAGCCTCCAGAGAATAAGAAATCGACACTTTCTCTCCCTACGTGCCTACTATTTCAACAATATATGTTGGATATATTTACTTCCTTTCGTGCCTTCACGCCATAACTTCGGTTGCATGCGATATTCTTGTACCTTTATAAAACAATGAAACAATGAGTTGAAGAAAAATTCCTTTCGTGCCGCTTCCAGCCTTTCTCTATTACTTGGCTCTATTCTTTACTCTACCTACGTAGGGCTTCTACAGCCTACACAGGCTTTTCTGCTATTCAGATTTCTTACTTTTCCTTGCTGATTTGGCTTTCTTTGGCTGTCGATTATTTGGTCGGCTATTCTGCTTATTCTGCTTATTCGGAGGCTGCTTTGGGTATAGAGGCGTTGGCCGGCGAAGCATATAGTGGAGGATGTCCTATTGGCTGAATATCTTTATATATACGAAGGCTTTAATTTCTGCCTCTTCTTCGTTTCTCTCTTCTGTATCAAATATATAAAGCCTTCTGTCTAAGAAGCGAATATCAACTCTTTATTCTATTGATATAGATCTGGATTATGCCGAGTGACTTAGGATGATGTGCGCCCTGCAGGGAAAGTCTCGCCATCCGATCGCCATTTTAGGTTCGCCTAGATTATCTTATTTACAGGGCCTTCCGACTTTTCTTCGTTTGTTGGACTCAGAAGTGGGGTGTTTCAGTCAGCTTCCAGGAAGCAAGCCGTGGTGCTTTCTCGCCAGCAGTTGATGTGTTCGGTCATAGAATGATGAAAATGAGCCATCCCGTTCGCTCTGGCATATCCAAGCATCTTATCGCCTAGTTAGTACTGCAGTGGGTGACCATGTGGGAATCCTAGGTACTGAACGCTTTTTTTTTTTGCTGAGTAGTAAGACGGAATTTTAAGGTACTTGCCAGAGGCTTCCCATGTGTTACCACCTGAGTGTTAGTACAGGGGAGTAAAAGGGTAGATTTGACAGCAAAGGTATATTACATGTAGTTCATGATGACTCTCTCTCTCATCTATTCAATACACCAAGCCAGTTAAGAGTCAACTCGGTTGAGAAGCAAAATATTTCTCACTTCTCACTTCACTCGCTTCGCTCGTTACATTCATGCGAAGCTCGCCATGTTTTGCTTCTCAACCGAGTGGACTCTTAACTGGTTTGGTGTGTTGAATAGATGAGAGAGTCATCATGAATCAATATACCTTTGCTATCGAATCCACCCCCTACCATTTCCCCCTACCAATGCTCATGTGGTAACACATGGGCAGCACATGGGCAGCCTCTAGTAAGGAAAAGAGCAGAAACTTGGGGTTACCCTGCTGGACTACACTCATAATTAAGAAAATTACATGTATGCAATGTAATTGATTTTAAGTAATACATGTATATCACGGGACAAGGTTGAGTGGGCTCTTAACTGGCTTAGTGTGCCGAATAGATGAGAGAGAGTCACCATGAACCAATATATTTTTGCTGTCAAATCCACCCTCCTACTACATGTACTTCCCTTCCCAACGTCCATGTGGTAACATATGGATAGCCCCTAGTATATAGATAGAATCGTGCGGTTGATTCATGTATGCAAGACCTAGTCATGTGTCAGGTGAGTCGTGATGAATTGCACATTAAGGAAAGAGTGTCGCTATATATATCATCTTGGGTTTTTTCCTCACCTCCCCTCTCCACCACTTCTGTTGGCAGGCTTTGCTAACCTCTCTAATCCTTTAATCGCAGCAGTGTGCGGATTGCTTTGAATCATTTATTTATAACCCATCCCTTGGTCCTACCTTCGTGTCACTATCATCACGTTTCGTCGATTGCTGCAGTCGGTCGTCTTCTCCTACTTCTTCTATATCACACATTTCCATCTCTTCCATTATTACAGAACCAATATTCATTCGCCGGAGCCTTTTTATCGGCTGAGGCCTGCCAGATCATTCCAGATCCCTTCCTCAGCCGTGATACCTGCATCTACCCAAATCCACTTACAACCCTACAGGTATGCCATCTCACAGTGGTAAACCTATTGACACAGCTTTCCTTGCTCCAGTCACTGCTCCCGAATTCCCACCCCCACTTTTCCGTCAACCGCCATCTCCCGGCACAATCCGGAATGCACTCTCAAGCCCTCCCTTCATCTGGAATGGCGTTTCTCTACGAAGCTTCCGTGAACCAATCAGTCTCTCTGATTTCGCCAGACTTGAGGAACGGGGTGGATTTCTCAGCCCAGAACATAAACACTGGTATAGAAAACTCAAATTTGCTCTTGAGATGGATCTGGAGGACCTCAGAAGGCGCCATGAGATCGAGACTGAGATGGAACCTTCACTAAGAGCAGCAATTGAAATGCAAGAAACAAGAGAGTTTCATGAAGAATTTATGGAAAAGCTAAAATGGGGTGAAGACTCAAGTCCTCTTCTGCTTAGACCTGCCAATTTCTTGGATAGTGAACCTGGTCAATCAGGGGACGAACATGTTCTCCCCCATGAAGAATTTCATGAGATAATGGTGGAATTCATCAATCAAGGCCTCAAGACCCAGATTCCGAGCATCAGGATGTATTTCGAGAACTATCCAGGCCCAAATGTAGCATGGACAGTCCAGGATTTCTACAAGAGACAGTTATTAGCCCGTGAAGCAGCCAATCTCGGCCTAGAATTTCAGCAAATGTGGGAATGGAGCGAGAGGTATTGGAACTTCTTCGAAGCCGCGACTAAGTTGCGAGGATGGGTTAGAAAGGGGAAATCCAAAGCACAATGCTGTTCTGCCGCCCTTTTGAAAGAGTATGATACTAAAGTCCTGAATTGGAACCCAGTTATTGAATCTAGGAAACGGAGACATCAATGGGCGGTACTAAAGCGAATAATCAAATCCTATGAGTTGAGGGATGAGAACTTTCCCGAGATCCAGGCACCTGCTGGTAGGAGCCTCGAGCGGTATTTTGGCAAATATGGTAAAAAAGGAGGCTGGTATCCTGTGGACAGAGAGCTTGAGGGCAGTGATGGTATTGAGAACATAATAATGCAACATATAGACGAGGCAGAAAAGGCGTTAGAAGCCGGAGAATCTTTGGTACAGGCCTGTGCATGGGTCGTCGACGGGTGTTCGGAAGGCGTTCTGCGTCACTCACCTCCCACTCCACCACCCCGAACAGTTGAAGAAGCAGTTGCTCTACTAACCCAGATGAGGTCTGATGCGGACACGTCGCTGAGTAGATTGAGATCGGAAGTGAGAGTTGCTGGAGCGGCTGAGGAACTAATTCCCGTGGCGGTGGAAGAACTCCCGGATCCTACAGATGATTCAAACGGGGATGCAAAGGTGGATACCCAAAAGTTTCTGTCGTCTTTGGTAAAAACACTCACCAAAGGTGTATGTGGTCTTCCTTAATTTTAGATAAAGCATACCTATGAAATGGAACTGATATATACGATTGACAGACCTTCACAAACTCAGAACCTAATGAACCAGTAACGGATTGGCTTACAAGCTGGAGAAACCCTAGGGCAAGTTTTGATTTCTTTTTTGCCTTTGTATTGCTATTTACGATATTAACTAGAGTTTGCGAACTCTGTAGGCTCAATGGCCTGGAGGCTTGCGAGCTTAGTTTTCACTGCATAGCTACCTATGTTTCTGGTTTGGTATACCCAGGAACGAGCGAGTATGGGATCAGGTGTTATGGTGTGTTAAAGGCGTCTAGTCTCATTTGGCACTGCTGTGTTAGAGGAAAGGGTTAAGGATACACGATGCACTGTGATCCGGTTTTTGAGATGATGTCCCCTTCTTTCCGAAGTAGTAATACAAGACCAACCCCAAGGCCCTGGGGCTCCCTCTCTCTCAAAAAAAACTCGGTTCTCTAACTCTTGAGAACCAAACCATACTCTTGCCCAATACGTCTTCACCTTTAACGCGTGATAACAGAATAAAAATACAACCTCCCGAAGGCATAAAAGTCTCAAACGGAAACAAAACAAAACTCAAACCAATGTCCAAATAACCGACTCGTGATGTCCACAATACCCTGATACTTCCCGTCTTTTTCAAGCAACTTCAAAATACGCTTGCAGCCTCTACAGTCGCTACAATCCCCCAAGCACAGTATTAAATTACCCTCGAGCACCTTTTCACTTGTCTCTTCCACCTCAGCATCTGTGTCTGCATCCCCGGCATTCATTAAAACCCTCCACCAGCCAAAAGTTGATGTTTCAACATCAGAATCTGAGTCTGCTGATCCGCCGGCAGCGCCCCAATCTGCTCCGGTGTCAAACTTAGTACCTGCTGTATCAATGCCGCCCTCTGCGGATCATTTTGCACCTGTGGCGGCTGTTGTGGCTGTTGTGGTGGTGGCGGAACATACTGAGTCTGTGGCGGAGTCGGGACAGGATGATAAGCAGCGTACTGTTGCGGCGGTGGCTGCTGCTGCGGAACGGGAACAACTGGTGGCGGAGGCGGAGGCGGGGGTGCAGCAACCGGAACAGGAGCGGCTGCAGGAGCAGCCGCATTCTCAATAACTTGCGTAAGAACCGATGTATCAACCAAATTCATCAAAAGGAGCGCTTGAAAAATCGCATAACTCAGCTGCGGAGCCTGTCTCAGCAGCTCCGTCGCCTTTAATGGATCCGTCGTCACAAGCCCCTTCATCTGCCCCATAATCTCCAACAACTGCGGCGGCGGCAACGCCGACAACGTCCGCGATATAGCGTCTGGCGCGTTTAGCCCAGCTGGAATATCGACCCCCGGCGGGAGCGTAGGTAGTGTTGAACCTCCTTGCGACTGGGATACTTGTGCTCCTGGAGCCGTAGACTGTGGTGGCATCAGTCCGTCGTCCATTCCATCTGGTGCGTTGCCTTCGTGTGAGAAATCAACGCGCAGCTTCCGTCCCATGATCTCGTGGTTGTCGAGGTTGCGAACTGCAGACGCGGCAGTCTCCTGGTCGGCGTATTCGGCGAAACCGAAGCCTTTGGGACGTCCGGTTTCGCGGTCGTATACGAGGCGGAAGGAGAGGACGCGGCCGGCGGAGGAGAATATCTCGGTTATTTGTTCTTCGGTTAGACCTGGGGAGTGTCAGTTTTGGAAATATGTTCGGTTTTGGAGGAGAGGTGGTGTACCGTAGGGGATGTTGCCGACGAAGACGATCTTGCCGGTTGGTGCGCGGTCGGCGGGAGGCATTTTAGGTACGGGGATAGAAAGGTGGTTGGCGGAGTCGGCGGAGCACTTTGGACTGGTGCGGGAATAGTATTTGATGGGTTGGACTCGGAGTTGATGTAAATGCGTCTTGAACGTTAAAGTTGTGGTTTGCTAAAGACGTGTTACTAAGCTTCCCGTCTTGGTGCAGAGCCGCAACGTCTTTGTTCCCTGGTTGAGATGGATGGGTTAGGGTTGTGGTGGTTGATAGAGGTCAATGATTTTCTGACAGGGTAGCTGCTTGCCAGCTACGTCGTGGTGGATTCGCTTCACTTTAGCTCTAGAGAGAGGTAACAAGTTGATACTGGTGAAATGCCCAGGATAGGGTGTTAAATCGCGAGATAATCCATGGCTGTGTGCTGGTTAGACACTACCGAGACCCTCACGTGTGGTCTTTCTAAGTTTGGAACCAAATGTTAATAGAAAGTTTTATAGCCCAGCTTCCTCTGAAACTACATGTATTATAGAATTGGGATCAATGCAAAGACTAAAACGCTTCTATGGCTAGGAGAAAGATTGACACTCAGTTGCATCACTTGACTGCCACATATTTTAACTCCACAAGCCACCAACGAGTTTATTTGAGGTACCGGAATTGTGTATGAATGTTCGTTTGAAGTTGTGGATTTGTTTTTTATTTTTTTTAGTTAAGATTTGTTTGTTTGTTTATTGTTTAGGTTTTGGCTTTATTTTGTGTTCCGCCATAGCCTAAGGGCTGGATGCGTGTATGATTTATCTACATGTACATGTATTTATCATCTATGGCTATGCTTATCGTTCGAGCATTCCCCAAAATACACCGTCACCGCAGTATTGAGAACTGCGTATTGTAGGTCATGGGCATATCACTTACTAAGAAATGCAGAAAGTACCGTTTACAATGAAGCCCAGTACCTAAGAAGTTTGAACTCAAATCTAGTGGGTCCTATCAGGCAAACGTCTATCGCAATAAACAAAGGAGCAAAGACCAAACAGAAGAAACAATACACCTGACGAAACCGCATTACTCCCTCCCCCTCGTAACGACCAGTTGCGTCCTTCAATCAAATAGCGATACAAATGGCCACCCCGTTTCAGATGAAACATCAAGACTCCAAACTAAGAAGGCAAGCAAAGTTGTTTAGAATCAAATCTGTGGACCTATCTCAAGGTACGAAGGGACATAACGTCTCACTCTCTGATCTTAGCTTATTCGTAGCCTGCTTCGAACATCGGGCTCAGCGATTTCCTTTGTTCAAGATAAACAGGTTCCCAAACTCTCTGGAACTAGGCTCGCCGAATCTTCGCTAAAATTACGATGTAGGTGTCTAATCGCTGTGCTTCTCGTCATAGCATATTTAGTACCAGATACCACAGCTTCTCCATATCTTCGTACTTTCTATATTAACCGCATGCTCACTTTCAAAGTATTGATGGGAAGCAATGTTAGTATTTGGTGTATTTGGCCATAGAATAGTGGAGATGCGTTATCTTATCCGCTCCGGAATCTCCAAGTAATATATCGGCGGTACAGCCCCCGTTTGCTATAACTGAGAAAAACCGCACGGCTGCTGCAAACATACGCGTTACCCGGCTTTCTACTTTTTACCTATAACTTCGCTCTAGTTCTCCATCCACAAACCAACACTCTACCTACTAATCAGGACAACTCAAAGATCACCCTCTTCCATCGAACAAGAAGCGAATCATTCAACAACGACTTGCAAAACCTATCGGAGTCAATGTATAGCCTACCTCTAGAAGCCATTAGGGATCTACTCAGATTTTTCATCGAATCCTAATTCATTTACACCTTGACAGACTTCGTGAGATTCTTGATACGCAATTTCCAAGCAAACAGCCATTTCTAGTATGTATCATGCATTATTTTAAATGCTTTGAAGTTTCATTTATGTCAGGCTACGGTGCTTGACCGACAAAAGTTCCCTTCCTTCTGGAGCTCGCTCATGAGTTTCCTGCTTTAGTCAAACTTCTGGCTATCGGGGACACTACCAGATTTGGGAGGCTAAAACCACTGGGGGCCCTCACCGGTGTCAGAAAGCTTCCTCCGATTAAGGTTGTCACGAATACCGATACGCTACAGCCCACTAAGATTGAAACAAAATTTTCTCCTACACCTATTACCTTGCCGAAATTCATACTTGTCTAGCAGGTAGTAGTTTAAAAGAAAGGTCGATGAAGGGTTCTACAATCAACCAGATAGAAAGGTTGGCAGGATCCTGAAGATTAAAAGTGAGAAACTTTACTCTTTAGATAATGCTTCGATTATTCAGTCTCATTCTCAAATCTTCAGCGCTTAGAGAGGATGAGAGGATGGACACCCTTCATTCAAATCCTTAGGATGGGCTTTAGCCGGTTCCAGGAAATCTTATCTGAAAATTGCTCACGAGAAAGTCATTGAACTTGAATTTCAACATTGGAAATGGATATTTGCACCATGAAACCGTGTCGGCTGCATAAGGAATATTCACAGCAAAACTAGCTATTTTATCGGCGATAGCTAACACGACACGCGGGTGCAATGGTACGGGATAATGTATTACCTACCAGCAAAAGATACTATCACGATTCAAGTGAGTATTCGATCACGATCTCCCCTCCATCTCCCCACTCATCTGGAAGTCTCTGACTTGTCTAAAGCTATGACTCTAAGTGCTTTAAATAAGCTTTCATAGTTCTCAATATGTACCTCTTTCTGCGAGTAGGTTTTGGCCTTCAAATCATCCTTCAAAGTGGTCGGCTGCTTTCAACGTCCATGCCATCGAAAATTCCATAATCACACCACCGAACATTTTAACCGGAACAAACATGCGACGTCTCCTGTCGTGTTGCCGACTCTTGCGAAGAGGCTTCAGCTATCTTAGTCAGGATATGGTGGCCCCTATGCCATTTGGTTCAGGCTACAGCCTTTAATACATAAGTCGATCATTTTTGACCCGCAAGATTGACCAAACATATACCTTATGGTTTACAGTATTAATATTGGTTTTCTTCATAAATTTTGTCAACTAGAAATTACCACGCCTACTGCGAGCTCGGATTGCTGCTCAATGGGTCAGGCTGGACCAGGCTCGAAGTTCGGTGGGCTAGGTTAGGCCTGAAGGTGGTCGTTGTCTTAGGTTGGACATTGGATGACTAGTCTTGTGCGCAGCCCCACTGCGCAGCTTGCTGCGTACCGTAGGAGCAGCCATAGGCATTAGGGGATGGGAACAAGCCTATTGGATGACCTGCTCGCGACGAAGCCGAAACGCTCATATAGTGCTATGGGTTGATTCCTGGTTTATGTGGCATACGATGTGCAACAAGAATACATTGAGCCCTAGAACTGGCAACTTGATTAATGACGGTTTTATTTACCGGTCCAGCCTCTACCACGTACTTGGTAACAAATTACTTTTTTGGCCGCCGAAGAGAGAAATCGATATAAATTTCACTAACCAGGACTCATGAGATGAGCACGTATTATATTTCGTTGTTCGGGTGCAGGCCAGTGTGGAACTTGTGTGGTGGGCTTTAAATGGACTATTATTCAATTTGCGCAGCTGTCAATTGGAGGAGACATGTACGCTGGAAGGTGGCAGTAGTAGCAACATCAAAAATACGCGAGAAACAAATTAGGAACAGAAAAAAAACACCCACAGACCACTCTACAAGGTGTGGGAATGCATCATGATATACATTTGTTGATCCATTTACTGCACCGGGAAAACACATAAACGCCTGTAAAAATGACTTTCCCGCTAGCTTTAGACTAAGATACGTACGTATTGATAGAGTAGTAAATGTAATTCATCGCTTGTATGGTGGGTGCAAGCTTCAACCTAGACCGATCAAAATCGAGTATAGAACGTCATGTCTCACCAAACGCCTCCGCAGATAACTCTTCGATTTGAGAATTTTTATCAGGAATCTCCCTAGATCAAACCCCTCCTAGCAATACACCATAGCCCTATAGATCGTGTCCCTGAGTATATTTAGTCATACCCTTGGTATTCCTTGGAACGTTTCGTTTTACCACCAAAAATGAGTTTTTATTCCGTCACGACCACCCACTGCCATGCCTTGCAAGAAAATACGGAGCTTCAATGGTATCATATGAATGAAGTCGTGTTCTTTTTGCTAAAATCCTATTGGCTATGAGTGGTGAAATAACGGCTCAACAAGTTTGCCCAGGTTTAGGTCGACACCCACCATACTTGGTTCAGGCCTTCCAATAGGTCTAGCTTTATACGAGGTTGCTCGGGCTGATCCAACCACCTTATTACCTAGGCTACGGTTCCTACATGTGCCTATCAATTCGAGCCCGTAGGTTACCCAAATTTTAACATCATGGGCTACCCTATATCAAGTGGCTAGACCAAGTTAACATCCATAAGAGTTCTACTAATTACCCTAATAATATCGCCCTATTGCTCGTTCAAGCGCCTATATGATTTCTCTATCACTCACTTTAGCACATGATACGCCCATAAAGAGGGTTGCTGAAACTATACATGGAGAATCCTACTAGAAGCCAGCCAAACGGTACTTAAAGGTTACAGCCAAAAGCCAAAAAAGCATAGAACTGGTGAGATACATATGCTAAGTATGTAGAAAATCCATTAGTCTCGCGCCCAGCCCACTGCGCAGCCTGCTGTGTACGGTAATCTATTAGTTCAGGGAGAAGGACAAGCCAGCGTACTAATAAGGAGTCGCGTACTAATGCTTGGCAATGGCCTTAGTCCAAATTGAAACTATCCCAAATAAGCATAGCGGGATCGTTCTCAACACACCATTCCTAATAACCCCTATTGCTCGAGTATAAGTACCCCCCGTAAGCTTCACGATTAGTATCAATGATAGGCCTTTTTCTTACTCTAGAAATATAGTAACCACTGGTACAATTAATCTACACAAGTGTATCATCCAAAGCTCTAACCCTAGTAAGCTATTATGACTGAGGCTAGAATGTATGACCAAACCCTAATATAGATTTCTTTCTAACACCCAAAAACGATAAAAGAACCACAATGTAAATAAAAAACATCGTCCAATAAAAAAATCCAAAAGCGATCTGAGGGAAACTCTAAAGATATTAGCGAACTAGTCCAGAAAACTCACAAAGATCTATCAATCTGTTCCACCGCCCGTTGTCTCAACATCACCCTTCGCTACACTTTCACTCCCCGCTGCAATTTCACCCTCCGATTGACCTTCACCCTCGCTACCACTCTCCGACTCACTCCCATCCTCGAGGGCTCTATCCTCACTCTCTACCCTATCAATAACATCCCCAATCAACACTTTCGTCCTCTCAGCCAACTGCAAAACATTCCAAAACTCCTTCGCGATATCCAAACGGTCTTCTCTAGTACGCCCCAAACTCCCATTAATAACAAAGATCTCAAAATCACCACGCAACTTCACGAGCGAATCCGTAATAGCAGCCTCTCTGATAACTAAAGACCTGACCTCAGCATCACTGGCGATAGACTTCGATCTAGCAGCTCTATTAAGAGCTTTAAGTTGGTCGTGGACGGCTTGGATGCAGGTTAGGAGGTAGGACATTGTAGTGGTGACAGTTGGTTTAGTACGATATGAGTTGGAGTGGAGGCGCGGGTGGTTTGTATTTATGTGAAGATGCGGAATTCAAGGTGCTCGGCAGGCCTGGATATTATATTGTTAAGGTTTCAAGTGTGGAGATTGAAGTAGGTTTGGAAGTGACGAGTCACCTGTCATCTTGAATCATTGTATTCAAGTTTCAAATATTCAATGATCGTTTTGGTAAGTAGTGTGAATTTGATGAAAGCCATCACCGAAGATCACTCGATATAGTCCGAAACTGTTGAATCAAGAGGTAGGTTAGCATCTTATTACGATAGAGACCCGACCGCAGGCGAGAGGCTTCCCTATATATCGCCTTACGTAGCCAGTCACATGTGGCTCACTACTTTCTCAGCAAGGATGGCATCGGAATGACCTACAAAACGCACTCTACTACCCTCAGACCCTAGTTCCCCTCTATAAGTTAGTTGGACGTCATTATTATACAAACAGGGCAGAGACCTGAGACAGCACCCTCCTTAACCAATAACAAAGTTGGAAATTTCCTTATGCATAAAAACGACTGGTCGATTCAGATGTGTGATTGTCTAGACTTGCGCAATATATAGGTTTGTGACGAATAGGAATACTCGTGACACGAACCTCCTAACACTATAATACCCTTCGCTAGCCTTACTTTCATCTGAACTGCGCACTGGATAGCTGCTAAATATTAGGGAATTCCTAAAGAAGTTAAGATAGAGAAAGCACTAAATAACACCTCAAAAGGGTGTAGGGGTGATTGAAAAGAGAATCTATAAGAAGCTATACTTCCAACACTAGAATTTTAAGGGGGGCTAGAATAATCGCCTTTTACAGCAGTTGTAATAGTGCAGTGATTTCTATAACGTAGTATTACGGTTTAATGCTATATTCAGCGTTTTTCGAGGTTAGTACCCGTAGATTTTAATGCTACTGGAGGCCATTGACTGTTATAGGTGGCTCAAAGCTCGGGCAACGGCAACGCACACAGTGCACCAACGTTAGAGTACCCATCAAGCAGTTATTCAAATCAGCTCTATTCGAAGAGAAAACTTTTCTCTAGTTTCTGATTTCCGCCATACGCTCGTCTCACCTTTAGTAGCTAGATGAGGTGAGTAATCGACTGCTCTAGTTGTTATGGTATACATCAGGCATAAAAGTTGGTTTATGCAACGTGGGACAAAGATAACTCTTCCAGATGCGGGCGAAGAAGGGAAGCTACATATCGGGTTACGCATTGTGCCTTCTAGGCTGCTAGTGAAATAGCAGGGAATAATAGACCTAACATGAGCCCTCTGTGGTGTAGTTGGTATCACACCCGGCTGTAATTGCTTGCTTACCGGTTGGTCACCAGTTCGACTCTGGTCGGAGGGACTCTTTATTTTTGTAATTTTATCTAGCGCGATGATGTAGGCCATATTATTGATTTTCCATATTATTCGATTTTTTGGATTTTGCTGTGGCCAAACTTATGCGAGTGAGTAGCTGTGCATCAGTTCCTGAGACGCGGTTCCAGCCAGGTCGCACGTGAGCGAATGCTCTTCCATGACCTACGGCACCCGGTAGATCTGATCTGATCTGTTTGATCTGTCACGTTGCAAACAACCGATCTGACATCAGTAATCTCCCTCGTTTTTGAGATGCTGTCCGTTTTGCTTTTTGCAGAATGTCAGGATGTTAAGGTGGAACAGAACAAATGGGATTAACGCGTGTGGCAACATTCTCTGGCTTTTGTTTCAAGGTGCAGGGGTTATTCTCCAGCAGCAAACCGTCAAACAATCGGAATACTCCGGTAGGGGAGAAGAAGATTCCCTTTACCTGAGCTACACTTTGGCGACAAGGGGGTGGGTGCCACGTGCAGTGGCATCTTGCATGCAGGGGAAACTGTCACAGCGAGGATCCGAGATGGCCTCTATCCATCACGCTGGAATTCGTTTGCGGAAGGTTTCTTATTTGCCTGGCTATTATGAGATCTAATTCTCCGAGATGCCATATCCACGGCAATGTATCCCTTCTCCAGACGGACATCGACCCGAGCATCAGGGACGCTATTGCGGTGAGGCTTGACACTTTCCCCTGTCCAGCGTCCGGTGTAATGCTCGCTTCCGCTATTTTGGGGTGACTCAGAAGCTTGGCGTGACATCGTTAAACCATACGCGGAAAAATACACACACAAACGGCAAGGCAGCAACCTTAAGGTGGGCAGAAGGTTAGCTGCGTTGCTAAAGAGAAAACACTCGACGCGCTCCTATCTTCTTCTCCCCCCATCACGTCTCTTTGTGCCCCTCCGTTACATATACTCATTCCCCACTCCTCTCATCATACAAGTAATCTCTTTTCATCTCCGTTAATCTCTTCGTAGCATCACATCCATCTCAACCTCATCTCCCCTAGCAGCTATCGCTTACACTCGACATCTAACTACCTACCTCCCCCTCCAGCCTGATCATGGCACGCACCAACAATGTCCCCATACAAGAAGACTCAACAGACGACGACGACCTTTACGCCGCCCCCTCACGTACGTCACGCGCCTCTCGCAATCCACACACTTCCTCATCGGATAAGGAGAATGCATCCGCTAAGACAACCAAAGGGAAAGGTGGTGGCAGCAGCAGTAACGGCGGCGGCCTAGCAGAGATAGATCCAACGCAAGCACTACACAACAAGGTCCTAGAGGAGGAAGGAGACCGTGATGCATACGATCCTGATCAAGATCCGGAGGAGCGACGGAAGGTGAAGAAGCAGTATCGTGAATTGTATAGGAATTTCCAAGGTACTTTCTCCTTTTCCCTTTTGCTTGCTTGCTTGCTGTTCCTTATCGTCTCCCCCCCCTGCGCATGGAGCTCTATGGTTGGCTGTGTTTCACCCCCACCCCAGTAGCTCAACCCCAGAAGCTAACAAACTCTCAACACAGACAACAAGAACGAATACCTCCAACCCGCCTCCACCGGCCTCTATGATACCTTCGCTGCGGCCGAAAGCCTCTTCCCAAAAGTCAAACAAACCTCTGATGCGACCCTCGACTCAAAGCTTCTCGTCGCCGCCTCGGATCTCGTCCTCAAAAAGGCCTCAAACCTCAGCTACGGCACCTCCGGCATCGGCATCGACGTTGATGAATTCGTCGGCAAATGTATCATCTTCATGCGCCACAACTCTCGGGGAAACCGGCATGTCGAGCAAGAGGAAGAAGAAGACGGTCCAACAGACGATGCAATGGACTGGGCGTACCTAGGTCGTGAAGCTGCGTTCAAGGGGAATAAGCGCCCTGCGACAACAGACTTTCTTCTTGGCCCATTGAGTGTCACTAAGAAAGTGCGCGTGTTTAAAACTCGACGAGCGGGGCTCAAGCGTGATAACGCGAATCTCGTGCGACCGGTGGAGGTTACGCAGGATGAAAATACAGAGGCGGGGAATGGAAGTGGGACGATGGCGGCGCTGGTGAAGGGGATTTATGAACTACTAAAAGACGTGTTTATAAAGTTTCCAGAGTATCAGGATGGGGGGTTGAATTTGTTCAAGTTTGTGGTTAATCCTGAGAGCTTTGGACAGACGGTGGAGAATATCTTCTATTTGAGCTTTTTGGTGAAGGATGGGTTTGTGGCGCTTACTGAGGATGATAATGGGTTACCGGTGCTATGTAGGTTTCCCTTTCCTAAAGTAATAGGTGATATCACTACATCGAACCTGTGACTAACCTTTCCCCGTCCTACAGTCTGTGCAGACCCTCCTTCACAAGAAGACCATAAGAAGATGCACCTCACACGCAACCAGGTCATTTTCCCAATGACAATGTGGGAATGGCAAGAGATGAAACGGATCTTCAATATCACAAAACCGATGATACCAACACGAGAGCAACATCAAGAACTTACGAGTGCTACTGGGTGGTATTCGTAGTGCAGAGATAGTAAAACGGTGTAAAGGACTAGATGTCTCGGAAGGTGGGACATATTCCTAATCTTGGGTCGGCTATTTGCTTGTGTTTTTGGCTTTTACTTTCGTTTTCTTTTTTTTGTTGCGGCGTTTGGTTTCTGTAGCCAAACAGATGGGGGGATTAAAAGGATCGGGTTCTTTCTTTGTAGAGTAGTTTTAGTTCACTTTCTTTAGATGTGCTTTTTTTATGTCTTGTTGGTGTGATGCTTTCGTGCAGTAGGATTGTGGTTGTAGATATATTCTCTTCTGATTTTTTTAATTTGGTTCGTAGTGGGTGGCGGGTTTGGTTCTTTTTAGGTTGTTTACGAGCGAGTGAGGGGTTGTGATGATAGTAATGCATTTGAGTGAATTTATGGTAGACCTAGTGATTGAAGACCGTACATGGCTTGAAGCTTTAAAGTTAATCAGGGCTTTGGTACGCTTGCAGACAAATTGTAGGATTTAGGCGTTTTATCCACTAGACGAGTAGGTTTGGAGAGCAACGTTAACTGGAAACATACCGACCAGGCCTAGAAACAACCCTTATTAAGGCCTGAATTACAGCTTCAAGTTTATCAAAACATGAAAGGGAACCCCCATTGGAGCTCGGACAACAACTACATCCTCGCTATCCTGAATCCCTATTCATGATTTAGATTTGGGCTTCGCTTAGTTAAAAATGTGGGGGATCCTAGAAAATGGGTTGCCTTAAAATCCCAAAACGGGTTAGCCTAGTAACATGGCTTTCTTTAGTTAGACCCCTAGCTAGAAGCACATACAACCAAGGTACCGAATCATAATCCCCTAAGGTCATGGTGCCAATCTAAAGCTCACAACTTTAAACCATTATATTTTGTAAATAGTTTAAAGAAGTACAAGAGGGCGATAGTTGGGTTATTATAGCTCATTATCAATATAAGTGAGGGCTCGGTTCGGTTTTGATCCTAATCCTTTACCAGGTATCAGCTTTGGACTAGATTGGATACGGTCTTGTGATCAATTAGGTATATGCCTGTCGACTATCTACAGGCCAGAGATCTTCAGATCGAAAGTTTCTCAGAAATTACAATTGGATTTCCAACCACCCAGACAGGCAGGCTATTGGTTAATATTTGATGCATAAAAGCTGTCTGAACATGCAACGAGGAAGACCGCCGCCGCCTATGCACATGTCTTTCATCTAGTGCGGGGTTTTTAGCCACTCGAATCTCAAATTGATATCAGCCCAAAAGTCACATTTCAATTTTTAATTTTCGCCTCTCACCAGAGCTGTCTCTCGGTGTTAAGGATGCAGTCACGCGGCTAATCTCTTCTCCTATATAAAGCTACAAGATAAGCGCTCTGCCACCTAATTTACTTCGAAGATTACATGCTGCAAGTATCTGGGAGAGATAGAACTCACCCTTACTCTTGTTAAACGCAGAAGAAACACGACCTTATCGACATTCATCATGTCTGCCGGCAGTGGCGCGTCAGCTTCGGGAAACGCAGGAGGCGTAGCGTTGAAGCGTGTACGTTTGCAAGTCAACATTACAGCTAGTTCCGTCTATACTGACAAATCTGCAGACGCAAATTATAGGCAAAATAGGGTTGCTGATTTCCTGGCGCGATATAGGTCGTTTGGTCGGGAGGGGCGGCCTCTAAGCCCCGTCGCATGAGAACTACTGAGATCCGAGGTGGTCCAAAGGACCCCCCAGCAGCCCCAGCAGTCCCAGTAGATCCAGCAGATCCAGCAGCCCCAGCAACCCCACCAGACCATCAATTTAACGATATGTCTATCCTCAGAAACACAAAAACTGAAGCTATCAGCCGGATCGTTATCAGGGCCGCGTGGCTCATTGATTCTATACAGGTAATTCCTCCCTATTTTATACTTTTACTATGGAACTATAATCACGGTCAGGTCTATTACACATCAGATGTAGAAAGCTCTCATCACGGCGGGCATGGTGGTACCAGATATGAGTTCACTTTGGAACCTGGTGAATTCATTAGGATGATCGCAGGGCGCTCAAATATATGGATTCAACAGCTAACCTTTTTCACAAACAAACGTATATTGAACCATCGCCTAATTTCTTGAAACACAAAAACCTAGGGTTTTACTGACACTAAGTTGATAGGCATCTTGGGCCCTTACGGAGCCGCGGCTGGCGACCCTTTCATATGGGACGGTGGTGAGGGGATTCCTGCTAATATAGCACCCTATATGGGTTTGCTTTATTTCAGTGGCCGTCAGTGAGTACAATATTCAAACTTTAGGTGTTGCGGTAAACTGATACGCGGAAACTTCGCTTCAGTGATACACTTCTTGGCCAACTACAAGCTACCTTTGCTGAGTACACACCAGCCCGAAATAACGTGAAATACGAAGGTTTTAGTGAGGCTGCAGTTCCTCCCTCCAAATTCACTCGGTAAACCTATTACTTCTACATCCGTACAACAAAGTCATAGCTAACGAATGGATTCCCTCCCTAGCCATCTCATGGCTCCCATCGTAACCCTCTATGTCGGCCCAGAGCACACTAAACTTCACGCCTATGAAGACACACTCTGCCAAATTCCGTTTTTCCAAGCCGCTCTTCGAGGGCAGTTCAAGGAAGCGGTAGAGAAGACTATCAGTATGCCAGAAGACGATCTAAGCCAAGTATCTGCCTTGATCGAATTTTTGTATACCGGAAGCTACACGCACGTGTGCAAAATTAAGGGAGCAGAACCTCAAGATATATCAGATGCTCCAGCCGCGGATCTTACCGAAGGGCTATCCCACCTTGATGTTTACGCAATAGCTTTCAAATACGGTTGCCAAGGACTTGCCGATATAGCGTTAAAGAATTTCGAGGTAGTGCTAAACGCACTAGATGAGATCGATGCACTTCGGCTTTTGAAGGCTGCATACGCCAACGAAATACGGCTCCCAGATCAGAAATCATATACTGACCAAAATGACTATGACGAAATGTTGAAAGCGTGGGTCGGTGTGTTATTCAAGAACCATCGTGAGGAAATGGAAAAGACGATGTCTGAAAATCCAGAGCTATCATGTGACCTCTTACGTTTGGCTGCTGGGTATTGAGGATAGGAAATTTTACTAGAGCTTTACTGGCCCCTATACATAGCAACTACAGATTCCTGCGGAGATGTAATCTCTTTAGTTTGTAAGGATTTATTTGCAGCAATTTCCAATTTGATTAAGTGCAGATTTAGTGAAATATGTTTCATGTTTTCAGCGATCATCGGTATCTTCCTATAAGACTACCAAAAAGCACCCACCCAAAAAATCAAGGAGAACCATTAAGTACGTTTATGAGCTGCAAGCTCAAACTATGCGACGTCATAGCTAATTGTTACTGCCCGGGAAGACTAACGTAGAATACAGCGATTAGGACACTAGCACTGAGATCATTTTTTTCCTCGGACGAGATCTAGAAGTAGGCAGATATATAGTAGACTCATTCCTATCCCCTACCGCCTATGACTACCCTACAGTACGCAGCAAGCAATAGCAATCCGGCGACATGAGTATTGTATGGGAATCTTAAGAGCGATTGGCCTTGGGATATATTTTAATAAAACAAAACCTCAAATCCACAACAAAGGTTACGTGCAACCCCTGAACTTTTCTTTCTTCCCTCTTCTTTTAACAGAAACAATAAGCAACATGGCAAGCGAGTGACTTTTCATGATCAATAATAAAAACCCCAGAAATTCATAAAACATTCGTTCAAGCACCATTTATGTGCAGAGTTGGTTAAGTATATAATCTAAGTATTGCTTATACTCACCTGGTATCGTTTTTTTTATTCCACTCCCAACCCAGCAAGCTAGGATTGAGAGAAAAAGTCAACAAAAAGCCAAACACCCCAATCCGTCTAATCCCAAATCCCAGTACCCGCAAAACTTCAATTGATCACCACTCCCTAAACCTACTCCTCCTATCCCTCTGTCTCCCATGCTTCTCATCCATCATCCGTCTATGTAACTCCTCCGTGCTTGGCGATGGCCTACTATAGTCATAGACTTGCGCTTCTGTAATCGACTTCACTTCACAGTCTTTCAATGTTCTTATTGCATTCATTAATTGTTGCCCGTCGATCTGATCTGCCGCGTATAATCCCTCCTTCTCACAGCGCACCGTGACCATTTCTAATCCGCTAAGAGATGGGAAGATTCCAGCTGAAGTGGAGAGATAATCATCGACGAGTTCGGAAGCCTTTTCCTCGACGAAAGTAGCCCATAAGACAAGAGTTTTGAGATTCGGTAGGACCACAGGATCAAAATTCGGTGAAGGTGGGGAGGATGGCAATGATGATGACGATGATGATTCTGAATAAACTGATGATGAGCAAGACCTGTCTGTTGTCCTCCTCCCATTACTCCTCCCCCTCCCCCTCCTCCTCCCAACACATTCATCGCTTCTCCGACCACAAAAAATCAACCCCATCGAAATTCTCCCTCTATAAAAATCAAGGTACTGTAATCCCGGACTTGCTTTTAGCAATGCTCGTAGCTCCCCACAAGCGCCTTCGTCCACCCCCACTAACCCATCTGCATCAACGAAAAAGTAGCTCTCCGGCACACTAATAGTTAAATGCGTCAACCTGGTCGATTTCACGTCTACTCCAATTCCTACACTTGCGGGGTTCAAGCAAGCATCATAAGTGCACCCCAGATCGTGCCACCAGTCCGTCCTAGTCAGCTTCTGTAGCTCGGGACAATGCATAAACAAACATCGCATCAGCGACCGCGACCGCGACGGTTCCCCCTGCGAGGTGTGGGATTCCCCCGAGAGGTCGTAGCATTCGACCGAGCCAAGAGAGTGGAGGTGAGGTATGAGGGAGAGAAGGGCTGAACGTGCGGTGGAAATGGGTGACTCGTCCTCGAGAGGGTGGTCCCACTTGAATTCTTGAATCTCATCGTGGAAGTTATTGCGTTTGAGGGGGCCGATGTCAATTGTGAGGCGGCGCACGAGAGAGGAGAGGTGTGGTGAACTGTGGGGGGAGGCGCGGGTTAGCGAATTGGTGCTACAAATTGAAATTGAGTAAACAAAATCGGAAAAACCCAGCGATCCACGAATACTTGAGCTGCAGCCGAGTTGGTCGTTCAAATCGCAGGAAGCCCCCCACCTCCTACCCTTGATCCTGAAGCTCTCGCCACCCAACACTAACCCCACCCAACTCCTCACCAAGGGAAAACAACAAAATAATAGTAGGAATGGAAGAAAGAGAAAAATAGAAAAACAGAAAACTCAAAGCTCACACTGACCTCTTTAAAACTTTCAACTGGCTCTCCCGATACGCATAAGGATCGAATCTGACTTCGTAATACAGCCTTGCGACAGCTAGCCTCCAAAACACTGTATTGACATTCGCAACGCGCGCCAGGTCCGCCTGCTCCAGGTACCCAAAGATCTGCTCCAGAATCTCCTCGGGGAGCTTGAAAGTGTTCGCGTTCGTCTTTATCGCGTTCATAATCATTGCTCGTTTCGTCTTCGGACTCTGCTAACTCGCACAGTGAGGTCAAGGCACGAGCAACGAGGAAGGGGTAAGGGGGAGAGAACAACATTGTCGAACCGCAACTCTTCCTTTTTTTTTTGCTTCCTTTCCTCCTTTGTCTGATTGTCTCGTTTATTTTATCAGATTATTCCTTACCGCGGACGGAAGTGGAGGCCGGCCCTGGATATGATAGGGATGGTCATGATCGTCGTGACGCTGTTGTGGCACCCTGCGTTTTTTTTGAAAGTGGAGAGGAGACCGATACAACCACAAAACCAAGTGTATGGGCATCATCATACATGAACCCCTCTCCCTATCCTGGAATCATGCATTCTGCAAAAAAGAAGTTGGATAGTTCTGGTTTTTTAATTCCTTCTTTCCTCCACCGATCACGGTGGAATAACACCCTTTTTGAGATCTGACAGCCTAGAATACCGGTATTGCGAATACAGGGGCGAGCTCAGCTCGCTACTTTTCATCTACCCTCAGTTTCCCAACCGTTACGGGATCCTTGAAATGGGTAACAGATGCATCGCCTATTCCTGACGCGCATTTCCATCCGACCAACCGTCATCCAATCCTCCCATCTTGCGAAGAAAAAAAAGAAAAAAATAGACACCCGCTGTCGGCCAAGAGCGATCTACTTCTTCGTCATGTGAAGCCCGATTTCCGTTACGTTGCGTTGCATACCAGGACTTATTCTCAAAAACACCCCTCCCTTCTCCAGCCGAATACAGATATTCATCGGCACTGCTATTCCGAGGGTTCCAAACCGAGCAATTGGTACATGGCACGGTGTAAAAACACACAGACACAAACGCGACGATTCGGATGACCGGGGCGAAAAAATCTAGGAAGATTCCCGAGTCCAGAGGAGGAAGGAACATCCTCCTCCCTTGCTTCCAGAACAACTCGACTAGATATCGGTAGTTGCTGATCTCTAACAGCTATCGGTTACCGGTATCTATCAAAGAAAACCAACTTTTCTCGGAGATTTAGCATGGCAATGTCAATGATCGACATAATGATTATTACGAGGACATAGCGACGGCACTTTACCCCCTACGCTACACAAAAAAAAAAAACCGGAGTGCAGGAAATTATTCGGCAGTGTGGAGATTAGGGTCTGTTCGTCATATAAAAAAATTTCGGTATTTTTCCTAATTCATCTGCCGTACCCTAAAAACACACGAACTCAGGCACACCCAGCATAGACATAACTGACCGATCAATCGACCATTCATCTTCAAGTCCCAAATCGTCTGGTCCATCCACCTCATGAAAATATACATCAAATCACCAAACCTCTCATCAAAAAGTGGGGACAATAGCGACAGCGCGAAAGAGAGCAGGAAAAAAAACAAAACAGGCCTAAAAGAGACAAAATCAAGCCAAGAGAGGAGAAAAAAAATGCTGAACATATATTACAGAATCAACTCTTTCTTCCCCCTTCGTCACCCCCAAAGATACAAGCATGATAAGTACGGAGATAAGAGATTTGGAACAAGCCATGGCCATATTACACGGCAATTTCTACCTATTCTACACCTTCAACATCAATCCTCTCCCCCCGGGTATGCATAGCCATGACCTATCCGAACTTCATCCCCGTACGCCTATTTGCATATCTTTCTTTGTAAACCCCAAACCCTTACCCGTTTCCATGCAGTTCCCGCCGCCGCCAGAAAAGAGATATGAGCCTCAGAGCTTGCGATCCCTCCTCCCCTCCCACCCCAGCTCAAAAGACAAATAGAGAAGGAAGACTAAAAAAAAAAAAGCAGATGCGCCGATGATAAAAGACATGGAGAGAAAGAGAAAGAAAATCTGGGTTTGTGGGCGACAAAAAAAGAGAAATCAAAAAGAAAGTACAATTCCCTTATCAGTATAAAATAATATAAAAAAAAGGAAATTATCAGAAAAGAAACCCACCCCACCTCTTCACACCAACCCATATCCTCTCCCCCCACCATCTACCCATCAACATCACTACCTACACCTCTTTTTTCTCTCCTTCCCCCTCCCCCTCTACCGTCGTAGCAGTTGGTGTAGCGGCCGTTGTCTTCACCGCCAAATTGATAGCGATCTTCTTACTCGGTGGACTCCCGCTCCCGCCAAAACTCCTCTTCCTATTCAACACCCCTTGACCAAACCCCCCACCCGTCGGGCTTTTCCTTTTGTTCCTAGACAGTTTCACCAATTCATCATCATCCTCTTCTTCCCTTCTCCTTTTCTCTGCTAACCTTTCGGGTGTGGGCGCACTACTTAATGGCTCCTCTGCTGATTTCGGAGTACTTGGTGAAGGCGATGTGACCGGGGATACTGGGTCAAAGATCGACAGCTGCTGCTGACCCGGTGTTAATGATGTAGATGCCTCTTCTATTGATTGTTCGGCGGTCTCGGCTAAGTCATCCCCCTTCTTGGCAATCTCATCACCAGCAACGTCCATGACGTCATCATCAGGGTAGTCAACCAGTGGCTTCAATAATGGTGATGGAGCGCCTCCATTGACGGGTTTCACAGTGGATTCCTTGGGGTTAACAGGAACGTTATCCTCTTCGTCCGAGGTGTTGAAGTATTCTTCCTGTTCTGCGTCCATGTCTTTTACGCCCTGCCATCTTCGCGCGCCGTTGATTTGGTTCCTGGTTGTTGGGAGATATGTAAGCAGGGATGAAAAACCTGGTAAAGAGGAACAAAAGCAATTAAATAGCCCTCACTAACCGTGACGCTCGGTCCTCCTCCGCAGAATATGGTGTTGGCATAGTAGTATCATGCATCTGGTCGCTTCTCATGATTAGGATGTTGAACGTGTCGACATATTTAATATCCTTCATCTTATCCCGGTAATTCTCAACCATGTGAAGAATGATCTGCTTAATATTTTCCTAACAATCCCAACCCCTGTCAGTATAACCCCCCATGTACCCATAAATCCCCTCCAATCAGAATAACAAACCCGTTTTATAAACTCAAAAAACTCCAAACACGCCGAATTGAGCAAATTGTCCCTTGGCATAGTCTCGATCACAATATTAAGAATTGGGCCAAACAGTTTATTCTTGATCATATGTCGGATATAAAACTCATCTTGCAATCCCACACAAACCCGGAAAAATTTCAACGCCGTAAGCTTAAGATGTTTCTCTGGCGATTCCAGTAGCTGCGCCACTCGTGATGGTAGGTTCTCTGCGAGAAGGAAATATTTGCCCCGGAATGCGTGTTGCCGAACGAAGAAGCATAGTGTCTCCACTAGGTGCGAATACAAAGATACTTCCGCTATCGATAAGCCTTTCACTATCCCCCAAAACCAAAACCGTCAGCAATTGATCTCCTCTTTTTCTTCCTACTCCCACCTTACCCCCCAAAGAGTGCCTTACGTGTCGTCCTCTTGCTCAATTCCGACAATGGCATAAATAGCTTCTTCGCGGATTCGTCGTAAAAGTTCTTCAAAAAATTCTCAGTTTCATGGTCCGTAGTATGCGTTCTCGCGTGCAATCTCAATGTGATATCACTAGCCTTTCCAAGTCCTTCAATCTGTGGCCCTGTCGAGGGATCCAGCAGCACCCTTATCGCATCTGCAATCTGTGCCTTGACTCCCAAATCCTGCTCGCCCAGCAATAGCTCAATCAGCGTGTCCGTCAATGGCTTTTGTTTGTCGTTGATCTGCCGGAATATGAATGCGCGCATCATCGCCGAGTCGTGGTCTATCATAGCCACGAGGACGTCAGTTCCTGCAATCCGGACGGAGGCGTCTTCGTGGAGCAGCGCAAAGTCGATTACGATGAAGAGACCGTTCTGGATAAAGTGAGTATAGAGCTGAGTTCGTGCAGGGCCCTGGAGGTTTTTGGCAATAGAACAGCATTGCTGAATGAACAGAACACCATTCTTCTTTTTCGAGGGCTCCGAATCCTCTGAGTGGAAAATTGAAAATAGCTCCTTGAGAAATGCCTGATTGCTTTGCAGGTGCTGCAGAATATCGACCTGGTTGAAGAAAATAAGAGAATTAAGTACGGAGAATGTCGGGTCATCAAGAATCCTCGCCAACACAACGTCTTTCAGATACTGTAGTCGATAGGTCCAATGGATCTTTTTCTTGATCTCTGGGTCCTTTATCGGTACTACTTCTTTGAATTTTGACTTGTCTGATAGAAATTGTCGATGGTTCGCCTTGTGGCTCGGAAAATCGGGATCATCTGCACGTAATCCAGGAACATTAGCGCAATTGTCACACCGCATATGCTACGTTCCCGTCCGCCCCTGATCCCTCCCAACTTACATTCCAGGATCCCTACGACCCCTAACACAACCTCATCCATAACAATATGTTCAATGATTAACGTGTCGTTCAATAATATCATCATCTTCATGATATTGCATAACCGATGCAAGTTATCCAAACTCTCCAGATCCTCCGCAACCTCCAACAACGGAATCAGCTTGCCGATATAGTCTTCCGCCAAAACGAATTTACCCAAGGAGTCTCTGCCTGGAACAGTTGAGCTCGCCGATCGAATCGTGTTTTCAATTTCCGTAAGATTCCCCAGTTCCGGCGGAGGCAACATCACCACGGAATTAATCAAGGACTCGTTTGCGTCGTCTGATAAGATTTCATCTAGGTCTGTAGGTTAGCGGACAGACAACTTTTAGACCGACCAATCTCTACCCTTGGCACGGACGGGACCGTATGACGAATCGAGCAGAAAAACAAGATCGAGAAGGGAAGAACGCAAGACTCATATAGCTAGCTAGCGCCCAGGACATTGGCTACGTACCTGCTCCGGATAGGGACAGTAAATGGCTTTGAACATGGCTGACGAACTCCCTGTTATGCGTCATAAGTAAGCACGGGTCGTCTTACCTCTCTGGTGCTTTGTATAATGAGTAACGCCAAACAAGAAGTAGGGATGACTTACCATATCGCTGCGCAGCCTTCAGGCTCCTGGAAGCTTAATGCCATGTCTGTGCCATGCGGCTCAGTCCACACGATAAGGGTTTCTAGTCAACCATCAGCGACATGCACAAAAAAGCAAACTCGACGGACGGCGCGTTGTTGATCATGCCACTCGTTCCCACCGGCGCCATAAAGAGGACATTTGTAGAGTTATTATAATAAAGATAGACTTACCCTGCTGCTTCTGATACCCATCGTCTTTTATTATCTTTGTCTCCAGCAGCATCCTATCCTGCTCCTCCTCCGACTTCACCTGAATGTGTGGTTCATCCTACAACACACCGCGCCACGAGCATCAGCCACCTATATCCCCATAATATAACGACGGCCCATTCCACGCTATAGCCCAAGGAGCGAGAAAAAAGGTCCAGCAATTGAGAGGTGAGAGCAAAACAAGTGTCGACCAATAGACCTCGGATATTCGCGCCGGTAAAAAAAATAAAAAAAGCCCAAAAAGAAGGTTCCCTTACATTCACCAGTTGTCCCGTGCAGTATCCAGTGCCCCTATCGAACCAGTCATTATTTCTCAACTCGTACACCTTAACTCGTCGCGGTGTCGTCGGCGGATTAGGCACGGAAAGTGCCATCATAGTCGGTCGGCGGTGAGTCCAGACGAGGAAGTCCGGACGGAGAGGAAGCGCGGCGACTGAGAGTAGCCTTTCCCCTCGTCGCCTAAGAGTGACTGAAACCTCCCCGAATTAGAAAGCCCGAACGCGGGTGCGAATGCACGTAATGAGGAGTTTGTTGGAATTTGACGGATTGATGAGTGGTGATCGTTGATGGGGGGTGTGTTTCGTGATCGTTGGTGATGGGGGGGTTGGTGGGTGGGAAAGGAGTGTAACGAGCTAGAGTGCTGCTGTGGACGTGATGTGGTTAGGTTTGGCACACTTCCTGACTTCTTTCCTTCTTTCTTCCTATCTTGTGATGTGGTCTCGGCTGGCGCGATGAGGCTCGAACCACCAGCAGACGTTAGCGGGCAAGGACCTGGACGACAGAGTACGGAAGTGCCTCGGCGTCTAGGGATGTTATGATGTTGCTGCGAGCTGCCGACAACGCGCGTTTGGGATTCGCGATGGGGCTGGGTTGGTAGGCAAGTTCCTTACGGGGGGGTGGGTGGGGGGGGTAAGGCGCCAGGCAGGGGGAGAAAGGATAGATGAGGGTTGGGTCGTCTCGGGATGATGGGAGAGTTTGATGGATGATGACGATGTAAGGTAAGGTGAGGTGTGTGGTGGGCAGAATTGAAGAATACTTCCGGAAGAGTGATCTGAGAGGAATAGAATGTGGGTATGTCGGTATTGGGGGGTGTATGCGATGTTGGTATGGGGCACCGAATGAACAATGGCGACAGACAGCCAACCCTTTTCTGATTGCCTGTTCTGTTCTGTCTGTTCTGTTCTGTTCTTCTTCTTCTGTTCTGTTCTCTGTTCTCTTCTCTTCTCTTACTTCTTCTCTTCTCTTACTCTTTACTCTCCTCTATCAAGCAAGCCCCTTCCCCTTCCCTGCGCGGGTTATGTAGCAGCCAGCCTATGCAGTTGAATTTCCCTTTTCTCCTTCTTCTTCCCTGCCCGACCAAATCAAGCTCGCTAACAGAACGAATGTGCTCTTTTCTTTTCTTTTTCCCCTTCCTTTCTCCGGTCGGACCTAATGAGATTAAAAATCGATCGATCGCCGAGGGATAACAAAAAAAGGCACTGCAATATTCTTCTATTTTTTTTTTTTCCCTCCTCACTCTTCTATTCAGTTCAGCTGCAGGTCTACCTCTACCACCGACCGCGAATACTCTCCTCTCGCGCGCTTGTCGTGGGAGTTGAGTCCTTCGCGCGCGGTCAAAACACGGGTGAGCAGAGCAACCAAGAGAGCACACGAGCAAAGCAGGGCGGCAGAGCAACAACAACCACAACCACCGACTGGCTGGCTCGGTGCAGCACAGAACTAAAAACAGCCGCCAAACAAAACCCCCAGACAGCGGATGGCAGCAACGGTGCACGGCAACGGACCGAAGGCGAGGGGAGGGGGATAAACGAGGAATTCAAGAGAGAACCCAGAAGCGAAGAAGGAAGAGAGAAAAAAGGGAACGGAAGGGAACAAACCGTGGAAGTGGGAGGGTTAAAAAAATAGTAATTAAAAAGCTGGGGAAAAGATAGATGAAAAAAGGGCTGTGTCGGAACGATTGCGTGAGGCTGGAGCATAAACCAGGGAGTCGCGTACACATATGATATGATGCTGTAAGCAAGCGTATATCAGAGTCACTTGTCTGTCGGCGGGAGGCGAGATTCCGTGAGCTAGGTAAAGAGTAGAGCTCGGACTCTGGCGAAGAGAGTCGAGTCGAGTCCCCAAAAACAAGCTCAGCACGAAAGCGACCACGCAACCTGCCAGCCAAAAAAGAGAAGAAAAAGAAAATCCCCCCCCAAAAAAAACTCTAGAAACCCGGCAGAAACAGACAGACAGACACCACCGCACCCGTCCGCAGCGTTCCAGAAGAAACTCACGGAAAAATAGGCCCTCCGCGTAGCGTAACAGAAAATAGAAGGAGGGGAATGAATTGCACTGGCTCCGGCTCTTGGGAATTCTTCCGACAGAAAGAGCCTCTTACTCCGGATCTTCAGTAGAGCATATGCGTGGAGATAATTACCTCCGACCACTATTGCAGCTTCCCCATGAGAAACTTAAAAAAACCGGTGGGGGTGAACATCCACGAAACAAAACAAGAAGGTAAACACACCCCCACCGGCTCTACACTGAGTACCGGTACATCCAAACCGGTAGAATATGATTCATAGAGAAAGAAAAACCAAAATCAAACATCTAAAAAGTATTTCCATTCTTTTTCTTTTTTCTTTTTCTTATTCTTCCTCTCCCTCCACCGGCAGTCATCTGGAAGCTCCGCCCTCTACGCGACATCATATGCAAAAAAAAAACCCACCACACAACCCTTCTGCGTCACATCCCAGGATCATCCCTGCACACGCCAACCAATCCGCAGGCTGCAGCTACCATAAACGGGGCTGCATAGGGGAGGGAGGGAAAAGTCCAGAATCCGCACTGACCTCGTAACTGTCAAAACGACCATGCAGCCACAACCCCTAACCCCATCCGTGCCGTAGGAGGGTGGGAATGGGGGAGGGGGATCTTTACCATCACTCTAAAGCATCATCACGTTTTTTCGCGGACCCCTGGGAGGAAACGGACGGATTTAAAACAGAGTGCGTGGTATTAAGCTTTGAGCCGCAATGGCCGAGAGAAGGGGGAGGGGATGACGACACGCGACAACCACGCGTTCGAAAAAAAAACTCGCTTTTAGGGTGATAGGCTAAAATATGAGGATCGTGATCGATCATGAAGTGTCGATTATTTTTTTTTTTTTGGTTTGCGTTTTGGTGGTGGGTTTGGGATGCGTGGAATCTGAGATTAGTTATGGGGGATGTGTCTGAGATTGCTCAAATCTGTATCTATGATATGGGTCGTTAAAGTCAATGCTTGGTATTCTCGCCCTTGGCGATTCAATGCGTAAAGGCCAAGAGAAATACATCTCGATACTTTGAAACATTATTGCAGCCGCAGCATGTGCTGTCCAATCATTACCTCTAGCCAATAAGCGAAGTGGGGAAAGAGACTAACGAGTAGAGTAGCATCGGTACGTTAGGCTTTGAGCGGGATTGGGGGCTTCTTGCCATTGAGGATACTGCCCCGGTTATTGGACTGATTGGTCTCTGGTATGTATCTGCTTATTCGTCATACTTGCGCGCATCTAACCGTATGCATTAAATATCATAGTATTCATGAGTTATCACTCGAACCATGTTCATTCGACACCCGAATTTCCCCCAACCATCCATCATCAAGCTAGTCTCCCTATACAGCTGATCTGACGTAATAAAACGACTACCAGAGCCTGGGTTGGAGCCGGTAGTCTTAGGGATACCTTCACCATCGATCACTCGTCACCTGCGAAGACTGCAGTCGGGAGAAGTAGATTTACACCACCGAGACTAAGATCTGAGAGGTGGGGGTTCCATTATACACTAGGAGTATAATTTACGTTTTAGGGATATTCCTGTAGGTAAGTCAGCTTATATAAGTGTAGAAATCTGGTGATCGATAAAACTTTAGGGTTTTGGGACCACTCGGTACTTAGGGTAAAGTTTGATGAAGTGATATTGGGGAATATAGTTAGTTGTCAGTTCACTAAAGGTTAGAGAGAGAGACAGGCCTAGGCTCGTTCCTATCCCCATCTACTAAAGGTTGTCCTACGGTACGCAGGGCTGGACACGAGACTAAGACAGACCATGTCGGTTATAGGCTCGATATGACTAGCGCCCTACCACCTAATAAGCTGTGGTGAGGATCAGCGACCCAGGATCACTAAGACCTGCTGATGAAGAGGATAACAGCATATCTAACGAGTATAGGGTTTTAAATAGCGTATTATGCCGTGTACCCGATCGTCATCATGGAGCCGATTAGGTGGATGGCGTTCGTTCTGAGGGTTCTGATGGCTATCTAGATATATCTAGAACGGCCCAGAAGTACCACCCAGCGGGGGAAATAGGTAGGTGGAGAGTTCTAGAGTCCCAGGAATAGCTTTTTGGTTTTTAATATTGCTGTGGTCGGTCACGGTACAATACGTTACCTGCTGCATATGAACCGTACCCTAAAAGCAACGGTTTCAATAGATGGTGTTATCCTAGGCCTAGGGCATGGCCAAGAAAATCTCATCAGATTCCACCTAAAGCATATCCTTAATCTCTCGGTCTCTCCGCAAAAGTGAGAGGGGGGTATGAACTTAGTACTTGTGACTGAGCATATAAGATGATTTTATTTGTTGTAGTTCGAGATATGAGTGAAGTAGGGCCCTAACTGCTGAGCACTCACGCTGCCGAGGATACCAAGTCTTGGTCTCCTGCAGTAGAAATATCTTCAGTGGTCAAATGGTATTCACAGGGCTCTCAATCCCTTGATTATTCTGAGAATCCATATCTGAACGACTGGAATGTGGGCACTAGTATCGTCTGGGTTGAAAATTGACACAGCAGTTTTTGGATCACCCTAGCTATGCGTATTTTTGCGACTGCTAGCAATACTCTTTCTACCACCTGACCAGCACCGCCCTCCCACCACACACTTTGGGAGGTGCATGTTCGTCTCGTGCCCAGCCCCACTACGCAGCGCTACGCAGCAAGATGCGTGTATGGGGCTGGGCATGAGACTAATGTTTGCGAGACATATTTTCGCTTCTTCGCCTCGAGAAAGCTCTCCTCCTTCTGTCTTCTAGAAATACTATCGGGGCTGTTACTCGACCACTTATCCACCGATGCTTCCTAAAAGGTCGACTATTCTTCCTCGGATTATCTCTAGATCGGGGCCTGCTTTTACATTAAGTGGGTTCGTATACACATGCTCTCCTGATTCTCAGAGGCGATGGTTTACTCATGACGGTAAAGTTGATACTAAGGTGGCTGCTTGGGTAAAGTAAAACTAACACTCTATCCATAGGTTTCGAGAATCTAGAAACTACTTGTGGTCGGGATACCGATTACTCCTCGAGCTGTTGTGGGCCGTCAACTTTACGAGGTGCGAGTTCGAACGATACAACCTGAGCACCAGCCTACTGAGAAACCCCACCAGTACCAAACCTATCTACCGACTCCACTCCCTCGGTAGAACCCACGAAGTGAGACTGACACACGAAACCTTAGCCTACACAACACTAACACAACTACCTGGCCTGGGGCCCTCCATCTTCTTAATGCAAACTTGAAGCACCCCAGAGAGAACCTCTATCCGGACATCGTTGGGCCACTCTAAAGATTTAGCAGTTCTAAGGGTACGGGAACCCCTGGCCTTTTAGGGCATCTGTCACAGTTCAACTAATCGCTCCATAATCAACTATTGAATATTGGCCGTAAAAAATGCACTGGGATTAAAGACCAAGTACCGTGCCTCTAACTATACGGTCTCTAGTAGAATTACTGTGAATAGAAGGGTTAACGCTGTGGTCAGTTTTCATTGCTGGAGTAGCCAGGGAACCTGAGATAACAATGGAGCCCTGAATCTTAAGGGTTTTCTGTGGTGTTTCTACTGGGAGGCTGTACCATGTCAGTAGGCTATGCGAGTTCTGGTCATAAACTCTCACTCGTGCTATCAAAAGAGTTGTTTGTGCTACAACTAGGCTATCGTAGTTTTTCCTACTCACTGATTTTACTCAACTTCTCTAAACCTATCATTACAACTAAACTAATCATTTAATATAGTAACCAAAACGCACCCAAAAAGCCACCAAACACCAGAAGAAAACCAAAACACCTAACTACCATCTCCTTTTCAACAATTTCCCATCCCTAACAGTTCCTACACTAACCCCCCCTTCGCCCGTAATCCACCCCGGTATCTTCGCAGCATCAAACCCAACCCCACTCTCCACCATAGCCCTAACCCCAGCAAAAACATGCGAACCATCCAACCTTATCGTAACTGCTGGCCTAAACTCCTCATCCTCATCCCCCTCCTCTTCCCCCGGAAACAAATCCTCCATTCTAAATTCCACACTCTCTACCCCCCTCCCATCACCCTCCCTTATACTCCCAAACCTCCCCTCCGCAACCTTTCTCCTCTTATCCTCCCTTCCCTCCACCTCCGTCTCCACCCCCCTCTTCACAACCTCCAGCGGCCCAGCCTCCACCCCATCAGCATACACACTCCACGCACCCACCATCCCCCCCTCCCCGCCGCCACCACGATAATACACCATCGCTTCCAGCGTCCTCACAGTCAGATTACTCGGACGTAGCTCAAACCGCGCATGCGGGCGAGACACCGCAGTGGCGATAGAAGCACGCACGACGTCACGTAGGTTATCGGGTGAGGAGGCGATATTGTGGTATAGGTGTCCTGGAGCGTCGGTTGGGAATATAATGTAGAAGATACGCTTCGCGGGGGGTAGGTCGAGGGGTGTGGTGTGGAGTTGGAGTCGGAGGAGGGTTAGTGGCAGTGTAGGGTGGCGGGCGATGAAGTAGTAGGCTGTGACCATGGGACGGATTAGGGAGTGGAGGGTGTGGATGAAGGTTTGGGCGTGGAAGCGGGGGGGTGGAGAGGTGGGGGTGAGGGGGTGGAGGGTTGATGCGGTCCATTTGTGGGTTGTGGGGTGGTCGAGGAGGTCTATACTAGTTAGTTAGGTTTGGTGTAGGGGGGGAGAACGAACATTGGTAGTCGAGTTCGGCGATTTGGAGAAGGGTTAGGCCGGTGCGCCATTCTCGGGTAGTTATTCTTTCTGCTATGTCTTTGGCTTTTATGCTCCGGGTAGTTTTGTAGGTTTTGTATTCCTCGCGGACTGTGTCGAGGGTGAGGTCGTCTTCTTCGTCATCGTCGTTTGTGAGGTCTGGTTTGTAGAGTTGGGTTTTGGTGGCATCGAGCCAGGTTAGTGATAGCTCAAGGAGAGAGTCTTTTGAGAGTCGGGAGATTAGACGGCGGAGAGCGGTCGAGTACGGGAGGGTGAGAGTGTTGGGGAGAGGGGCACCGGGGGCGGTGAGGGATTTGCGTTTCGGGGGTGGCATCGGGTGTGGTGGAGTGAAGTGGAGTGGTGGTGTTGATGTAAACAATTTACTGTTCTTGTGGCGCGACACGCACGGGCCAACGAGCCAAGACGCGGTTGCGACACGTGAGATCGTGGGACAATGATTCAACGGTTGGTAGTAATATAATTGGTCAACACCCTTTTGCTGTGGGAGGGGGTTTTGAACGGGTCTTAGATGCACGTACATTTCACTTAGCCATCGGTATGACTGTCGAATTTAGTATACTGTGTGATCGAATAGTATAGATTTCCTGGAAAAGCACTTTAGGTTCACATTGCAGCATCTTTTTCAGAGCCTCGCTTCAAGTTGAACGGTACTCTCTTACTTCACTCTTAACTCTGTAACAGGTAGATATCACTCATCCCCTGCACTCAAGTAATATCTTCACTCACATGTTACAGATTTTTGCCTGTTGAGAGCCGTTGGAGGAAAACTACCGGTACTTGCGAAGCTTTAAATTGTCTTCCTATCCCAAATTAGTCCATACCACCCCTAACCCGCAGCCCCCAGCTAAGGCTCACGAGGATTTTATGCTAGTAATCTTGCGATTGGAGAGGGGATGAGTGCGTTCGTGGGGCTCTCAAGAGAGTCCAGAGAGCTTATGAGCGACAAGGCTGAATCCCGTGGCCCCGCGTCAGCTAATAGAGGCCAGAAGCACCGAAGCCATATTGTTCAAGTTTTTTTGCATACGTTCTGGCCCGTTTACCATATATGCCCGTTTGCAAAGTGGCCGGTACGCTTTACGAATGGAGCAGCTTTGTAGATGGCTGGCCTACCTTCAAAGTAATCTAAACCGGCCCATATTCAAAGCCCTAACCAAAAAAAATAATTATCATGGCCTAGGCCGACTCGGGGGTTTCCATACCAATACCTGATAAATCCAACTACTAGTAGCTATGAATCTCCTTTATTTTTATTCTATCACTTTTCGTAATAGTTGTACGTGAAGGTTTTCGTGTTGGGTTACTTTAGCGCGAGATTTCTAGGTTTATAAATTTGATTTGATCTCGATAATAATATTTTCTGGCTGAGATAGCGGCTATTGAAGTGTCATGATATCCCAGTCGTGCTCCGAATCCTAAGCGAGCCTACAAAATTCTTTGTGTATGGGGCTATCTACTAGTTGCTCCATTTGCTGGCTGGCTGGCCCGTTTATGAACAAGTTTTAATGACATACGGGCTGGAATATATGTAGGGTTTCTGGGAAACCGGGAGTCTACCTCAATTTTCTTATATGTTTAGAATTTAGATTATTTTGTCTGGGAGATTTTTCGTGTCATAGTGGTATTCTAATGTTAGGGCAGAGTATATATCTGGTCTTCTTCCTATCACTTTTCGATCTGGATCGCGCGAAATCCACGCTCGGTAGGATATGCCATCCTGCTAATAGAAAGTACTTTTATTTGATAGTACTAGAGGAGAGGGGGGAATAGCGGTGGTTGCTTAGAGCCTGGTATACTTTGGGAGATATAGGTAGCTAATTAACTGAGGTATGAATTCTGGTAGGGCCGGGTAATGACACGAGTGATCGTTGATGATACATATCTTAAGTAGAGAATCTATAAGCTGGAGAGGTGAGCTTATGTGGCTGTAAGAAGCTGGTGTTGATGGAGTAGAAGAACATGTCTTAGCGAATGTGATATCGATGTTATTTTCAGTGCGCGTAGGGGTGAAGGTGAAGATTTTATCCTAGAAGTCGTGACTTTGGCCGTTTTGTTAGAGTACACTTTAAATTGTCAAGGAAATAATAAGGTGGGTGTGTTGGATTGATGCAGTTAGAAGTGGGTCAAAGTAGTACAAGCCTATTCTGTTAATCCCTATGCAATTTACGTTCTAGGAACTAGCAGTATCTGTTTGTGGTTTTCCTCTGGGTTTTCGTATCAGCATCTGCTTCGCTACTCATCTGTTTACAGCTATCTCTCTGTAACTCTTCCCATCTTTGCTCATTTCCCTCTGGATCTTATTCCTCTTTTCCCACCCTAATTGATGTCTCACTTCAGCAGACTTTGCTGTTTTTCAATCCAATCGAACGCTATCTTTGTGCAACTACCTAGGGAAACCAGGCCACAATTCTCGCCTCCCAAGATTCCTTGGGACACAAGATCCACCAACGGCATGCGCAGAAAACCCCTCGATTCCCGAGAGAAACCCGATCGCCACCTCACCCCCAGCTCATGCGCATCGAACCCGATGGCGAAAAAAAACTCCAGACGAACCAAACCTAACAGGCTCGTGACCCATGCGCGCACACTGTTCTTGGCATTAGTCCTCAGGGCTACCAATCGCTCACACCCGCTGGTTCCGAAACATTCCTAACACGACTAAACGGCGTTACCGAGAGGGATGATCACCGCGTATCGCGTAAAGTTAACGCGACACGCGGCCCTATGACCAAGGGATATCGTGGTGTGGCGCTATCGTGTTTGGGTGACTTGCAGATAGTGGAGCCGACCCGCTATTCGGGACTCGCCTAAGACAACGTGGGAAGGTGGAATTATGCATATCTTGGGTGCTCCCGAAAGGGTTTAAGACTCCAGGAAGTGGGGTTGTGTGCAGGTTTTTTTTTTTTCTTTCCCCATTTTACCAGGGTTAAGTGCGCTCCCGGAAACGGGAAGCGGGAATTTTATGCAGCTATTTAGACGACCTACACCCCCCCTCTATTTTTCTTTTTTATTGCACTTTCTGCGCTATATTTTCACTTGTGGACAGGTTGTTAAAAGCAAGAGACACTCGTCCGACGGTCCACTGTGGCCAGACAATTGAACTCCTCTTGCACCTGTGCTACAACAAGTGAAACGTTGACGGAAGACAACACTATCCAAGACGCACTAAGTTCTTCGGATAACTAAGCTCCTCCACCTAGCAATGGACCACAAAGACAACGTCGACATGTCAATTCAGGCCCAGCCTCCAGAGCTTCCGGCGAGCGGCTCTGATGACCAGGTAGCTCTGGAAGAACCGAAGAAGGGAAGATTTGCGTACTTCAAGACGCCGCAGTTTTATCTGGTTCTGGCAATCGGGTAGGATCTTTACCTATAAATAGTATGGATCTGGGAGCAATGTAACTGATCGGAAATGATTGTTTTACAGACAGATGTTAGCGCTGTGCATCACCGCCTCAAACACATTTTCGAATCTTCTCGGGAACGAAGGAACATCGATACCAGCCTTCCAGACATTCTTCAACTACGTCCTTCTCAACCTCGTATACACATCCTACACAATCTATAAATACGGTTTCAAAAAGTGGTGCAAACTCATCTTCAAAGACGGCTGGAGATACTTCATCCTCTCCTTCCTCGACGTGGAAGGTAACTACTTCGTTGTCCTCGCCTACCGCTACACCACCATCCTCTCCGCGCAACTAATCAACTTCTGGGCCATCGTCATCGTCGTCATCATCTCCGTTAGCTTCTTGCACGTCCGCTACTCATGGGCGCAGATCTTGGGTATCCTTATTTGCTGTGGCGGTCTCGGGGTTCTTCTCGCAAGCGATAACATGAACGGGTCTCCTATCGGCGGTATCCCAACCCAGGTTAAAGGCGATCTTTTCATGTTGCTTGGCGCCACCTTCTACGGGTTCAGTAATGTCTTTGAGGAGTTTCTGGTGTCTAAGAGGCCGTTGTATGAGGTTATCGGACAGCTTGGGTTCTGGGGAATGCTCATCAATGGTACCCAGGCGGGTATCTTTGATAGAGCGAGCTTTAGAACCGCTCATTGGAATGGAAAGGTTGGTGGGTATATGGTTGGGTATACATTGGCGTTGTTTATTTTCTGTAAGTCGAGTATCCCCCCGACGACGGAGAGCTATGAATACTGATTATACGTCGTAATATAGACACAGTAGTTCCGATCCTCCTCCGCATGGCTTCCGCCGCCTTCTTCAACATCTCGCTCCTCACTGCCAACTTCTGGGGTGTCGTTATTGGTGTGCAGGTGTTTGGCTATAAGATTGCGAAGCTCTACCCTGTTGCGTTCGTGATGATTATTCTGGGGTGTATTATATACTTTTCGTTCCAGTCGTCGCTTGGAGAGTCTGAGAAGCCGTGGTTGGGGGAGAATCAGCAAGATGGTGTTGCCGGGTTGGGGACGGCGAAGAAGGCGGCTAGGGGGTCGGATGAAGAGAGAGGCTCGGATGAGGAGGGGATTACTTCGGTTGGTAAGTAGTGGGGGTGGGTAATTGATAATGTATAGTCGTATGGAGTAGTTTGGGGCTTTATAGTTTCGATTGTTGTGGGAGGTTGGCTGGAATTAAAGTAATGTTTGACAAATGTATGGAATTTTGAGAGTTGTTTCTGTTTGGTGCTTTAACTGTTTGGTGTAAATGAGTGACAGGCTGTAACTGTGGATAGATTCGTTTGTAACGTAAATAATCTTGAAGTTAGTCTGGGTAGATAATGTTAGTTTGAATACATGTAGTTTGAGTATTGTTCTTATCATGCTCATAAATACTGTGTTGCGTTGCAACACCTTGGTGCCTTTATGTTCGCTTCCATAGAGTTCCAAGCATCCTTATCATTATTTGTCTCACTTATCTGATTCCTGACTAATCTAGAATATTCCTTCCTTTGTTCTTTGTATGATCACAAAGAAGTATGCATGTAACAAAGAAATTTATGAGTCAGACTTTACAAATATCTAAGCCGGGTAACCTGATTGAGCTGTCTATATATAGGCGGCCTTCTCCCCCTTGCGTAGTTTTCAGAATTACTGGGTACCTCAGGTACCCAGCAAAAGCGGCCATCAAATCCGGGTAAGCCACACCATCATTCCCAACCTCCTTCACACCTCCACCTCCACCTCCATCAACCACTCAGCAACCATGCGCTCCCTCCGCCCCCCCACCCACTACTTACAACCATGATCAACGACTACTTCCACCGCGCATCGACCAAATGGAGCCTCCTTGACTTCTGCCACCACTTCCTCTCGACCGCGCCCGAGCCACAGCGCACGATAGACGTACTGAGCAACGCATGGACCAGCTCACTCGACGCGATCTGCCGTAGCGAGGAAGATAAAGAGTCACGAAAAGCGCGCAAAGCACAGCTACTACGAGGACAGTGGAATAAGGTATGTCCCCCTATCTTGAGGGAACCAATTGCTACCCCTCCTCCCTAAAATCCTCCTACAAACGGCGTGGGCAGCAACTCGCTGCCCATTCAAGGCTTCTGGCTGAGCCTCGCTGTGTCGGGACTCCGTTTTGCTCTTCGATGCTCCTTCCTTCGAGGGGGCTCGTGGGGTGATTCGGTGTTCAAGGCTTCTGGCTGACCCGACATGGTACCACCGGAGGCTGCAGGCACCTTCTGGGTGTCTGCAGCTCAAGGCGGGATGCTTTCCTCCTGCTGCGCTGCTTACGGCGGCGTGGCAGGATAGGCACCGGCTATACCGGTGGATTGGGGGTGTTTTTGTTCTAGTGTGCTAATGTGGATAATAGGGCCTGGAAGGGAAGAGAAGTGTAAAGGCAGCGCTCGATGCCTACAAGACGAAGCCCAGCATAGTTAATAATAGTACGTTTCTGGGGGATGTGGGGACAGTTTTTAGTGGGAGGTGGGTTTTGGAAGCGAGAAGCGATAAAGGAATGGTTGGCTGATTTGGGTAGTGTGGGGGTCTTGCAAGTGGAGAGCGGGAAGAAGGACGAGAGATCGGAGAACAGAAGAAAAAGGTCTCTGAGTCCAAGGTTGGTTGGCCCCTACCTGGCTGATGCGAGTAGACTATTGCTAATATCTTCCAGCAGCCCTACACCCTCCGACGAAGAAGCCCCTCCGACGAAGGGTAATAAGAAGAAAAAGACTAGGTATCCCTCTTCTGCAGTATACTTCCTATTTCTCATCCCGTGCTCACTATTTCTCATTAGCGATTGGTACCAGCGCTTTCTTGACATGTATTACTCTATGGACCCGTCTAAGAAACTGAGACTATCTACTGGGACCGTCGTCGAGGATGTTATCTTCACCTATGCCTCGCGGCTCAAGAAACCGACGCCAGCGCATGCGTTTATTATTGACGCCAATAACGTTGAGCTGGGATTAGAGTTTGGGAAGGAACAGTGGGCAGAAATCCTTATGGAGCTGGAGGAGCGACGGAAAGAGCTGGAAAGGGTGGAGCTACCAAAGTGCCTGCAGTGGGTGCCGAACAGCGTGAGCTATGTTTCGTGTGTGTGTAAGTGCGAGGGTTAACGGTGGACTAAAGGTGACGACAACGATGGGGTTAAGGAAGATTTTGTATGGACCCGAACAGCCACAAGGGCCAGACGAGGAATGGGTTGCGGATGTGTATCGACAGTTGTGAGTCGCCTTGACACGTAGGGATGCACGCATTATCTTACACTAGTAGCTTGTTCCTACTCGAGCACCCTGACAAACCTCTCACCCGGGATCAATGCGAGAATTGGTTCGAAGTCACACTTCTCGGGCGTCTTGTGAACCGCTGCATCATGACGCTCCCCAGCGTCGAAGTCCGCTGCAAAGAATCTATGTCCGCTGCTGCGCGCGGCTATCTCAACAAGAACCGCACCCAGACCGGCGAAGGAGACCACCTCTTACCATCCCCACGCCTCGACGCAATTTTTCGCATCATCCAGACGTACGAGCTTGGCGGCTGCGAGGTGGGTAAGCATGACGGTGGCCAGGAGGACACGAAGCGGATCGATGACTTCAATAAGTTAGTTCCGATGCTGAGCTATATGCTGAAGCGACTACATACGGAGGTTGAGACGAAGAGACCTCATAGGATGGAGGTTGTCGGGCTGCTGTGCTCAGGTTGGTGCGCGAGCTGGTTTTGTGCTTGGCAATACTAACTTAGTGGGAAGGGTTAACGATTCAACCGTTGAGGATGCATTCAATAAATGGATACACATGCTTTTTGATCCGTGACGAGCCGCTGAAGATGCCATCGAATGAGAGGAGGATAAGAGATATTAGAAAGTTACTGGAGTCGATGTGGCTGGTCAAGGTAGGTACCCTAAAGGTGCGGCTGGAGGGAAGGAGGCTAACGGGTGTAGAAAACGATTAATGATACTGTTGAACTACTCTGGAATGCCGGAGATGAAGATGAAGAGGAGGAGGTGCAGAATCCGGAGGTGGGGATCAAGTTGGTAGGGGATATAATTGGTTGGTAGAGGCCCAGTAAGCGTAGACCGTCAGTGACGGTTTGTTCATGTGGCTATTTGTTGTTGACTGGGGTCTGCCTGGAATTTTGGAAACTCTCACCTAACCGCTATATTAATGTTTATGGGAGAAATAGAAGAATGATATGTGAATTAATACATAGATTTCATCCACTTAGTTCTTCCTGTAATTAAGCGTTGAATTAACATTTTGTGAAATTCTACCGTGGTGCGTGTGTGCCTAGGAATCCCACGCACCGTAATATAATTTGGTCTTTTTCGTGACATTAGAAAAGTTCTGTTGGCGTATTTCGCTTATTTAACTTAAAAACTATCATTGACTATAGAAAACCCTATTTGTTCGGGTACCGGCTGCAGCAAGGGTATTCTAGATGTCTAGTTAGCGAGTAGCGACTATACTACCTACCCGGAGTGGCACTAGGATCTGGGTCTGAATTTTCAGTGGAGAAAGGGTTTTTTGATTACAAGGATGGGGGTTCCGGGTGTGCCCTAACGTCTAGATAAACGACACGTGACGGTCTGTCAACCTTTACCACATCCTCCCTTCTTCCTCTCCTCCCTCTCCTCCCTCTCCTCCCTCACCATCAACATCTCACAGACGTATCAAAAAGATTCATTGCCCTTAAATTTTCCTACATCGTATTTATTTCAGCTTCTACACGCTCAGGACTTTAACGATTCATTTCCTCTCTCTGACGGTTCTTTAGATATCTCGACTTCATTTTCTCTACTATCTTGTATTACTGCTCATTCTACTTCCATCCTTATTCCCGCTACTTATCCTTGTCACCCTTGGTCCGGTACCTATCACAATGCGTTATGGTAGGATGGCCATGACTATGGAATGCATCATTTAAGCTTAGATATTCTAAAGAATACAGAGTCGTAGTACCCGCTACTGAGGTCGAAGAAGTAATGATGAACGGAGATTCATGACGAATATACAAATAGGTAAGTTCCCCCCCCATCCCATAGGAGCCTTTCTAACTAGTGTAGTTCTAAAGTACCCGGTTCTGCCTTACTTTAAGACGAGCCGAAAATTTTCATTGGATGCGGCTACGCGAAACCGAGGACGAAATGAAAGTTGTGTGTGGCTTTTGTCGGAACACTAAGTTGATTATATTGAAGATTTCGAGCTACCAAAACCAAACTGATACACCATGGGTAGCGTTGTTGGAGTCATCTCCATGGTGGGCTGGACGGTGATCCTCGGCATGTATGGAAGGTGGTTGAACAGAGCATTGAGCGTAGCTTGGATGGGGGCGGTATATTGGGATTTGATGAATGGGGATCAGAGTTTAGTTTGGGCGACCTGACTTGACCTGAACATTTCTGGCTGAACCCTGGAAAACCGATTTCTGGCTTATTATGGCACCTTCCACAGAGTTGGGGAGGGATAGGGGCATGGGCATGGTGGATCTTACGTCGTGCGGTTCGCCTACAAGAATTTTGGACGTTATTCGAGGCCGCTCAAGTTTTCCCGTTGGCGCATGGAACCACCAGCTCGAGGATGATTTTCCACCTGTTTGCGACGAAAATAATAAATCCGTGTCAAAATGCTATGTTGCTTAAGAACAACGTACGTAACGCCCCTGGTAGCTGTCTGGCCGATTTGGTCCTGGTGCGAGTGTTATCCCATACCTTCAACATGACACAATTGACAGACTACCCACAGGATTGACAGGAACCACCAATTTCTCGAACACATTAGAAAGCTAATGGACGCACCTCCGGTTGGAACTGTCATCTGTCCGGCGAGATTGCTAGTGTACTGAACCAGTTGTCGCGGTAGCATTTCAGACAAGCGGTATTGCTAAATGCGAAGTGCTAGCGAACAGCTTCTGAAGCTGGGCCCGTCCGTCATGGCATGGTTGGAGAGGTGTGACTAAGCTACCTTGAGAACGTAGGAAATATTAGATTTTGGAAGTTCTGGGTACCCTGTTAAGCAGCATTGGCTCTACGACACTCTACTTAACAAATTTGAGTACTTGTCTAGTGATATGTATGTATTATTTATAATTGATATGTTCAAATAAACTAGTTGCCTGCTGCTCTATTAAGTTGACATGGCTGTGACTGTAATCTTAGCTCTGTAAATATGGTGCACGCACGGATAAAACTGGACCAATCAAATTTGGCTGTGGAACGCCCTTGTCTTACAACTCTTGGCTGGAGCCTCACCAAATACTGGGAAGAAATCTCCAACTTGAATATCTCAACTCCCAATGCTCCTGAAAAAAGGGTTAGTTGAAGATAGACTTTATACTAATGTTAGTACCCAAATCTAGCTTTAAAAATTGTGTCCACCCTGCGTATATTTGGTCATACGCTCAGTATTCCTTGGAATGATCCGCTCTGCACTTTTCGCAGCTAAAAAATGTGTTTTATTCCGCCACAGCCACTGGCCCTTGTGCCTTATAAAAGATACAGAGCTTGTTTACTATGATTCTAGATCTTGTATCTTTTCTTGAGTCATTTGGCTCACCTGGGGGTTGGGATATAGGGCGGAATATAGTGGTCCAGTTTAGGACCTGCATGCACCATAGCTCCCTAATTTTTACTATAGTTATACGGTGCCTTCTTTCTTACGCTAGATTTCGACTAATTTCTCTTTCAAAACTACAGAATATAATTTTTCAAGAGCAGCCCTCATACTGCAGGAGCATCAATATTTCTCACCAGCTACATATTAAGCTTCCGTCAAGATGTGCTGAGACATTGGGTGAAGCTAACCCGCTTTATTTGTCCTTGTTTCAAGGCTTCCGACTAGAGCTACTTGGCTGGGGTGCTCTTAACAACTACTTCCAACTACGTAGAATTAGTTGATATGACATACCCTATGCGCGAACCGGTTAGCCCAGAACGATATCCCAATCATGAAAAATCACTCGCAACAGCACAACAGCACTTTCAATTTGACCATCCACAAAACATCCCGAGTCCCCAAAAATACTATTATATAAGACCCCACCACCACTAACATAAAACTCCACATCCACATTCATCCCAACAAAAGCAAACCAAGCGAAAAAAAAATGGCAATCCGCATTCTCACCACTTTCTCCTGCGGGCATAAACACCTCGAAGAAAAACCAACCCACACCGATCGCCACAGCGTCCGACACATCTCACCACTCGTACATGAATCGCGAGCGGCGGACTGTTCCGAGTGCGAGGGTATGGAAGAGTATAATCGGTATTTCGAGGGCCTTGATATCGCGGGATCTGAGCCGGTTGAGATACGTCCGAGTCGTCGTGGGAGGTTTAGAGAGGCTGTAAGACGGATAAAGAGTAGTCGTCGGTTGGCTCGTGTTATTAACGCAGTTAGGCTTCGTCGGGATCGTGGGGGTTCTGGAGAGGGTGGGGATATGGTTGGTGGTTCTGAGGTGAGTATTGAGGCGGGACAGGCTTTTAGTGAGGAGCTTCCGGAGGTTAGTGGTGAGAGGGAAGAGATGATTTCGGATGAGGATTTTGGACGTGTGGAGGAGGAGATAGGACGGTGGTGGCGGGAGCGGACGGTTGAGCGGTTGTTGAGAAGTGAGTGATTTTATTTCAGGTTGGTGTTTTGGGTAGATATTAGGTTTATTGACGTTGGGGAGATAGGTCAAGTTGATGATTAGTGATTATTTTGGATGAATTGGAGGGATTTTTTGTTTACTTGTTTGTCCATTATGGTAGGGCCGGATCCCATTGGAAGGTGTTGGTTATGAGTGAGTGTTCGCGAGCTAAATTATAGTCAGATAATCGAGGTAGTATCAGCCCACAGCCGTCGCAGGAAATAAAAGGGCTTAAAAACTCGTCTTTATATTCATGGAGTACCTGGAACCGTAGATTTTCTGTTTTTTTGACTTCAAAGTACATATCAACTTGGCAGGTAGCTTGAATCCCTCAAGCTCTTGACGCCCGGGCTCTCGGCCCGAACTAGAGAAATTTTTTGTAGTTATTATTTGGTACTATCTTATTGGCGGGCTCTTTAGCTATTGTGTTACTGAAGGTAACATTGGCACTGGATAAATGCTACATTTAGCCACTAATCGCTTTTATAGGTACTAGCTCGTGGGGCGAGATAGTATGAGATGAAAAGTTCAATATCAGATTCCACCATCCCTCCTTGATCCGCTGCTAGGAGTAGATATGCGTGGAACAACACCTAGCAGCCTTCACATTTGGTGAACACCTCTTGACCACCAATAAACCTCCCAAACCCCCACCAATCCCAGCCCAACCAAACCCACCAACATCCACTCTAACCCACCACCCTATTTACAACTCTCCAACATCTTCCCCACAACCCCCATCAACGTCTCATTCTCCAACGCACTAGCAACCCTCTCCTTATCCCCCAACTGCTTATTAACCTGATCCCCAGTACTATGCGTCCCCTCTCTAATCCTCACATCCAACCTAAACCTCGGCGGCAGAGCCTGCTCCAGTCTCACCCTCACCCCCAACCCAATAACCGTCGCGAGCGAACAGTGGTTAATCGTCGGTGTCAGCTCTACTAGCACGTGCGATGTCAACGCTGATGGGTCGTCGACTACTTGGATGTGCGGGAGGTTCACGACAGAGAGTTCGCCGAGGGTTAGCGGGTGTTCTGGGTCTGAGATCGTGGCGATTAAGTCTGTGTGTGTGTTAGTGTCGTAGACGGAGGGAGGGAGGGAGGGAGGGAGGGAGGGGGTACCGTATATTTCCTGCTCGTCGATCTTCTCAACAACGTCATCATCGCTCTCGTCCGACAGTGAGGACTCGATGGCGAACGGGTCCACGTATGCTGCGGTGAAAGTGAGGAAGCTAGACTGTGGGGGGTTTTTTTCCTGTCGACTTGGGAGGTCGGAGACGCTGAGGATTGTGGGGTTGGCGTTTTGTGTTTCCATTGTTACTGTGGGGGGAAGTAGGTTGGGTTGCTGTGGATGGGAGTTCATGCGTTATCGTGCCGAGGTTAGATTAAGAAGGATCTTCTGGTGGTTAATGAACACCCGCGGGAGTAAATGATTGGTTGTCTAGTAAAGAGAGAATAGTCGCAAACCCCTTGCTCTCGTTATCCCGTTATTGAGTGCCGTATGGTAATTGGGGGTACTACACCCTTGCAATCGTGAATTATATCCGTTGTCCCTCCTCTTGGCGGCCTATATCTGCACGGTGTTAATATCAAGTTCATCAACCCTAACCCAACGGTTCAAAGCCCGTAATTAACTACTGCCACGGATAATCCACTTCCCATACAAGATTCACTTAATACCCAGTATCCAGCATACTGAACACAATAAGCTTTCCCGTCCGCGTAGAGTAGTTGGGACTACTCGGAAACCTTACTAAGTCCCCTCAATCAACCCAAAACCACATTACCCAACCCGTCGTGTGAAACGCACAGCGCAGGGGGGGAATCTAGATTTTGAACGTCAAATATCGAGAAAAGGAATCTGGACGAGTGGGATTTAGGGGTACGGGGTTAATCTGTATCTAATAATCCAACAAATTTATATTTACAGCAACCCCACTGTACGTTTGTCTTGGACAGTACCAGCTACTCTACACCCCCATTCTTCATCCCGTCTCCACTTTCTCTATGGTAAACCCCTCATACAATTCCTCTGAAGTGAAAAGACCAAACCGGACCAAAAACAGAAACCCAAGCCTCTCATCAAGCTAACGCCACACCCATGAAGAAACCCCGAGAGCTGGAAATAAGCATTCAAGGAATTAATAATAACCCACCGGAGGAAAGGAAACCACAAAGAAAGGAAGAAAAGCGTGTTCTAGGCTGAGTACTACGCAAGATCGACATTGAAACGGGGAGAAAAGAAAAACAAGGGTATATATCTAGCGGTTAAAACTCCATGTAGAGTATGTTCCTGCGCATACTCGGAGTTCCCCCGCCAAGGGTTTATATATAAACGATAGCAACAAAGAGTGGGGTGCTCTTATTCCTTCAGATAGTCCCTGCATTTCACGCTTACGACTTCTTCGTGTTTGTTGCTTATGACGAACGCACTCAGCTTGCCACCGCGGATACAGTTCGAGTCGATGCCCTTGGTGTATGGTCTGATATCCAGCCCGAGAGAAGCATAGTGACCATATCTGTATTATTAGCCTCCGCTCTATTTGCAGTCTCGTCCAGGACTTACATTACGGTAGTGTGCTCTCCATCCCTGCCCATTGCCTTTTCCCTCCGATTCCACAGATCCGCCCAATGTCTCCCGTCTTTCCCGGAAGTTGGTAAATTACAGTGATGATCAAGCGTCCTCATGTTCATAATCGCATTCGGATCCTGATCCTCCAACCGCACACCATGGACTAATCCAGCATGTACAACCTCAACCTGGCCAATCTTACTGACATTCTTCATCCTCAACACAAGCGGACAAGCATCCAGCCATGCAGCCTGCTTCCGTGAGAGTTTCCGTGCCAGTTTCTGATCCGTGCGAAGCTGTGACATCTCAGGTTTGAAGTCGTGTTCATGTTTTCCAGAAGGATGCTCAGCGCTGTCTTTCGGCTCCGTGTCGTCCATCTCCATGTTATCCTCCTCATCCGCATTGTAGGCCCGTGGCGGGGTATCGGTTTTTGGCGCCTTGGGCTTCTTGTCTTTGCCAGACTTATGCTTCTTCTTATCCTTCTTCTTCTGTAACTGGTGATAGTGTAGTAATATCCGATCCTCGTGGTTCCCACGAACACACCCAGCGCCGTGATTCCGTGCTAGATCAAGAACCTTGAGCGAGTCGGGGCCTTTACTAATCATGTCCCCAGCAAAAATCAAATAGTCCGACTCGGCATTATACTTCACCTTCGCCAGAAGCGAAACCACTAATCACCATTAGTCCTGAAGTAAAAAAATAGTGAGAGTAGAAACCCACACTCATGGTACATCCCGTGAACATCACCAACAACAATCACCCTTCCATCCCCTTGTCCATTCTTAATCCCCTTTCCATCCGGCACCTTCTCCTCTGGTACGTCTTCAACAAGCTTATAGCCCAGTCTCTCGGCGAGGGCTTTGTCCGCGCCGAAGTTTAGTGGTCTGTGGGGTCTGCAGGACGAGGCTTCGGGGTTGTCGGTGCTGAATTCGAGCTCGGCTCGGGTGGCGTCGGATGAGATGATGCTGTAGATGAAGAACACGGTGAAGATGGAGAGGAGGATGCGCCATGGTCGGGAACAGCGGGATGGTGGTGTAGGTGTGGTGGCTGGGAGGGGGAGGACGGGTTCGTCGGTGTATGGTGGAGGGGGAGCGTCTGATGGGAGGGGGAGTTTGTCCTCGAGTTGTGGTTCAGACATGGTTGTAGAGGAAGAGGTTGTTTGCTAAGAGTTGAGCTGTTGCTTGCCTCGCTAGATTAGCGAGGGGAAGCAGCTTAAAGGCGACGCAGGGAAGAAATAAAGAACGAGTTGCGGGGGAAATGGGAAAGAAAGAAAGAAAGAAAAAAAAACAAGGAGGGTTGTGATAAATCCAGATTGGCTCCCCTCACTTACCCAGCTGTCTGAATCCGGGGAATAATGCGATAGGCAGGAGATGAAATGGAATATAGAATAAAAAACGATACCCTCCCTCCCTGATGGAAGAAAGGGAAGCAAGTCCGTTAATATAATCTGCTGGACCTATTCAATGGCTGGGATGTGATGTATCATACTCTGGCTTCGCGTAACCTGACGATAATATGTCGAAACGACTGAACTGCCCGGTCGCAGGAAAGAACACTCGCTTCAGAGAACACTCGTTTCCTGGCTGCAAACTGGACTTCAGTCGGGCGCACAGCGTCGTCTTATGTGCCCTCTAAGGCGTGCGAGGTCCCTGCGCTAGGGGAAGGGGTGGACAGCGCTGGAGCCCGGCCAGAGGGCCAGCCGAATGGCCCTCATCTCAAGTCTTGCTTACTTGGTTCACGGCCAACGCCCCCGTGGCAGCCCCTGGCGGGGGAAAAACATTCAATGGTGAACCGCTTTCTGGCGAATAGCAGCCCGCCAGTACGACACGTCTGGTGTAAAAATATCTCTCCGGACGAGAGGGTTGAGACTTGATTGCACCTGCTGAATCATGCCGATATTACGCTTCACATATACTTCGGTTCATGCCGCTGGGCGGAAAAGTCTCCGGATCTTGGCGAACCTTGAATACGATGCTCAACCGACTTCCAAAGACGCCAGATCGAGCAGTTCTAATTGATTGGGGAAGGAGACAAGGAGAAAGCGTAGGAAAAAAACTCTACAGCCGTGGGGTAAGCTCCGTAATGCATTCATGGGAGTTTCGGAGTGCGGGCTGCGAATACGACGATCTATCTTGTGGTACGATATCTCTATGATGGACAAGCTTTTTTCTGTGGGGGGCTCCGGATATGCATGACAGGGTACGGAGATAGTAAGAGAAAAACATGCTGCTTCCCACATTACCGGTATCGAAAACATCGCATAACCTAAATTAAGAACAGCTTATTGGATATCAACAACACCAGCACTGCAACAAGCTAGTTTGCCCAATGCCCCTCTCATTACCGTTTTATATCGCTCACTTATCGTTTACCCAGAACCACCACCACCACCACCATCACCACCACTATAGTAATCCCTCCAGAATCGCTGATCCAGCGCATCTCAATTCCCCAATCCAACAAACAGAACACCCGATCCATCCGGCTTGCCGTGCTAAGGATTTCAAACCAGCCCAACGACCCGGCTAACCAGGGCTACCACTCCTCTATTCGAACAAGTATCTCCGCTCGAGCCAGTCGGAGAGACCATCAGTCTACGTGTTCTCCCCTTCTTTTCCACGCGATCGGTTATCGGCATGAACAACTAAGCCTTCTGACACCGCCTTGCGGCTGTGTGGATGCTTCGCTATACCCTATTTCAACCCGGGTACATATAAAACCCTCCAGTAGGAACCTTGGTGGGGTGTTCTGGAATATCATCCACTAGAGTGAGTACTCTAGAAAAAAAGGGGGAGAGTGAGGATCTTAAGCATGTGAGCCGTCTTGCAGTTCTAGTAATCCCCAATCATTCCAACTCTGTAGTAGACGTTCATACGACAGTTGGGGATTCTGTTTTAAATCCTGTGGATTAGCCGCCTGGCTATTTCTCAACGTGCAGATATATATGTACACAAAACGTCCAAGTAACGTGATCTTCTAAATCTAACCCGAAACAACCAATAGAAACCCCCCCCCCTCAAATCAGAAAAATGATAAAAACTCTAAATACAAAAAATGCGTCGTCACTGGTATCATAACGCGTTTACAAAACTCATGCTTTCAACCACTCACGGTGTCGGAGTGTGAGTTTCTCGGGGATGTCGTCTCGATCCGGGATCTCACTGCATCGGGCTCAGCGTCGTCATCAGAATCAACATCGAAATCTCCTTCTTTACATGCCCAAGCATCGACATCTGCAACTCGTAAAGAAACCACGCGTCAGCGTTTTGTTGTCTTGTGGGTTAAGCATAAGTGGTGTTGGGGGAAAAAATAGAGATGGATCGGAGTAAAGATTATCCGTGGAATGAGTGTCACTCCCCAGATCTGATTCGACAATTTATTTCGAGTGATAGGGGAAGGAAATATGAGGGGAAAGATGGGAGGACGGGGGGAAAAGATCAACAATGGACTCACGTTTCAGAGTCTCTCTACTCCACCATTTATTCATAACCTTTAACCTTATGGGGACCAAAAGCACAATAATAACCGGAAACACGGGAGCTCCAGGAGTGAAAGTCACCACGAAGATCCCAACCGTCACGACGATCTGAAGAAGCGTATACATGTGAATCCCACCATAACCCTTAATCCCCAGCGGCAGTTCCGGAAGCTCACTCGACGGACTTCCCACCGTTAGCAACCAAACCAGAACCTCGGACGGGGGGAACTAACGTTAACATGTGAAAGAACCGAAACAAGATCGGATTAACGCTTAAACTCTGCTCTCCCATATACAAAAACAACCCAGCAAGCACACTCGTCGGTGTGAGTCCTAGCACGTGCATTAACGGCGGACTCAAGAACGCTAGAATCCCAACTGCGTGTAGTAGGTGACTCCAACGCTGCTCATGGACCGTTGTTATCTTCTTTACGCTGCCGTCGGCCGGGTCTGTTACCTCTTCTGTGTGCAGGAGACTCTCGCTGTGGAGCGGTGCTTGCGGGAGGAGCCCGTTTGCTGGGGGGATTCCGAGGATCCCGCAGAGTCCTGTTGTTAGTCCGAGGAGAAATACATCCCAGGCGTATCCGCCGGGTTTGCGGACGTTGTATCGTGGGAGGGTTGCGCAGATGGTTGATACCTCGACGTCGAAGAAGAAGAGTGTTGTTATGATGAGGCCTGGGATCATAGCGGCGAATACCCAGGAGACGGGAAGGTGCCAGAATTCGATGATGAAGTGGGTTCGCTCTGGGGATGTCGGTCGGAATGATGCTGTCGGTTGTTAGTATGGTTAGGTGTGGGGTTGGGACTACGTACTGGAGACTTGGAGTCGTTGCTGGTCGAGGGTTTTGAGTTCGCCGATGTGCGGTATGCCGATGAAGATTATGATGGAGATTGCGGCGGCGTATTCGGCGAGGCCCATGCGTACGTATTTGTGGAAGATGGGGCCCCAGTTGTTGGCTGTGGAGAGGGTTACGGCGACGAGGAAGGTGCCGATGCAGCCGAGGACAGAGTAGAGGAAGGAGGCGAGGGAGGTGTGTGCGTGGGCTCTTTGGAGCTCTTGGATACTAGGAGGTGTTAGCATTTTATGGATATTCCGAGGTCGAGGTGGTGTCAAGGTTTCTGTGGTGGTTTGACCTGGATTTTCTGGAGTATGGAGGGGGTTTGCTTACGCTTTGTGGAAATAGATGATTGAGTTTAATAGTGAGAAGATCTCGGTTGAGAAGGTCGTCACGTATTCCATAGTCCAGTCGTGGGCGTTGAAGATAGCAAGAAGCCAGTGCATCCATGCCGAGTGGATGCAAGACCAGGCCATGAAGGAGAGGTAATCAACCTGTTTACAGTTAAACTATTAACCTAGAATAGATATGAGATATTCGAGGGAGCATACATGAAAGCTCTCACTGCATAAAGTGTATATTCGTTCCGAAAGAATACAGAATGGTCCTGTAACGCCTAAGATGGTAAGAGGTTGACCCGAAAATCTAATTCACAGCCCATCACTCATCAGCTCTGACTATTCCCAAGACACGAATCATCCATGGGTTATTCTCACAGCGCAAATATAACACCACACAACCCCGTTGAAAACACCACCTCGATTGTCCCATAGTTCATCCCCGTCAACACGTATAGATCGCTCGCGAACGTGATTCCGGGTAGCAGATTCGTGAAGAACACAAATACCGCCGACGCAAGGATCAGTTGGTTGAAGGACCAATCCGTACCGTACACTTTTGATCTTCCTAAGAGATCTGACTTGAGTAATCTGAACGGCGCCAGTGCTCCATTCCCACGGAACAACGCCCTAAGGCCGCCTCCCCGAATTATCTTCCCAGGAACCGGTCCTGTAGGGTTGGCTTTTTCAGGATCCGACTCCACTGGACTTGTGTCAGCGGGAGAAGAAATCGTAGCATTTGAACCCATCGCAGATGGGTAAAAGGTCTCGCTGGAGAAATTGTTGTTCGGCATGAGTAATTGAGGGCTTGCTGTTATTTAGGAACACACATGGTTCGTTGACTTTCTTTGGTTTTATGTTTTGTATCTACCCAGATTTCCTTGCTTTTTGTGTTCCTTTCCCGGGAATCTGATGATTAAAAAAAAAGAAAATAACCACAGCCTCAACGTGATGCGAGCTGCGAAAATCAGGGTCTGATAAATGACGACTAAGCAAGCGTTTCTGCCGCGAACCGTTCGATCTCTCCAATATTAGTCTAAATAGCGAGACCTCAAGATAAAGATCTCGTGCCTGCTTTGTCTGCCTTGCTGCACCTACAGGAGCAAAGGGGCAGAAACCTTTAAGTTTAAATACTCAGCGATACCCTTACTGATTCCACAGAAATGACAGCTTAATCTTGGAAATTTTTGCGGGACGTGGCAACAGCCGCGTCGGCGGAACAGCGTACCCGTATCCCTGCCTATTTCGGCAAGTGTCACTCTTGGCAAGGCAGATTCCTAACAATGTCGTTCGGATTAAGCCATTGTGATGCTTGGCGCTGCTAATAGATATGTCGAAAGTCAACTCCAAGCGAAGAAAAAGAGTGCAATTCTTGGGGTAGACATACCGGGTGTTTATGTAGTTGCTGGCTACCCAGTCGATGCAGATCGCGAGAATTCCACTAATGAGGGTACAGTGTTCGAGCCGGAGAGCTGCTAACTGGCAGAGAATTTGTGTGATGTTTTCAAGAACGAATCGGTGGATTCGGGTAATTCAGTAAGCGTAAGAATTTCCTGAGCACGTTCACGTTCGCTAGAAGTCCAATTGGTCCACTGATGAGTTATTTGATATGAACAGAAAAACAAAGATCCATGTGCACGTTGATAAGGTTTTTTGATTCTCTTGGTAACTTGTGTGATCTATCGAATCCCTTTGGTTGTGATATACCAATCCTTAAGGCCCATTTTCTTAATTCTCTCTCTTATTTTCTCCGCAGGGGCGGGACCCGATAGGGCTGACATACCCAATTGGCACCGCGAGAAACCCCAATCAACTCACTTACTCTTCACTTCTCAAAGTGAGACTGAGCATCTCTTCGCGTGGGCATTTTGTGAAATCCCTCATTGCGGGTTCCGATATGGAAGTCGATCGGAGCTTGGTACCGAATCCTGAATCTTTTCGGATCGTCCTCCGTGTGATTAGTCGATTTGACGAATCTGAAAATCTTTTCACCATTTCTCGGTCTTCGGGTTAGTGGAAGTGGCTAGGCCTCATGCTTGATTGCTTGCAGACTTGAAAGCATTAATGCAATACCTGTTGTCAGTCTGAAGGGATTATAAGAGCGATTTCGTTTACCGCGAGAGTCGTTAAGGATGAGCAAGGTAAAATTACGATCTGGGTGCTGACAGGGAGGGTGACACCTGAGCGACTAACTTATGGTTGTTATCGGAAGGATATTGATACCCGAAAGGGTCAACCAGTAATATTTTGGCTGTGTTGCCGGTACCATGGCGCGCGTCAGCTGCGGGGCCATCCTATGCTCTTCGTGCAGAGTGCCTGGATTTAAGACGAATTATTGGGCCAGGTTTTTTTAGCACTGAGGGTGCCCCCATGAGGGGTAAATTTAGTGGTAGTAAATGTAGAAGGGTTCACTGTGGAGCGCGGCTGTGAGTCGGTAGTAACATGAATTTATTCTCAAGCCATTTTAGTAGAGATTTATAGTCTTATTAGTAATAATAAACATCTTATCATGGGGGATCTTGGTACTGCTGTAGCACCCTTCTTCCAGCCAATATATTCATACATGGTAGTCTTGATTTCCATCGTTAGGTCTCTGCCCTTTTGGAGTAGTGCATTATCTAACTTTCACCTCGAACGCGCGTTCTCCAGCTAGAGCTTCATTGCTGGGGTTACTGAAAAGTGAATAGGTTTGCACATCAATACCTGGTATAGAATTCGATGAGCTTTTTGTTGAGGGGGGCATCCCACGCCGCGGACCCTAATCAAGGTCTGCTAGTGCCAAGGCGGATTACCCCGCTGAGGTGTTGCTCTCAGCAGACTATCATCTGAAACAACGGTTTCGTCGAGTTGCGGGGTTTTGGTGGCTTTTTTGCAGGTTGAGTTTTCTGACAGCGCTTATCCTCGTCTTTGACAGAACTATTGGGAGTTCTTGAGACGGATTCCCTTCAATTCGTTTGAAATAGTGGAAGTAGATTGGTACTCTTTAGTTATTTCTTGGAGTGGGTTGTGATTACTTATTTATAATAGGGTTGGTCTGTGTGGCGATAACCATTGCCACTACAACACTAAACCATTCCTTAGCCTTGGGTAGTCTAAGTCGGGTACTACCAGACGGGCCACACAAGCATCAAGGTGCTCCAAAAAGCATGCTGGCTAATAGAAGCGACGAAAGGGCTTGTGTGGAGATTCAGGTTTCTGAGCTTGATAATGCATTATTGCGGTTGTTAGCGTGTGATGCGATTTATAATAATATTTGCGTCGCGGGCGGGCGCCTAGGTAGGAAAGCTAGTAACCTATTTAGTGTAGAAAGCATATTTTCTGGCAATTTTTCTGGAATCGTGGGCAGCAAAGACTAAAGATTAGTAATATTAAATCCACCACACACCTGGATCTCCACTAGTCTTGGCTTGGCGTCGAGTGATGCCTCATGTTCAGTCATGATTGGAGTACCTATTGTCGTTGATCATTTCCCGCAATCCGGGGGCATGGCTTAGTGACTGGGGAGGCGTTGTTTGAGCTTTTACGAAGGGAGGATGGGTAGATTGAAGAAAAACTTTGGCTTGTTGTGGTATGCACTACCTCAAATTTTTTTACAATGCTTCTGCAAGTCTTTCAAATAGGTAGAGATTCTGTGTAAAGGTCCTAAACGACGTAGGGAAGGAGAATATCGGGCGGATCGAATGAGCCACGCGCCAAGGAACCTCCGTGAATAGACTGCTTTATGGTGGGCGTTGGGCTTATAACAGGAGATTACACTGTTGGGGATATAAGTTACCAAGGAGTCTAAGAGCTGTCTTGCTTTTTAAAAAGAGGTATTTTTGGTATACAGTACACTTGCCCTATAAGAATACTTTTTATAAGAATATTCTTAGTGGAGCGCTCCCTGAAACTACCTCTCTAGTCCGTATTTGGTAAAGCCTCCCCTATAAACTTTCTTTATTGGGTTAGGCCACTCTTCTTTTGCACTCTCGGCCCGACAGTATTCTTATAGAGCGATTGTACTGTAGCTGATACTAATTTCCCTGGGAAAATGCAAGGGTTAAGAGTATTCTTCCTGTTAGGATGTTATATAGCATTGTAACCTACCTAGGCGTATCCGGATGAACTAGAGGATAGTAGGAGAGATCTCGAATACTTCTCGGGAGTTAGCGGGTATAGAACAACGGTGATTACAATCAGATATAGCTTTGAGCCGTACCACTATTGTTGACATACAGTCAATGTCCTTGGTGCAGCAGGGTTGGTGTCGTTAATGTCAAACGCCTTTGGTTCGTTTTCTCAGGTAGCAGCTCGCGAGGAGAAGTGAGGAACTTTCATACCGGAGAATGCAAATGAACGAGCTGAAAGCGGGGGATCCTGAAAACTACTGCAAATAGCCTCTGTCTCATGTCCGATATAGTGTGATGGCTGGTGTTAGTAGTAGTAGTAGTAGTAATTCATTTACGTATCCAACCCTATGGGTTATGACGAGAATGGTTGGTGTTGCCGGGCGCTGTGTTTGTAATAGCTGGCTATGGATTCTGTGGTACTCTAGTATTTACCATGTTAAACATGGTATTTCGCAATTGGTAGTGCCTTTGATCGTAATGAGCCTGTGTGATTCTCTTTTCGTTAGAGAATATATAAACTTCGGCAGGTATTTAGCTATAGCAGTGGGAATTATGGCAGTCTTGGCCCATTATGAAGAGTTTAATATTGCATGAAGGGCCATCAGATGAATGAACTGGGTCCTAATATCAGAAGCTTTGCATGCAACCCGAGGTGCGAGGTTTTCATATCATATGTTGCCACCTAGTTCGATTGTTAATCATAGTAGGACTCGAGCTAGGCTGGAGAGACCTACAGCTAGCGTTATCATGGAACGGAATTGAGAAGGGGCACATGGTCAAAATATGGCAACCGGTAAATAGAACAGCTGATAGGGTCGTTGGATGGCTAGAGACGAACGAGCAAGCGCCATTACCTGTTATAGTTACTGCAATGGATGACGCATAGGACAGTCTCGATGTTGTGTAATAGGCCTCCTTCCACCCTTTTTATAGAGCTATCCTTATGTTGCATTTGGTGATTGCTTCTCGGCTATGTGGTAATCGAAATAGCATTGGAGTATCCCGTACTCTTGAAATAGCATTCTAGGAACCTAGGGAAGAGGAACTAAATAGTCATAGTCTCTCGAACTATCTTCTCTTATGTTAGACCGACAGTCGAAGAGCTGAATGGGAATGGGGTTAGGTTTCTGTCGGGAAAAATACTATCGGCCGTTGGCGCCCATAGATCTGTGTGATATGGGCTATTCATACCGCGCATCATGCATTCGCTATTCGTTGACTCCCGAGAGTAATAAAAAACCCGAGAAGTACGGGATCCGGTATGACAGCAGGTGTAATTTTGGGATGAGGTTGTGTTATTGCACTGATCTGCTAGAAGGTTAATACGGTTGAGCTGATTCGTTCTCCCCGCTTTAAGCCCAGCAATGATAGGTACAGCAAACTGCGGTAGTCATAGCTAGGTATTTGTAGGTAGCTATAAGTAAAATTCATGAGACTTGGCTGGGAAGAGTGTTGGTAGATGAATTTGGTGGCTTGTTTAACCTATTGTATCTGGTAGCGAGGCTACAATGTTGGGAAATCTTCTTCATCGTGTTGGGTTTAAGCCCGTCAAAGGATGCATTCTAGTATCAATGTGAATTGGGACCATACACCCATCTTGTGTAGAATATCCATTGAGCAGGGAGTGTAATGAAGCTGCAGCTAAAACTTGGTGAGACATGCTCGCCTTCTGGCTGTAGCTCGGGAACTATTACGATTGGAGACTGAGACGTCTGCTCTTATCCTGCGTAGTAAGGCCCCGAAGAAAATATACTTTGCGGTTTTTTGAGAGGACGCGGTGTTGAATGTTATTGTAGTGAGGTTCTGGATATTTGAGATCTTCTCTTCGGGTATGGGTGAGCGTAGTGAGAAGCGTGCTTAAATAAGGTGACGGTTCGATAACTGTATTCGATGTGACGTGAACGAGTAGGACTTTTGTGCTTTCCTATTTTGTTATGGGGTTGTGCCGTGAATATGTTGTTTCACCTTATTATTCGTTATTGTAGATAGTCTTAGGTATATGTAGGGTGGTGGATGCTATAGTAGGGAGTTAACCTTTGGTTGGCGCAGCTCACTGGAGGATATGATGGAGTTCCTCTTGAATGGAAATGGAGAGTACTGTTGTAGCGGGTTACTCATTTTTTGTTTAAAAAGCCTTAGGGATGGCTTTCTGATGGCTTTCTCTCGTTGGTGATAAATTGATTGTTTCTTCGTGCTGTTTGTAGGAAGTCGTCCGTCTGTCGAATGGATTGAGGAAGCAACAAGGGAAATCATGTGGGGAAACTTATATGTGGATCACATGATGAGTTTAGCTTGTATTATCAGAAGTGCTGTTTAGTGTGTAGTTCTGGGAACTAAGGGGGATATATAGGGAGATTAAGATTAGCTGGAAGGATATCAACAATCTCTCTTTCTTGGATGTCCCAGACTCGCTCTAGCGTCTTGGCGTCTTGGCATTCAGATGCGGCTCTAAAAGTTTTCCAACGTCAAAGCTTTTCGCAGTTCCCCATTGCCCATCATCTTCCCACTTATACCCCCCGTCGTGAGAACAAGATGGTCAAGAAGGCAGTGTAAGTCTATAATTCTATTATTCTTTTAAGCTTGCAATTTTTAGATTGATCACTGACTCTTCTCTAGTGACAAGCGCATCCCCGACCTGATACGGAACGGTGTCCAGGCAAGCCCTCTTCTTTTCTATTTATTCGCAATTCGCAGTTCACAGTCTCAGTCGCTAACATCTCGTATAGGAGAAGAAGCGCTCTTTTTTCGTGGTCGTCGGCGACAGAGGGAAGGATGTGATTCTGAATCTGCACTACATCCTCGGCAGTGCCGATCCCAAGCAGAATAAATCAGTGCTCTGGGCCTACAAGCACAAGCTCCTCGGGTTCACCAGGTTCGTTTGCCTTTGGACACCTACAATTACTTTATCCCCACATGAGCTAACCTCCGCCTCTTATATAGCCACCGGAAAAAGCGCGAAGCAAAGATCAAGAAGGAAGTCAAGCGTGGGATTCGCGAAGCCAACACTGAAGATCCGTTCGAGCTGTTTATTTCCCTCACCAACATCCGTTATGTCTACTACAAAGAGACCGAGAAAATCCTTGGAAACACCTTTGGCATGTGTATCCTACAAGACTTCGAAGCCCTGACTCCGAACCTGCTAGCTCGAACAATTGAGACCGTCGAAGGCGGTGGTCTAGTGATCCTACTTCTCAAGACCATGACCTCTTTGAAGCAGCTATACACCATGACGATGGTACGCCCCACACTCCAAAAGCAGCCGGGCAAACACTAACATCCCACAGGACGTACACTCCCGCTACCGCACCGAAGCCCACGGCGACGTCGTCGCCCGTTTCAACGAACGCTTCATCCTCTCGCTCGGCGACTGCGCCTCTTGTCTCGTCGTTGACGACGAACTTAATGTGCTCCCAATCTCCGGGGGCAAGAACGTCAGCGCCCTCCCCCCAATCTCCGAAGACTTCGCGCGCACCCCACAACAGATCGAGCTCGCAGAACTCAAAGAGTCCCTAGCAGACGTGCAGCCCGCAGGCGCCCTCGTTGAGATTACAAAAACCGTTGATCAGGCGAAAGCGGTCATGACGTTCATTGATGCGATTGCTGAGAAGACGTTGCGTAGTACAGTCACTTTGACGGCTGGGCGTGGACGGGGGAAGTCTGCTGCGTTGGGTGTGGCAATTGCTGCTGCCGTTGCGCATGGGTATTCTAATATCTTCATTACGTCGCCGTCGCCGGAGAATTTGAAGACGTTGTTTGAGTTTATCTTCAAGGGGTTTGATGCGTTGGGGTATAGTGATCATCTGGACTATGATATCATCCAGTCGACGAACCCGGAGTTCAATAAGGCGATTGTTAGGGTTAATATCCATCGACAGCACCGACAGACGATTCAGTATATCCAACCGCAGGACGCACATGTTCTTGGCCAAGCGGAACTGGTAGTCATTGATGAAGCCGCCGCTATCCCCCTCCCTCTGGTAAAGGAGCTTCTGGGACCATACCTGGTCTTCATGGCATCCACCATCAACGGGTACGAAGGAACCGGGCGTTCCCTCTCTCTCAAGTTAATACAACAACTCCGTGACCAATCCCGCGGAGCCTCCAAAAACACCGCCGATGGAGAAACCGCCGACCGTTCCGGCAAGGCCTCCAAGACCGGTCCCATCGGTGGCCGTACCCTCCGCGAAGCAACCCTGTCCGAGCCCATCAGATACGCACCAAACGACCCCGTAGAAGCCTGGCTTAACGGGCTCCTCTGTCTCGACGCCACACTCCCCACCAACAAACCTACACTAACCGGCACCCCCGACCCCGCAAAATGCAACCTCTTCTACGTCAACCGTGATACTCTCTTCAGCTACCACCCCGTCTCAGAGCGATTCCTACAACGCATGATGGCGCTCTACGTCGCCTCCCACTACAAAAACTCACCGAACGACCTACAACTTATGAGCGATGCTCCAGCCCACCAACTCTACGTCCTCCTCCCACCAGTCGAGGAAGGAAGCCGTCACATCCCCGACCCCCTGGTCGTCATCCAAGTCGCTCTCGAAGGCCAAATCAGCCGCGAGTCCGTCCAGCAGTCTCTCGCCCGTGGTAAACGCGAAGGCGGCGATCTCATCCCTTGGCTTGTAGCACAGCAATTCCAAGACGAAGACTTCGCGGGTTTGAGCGGCGCACGTGTAGTCCGCATCGCGACAAACCCAGACTACACAGGCATGGGATACGGCGCACGCGCGTTAGCGCTACTGACCGATTTCTACGAAGGCAAATTCGCACCGCTGGACGAAGCAGCCTCCTATGTAAACGAGGAGCTCGTACGTGTTACAGACGCCGAAATCGAGAACTCGGATCTAAAAACCGAGTCAATCCGAGTACGTGACCGTGAAAGTCTCCCACCACTCCTCCTACGAATGAGTGAACGTCGTCCCGACAATCTCGACTACCTCGGCGTTAGCTACGGTCTGACAGACCGACTTCACAAGTTCTGGGCTAAAAAGGCTCGGTTCGCACCGGTATACCTTCGACAGACAGCAACAGATCTAACGGGCGAACACACCTGCGTGATGATCAAAACACTACACAGTAAAGACGTCGTCTGGCTCGCTGCGTTCGCAAGGGACTTTCACCGTCGCTTTACGAGCCTGCTTTCATACGAGTTCCGGAAATTCCCAGCCATCCTCGCATTAACGATTTTCGAGTCCGCCACTGCAGGAGCGCGTGTAGCGGGCGTAGAGGTGGCGCCGTTGACAAAAAGCGGGTTGGATGAGCTGCTGAGTCCGTTTGATTTGAAGCGGCTTGAGAGCTATGCTGATAATATGTTGGATTATCATGTTATATTGGATATGATCCCACTTATTGCGCAACTGTTCTTCTCCGGGAGGATTAAGGGTGGGGTAAGCTTGAGTTCGATCCAGCATGCGATTCTGCTGGCGGTTGGACTGCAGCGGAAGACGCTGGATGATGTGGAGAAGGAGTTGAAACTGCCGGCTGCGCAGGTGCTTGCGATGTTTCAGAAGATTGTGAGGAAGGTTGCGACGTATTTTAGGGGGTTGTTGGCTATGGCTATTAGTGAGACGTTGCCGAGTGAGCAGGTTGTGGTGCATGGGGAGGATATGAGGCCGGTGGAACAGACGCTGCAGGAGGATTTGGAGGAAGGCGGGGAGGAGGTCATGGAGGGTTTAAGGGATAGAGAGAGGAAGAGAGAGATTATTAATTCGCTGGATTTGTCAAAGTTAGTTGTTACGTCTCCTGCTGTTAGGTAATTGTAGAATGAATGCTAATAGATTTCTGAGTGTGAAGGTATGAGATCCCGTCTGCAGATACTGCGGATTGGGAGACTGCGGAGAAACAGATCAAGGGGAAGAAGAGCACTGTGGTGAGTGTTAAGACGGTGAAGGAGAAGAAGAGGAAGGCGGGGGAAACGGCGGCGGAGATTTATGAGCAAGAGATGGGCGGGAGTAAGAAGAAGAGTAAGAAGAGTAAGGGGAAGAAATAGATGAGGAAATAGGAGATTCCATAATTTTGTATTCTACCTTTTGCGTTTCCTAGTATGGATATATAGTTTAAAATAAAAGTACTGTAAATTTTTTTTGAAAGTGTTGATGATTGGTAATAATCGAGATGACATGTTTAGAGTGTAGTAGTGATGTTTGAAATTAGATAAATTCCTGGGAATCACTCTTCCTGCGAACTTCTTTGAAGGGGAATCTAGTGTTAAAGGCATAAGAGGCGTAAGACTTTCTCCAAGTCCTTAATAAGATTTCTATATCATATGCATGCCTATGACCGATCTTGGTAGCGTGTCTTGGCAACAATCAATTTTGAGAAAAAGACTTCCATCAGTGATTTCCAACCAACAACCACGCATAAACCTGCCGCTGCACAATTATTATCAGCCCTATCTTCTAACCGCATTGGTAGATTCCACTCCTTTAATATTAGTACTCCACACTCTATTCACAGACATTCCACAATGCTCCCATCCACTCGCAATTCCCTTCTCTCCCGTCTACCACGCCACTCATATCTAGCCGCACGACCTCACACCCCATCACTCGGTCCTCCCTGCCGGCCTCTATCCACAATCGAAGGATATGAATTCATCCCACGGACAGAGTTCCCATTCCCCTCAAACCTCATCAAGTCTTACTTTCTGGGACACCACAAGGCGGGGTTATCAAAGATGAAGCAAATGGTATCGTCAGTTGAACTAATAATAGAATGCCGTGACTACCGAGTTCCTTTGTCGTCGAGGAATCCATTGTTTGAGGCGACACTGCAAGGGAGGGAAAGAGTCATTGTGTATACCAAGCGTGACTTAGCGGCGGATGTGCTGGATTTTAAGGTTGGTTGGTTTTTGCTCCCGTTTTTTAGTAGTGGTTTTCCTTGGGGTATTGTGGATGAGAGTCGTGTGAAGGGAAGAAGCAGGGTTTTAACTACCTGCTTATGTCGTATCGGTGTGATTTCTACTCAACGTTTCACAACGCCGCTTGATATCTTCAGCAGTGCAACAGCCCAGCGATCTAACATTACCTTTCATGAAACATCCAGACCCAAGAAACCATCCGAAAATGGCACAAACCCCACAAAGTGCTATTCTCCGACTGCAAAGACAAGCGAGACACCCAAAAGATCATCGACTACGCACGAAGTAAGCCAACCCCCCACTAAACACACGAGCATAACAGTCTAACATCCATCCAGACGCAGCCAGACAAGCCGACCATATGACCGGCTCCAGAATGCTCGTAGTTGGAATGCCAAACGTCGGCAAATCCTCCCTCCTCAACGCAATGCGTAGAGTTGGCACAGGAAGCAACGTAAAAGCCGCTATCACTGGAGGTCAACCAGGTGTCACGAGAAAAATCGCCACGGGGGTTAAGGTCTCTGAAGATCCGTTGGTGTATTTGATAGATTCTCCTGGTGAGTGGTACTACCTCCAATCCTCGTGCAGGACTAACATATCACTAAGGTGTATTCGTCCCGTATATGCCAAACGCACAAACCATGCTATCCCTTGCCCTTGTTGGCTGCGTTGATTCTTCCCTCCTCCCCGCTGTTACAGTCGCGGACTTCCTCCTTTACCATCTTAACTTGGTGGATCCGAGTATCTATGGAGTCTATCACCCGCCAACAAATGATATCATCCAGCTCCTCGAGGCGACCTCTAAAGCCACGGGACGGCTGAAGAAGGGCGGTGTTCCCGAGTTAGAGGGTACGGCGAATTGGTTGATTAACCGGTATAGGAGTGGTGTGATGGGTCGATTCATTTTAGATGATGTTAGTGAGAAGGCTTATGAGAAATGGTTAGAGGAGGAGAGTAATCAGGGTGAAAGCGAAAGCGCTGCGAAGAGGAGGGTTAAAGCGGAGAAGAAGGAGTGGAAAATGAAGAAGAGGGCTGAAAGTGATGTTGAGTAAAAATTCCTTAAATATTCTATGTTGCTTCGTAAGACGCGTTGGAATATCCGGAGTGCTTGCGACGAGAATAGCTTCTTGTGCGTTGTAACATAGATATGAGTGACGTTTCAACGCTATGAATGGAAATTTATTCTTGTCGCAAGTGCTCAGGCATAGGAAGCATTTGATATTACATATGTTCTAGCCCGTTAACCATGGATGTCTGTTTACGAAGTGGCCGGCATGCCTTACAAATGGGTTAGCCTATTTACAAATAGAGCAACTTTGTAGATGGGCTGGCCCATACCCAAAGACTAAACCCAAAAATCATCATGACCTAGGCCTTCTTGGAGTTTTTTGCACCATTACCACCCAATTGCAATAAGCTCAACAACATAATATAGCTATGAGTCTCCTTCACTTTAACACCATCACTTAATGTTAGCATAATTGTAGCTAAAGGTACATGACGGCCTTTGGGCAGAATTGCTTTAGTACAAGATTTCTAGATTCAATTTAACTGACCTCAATAATAAAATTTTCTAGTTGGAATAGTGGGCTTTAAGATCTTGAAGCCTTATGACAGCCCCTGGCAGTCACTCCTAAGCAAGCCCACACACAAAAATTATTTGCACACAGGCCACCCACTAGTGGCACTTTGAAGATGGGCCAGCCCATCTACAAAACTTCTTCATTTGTAAACGGCGTTTAATGACATACGAGCCGGAACACATACAGACTAGGGGTCCAATAAACTTGTCTTGTTAGCTCAAATACCACCATTGAAATAAATAAACAGAGACCTGTTTCAATCTCAATTCTAACTGATGTATATTTCCTAATTACTTTTTAATTTGGGCGATACCCCCCGGTTTACCCGTTTCAGACCCTGTGCTTCTCTCCTCTGGCAGAGGTAAAACATAGATCCTTCCCATAATATCCGCAAGGGAGGGCAAGGGAGATCATGAACAAACCTAGGGAATTCACGCTACGTAGCTATAGTTAAAAGGACCAGAATCGGGCTACATCCGGAGAAACCGACGATGTACCATCATCACAGCGGACTATCTCTCAGTATTTTCACATTCACCCCAACAGACTCTATCATGAAAAAGTATCCATCAGTGATGTATTCTTATCTTCTCCGGGAAGGGAAAGAAAGCGCTAGCTAAATATGATTTGTATTACCGAAACAAATAGCAACGGTAAGAAGGTAAACTTGAGGTAAAATTAGTATCCATTTTTTGGCCAAATATAAATAGATCTTACAGTAACCGCGCCAAACCGCCTTATCTTCCATACCTTCACCACAGAGACTCACGCGGTTTTCGTCGGAAATGTGGAATTCACCGTAACTTTCTAGTTTTAGCACACATATAAGTAGATGCGCTTAAAGACTACCGCAAACCAAACAATTCCCGCTAATTCTAACATCTCCTACGTTTGTTTATCCAATTTCGAGATTTTAATTTCAATTTCGGATTCCGTCTTCCTGATTAGTACCGACAAGTTACTAATAGCTGTGCCGCTGGTCATTCTTGATAGGTCCAAGCGAGCGAATACCGCAGTGCCTCCAATGAAGACTAAGACCTGCCCATTACCTAGTTGGCTCGCGGTTGTGTCTTTACGCTGCGCAACGGCGTCTAAACCTTTGATATTGGGTTAGGGTTTCTTTCAGCGTATTAGTTAGATGAAGCGACCAATTGGCATCAAGATCGAGGTTCCACTGCCACGGCTCTAATCTAATAAGGTAATGGCTTTTTTTCATACGCGAAGTCCCTCATTAAATCCAAGGAATTCCGATAATAGCTATTCACAAAACTTTGCGCTATCTAAGCCATCATTTCTTTTGAAAATATCTATGCTAGGGCACTAATACTTTACAGCCTCATAGTACTAAAGGCGTTTAGCCTACCCTACTACTCAAGCTTACCTCTTTACAATCTCATTCCCCAACAAATAGAAAACAATTTTTCAAAAAAGCCCTAGAAGGGTTCTGGAAGCAAAGGCAGCATCACTAACTATTCTGGGTTTTATCGCATCTAGCTGCCTCCCTATGGCTTAGATAGTAAGTGGGTATCGCTTATCTTCTGGGTGGTTTCATTGCATCTTTTAGTAAATGTAGTGAAGGCTATTTATCGTGCTGATCTTAAGTAGAAGGAAGTGGGGAACCGGAAGATCGTTTCGTTTCAAACCAAGGAGAAGAACGTATCATCCCTGAAGGGTGAATGTACCTAATGAAATAAAGGGGAAAAAAAAAGGATAGAATAACTTCTAAAGAATTGGCCGGCAGTGACTGGTCGACACCCAAACTCAAAACGAACACTCGTGAAAAAGGAAAAGAGACATTTATAAACTAAAAACAACTATCTACAAGTAATGAACCAACAGAATGAAAAAAACTCAAATACAGTTGTTCCTTACGGCAGTAATCATGATCTTAAACAAAGTTCCCATTTATGACCATCAAGTTGCCTTCGAAATATGGGATCTCTATCAGTTATTTCCATCAATAAATTGGCAACGTACTAAATAGTCATACCACAGTGGGGAAATACCATTTCAAACCGCAATGAGATTAGGCCATGATCTCCACATAAATAATGCCCTACGATACAAGTGGTCGAGTGAGCACCTTTTATCGCTATTATACCGCTAGGAACCAATTGTCAAAATAGCCATAAAAAACTGACAGTAGCAACAACTTACTCATCATTCAGTTCAAAAGACTCAACAAGTCTTCGCTCCCATGAGAGATAAAAACGAGACAGGAGAGTCTCGACGCCGCGCCGTATTTTCCGCGAGATTCCTCAGCCTAAAGGGAACTTGTCAAAACTGTAGAAAAGAGAGCAACTAACGGTATTGTACTAACCCCACGAAGCCCCACTCCTCCTTATTGACTTCCATACGTACCCCTCTCCGAATCCATTTCTGCCTTCTCTCCTTCCAAACTCCTCCCCAGTTCAGGCAGGGGTGGAACGTGCCCCAGCATAGCGTAGTCCTCCTTAACAGCAATCCTAGCAAAGAGAGCATCCGGACCGTCCACCGGGTCTACAACCAAAAAATTCCGAAGGCTATAACTGAGATCTTCTGCCAGCAAAGCCGAACGAAAGAGAGGCTCGCTTGTCCCGTCCTTCACTATAGGATCAACTCCAGTTGTCGGTAGGGGTGTGAACTCAAATCTAGTTAAGGGCATGTCTATGGCAGCTCGCTCAGCAACGAGGTCAACTGTCTTCGCTGATATTTTTCTGTGGTTTTCGTAGTCTCTTTCTAGACCTTGCTGACACGCCCACTTATCTACGTAGTGTTGTAGAAACTGCGGCGCCGTACTGTTAGGATCCAGAGACTTGTTCGTATGGTGACAATCGTAGCCTGGGGTTCTAGGGGTGGTATTAAGCTTAGGTTGGGGGTTCTGATTGCAGATGTGATCGGCCTTGGTCTTGGTAGGTTCCATGCTTTCTGGTTGGTCTGGAGTCATTTTTTTGGGTGGATCCGAGAGACTTAAAAGAGGGAAAGACAAAAGTAATACTTCAGGTGGAAGGGTATCAAGGTTGATATTAACACTAATGAGTGGAGAGAATAATCTCTTAGTATCGATTTCATGAAGAAGAAAAAACTAGAGTATTTATACATACCAGTCGTGATCCCGAACAACATCTTATGTGGGCGATTCCCAGGTTCTGAAACGAGAAATCTTGATTCCGTACTATTTGTGACAGATTGAAGCGTCTTGGTTATCGTATGAGTAACTCCCAACAGCAACTAATACCTCCAAATGACCTGATAGCTCGCATACACAAAATAAGTAGCAAGAGCCAATCGTGTTCAGGATATGCATATGCAAGGCTGAAACTCTGCTGAAGACAAAGAAATAATTAAGATGCATTACTTTATCCTGGAGCAGCCGACCGCAGCCAAACCCAGCTTCCAGGAACTTAATCGGTGTATGCAGTGGTGAACTTGGGGATACTATTGCAGGTGAAGAGGCAACAAGTTTTTCATCCCAGACCTTAACCCCACTAATGTGAAGGCAACGGGAATTTATCCTATTACCTTTTATTAGTCCTAAAACTCCCCACAAAAACCCCTTTCTGCCGTAGATTATCTCTACAGGAGGGCATAATATTAGTTAAGCTATCGATATCAAACAGTCATTATTCTAGATCCACCCGCAATGAAAAAGTCTAGAAAGACTCGAGTACCAAGATGTGTAAATGTCTTAGATGTACGCACACTGATAAGGATGAGGACAAAGATGAAGGACATTACATCCCGTCCCATTTCCCCGTCTATACCTCCATCATAAAATATGGGTGGGACCACCCGAGCCCGCGGCCCCTCCAATAGTTGTCCCGGGCGGCTGGGCCGTTGGCGCTGGCCATCGATAAATGACCACCAACAGACAGCTCGAATCCATGTCAATGTGTATGGATTTGAGTGACACAACCCCCGCTTCTCAATGCATGTGTACTCGGGACCCACTATTCTCCCGAACAAAAACCCAGGAACCAAGTAGTCGGTTCTTCTGCAAGTGAATTCATTTGGACGCCTGCCGACTCAACGCGGCTAGACCTCGGGACCGGAGAATTCTGGGGTCTCGTTAATGTGACGATCGCTACCTAGCCAGTACCGCCACTCCTCGGTGGTCAACCCTATACGGGAAGGTCTACCTAATGAGAGGAAGGCGCTGAGGAGTTTTACCTACCGGTCCCCGCTGGGGCCCGTTAGCAGCTTTACACACCCAAAAAGAAAACAAGTCTTATGGCACTTAAAAGTAGCGAAGCATAGCTATGGTAAGCACATTATCTATAGAAAAATCATTCGGGGAGAACAATGTACTCCAAAAATCTGTAGCCAAAGATATCTCCCAAGAGATTGAAATTTTAAGCAGCTCGTGCTTAGTCTTCTCTGATTGATAGTCGTTTGTTACTTTCATATATCGGATAGATAGAGGGCAGTGCCTTTGAGCACGACACCCCCCATCTTGTGCATCGTCATCTTGACCCGGGATTCAGGCTCTGTCCAACGTGAGCTTATCCCGTTTGTTGATATGCAATGCATGGCACCTTACGGCTCATCGAAGACTATCCGCTGTCAATGCATACGGGTAAAATGGACCGTCCCCATGAGGCGAACAGGGCACTAGAGAAGGAATGGTGATGATGAACGAATCACTGCAGGAAGGTTGATAATTGGATCCCTTAAGGTTAAGTGCTACGCGATTCGTGTTGATGGACCCGAAACCTTGGTTCCGCCTTTGCTGTAACCATGGGTCGCAGCCAGGCCGAGGCTCTTGTGGGGAGCAATGCCGTAATGCAGGGATCAGGCCCCTATCACGAAATTTAAAACGAGGGCTGATTCATATTCATGCACAAAGTGCGGTAGAGAGGAGAGCTGTAGGCTCAGACTGAAATTCTTCAGGGACTCGATTTACGTTGCGGAGGTCAAGGCCGTATAATTACACCTCGTTAACAAGGACCGACGGAAGTGTCCAGGTGCTCAGGGCGTAATTAGCAGCCTCAATCCATTAACCAATTGTTTGGGAAACGTTGACATATTTCACCGACAATCTAGGCTGCTACATGTACTCTACCTAAGGACTGCACATGCAAGTTTTGAACACAGAGCACACAGAGCAGAATTCTGGCGGGTATCTCGGGGGATTGTAAAGACCGTGATGTCAGTATTTGCTGGTGTAAGTATCCCAAGTGCAGTCCGTGCTCTCACGCACTTCCACTTCGGTTAAGTTATTATCCTATTGGCGATAATGTTTGTGATGGTACCAGAGGACTGCAGTACTCCATATAATTAGCATCGGCGGATAGACCAGCTTGCCGGTACCGCAATTTTAAACGGGCTAAAAAGAAATCTTTGCACTTATAGAGATGTAACAGGTCTGGACCATGATATGCCCACATCACCTCTTCTGCATCTGAAATCACCGTGCTTGTCATCTCATGTTCCTACTGCCCCACACCTACCCCCCTCATTATCCCCATTCCCTCCTTCTGCCCCCCCCCTTTCCTACCTTGAGCTATGTACCCCGACCAACAGCACTCCCCCCTCACCCTCAGCTACAATGGGCCTGAGGCTTGATTTTTTGTCTCGGATCCGAATCCCTAGCCTTCATACCGTAGCTTCACCACCCTGGGGTCGGTATCTGCAGTGGCTCAAGCCTACGAGGAGTTTTTTGACACGTCACTGGCTCGCCGGTTTCCATGATTTTCTACTTAAAGGTTAACTTGGAGTAGCGATAGCATATAGTGCAATATTATTACGTTTTTATTGACTCTAAAATGTGCTTTGTAGCATCCGAGTATCTGTGGCGCTTGTCAAAGCACCATGGCCCCATTTTATTAAGTCTTAAGCCACAGTCCAGGTGCAAGACCTGTCTCGTGCCCAGACTTGTGCTTAGTGCCAAGGTTCGTACCTCACGCGTCTCTATTTGGCCATAATTGTGAATAAAATACAATAATTATGGAAAATAGGCTGGGAACGAGACAGGTGCAAGACTCCGAAAGCCGTGAAGCACAAAGGCAAGGCACAAAGGCGAGTGTATATTAAGTACATGTATGTATAAAGGTGATGACAACAAGAGAAAGGCCGAGTAGAGAGCTATATACAGCCCTCTGGATATCGCCCCGTGACAAATTTGCCCTCATTAGTCATCTAGTACATCATGACTATAAGGCTACATGGCACTAAGCCCACCGCGCAAAGCCCGTACTCTATACCAAGTCATTATATATTCAAAGTTGTCATTACCAATCCTTGGAGAAACAGGCTCGTTAATATAACAAGCGGTGAGATCTCTTGTCTGATTGATATATTCATCAAGTACAAGATCCCCTGTCGCTACTAACGACTGATTCAATGGTGAATCTAACTAGCTAAAGAGGTCTCGATCAACCTTCAAAAAAAAATCAGCATCCTCAGCTCAAACCACTTTCCCATATATTTTACTTCTGTTTCTGCCTTTAACATAGCTTCTCTTACTATTCTCCCCATTTCCAACGCAGCATGCGTGCCCTACAGCCCCAGCCCCAATCACCCGCAGGTACGATAAAGTCCTTAAGCCCCTCTCCCATGTTGACGAATTTCTCTCGTATCTCCAATTTTTGTCCCTACACAATCGATTTATATCCACCTCCCCCGGCCCATTTGCCAACCCGGCGATGTTCCTGCCAGCCCTATAGACCGGCCGTACCTTACACCCACAATGTTTCAACACCCCCACTACGGCCAACCGTTTCCGCTCATCCCTTCATATCCGATCTGATATAGGAAGCCCCATACCGTAGTTCCAATATTCCCTCCTTCTAACTCACCTCTCGTCGGTGTCATTAGGACACCACACCACACCACACCTGCCCTCAGCCCGCCACATGATCAGGTTTCATGATGCAAACCGAACAACCCCAAACAACCCAATGCAGTTTTACCTCTTCGACCTAAGGTACATGTAGTTCCCTACAATTCAACACCCCATTGAGTTGACCCCATCCAACGCAACCTTTCCACCTGCTAAAGCTGTAGTTTACCCATTTCCGGTTTTTGTATTCATCACGGCACCAATAGAGACTTCTACTGGCTATCTCTTGGGAAGATTTGCTTCGGAGGTGTTTAGATGGCTAATGATAGCGAAGAGTGAAGCCTTGTAATGATTTCTTCCGTCAAGCTAAGGGTTCAGGTCTTTAAAGCTGAACCGTGCACTTTAGGCTGCTGCTATATCATAGTAATACCGGCTATAATATCAAGATAATCTCCAAGGGTAAGTGAATCTAATAAGCCGGATTATTCTGAAATGTAAAGGAGATTTACCAGCTAGCTATAATATATCGAGAGAGAAGTGGTTAAAATTAACGAACTCTCAGTCGCTTGTGAAGGTTTCCATAGCAGTTATACCAGATGGCTTCTTTTTAAAGGATTTCTCAGAAAGGGCACTTTATTGGCTCGAGGTTTCTTTGACAATATTTGCATTTTCGTCACTATGTCCTGAGTTCATCTCGTCGCTCGCAGTCAATGCATATGCTTCTGGTACTGTGCTTATAAATCTTAAGCATCACGAAGGCTTAATCAAAACAAATGTTAACTACTGCTTTCCAACAATGCCAAAGTCAGGAAAACCGATCACAAATAGTCACTCGTAATGATACAAACTCAGAATTTAGAATAAATTTCCTGATATGGTATGGTGCTGAAGGCTCCGCAAAGCGTGCTATGGAAGGTTTTAGCACACACGAGCAGTCTATACATCGGGCTTATATATACTAGCACCGCGCAATAAAACCCTCCCTACTCCCTACTCCTCGAACCCCATATCTCGCAACGGAAAATCTCTAGCCTTATCAGTATATATAGACCCCTATTCATTTCATGGAGCAAATCCAAGGCATAGATTACAAGCTTCTTAGCTCTGGTATAATACCAAGTTAGCGTGGGATGCTAGCTGCTTAATCCTTCCCTACCTAAAGTAATAGCGGGTATCCTTTATTGATACTTTGGTCCACTTCTGTGCGGCGCAATCAGGAAGCTCACACAAAAGGGTGCCAAGGTTATCATACTTCAAACCTGTGGCATGTCGTCAAGGGCTACAAACTATTCATCTCCAGCTTGGCATATACCATCGGAAATCCGAGTGAGATCACATGATTATAATTATTGAACCTACACTACCATATATAGCCTAATATGGGCCAGTAAAAGAAAAAACCCTTACGGGAAGGAGTACACGCAAATTCAGTTGTTCTAAAATCTGCGTGAAGGTGGAAGAAAAATTGTTAGAAACGTTGACTCCCACTCATCCATGGGGAGCCAGGTTAAAGAGATTTGCCTTGTGACTAGTCTTCAATACCTAGTACTGATATCCATGAGCCGCATATCTTAGGCAACATGTAGGTTTGTCCCATCTCTAATACCTACACCTACCGTAAATTGGAGGTCTAAAAGGAGCGTTCTGGGGTGGGCTAACCGCATAGTATAGGGGAAAGAGGGTCTTCCCCGGAGTTAACATGTTAGGCTTGAGGCTAGGAGATACATTTAGCTTAGGTAACTACCACAAGGTAATTATAGAACCTCTCTCTTTCTTTAAATTCATAGATGTACCTAGCGAAGTATCTATCCATCGAGATCGATATCTATTCTCCAATTCGTGCACGTGATAATGATCACAATATATCACTCGCACCCTTTTCGCCAACCAAGAACCCACATTAACCCTCTAGCATAGAAGACTACACCTGATAACCCATGCAAATTCGCCTTATGACGACAAAGACCACACCTGAGTATCCTGTTAGCCTTACATTACTGCAAGGAGTTCATCATCATCATCATCAGCAGCAGCAGCAAGGCGTCGCACGGATGTGTGCCTGAATTTTCAATCAAGCAAACAAGCAGGCAAGACACCTCACGACACTAATTTTATGATCTACTCCCACAAACCTGCTTACCAAAAAACCACTATTCCACTAACCTTACTATACAGAGGAGGCGAAAGTTCTGCAAATCTTTGCTTAGCAACGGGGATGGAACACCAATTTTTGAGGTCAAAAACAGGTGATATAGCCACCAAAGCCAATCGGAAAAATCCCCTAAGTTCTGTTAAAATAGCAGAAGGTATAGACTAGGATGTTTATCAAACTTCTTGGACACTCACTAGTACCATTGTCGAAAGATCTCGAAAATGGGATTTTTCATGATGGTTGACAAGCCACCTGCTGCTAGCAAAAGTTCTGCAAATTGGCGCCAAGTCTTGCCAAGGTGGTAAGCTCTGGGCAACAACATCTAATTTCTCCCCCAAAACTACCTCAAAGAAGGCCAGAAAATATAGAATCATATTCCAAAGTATCACACTACTTTCTTGATCAGTTAACAGGTGCTCATACCCCTGGTTGCTGTGTTATGTGGTGATGGAAAAAAAAGACGATCCTTTTCGTTGCTATTTGCAGATTTGCAGAACTTTCGCCTCCTACTGTAATGATTCCCTCTTTCGTCCTTCGTTCTACAGATAGGGGACTCACCCCATAAACCTGCTTGAACCCATGATACACCCTATCACCCCTCGCTACCGCGTAACCAAATCCTCATCATAACCCTAAGACGCACCCGATCGACACTACCCGCTCCCCGCCCCTGACCTCACCTCACCTCAGTACAACCCCACAACCAATAAACACCCAACACCTCACCTACCCCATACAGTTCAAGCGCAAGCAAACTTAGCCCACAGCCCATAGCACACAGCACACGTAGCCATACCCCCCGCCCTATACCCCACTCCACATTAGTCACTACAGCAACCGGATTTAGAGATCTAGGTAGCATTTCTTACCTCAGACCCTCACCGTTTACTGAATTGGTTAAGAGGCTTGTGAAACCGGGCTTCTAGCCGCTCGCGTGGCTTTGTGGGTCATAGTCGTGACGCCTCACTCGATTATCAATACAGACTCAGGCTTACGTGATTGTGACTTCTACTCGGATTATACGCGGTAAATCCGAGGTATGTACGCTCGTGAGTCACTGGTCACTGGTCACTTTTTTCTTCAGTGAGTGGACTGCTACAGGCGTGGCCTCGACCTCAATTATACTATGTACTAGGCCAAAGCTCGGTAACCTATTTTGTTCCTACCCTAGAGCGGTACTCGGTGAAAAGAAAGAGCAGAGTGGTGTGGTGTCCTTTCAAAAACTAAACCAAAAAAGCAAAGAACAGAACAGAGCATTAAAAATCCGGATCAGATGCCCGCAACCACTGCACCCAAGAATAGAACACAGACAGCAGTAGCAAAAAGATATTGATTCCGGATCAAAGAGAAAAAAAGTACAGACAAGTGAATCCATAGCAAAAACTCAAAACTCAAAACGAGGAGAAACTAAAGACTCAACGACAGAAGGGAAAAGAGCCAATCCAGTCCAATACTCCCATCTCATTGTTTCCCGATAAAGAAAGATCGTGCAACCCCTGACCTTGTCCACTTTTTTTTGTGATTGTTTTTGTGTCAAAACCCTTTTCCTAGTCGCCGCTGGATCCATAGGTTTACACAGTGGTGAGCCATTCCATATCCAAATTATTCTCAAATCATCCATATCCTTGACCCCTTCGTATCAACTCTCCCACACCTAGCTATCACTGGAAGAATTCAAGATCCTCAAGATGCTACACCAACCATTAGCCCATATTCCTATCGTTAGAAGGGAATAAACATACGCTAAGAACAAGTTGATAATATCCAAGTACAGGGAAATAGCTGCTGCAATCTCCTCGTCTACATGTACTCTTCTCAGAATCAACTGTGTATCAACCAAGACATACGCGCTGAATAGCAATGCTGCTACTCCAGAGTATGCCAGCTCGACCCATCCGTTATGTGGGAAGAACATTGCCACAAACCCAAACAGGATGAGGAACCACAGTGTGCCATAGAGGTAGCTGTACCACGACGAAAAATCATATTTTGTCTGGAAAGCAAACAAGGTTAGTCCCGCAAAGAGAGCTCCTGTGATGATCACAGCCTCGAGAACAATCCTAGAGTCGTAGAAAGAGGTGACAACAGCGATGGTGTATGCCTCAACAAGGGTGAAGCCAGAAAGAAAGATCAAGTTCGTCGGGTAGGACTTCCGTTTCCAGAAAGTAGCGAGCAGTAGGCCGAACGAGCTGATCATCGCTACGAAGAGCATCCATGTGTTGGACTGAATCCATGTCTTGAAGGATTCATTGAAGAAGGAGATGGATGAGAAGATAGCAGTGGCGATGAGTTGGACTGTGAGGATAGAGTAAACCTTGCGCACGAAGGCGTGGCGGATGTCGATGGTGGCTTCTGCGACAGAAGTCGAGTACTTAAAGTCGTCCGGAACCTGTGGGAGATTAATTTTGCACACTCGAGCATAAGTCTAGAGAACTCACATTATCCTCGCTGGTACGAGGGGAGCCAAGGAGCGGGGAGGAATCACCTCCGTAGGCTGGGGGTGGGTGTGGGTAACGCTCGGGATCGTAAGCTGACTGCTGGGGCCCACGTAGATCAGCCATGGTGTTCGTTTGCTGGGTGAGAAGTTGAAGCGACGAAGACTGAGAAGAAGAAGTGAGGGAGTTCTGATAGCGATGCCTGGGGCTGATGTGGGAGGTTGAGGTTCAGAAGACGACAGAAGCGCCCAGTAGCGATGACGTTAGCGATGAGCTGCCTAATTGGAGAATCACGAGATGAGACGCCATGTGGCGCAACACATGCATTAGTCATAGGGCTAGGGCTATATGATAAAAGGAGGGTAACATTCTGCCCCAGACGACATCCCCTCTTTTTGGTGGTGAAACGAGAGTTCCACGAGAACAACGATCCTCTGGAAACTAACAGACATCTCTAGAACTCAGAGGTTATTATTTAAGACTTTGGGATGCCAGCGAAGCTTTAGAATACTTTGTTACACCCGTATTTCCTCCTTGTCTCTTAGAGGTTACCAGCCTGGACAATCTCTACTAGCCACAAGGCAGGTTATCAAAGCAGGGTAACTTGACTTCGCACCAACGCACACAACTCTGACACCTTCCCCCACGACACCATCATCCAACATCACCATCACGACTTCAGCAACATCCTAACAACTTCCATTTCCGCTATCAGCAGACTCCTTCGACATCTTACTTCAACTGCAGACATCCTAGTTCTGCTCTCCAGTCCCTACCGAACCCAAAAACCATCTCCATCCTCAAAATAATGATCGATGGCGCCCTTCCTCCCCCCGCCGCCGACCAACCTCCGCCCCCACAGCCATGGTCTGCAAACCACAATATCGCTATGATCTGTCCTGACTGCCGTGAAACTCCCGCCAACCTCATAGAGGAGTTTTCCAGCGGTGACATGGTCTGTGGCGACTGCGGGCTAGTACTTGGCGACCGTATAGTCGATACACGGTCTGAATGGCGTACATTCTCCAACGATGATCAAGGTGGCGATGACCCATCTCGTGTTGGTGATGCTGCCAACCCCTTCCTCAACGGAGCCCAGCTCGAAACCACCATCGCATACGTCCCTGGTGGTGCTGGACGCGAGCTACATCGTGCCCAGAATAAGAGCACCCATGACAAGAGCACTAAAGGACTTCTGGCTGCGTATAAGGAAATTGGCGCGTTCTGTGATAGTATCAATATTCAGAAGGTTGTAAGCGATGCGGCGAAGCAACTGTTCAAGATCGTGGACGACAATAAGGCGTTTAAAGGGAAGCCGCAGGAGGCGATCATCGCAGGGTGCATCTTCATTGCATGCAGACAATGCAGCGTGCCGAGGACATTTAGGGAGATATTCGCATTGACGAAAGTACCGAAGAAAGAGATTGGACGGGTCTTCAAAGCCCTCGAGAAGTTCTTTGCCGCTCAGGACTCAAAGAAGATGGAAGCCCTTACCAAGTCTGGTGGGGTAGTCGATGACTCACAGCAGTACAAAACGACTTCCTCGACTAAAGCTCATGACCTCATGATCCGTTTCTGCAATAACCTCAATTTGGGACAGAGCTGCACGACCATCAGTCAAGAGCTGGCTAGTCGAGCAGCTAACCTGGGAACACTCGCTGGACGGTCCCCGATTTCGAGCGCGGCTGCTTGCATCTATATGGTTAGCTACTTGATGAAGCAGGGGAAGACGGCGAAGGAGATTTCGATGGTTGCGGGCGTTAGCGATGGGACTATTCGAAATGCGTATAAGCATTTGTATAACGACCGCGAGAAGTTGATTGATCCGAAGTGGATCGAGAATGGGAAGGGAGATGTGAAGTTGCTGCCTCAGTCGTGAGAGAGTAGCTGAGATGAAACATTGAAAGTGTGCTTGGATACGGGGGGTGGGGACACGGGGGATACGAGGTCGGGCTAGTGGTGCCAACATTATATCATTTCATGTGGGAATGCGGGATGCTTTTCACTTGGTTTGGTTTGGTTTCATTCAATGCGGTTTGTCAAATGGCCCTGTTCCTGTGCTTTTTCGGTTCATTTCCTTTTTTACTCTTTTTTTCAGCTCTCTAAGATTTTTTTGCAAAATTGATGATAGATAACGACAGGATTCCAGTATTTCTAAATCTCTTTGCTGGCGTTCAATGGGCTTGGCACGGAGGGTAGTTCTTTTTGTTGTCTCTAAGCTGGCTATTGTTTTTTTCTTTTCTTTTTTTTTCCACGACTAGCCTATCTCCGCTGTGCTGAGATAGTCAATAGGCAGAAGGTTAGTATCGACGCTTATATTTGATTTGGTTGCTTGCCTATGGTATGATTTGCCGGACAAGACAAGTTGAGCTGCGGTGGGGTGATAGGTAACAGTAAACAGTGGACGACGAGGAAACAGCAAGTCAATGCGGGGAACAGTAAAGAGCTGAGGTGAGAGTTACTTACTTGACGTGCCAATTAGGTTGAAATAGAAATTTATTCTACTTTGAATGATTGCGGAATGGGTTTCGGTCAGGGTCCCGTGTCATGTTTTGAAACTATCATCATGAAATTTCACTCGGCTTCGAAGAAGCTCGATTATGTGCAGAAAACCGGTGGAATTCCGGTAATTGTCTCGTGACGATCTACACAATGGTTTCGCAATGAACTTTTATTCGCTCTAGATAGGGTAGGTACCCGATCAGCACAAGATCAAGACCACCCGCCAACACCAAACACCGAATAATCTCCACATGACAAACTGCACGCTAGAAGCTTTAAGCGACTAGAAAACCGTTTACGGGATGACAACACACAATGACTCTTCTTTCGGCAGTTCGGAGAGTTTAGATTGGCTTATCTCACCGTTATATATTTTGGGCCTGATCTTCAATCCGACATCTCTTATTTTTAAGAATAGACCCTTAACCTTCCCAGATCTACTCCACGGATTTCGCTTCCGGGCTTTCGATTCCGCCGGCTTAGACCCTCCTAATTTTCATCGCCTATTCATTCCACTTACCAAGACCCGAAAATTCGGTACCCTGGTTTGTGGCGAGGCACATACAACACGGCCACACCCTCGAAAAAATAGCACGTTGGCCATCTTGTATCACTTCATGATCGCTGGGAGTTGACGTCTTACTGTACCACAAGAGCGGCTACTTATCTACTTTAAAGCTTTAAATGTGGAGGCTCGGATGAACGGCAAGGCTGTCATTCCCTGGAAACTTATTGGTACCAATCCTTGCTATAAAATTAATCAGTCCTGCATCTTCCGGTTCTTCCTACCCGCTTTGGAATTTTGAGGCTCCAGCGATTCGCACCGCCGGCTTCCAGAACTTCAGCTGTGGGCAGTAAATGTATCACATGCTATATTTCTATTTTTCCTAGGGCAACACAAAATAGGTATGCGATGCAACGCCAAGGCATCCAATAAATTCTCAGGTATATCTGGAGCGCGGGGTTTATCGACAAGATTAGACCGTCGGCCTGTCAAAGTTTATCTGGCTAGACAGATACGATGCTGACCACGATCGATTGGGGTTGCCTTGCTTGGTAAGTTTACATGTGCTACAAACACTATCCGGCTTTCTATGCGTTCAGCCACGGCTTCTCGGGTCCTACTAACTACTCGTGTTTGAATGACGTTTCCGGGCTGAACTGGGTCTGCATACTAGTAAAAAAAGTTAAAAATAGTAGAAATCAGCTAGCCGGGAAGAGGGCGTCGAGTAGCGAACGGAGCGGTAAACCAGTAGAAATGCTATTAGCAACGAAGTCAAATCTTAGGAGATTTTGGACCCTCCATACATGGTTTTGAGTCTCGATTCTGGCTACCGTAGGGACGCGAGAGAACAGCTCGGGCGGATGTTCGAATGCTGGTCGATTTTTGACTAATTTTGGCCAATCAGGAGTTTGGCACAAATAGAAACGGGCAATTTTTGCTGGCGCCACTCTGACCAGCATTCGAACATCCGCCCGAGCTGTTCTCTCGCGTCCCTACGGTATGTGGATCACATAAGCCTCTATAGCGGCTGCTAAATTGGCTTCTCGCCAATATTCTCTGGTCTACTGGTATGCACCTTCATGCGGACCTAGTTCAGTCCGAAACGTCGTTCGGATACGAGTACCCTATTCTATCGGCACCGACCCCAATCCTTTTTGGCTGCGCACCATTTAGATCTTGGCCTTGCCGGTTAAGCCGATGCCGACATTTCAAAATCGTCCGGCGGAAACCCCTAACCCTAGAAGTACAACTATCACGGAGTCATTGCGAAAAACTTTTCCGCAATCATTCATACACAATTACTATCTAAAGCTTCCGGATCATTTCTAATCAGCAAATGTTGTCAACGGGCAAATTTGTATATCTTGGAAGCTGAAGATTTTAATACTCAAACCGGACCCGGCCGAGTGGCAAAATATCTTACGCGGCAGTCGTTTGATAGGCGCTCGTTTATTTAGAGTAGATATGCGGTACGCGCATTCCAAGCCACAACAGCACACAAACATTCCCGTGACTGCCTCGACTTATTTCAACTACCGTGGTCTTGACGTCAACACCACATCCGGAAGGGCTTTTTCAGCTCCCTCTGGAACTTTGCCACAAGTGCATCACATCGGGACCGCCCGGTATACAAATTTTACCATCGCCATAACATACATTCCAGCGTCACACGAACACCAAATTCACCACTTTGAGGACTTATTCTATAGAGCCCCATACAGAACTCAGCATCTAAGGATAGCTACCTAAAGGGTAGATTGCGTCTAGCTCGATCGATATCACGCCTACGATTAGCCATGCAAGGCTTCAAACATCACACGCAGTTCGGGGAATTTCGAGAGCAATGAATGTTTAGCGAACGTTAATAGAGCACGCTTATCTTTTTCAGGACGACACATCACCAACGTTCAACTATAAGCTGACATCAAACTTCTTGAAGCAAAAAAACTACAACTCCTCGGAACCATCTAGATAGTGCATCGGGGACGTCTTTGATGACGTTTCGGTCATTCAGCCTCGGTCTCACCGTTCTCCCCGTTTCATTCATGTCAAACAAGGCTACAGATCCAATCCGCGAGTCTGGATCACATCATACCCTGGCCAGTTCCCAAAAGAAGTTTTTCGAACCTTGAAGGTTGTAACCGCTAAGAGACACCCCATCTTACTAGCAGATCGCATAACCACAGCTAGCGTGCAATTCAAAAAAAATTTCGCTTGGTTCCGGCACAGCATATCGCTTTAAATTTTAAATTTACGCGTACCTGCGACTATCATCAAGCTTTGCCCTGACTACGGCAACCTAGAAAGAAAAAACAGTAGATGGTTGTTACATCCTCTGAAGATAAAAATGGATTCCTCAAATTAAAAGCCACCTACCAACATTCCGGATATCATGGATTTTTACAGCTTCTCGGTCATTGCAGGGGTGGGGGTTTTAATTTCTCTCCAAAACACCATCTAGGTAGTACCCAGCGCTACCAGACCCTATGAGATAGGACCACGATCGGTTTAAGGTACGCTTTAGTTATCTCTAGAAGGCTCCTCGTAGACAAGGCGATTGCATACGTATACTATACATTATCGACAGCCTTGAATTCGAAGAGCCTGTTAGCCTCGCCCAGTGAATTCTGCCTTCAGGTTCCTCAATGACTGTTATTGTTTGGATCTAATGGTTATCTATAGGAGTGATTGGTCGGAAGAGGAGTGCAAAAATGCCCTTTCCCCCGTGGAAGAGCCTTAATAAGGCTCAAGGCACCCTGGCGGGCCACTGAGAAAAAATAATCAATATATAAACTGACGAAGCACTCGAGGGGAGAAGAATAAAGCATAAACCAAAAATCAAATTCGGCGACACGCACATAAATACCAACCTCATTACCAATTTTTCGCGTTTTAAGACTGTCGACTACAGGTTTCTAAGGAAACAAAAACATCTTTCATTCATTATCTACAAAGTTAGTTTCTCAGCCGGCCAAAAGAATCGCGTCAACACCGAACACCATCATCACTATACGCATCCACGTGAAGAAATGATGCTTTCCCAAAGCGACAGATCCCCCACCAGCTCAACCACTACCCCCCTATCAGCCACAACCCATCCCGATGGAACGAGGTCTCAGCTCGAACAGTCCTGCGCAGACAAGTGGCTGTGTAGAAAAGGTTTAGAAAAAGAAGACTACACACATAAACGAAGATCCATAAGGAACGCAGACCCCGTTGCCGAGCGAGCTGTCACAGACATACCTTTGGCTAGGTTTGAGCTCACACGAGCTACACCAATCACGGACAATCTCAACCCTACCCGTGAAATCGGCCCGAGGCAATCCTTATTTCATGCGAGCTTGCCTCCGGAAGATCTCAGCTATAGTCTTCGCAACTTTGTCACCGTAAATCCAGTCGACGATCCTAATGTTCTATTTGCCAGAGTTGCCGTCGCGGAAGGTCGTGCCACACCTGGTTATGTTCCGCCTCTCCCCCCGCCAAAAAGAATTACGAGAAATGAACAGGGGGGTGCTCGAAGACCTAGAAGACCTGGGTGTGGGGCTTCGCAGGGTGAGTCTGATCTTTTAATGGTCGGGATGTGACTATCTGGTTTCTGTGATTCTGATTGGTGTTGTGTTCCCCAATCAGACAATTCCACAGCCAATATGGCGGGACGCCGAGAATTTTAATGCGATAAACATAGCTCGTGTGCTGTCCCGCCAAACTGGTCGCTAGTGGTGTTCCTTTAGGTATATTAAGGTGCATGAAGATAAATTGCGGCGATTCGGAGTATGGCCGAGTGGCTTTATCTAAAAAAAAATTTAAGAAATTGGTGGAGATACCGTCCCTTCTTTACCTCTTATTTTGTTTTGTTTTTTTCCCTTACCTTTAATGAATATTCAGTATCTCCTAATACCTTTTGGAAATCTACCATACACGCGCTACATTTATCTTTTTTGTCTTGTGTCTTCAGAAATTATATGCTTAGAAAATATATTATTTAGGTTGAAATTCTACAACCTCCGCGCTGCGTGCTTTAGGGGGGATGGGCGGGGAATATGTAGTACTAGCCGATAAATTTAAGTACATAAACTTTGTGGGCACGAGACAAGTCCATACATGCATTGAATCAAATGTAAAGCGCTGAGCCAAATTCCCATGAGCTGTTCTAAAATAAACCGACTTAGTATTTAGATATTCCATGTACTTTAATCGATACAGCATTTGTATGTTAAATAGATTGATCCCAATGTATCTGCATTTCAATGCGACTCTCCGTTAATACTCGTCCGCAAGGCTGTTTAAGTTTGTGTCGGTCATAGAATATCACTCGGGATGCAAATACAGAGCCCACCGATGTTTTCCTGCTTACTCTAGTAGATTAAGTATGTTGATAGACAGATAAACAAACCAAACATATTCAATAACCTGCGTTATGGCACTATCTTCCGCCACCTACATAAATACCCTCAAATTGGTTGGATGTACTTAATGAACTTATCATCATTACCCTCAAATTATCGCTCTAAGGGTAAGATAAAATCTATCTAATACATAAATATTCAATTTCAAAAGAATTAGGGACACAAATTCATAGTTAACCATTTCAAATCCTAGTCATCAAAAAGAGAACCTAGTCATGAGCAGTTCATCAAAAATGATACTCAAACCAAACACAAAAAACGCCAACCTCCGATCAAACTCAAGGAAAGCAAAACACGCTCAAAAACCCCAATGTCAAATCCACAAGACCAAACTCCATCCAATACCCACAATGCTATACTCCCGTCTACATATCATCAAAATCCCCTGGAAACGGCTCCAAGTCCAGCCCACAAACATCCATTCTCTGCCTCGCCCAGCGATTATAAAGAGCTTTCCAAATCCTTCCATCGTCCGACCTTTTTGGTCTTACTTTCTCTTCGGTTTCTCTCAATAATATATACCACGGCATCGGAGTATCCTCGTCCTCGAAATTCACATAGTAACTCTCTTCACGTATTTTGGTAGGGTTCCAGTTATCTTTCCCACCGAGGATATACCGCTCGTGTTCGTCGGCGCGGAACTCGGAGATGAGAGTGTCGTAGGGATGCTGTGGTAGGATGAGAGCGTGGGAGGAATATAGTTGGTTTATGAGCCTCATCGGGGATATATCTACATCTCTGTTGAGAGCATTGATAACCCGTTCTAGCTCTTCTTCCGAAGGCTTGATAAGGAGAAGATGATCCGATAGTGGTGCTTCCGCCTGTTGTTCCCGTGACCGCCAGTAGGCTCGTACACCAGACACGGAAGATGCCGGAGCATTGAATAGTAGTTCGTCGAGGTTTCTTAATACTATCCCTGAGGAGTCGAGGTATAGGATTCGGGAATATTTAGTCTCAGTGAAGAGATGCAGTAAGGATATAGCTGGTATATTTTCCGCTACTAGCTATCAACACTTCCGTCTAGAGTCTAGTAATGAGAAGGAAGTAACAAACCCTCAACCAACGAATCAACCGCCTTAACAACAACCCCATACCGTTGTTCTGCAACCCTTAATAATCTGCTCCAAGTCCCCTTCTCATCTCCTACCCAAGAGTGTGGATAAAGCAACACCTTATCCGCCACAGTCCCTAACTTATGTAACTCCGCTAGAACCATAACCGAGTTGCAGAGTTTATTTTTCTCGGCAACATATTGGACATACGCCACTTTTTCCTTACCACCAGCACCCTTGCTAAAAAGTCTAGAATTCACACTGTCTGTTTGGTCTAGTAGCTGGAATTCGGGTTTTGACGATTTCGGCGGTGAGGCCTGTTTTGCTAGACGTGGGCCTAGAGCCTCTTGCATGGCGTTGAGAGATCGTTGTTGGAGGATCCATCCGGAAAGGAATAGAAGGAACGAGAAGAAAAATACTGAGGTTCAATGGGTGAGTTAGCTGTTCCTTCAAACTTTAGTAGAATTTATACCGATCAGTGCTGCAAGCCTCAGGGGAAGCCGGCTCATGCTGTGCGGAAGAAGCTTCTTTCAAATTTTGGGGTTGTGAACAATGTGGCGCTATAAGATCGGTTGTAAAGAAGAAAGTTTTCCGCGGGTAATCGGCGATATGAGCTGGAATAAAGCTTCGGTGGGGTGGTGGACGGACAACGTATTTATTACTAGGGTGGTGGGGCCTGGCGGTTGTTGTGTTGTTGACGGGCTGTTGCCTAGGCAACAGCACAGGGGCTGGAAAAATGATTTTCCGCCCTGGTGGTTTAGGCCAATAGCAAGTTCCCTCGCGAACTTAGAGGGAACGAATGGCTTGAGTTATCGTTCTACGTTTTTCCCCTACAGATCTGGAGTTAGCGACTCAAGTTATTCATTTAATTCGTGTAGGAGGGTGTACCTGAAGTAGTAGTCTTTGCATAACTCAAGCTAATGATGTATAATTACTTAGATATATATGGGCCTATTATTCTTGCTTTTAGTGGATAGGAGGTTTTCGTTTAAGGGCTGGTGACTTACTAGCTGACTTATCTAGTAGTATGAACCAATCCTTATTCCTAAAATGGCAGTAGTGAGACAATTAAAAGTCTCGGCGCGTTGTATGAGCCGTGGGATTTCCTGTTTGGGAGCATCTCTACTCTTTAGTATTACCAAAGATGATAGAGTAGCGAATAGATAAGCTTACCCGGGCACCACGAAGCCCCAACCCCACCTACTCCTCGCAGGTCTCCCCCTCCAAACCCACATTTGCTTCCTCACTCTCTTCAGCTATCCTTAGTTGTGGAAGTGGGGGGATGTAACCAGCTAACACACGACCTTCCTTGACCGCAATCCTCGCGAAGAGAACATTTGGATCATCTATAAGGTTCACGGTAACAAAATTACGAAGACTGAAACTTAGGTCTTCGCTTCCGGTTTCCTCCGGTAGGGTTGCGTCCGTACCGTGGGAGTGGTTGCGCTGCACATTTGTAAACCTGGTCAATGCCATGTGGGAGACGGCTTGTCTGGCAACGAGATTAACTCTCTTTCCAGATCTTCGCTTATGCAGCTTATAAGTCTTTTCGAGATCCTGCTTGCGTGCCCATTGATCCACACAAGCCTGTAAAATCTGAGTGGGTTGTGGTATATGGATGCTAGCTAACTCAGTAGTGGGTTCGTGAGATGACATGATAGGTATAGACCTAAGCTAAATTCTCGAACGGGATTTAACGTATTAATAAGGATGGTCGTCTCGTGTGTTGATCTTAGATGAAAAAAATATATAGAAATACCAGAAAGAAGCTCAGAAAAGAATAAAAATATCTAGCAGATATCGTTTATCTATACTCACTAAGCCCTTATGGTGCAGTATTTATACTCGCTCGTCGGGTTAGGTGGTTCGCCTGGGCTTTATGCCTGGGGTGTTCGACAAGTTGGCAAGGCTCGCATCCATTGGTCACGTGGACATTATCGAGCTTTCTGCCTACCAACGGTCCAAAATATGCATGCGGCCAGATTCGCACACCCATCTAATCCATTTTATTGCGCACAAGGGCGGAACACCCGCGCCGGTTCGCCGAAAAAGCAAGCATTAAAATACGCTAAAGCCCATTTTCCTTGCTAAAAAAAAATACTTACCTGTCAGATCAGTGTTATCGCGGGATTCCAGCCACATTGGTGTGGCTTTGTGGTGATCTCAACACGGGAACCCATTCATGTAGCAGGTCAAGTCCTATAAGGAAAATCTTGGTGCCCTTGTTAGTTTGGCGCTGCAACTAAACAGCCGTGGGGACTCTAGGGAGCAGTCTAGCAGGCAGATAATGAAGAAGAGTAAATTCCATAAATCCTGCAGTGCCAAAAAACACCCCCCCCCCCTCCAACTTCCACTGTCACCTACTGCGGAAGATGCAACCCAAGTTCTCTAGCGGTCGAGCTTTGGGGGTGCCAGGAATTTTCTAACGGAAGTGTACATACTCTTCTCCTCTTCCTTCGTGCTCAAGGGGGGGGGGTGCAGCTCGAACTTGGGAAGCTAGGAGAAACTGGGCAATTTATTTAATCATCCCGTGCCAACTTGTCGTATTCTCGGCCTATGCGTGCATGAATGCAGTCATGGATAACTCCGCGGGTTCCGGGTAGGGCGAACATACTTGGTCTTAATACGAGCTCCCAATGTAATTGGTAGGAGTCAAAAACTTCTCCCCACGCTTGCATATGTCTGCTCAAGATCAGAACTCAGATCCCTGTCAATGCTAATACTAAAAACTGAGTGGAGGAGAAGCAACTAAGGGCATTTAGTGGAACCCCCATCTTGACTTGAATTTGCATACGTACTCTACATAGCCATAAGGTTCTAGGCCTATATACAAAACCGATCAGCGACCGCCCGGCGACGTTGGGACATGCGCGCTATCAGATTATACAGCACATGATGCACAAGGTAGCAGGTACTATGGTGGTGATATTCGAGTGATAGTTTGTGATTTGAACAATCCTTACATTTGTTTATTATCTGGTATCTGGCTAAGATCTGGGAGCGTACAGTTCTGCGAATACACTAGTTTCATTTGTCCAACTAAAAATCATGTATTTAATAGCGGGAGCGCTGCAGAAACCACTTTATTAGCGCCATAACCTAAGTAGCTGGACGCTTAATGAATTATCTATCTATCTGTCTATCTATCTATCTATCTAACCATTTTATTACGTTCTACTTAGCTATGCACACACGGCAAAAGCTGAAGAGCTGCTTGCAGAATTCCAGAAAGGGCGCCAACATCGCAACAACTAGTCTCACCTACGTCAGAGCCTTTTAGATTCAGCTAGGGTTAGAGAGCTAATTTGGAGGCCATCTAGCTGTCGACTCGGTAGCTACTCGCTAGGCGATTTACAGGCTGTTTTGACGGTCTGGAGGTCGATTTAGAGACTTTTTCATAGTTTATTCGCTACTTAAGAGTAGATTTTCCTGTATGGTAGTTGATTTAAAGGGTGTTTGGAGGTCGGCTTACTTGGCGGCTGTTTGAGGGTCGATTTACAAGCTCTCTGGGAGTCGGTTCGAGGGCTGTTCGGAGGTCGATTTGAAGACTTTTCCCTGGCCAATTCGGGGACTGTATGGCAATCGAATTATAAGCTGTCCGGGAGCCGATTCACAGGCTTTTTCCTAGTTGATTTGGTTTCTGTATAAGAGTTGATTTGGGGGTTATTTGGGGGTCAATTTGGAGAAATTTTTCCACTTAATTTGGAAGTTTTTTTAGGGTTGATTCGGGCTTTTACTGTAGGTAGCTGATTTCGAGGTTGTATAGCAATCGAGTTAAAGACTGCTCGGGGGTCGACCCGGAGGCTATTTGAGAGCGGACTTAAAAGCCCCCCACTGCACGGTAACCGATTTGGAGGGCGTCCGGGAGTTGATTCCGTTGCTTTTTCCTAGCTGGTTCGGCGCCTGTTTGGAAGTCACTTCACGGCATTTCGCTTCGTAGCCCACTTGGGGGCTGCTCGGGAGCCGATTTACAGGCTATTTGTTGCATAGCAGTCGATTTCGAGCTTCTTGGCAGTCGATCCCCATGCCGCCCTGGAGCCGACCTACACAGGCTGTTTGCTGTATGGTAGCCATTCAAAGTCTGTTCGGGAGTCGATTCACAGGCTATTTTCTGTATGGCAACCGATTCGGAGGCTGTTCGGGGATTGGTTCGCAGGTGGCTCCTAGTCAATTCGGAGGCTGTTTGGTAGTTGATTTGGTAGGCTAGGTACATAGTAGATTTTAGCGCCGCTGAGGGTAAGTCTGAGCGGGGAAGCAGAAAACAGGAGGAAATGACATTCTTTGGCAAACAAAGGCGGAGAGACGAGGGACCTGCACTAGTGTGATTTGGAATCTTAATATTTCTGTAAATTCAGCTCCTTTCACCTATAGATTTACTGTAGAACCATCTCCGTCTCTCCGGCCTTCCGATGATCGATGGATCGAGTGGGGTGTATAGGAGACTTTTGATCGGAATAGTATCGCTGTTCACTAAAACCGACGCTCAGCCCAAAGACGAAATTCGAAAGAGGTATAATGCCGGTCGGCACACCAATTCGATTTTTACTAGGTTTGATTGGCTAGGATTGTTTGTCCGATAGCTCATAGGCCGTTCTTTATGCGTCTTAGTTGAATGCACCCCGGGAGTTTCTCGTAAAACTCAATATTTTCTTCGATAAGGCTCTCTAGGATATTCACTAGAAGGGTTGTCATTAGGCTTGCCAAGATGGTGATTGCTAGTATGCTTAATATACTGACCAATTGGTGGCTCGCTTGGGGGATTACTGCTTAAGGTATTTTTTTAGTTTATGGCTCGCTCGCTAGGGGATTTGATATGCTGGTCGGTGGGGTACCCGTTCGAAAGCTTAATTAGAGGCTAAATACGCTGGTACTCGTTCGGAGCTGACTGGGAGGCTCGTTAGGAGGCTAGGTATACTTGAGCGGAGGTTTAGCTTGCGATTATTTTGTATCATATATATATTTCAACCAGCCAGCCAAACCACATAGTTACTTGGAAGCTTACTAGAAGTCTCGATATTCTGCTCGCTCAGAGGTTGGCTAGGAGGTCTGCCAGAAAGCTCGATATGCTACTCGATATGAAATTGGCTAGAAGGTCCTCTTGGGAGCTCGTTTGGGAGCTCGATATGGTACTCGCTCGAATTTCCACTTAAAAGACTGCCTGCAAGACCAATCTAGAGACCTAGAAAACTCGTCCGAGACTCAACATACTACTCAATATGATGCCCATCAAGAGGTTTGTATGAATTTAAGAATAAACCCCTCGATAAGGTGCTCGCCCAAATGCTTATTGGAAGGCTAAATACACTAGGTATTTGTTCGGAGCTGGCTGAGAGACTCGATATGCCTCTTGTTTGGAGGCTATTCCGCTCGCTCAGGGACACGATCGAAGGCTGAATTTGCCAAGTGTTTTTCTCGAAGCTGGCCAGAAGTCTCGATATGCTGCTCTCTTGGAGGCCCCCCAAAAGGCTTGCTTGGAGATTTGAGACTAGGAAGCTCGCCGGGAACTTATAGCCAGGTACTCGCTCGAAGCTGACATAGAGGTTCGATATGCCGCTTGCTTGGGGAATTACTAGGGGACTAGATATGTTAGGTACTTGTTGGGAGATGGCTGGGAGGTTAGCCGGGAGGCTTACTGGGAGGCTGGACACTCAAACGACGACTTAACTTGCGATTACTTTGTTATCACGCCCTAACCCACAGAGCACGCAACCTCATTTGGGGGTTTTCTAGTTGTCTCGATACGTTGCTTGCTCGGAAGCCCGCTGGAAGGCTCGCTCAGAGGCAGGCTCGTTTGGAGACTCGCTGTGCTGCTCACTTGGAGGTCTGCCGTAGAGCCTGCTTGCGTTCACTTGAAAGCTCGATATGCCTTTCACTCAAGGACTCGCCCTACGACTTCATATGCTGTTTTGTATAGGCTCATTGGGAGACTTTCGTAAGGCACGTTATGCTGCTCTCTGTTGAGCATACCAGTAGAGTTGATATCCACTCGCTCGTTCGAAAAAGGTGACTAGGAGTATATCCTATTAGCAGAGTTTAGCAGATAGAATTGAGGGGCTAAGGGGAGGAGAAGCAACTTCCATCAGCGGGGGCAGTGTGTAGGGAGTTCCAGAGAGCTGAGTGGGCTGGGTTATGGGGCCAGGTGACCTTGTAGCAAAAGATAGCATTAGCAAACAAGTTTGCCTATCTACACAAATCAATCGAGATGACATCTCAATCGGTTCTAGGGCGTAGCAACTATTTTTAAAGGCGAAAATGCAGGGCGAGCGATGTTACACAAATTTGAACGTAACACAGAGTCATAATTCTGCATACACTTATTTCATGCTCTGATATCCTCTCGTAGCCTATGTACATATGGTTGCATACATGTGGTCCTGCAACTCAGTAGCTGTATGCCCTATACGTACTTACCTTCCTTCCCAGGGATTTAGTACTTACAAATTCTTATATCATTCATACCAAAGTCTTAGGAGGGCGGTTTATTGCCAGTTTGTGTAGATGCTGTGATCAACCTGCACCACGCTAGTATTTCGCGGTTAAGCCTCGAGGCATAATGCAAAGTGGGGAGAGATGTCTCGAATGACCCTACTACGCTGCTTATTGGCGTAAAAAAGTCCCACCATACTGCAAGCAAGAACCTCTAACCCCAACCGTTGGTTGGCTTATGCAACCAGTCAGAAACTGGAATTCCTGCAGGCTCTTCTCCCACCACTCTGCATCATACCTTGCAAGACCTTGCCTAGTTAAGTGCCTACTACAAAGAAAATTGAGAGAGGTTGATTTTATTACATTCCCTAAGCATACTGATCTAGTCTCATGCAGTCTAGATCCCTAGAGGTGTTTCTAATCTAGGTTCCCAACGATTATCCTCGCAGCACCACATTGCCCAAACTAGCCATGATATTCCGCTATGTTTACCGTGCTTGCTATCCTTCGCCTAAACCCTCTATCTAACAATTCCTCGCGCTACAGACGAGGGTCACTGTGTTATGCTGCTAAAGGTCAGTACCAATTCTGACAATGTCCAGAGTATTTTAAAAAACTCTACTAGCCAAGATGTTACTAAGTCATAGATTACCAACTCTCCTTCCCTCGGCATATTTCTGCAAACTAGGTACCCTTATATAAACACCTAATCTTGGCGCAAAGGGCCTAGGCCTAACAGGACCGCTCGTCCGAGACCTTTATCTCTATTTTTACCCCACGTATCAAAGAAACAGAAAAATTTTGTTAGTGATGAAGGTATCAAGTGATGTTTTGTGTTTAAAAATACCACACTATTCAAGTCTGAGGTCTTCATAGTTCCGTGACAGTATTCATACTAAGATAACTTAATTTCAATTATAGGTACTTGATACAGTTGGTGATTTCCACATTTCAGCTCAGTCAAACCAAAGCGGGAATAAAAAGTCGGACATGATCCATCACTCGGAGTGCATCAGGGCCGAATTTTAGTATCTTTAACCATAAAAGTTTCATGTACAAAAGAAGCTTCAGCCAACCATAGATGTAGTAATTAGAATAAACTTCAACTCTACAAATAGATACGCACACCTCGTGATCACGTGACAAAATAGCTAGCGGGATCTACATACATATGAGTCAGCTTAACTCAAATTAGACCAACATGAGATAGCAAGAAGATACCATATCCTGATCAGCTAAGGAGGTATTGAGAATCGAGTACAGCTAGGTCTTGGGACCAGAGAAAAGGCGCAAAGCATGGAATTGAGGCTTTTAAGCCTAATAAAATAACTACAATACTACGACCCCAACCTCTATAGCCGTACATCATGAGCTATCACTCGCCATATTGGAGCCTTCCGCTGGGCAAAAAACCAAGTCGAAAGATAAAACCGGAAAAAGGGAAATGAACCAGACGCAAAATATAGAATACCCAGATATACACAAACCCCAAGTCCGAATTACCCCGATAAATTTCCCCTCCTAATCCCCAAGTAGAATCTCCCTTCTATTACCTACCCACACCACCCTCACCCACCTTATAAACTCCACAAACATAACCACCCCTCACCACCCCAAGATCCCATGCCATCCTCAAACTATCTTTCACAAGGGACACCTTACTCCCATCCACCTCATGCCACGTAACCGGCACCTCAACCACCGGAATCCTCTTATACCCCGCCAGCAACAAAATCTCAATATCAAAGATCCACCCCTCAGTATGCATATACGGAAATATCGAGCGAATCGCCGGCCTCGATAGTAACTTAAATCCACACTGCGTGTCACGAATATGACGGATCCCAAACGTCCGAATCAACGTATGAAACGAATGCATGAGTAAATTCCTCACAAATGAACGCTTCACAACCGCATCCGTCGTAACCATATGCGCCCTACTCCCAACCGCAATCCCATACCCCTGTACTTCAACCTTCTTCACCTCCCTCATCAACCCATCCAAATCCGCAAACCTACTCGCCCCATCCGCATCTGCAAACACCGCGTACCTCCCTCTTACATGACGCATCCCGTGAGTTACCGCACCACCTTTCCCACGGTTCTTGGACAGCACGCAGACACGGATCTGGTCCTCTTCGATATCCCCATGGGTCTGCATCCGGGTGCGCACCCACTCTAGTGCGACTGTGGCAGTGCCATCGCTTGATCCGTCGTCGACGAGGAGGATTTCCCAACCACCAGATTGCCTAGAGAGGTAGTCTACAGCTTCGGCAAGCATTATGGGGAGACGAGTGCGCTCGTTGTAGGCGGGGACAACGACGGAGACGAGAAGCGCGGGCTTTGAGGCGGCGCTGAAGACGTCAGGGAGTTCACGTGCTGGGGAGGTGTCGCCGGAGGCAAGAACGGTTTTGTAGAGTTTTTCATCTTTGGTTTCGGGTCGTGGGGTGTGTGCGACGAGTAGGATGAGTAGGTAGGACTATTGTAGTTGAAACCAGTTAGTGAGCTAGCTAGCTGGAGTTAGGTTGCGCGGCTAACGAGAAGTGGACCTACAGCAAAAACACCAATTATCACAATACCGATTAGGCCAGTTAGAATAATACTCGTGGGGGCCTGTCGCAGAGTTTGGAGGGCTATGAGTGGGAGCCCCATAGGAAGGTCTAAGGGGGAAGGAGTGGATTCGCCCATTGCGGGCGAAAGGGGGGATCCGAGAGCTTCGCCGTCGTGTTATAGGATTTGAAGCAAAAAAGATGGAAATAAATAATTTCTGTAGAGAGTGTATAGAGGTGAGTGGAAATGACGGGATAAGGATGCAAGGGAGTGAGGGGCGCTGTGGTGGTGTATCGTGTATCGGACTGGGCGAGGAAAAGGGAGAGGAGAGGTGTTAACTTGGCGCCTGCGGCTAGGCGGAGCCGCAAGTCTTGGCAACGGAATACCTCCGAAGGTTACCCGGCGATGTTGCTGGGCAACTACCGAACTCCCGACGCCCAGCACGAAATAGAGTGGTATGGAAACCCGAAGAAATCAGATTGATTTACCAAAAGACAGATATTCAACTACTTTGCATGTGTTTATATATATGCCCAGAGGGTGCCATGGAAACCTTGACCCTAAAAATAAGGTCACAGCCACACGCCTACTGGGTATTTGGCGACATAGTTTTTTCTTACTGTTGCTATCCAATACCAACTGACAGTTCCCAGCCTCGCCAACCTAGAATTAAATCCTATCCGAGCGTGCCCAGGTAACGAAACATCATCATCGCTTTGGCCATAGGCTTAGGTAAGTTAAGTAACAGGCGGCGGTGCAGCTCTTTAGATGAAGAACTTGAACCTGCTTGAATTTTCCAAGTCTTTCCAACTAATTTATACCAATACTGTGTATATAGCCTTCTTTATTGATTAAGCATGTCTGTTGGGCAGGATTATGGACTCAGGCAAAAAAATTGAAATCTCATCTCGCTTAAATCGCATACGCAAAAGTTCTCGATAAATATATAAGGCTACGCGGCGGATTTGCTTTAATAAACACATTTGAAATGATTAGAAGTTCACAACAAGCGGACAATGATGATCTTGTAAGAGATATCACCTCTAATAGATTTATTTATATAAAGTAATACTACTGGCCAATAGAACACTAGCGGGAAGCTGTATTTGAGTGAAAGCATGGTTACACCAGATGCCTTCGGTAGCGTGGCTTAGGTTTCTTCGCCAGAAAAAGCAATTCCGACGTCTTGTGTAACCATCTCGTCAAAAAATATTAAGTGCTAACAAAGCTACTAACGCTATTCATTTTGCCAACGACACCGCGTGATCATAGGCCATCACTCACGCCTAAGAAGAAAGAAGTGCGAAATATGGCAGAAAACCTAGACATGAGGTTAAGAATATCTAATATACCGTCGATTTTGGGCGATACTGTGGGAAGATCTTGCGAAAGCAAAGTGCTAATAGGTGGAAAGGACTCCAGCCTTGCTTATAAGTGCCACCACCATCTTTGTTCTGCAATCTCCTAATCCGAAACCCAATGGTAATCTAGGGTGAGAAGAACTAAGCTTTTTTTGTGGCCTCCTGGCTTATGTGGATTGTCGGGTTCGCTAACGTGGTTGGTTGGCTAAATCGAAGAGTCACTACATGTGCGTTCGGGAATACCCGAATTGTTCCTCTTTGGTTGCCATGTTTCCTATAGGCCAAGAGGATAGTTTGTTAAGTCAAGAGGATTTTCTCCTATTACTTTCTTACAAAACTATGTTCAGTAAACATAGTTTGTGTTATGTTTAAAGAGTGGCTGGTCTTTTCTATGACGTAGGATGAATACCTTTTAAAAGTCTATCCTTTTGTAGCTAGTACTTCTATGTATAATAAACTCATTATAGCAAATACCCGAATTGTGCTTTTCAATCTTGTGTATGTATCATGAAGTTGTTCTGAAAACGCATGACAAGAGGCGTTTGCTGCACGATGACCATTTGGCATTCTTCAAGGGGGCCAATGCTAGGGGTTAGAGGGATAGATACTTGAACGGACCAGGGTCCTGCATAAAAAGCCAAAGCATTGTTTGGATAAAATTTTAGATCTGATCTTATTCATTAGTCCTTCAGGGCTTCCGTGGTATTATTATTGACTAGTCTTCTACTAGGCGTGATATTATCTTCTCAATGTCCCTCCATACTCTTAAACCGTTCAAAAAAACATGGCAGTTCGCTCATCCGGGCCTCCGATTCCCCTAGTCTCCTTCGCCCCTTTTACCGGCACACCATGTTTCTTCACATACTTTCGTACATCTCCATCCATCATTTTCCCCACTACCAACCACACCAACGCACAAACCCACGCCATGAGGGTGTCGAACCACCAACACCCTCTCGGACTACCCCCCCAACTCGCTGCCCTCATCGCCTCCCCCAACAAGCTCGTCACGACCAAATTCTGCCCTTTCTCCAACCGGCAAACGCAAACCTGAGCAACCACATCCGGTGTCTGCCCCTCATCGCTCCCTTCCAAAATCTTCGTCAATTTCGGTTTCGTCAATTGCTCGATCTCGAATCCAGGCGAATAGATAGTCCCCGGGAAACAACAGTGCACGTCAATCCCATACAGAATACACTCCTGCCTCAACCCATCCGCAAGCGTCCTTATCGCAGCTTTAGCAGGCGAATACGCATTATATCCAGCAATCGTATAGAACGCCATCACCGTAGACGTGAAGATGATATGTCTCTGAGGTGTACCAGCAGGTAACGGAGACTCAGTCATAAGGTTGATCGCCGCGTGCGCCGTATGCATTACCGAGAAATAATTAGTCTGCACCTGCCGCTCCAACACATCCGGATCCATATCCTTAAAATAGCCTGGAATCGCGGCACCTGCACAAGTCCACACGATATCGGGAACACCACCCCAGGCTTTTATCTCGTTTAGTGCACGGCGGCACTCGGCGCTAGTGGTCAGATCTGCGCTAATGGAGATAAACTTTTGGGTTCCTGGCCGTATGGCGGCCGCTTGGATCTCGGTAATGGCGTTTGCTAGCTTCTTGGCGTCACGCGCGATAATGGCGACGTTTGCGCCTTTTTGGGAGAGAATTTTTGCGACTGATAGTCCCATCCCTTGGGAGCCGCCGGTTATGACGACTAACTGTATGTATGTCAGCTTTGTAGCTGACTAAGAGCTTGTACTCGGGGAAACTGACGCGTCCGTCGACGGGCATTTTGTTTGTGCTCCAGAGCATGTTGAAGATAGTAGGGGGAATGGTAACGGCAATGGCAGCAGCAGCAAGAGCGAGGGGGGTTGATGGGATTGAGGCTGTGATTGAGAACGGCATTTAGGAATGGTGGGAGGTGTAGAGCTTCAGGATGGGCGACGTGTCGAGTTGTGTGTAACGGAAGAAGCCATAGGGATAACGTCACGTGGGAAGCTGCTCGTTTGTTTCGGTAGGGTAACTGGTTTCTGCAGGAATAGAGCTCTGACTAGGCGTTCCTAGCCCTTGGGTGATGTTCAGGAGATTCGGGAAGTTAGGCATTATCGTTGTGGTGTTGTGCGATACTCTTGTAGCTGGGAATTAAAGGCGAAGTTTTTTGGGTGGTGGTTATGTTTAATCACTCGTGGTAGATACGGAATGTGGTGACATGGATTCAATGCTTGAAACAAGAATGTGAATATGATTGACCACTTTCCCCTGTTAACATACCGTATGGTATTGGTAGTGACCTAGAAACCATCATGTAGATCTATCGCTTACATCTCTAGCAAGATCGTTCTTGCTGACGGGTTTTATTTTTTGCCAAGCCCAGACTAATTCGTTATCATCGAGACCATACGATATCTTAAAGGGTAATTTCTTTACTGTACTGCCTTAAGTGGGAACTGGGTTGAGCGGGAGATACACTATCATTCTTATGGCCATAGTGTTACCTTTCGCACATGAACCGAACCAAAAGGAGGACAAAAAGAGTCACCGCCTCAGGTCTTGTAGTTTTCTATTATCCGTAGCGATATCCACCGCTCGTATAAGGAGAAAGCGGTTCTAATTCTTGCGCTGAGTATTCGCAGTAGCTCTTGAAACTTTTATTCGACGTACCTACTACCCCTCTCGAGCTCTAGGCGGGTCTAGATCGTGGATCTGGGAGTTGGTTGGGGTATGTGTAACATGCATGAGTCGCGAATAATTATATAAATCTTGTGTCTTTACCCTCAATTTACATCGTGTTGGGTCTGTTCTGGTTGGTCGTTTCCGTAGAACTATAGCTAGTCCCTATTTATCCCCACCTAAAATTCATAATCCACTGCTGAAACCCACGGGTACGTTTCAAATAGGCAAAATCACAACAGCCATCCCCTAGATCCCTGCTTTTTCCTCACTCGAAATCTTTATCATACTTAATCCCCATGGCAATAACGGTTTCGTGAATCACGGTAACTTCAGTTATTCCACGAAGTCCCATACCGAACTCGAATCTTAGCACCGGAGATATCGGTCCAAGCGATGTTATTGATTCTGTGATTGGAATAATTACAGTCATTTCTACAATTCTTGCTCTTTTTAAAGGCTGGAGAAATAAGGCAAACATGAGAAGAGTCCCACCCTTTTATGACCCCCTTGGTCCCAACTCTAACACAAAGAGAATTGATGTTAACTGTCAAACTAGCGAAATGTTGACAGGGGCACCCAGACGATATACAGCACTACGGTTAATAATGTGAGGATGTGTACTCACTTAGCGCCGGTCCAACATGACCACTTCGCGAGTCCCTGTTTGCGAATGATATCTAGAAAAGTGGGTTATGATTATAGAAATAGAATTGCGACAAAGTTTTTCCGCTTCAGCCTTATTATATAGGAATTCGTGCCTATCCAACATGAATTCGAAATAGATTGTAAATATCATTCTGGTAGGTTTGAACTGTACTGGCAAGCGAGGGTGATCCTGTTTAGTGAATATATTTTTGCGTTGGGCCCCGAAATAGACAGTGGCTTATGGAAAAGAGGGTTAGGGTTAATCAAGCTATTCTCTGAATACTTTTTTTTATGGAAGATGTATGCGTATAACAGGGGTTGTTGCGAGTGCTCGATAATTGGTATTCTCAGTTGCTATTATCGGTATTATCGTCGTTCCTAAGATTGTCCGTAAGATGTGATATAGGGCTTGTAAACTACGGAGGACAGGTAAGCTGTCTGTAGTAACTGGCTCGCTTCTTGATCACGGGTAGTAGGATCAGCCGCAGTTTTGTCTCATCTGCATCTGTGCTAAGCCCTAGAAAAGCTGGGATCGAAACCTTTGGGGTGACAGAAGCTGGATCTTGGAACGGTGGAATTATGGCAAGCTTTTCTAGGTTACCATTACAGAGGAGCGATCGGCTTGTTACTCCTCCGTCTGACTTGCTATTGGTTACCAGCCTTCTAGCATTCCTCGTCATAATTCTTCCAGTGGTAGTCTCGGGTAATTTTTTTAGTTTTCCAAGGGCGTGCGCTGCGTTGGCCCATCGGTATTATCTAATCCTCGGAACAAGGCGGCAGGCTTTCACCGGGGTTGTTTTCTTAAAGCGGTTAGGCTCAATGAAATAATGAGATTCTCTTTTCAGGGATTACTAAGGCCTAGGATGTGAAGATACAGCTTCACATAGTTGGTGCGGTTCTATGGAACGGATATTCTCGTAGACTAGATCTAATATTGATGCCTAACCGTTTAAATATGGGGTGGAACTAGCTGTGTGACCCTTAATGCACGGTGCCATCCATATATCGTATTTCGGTAATTTAGAACATCTGTATGGCTTAAGCTACAACGGGGACTAACAGTTAACAAATCGTTCTCAGCTGAATTCATGTTTAACGCCAGAGATGATTATATTCACAGGGCTTGCTTCAGCAAAGTGCTTATAATATTTCCCTCGCTACCTCGTTGGTTTATAATTCCAGACTCATGGTATCACTAGAAAGAGAAGAAGTTTTCGCGTTCTTTGGTCGTATAATATCTTCATCCCACGTCCGAAATGTTAGTATGTCGTTTTTATAAAAACCCCAATTAAAATCGTTACTGTTAACGTATAACCCTTATAATTCTAGTGATGCTTCCTTCGAGCAGATCTTTTACAGCCAATCCTCCACAGTTAGCACTACCCACAATGATATCAAACACAACAATACCACGCGTTCAAGACTCTAAACAAAAAATGGATCCTGGCACCAGAATTCTGAATGCAGGCGATATCATCTCATTGGTGATTGGGGTAATCATGGCTATTGCTGCTATTCTTGCCGTTTATGAGGGCTGGAGGAGTCGAAGAAAAGCCGTTCGTTCTTTTCCTCTGTTGAAATTTCTAGTTTTTGCCGACAGTAACGCTAAAATGGGTCACCGGTTAGCATGTTGGAGACGACACCTCCCACGCGGTATATAACGTCACGACCAATAACATACAACTATGCACTCATACCTTGCCAATCCAGCACGAAGTGCGACACCTTCCTGTGCCTGGCCCCGAAGAAGCTGGGGGTTAGTGGCTTGTAAAGTGGCTGAGATAAGAGATTTTTGTAAGAATATATTTCTCGAATCAATATAAGTGGAAGGAGTTAATTTGGCATCTAGAATTTGACGCTTCCACGTGCTTGGTTTAGACGTTGGGCTCTGGAATAAAGGTAACCTAAGATCCTGAGGATTTGTGGAGTGTGTGTGCATGCTAGTGGAACCTCTTTCTATCACTTCTTGGCACTTTATAGATCTATCACTCGCGTTGCGTTATTGTTTTACGTGTACTACTTCATGAGTTAACACTTTTTTTCTTCAAATGATCATGAGAATTCGCTCAATCTTCCGGATGTTGATTGCGCAATTGCGTTGCAAAACATCGAGAGAATAACGGGACATTGCCTCTATTCTGCTTGCTGGGTCATATCTTTTGCGAAGTAGAACCCCCGACCGTTGAGACCTTAAACACATCATTGGATATACAGTAATAAACTAATCAGGTAACGTGGATACATGTAGTCATCTCGATTTCCATTTACCGCCCACTCTATTAAGCACGTTTCATTCCTCAAACTGGTTCGTAGGTGTAGCGCACTGTTACAGGTACAGCTATATACGTAGCTAGGGGTTCTACCAACTACATCATAAGATGCTCACAAATGGCGCCAAGAAATTGCGAAAATTGCGCGTTTTCAACCTGGCGGCCGCGCAACAGACGGCATATCCCTTCGGAAACCGGATTCCGTCAGGGCGAGTGAGCTTGATAAAGGAAGAAAACCAATCATAGCTAGTTTATGTTGCGGTCCCCATGTACGGGAGTATTCTCCGGTAGGTAGTGATTCAATGATGGAGTTATCCGCCCTATGAGGCTAGCTCCGTTCTTGTACCTTGGTTTAGGTATCTGTAATTTCTTTAGCACTCAGAGTTAGGCTCGTTCCCATCCCCTACTGCCTCCTACGGTACGCAGCAAGCTGCGCAGTGGGGCTGGGCACGAGACTAACTCAGAGTAATTCCAGGAGCATCCTGTATCACTTTGTATCCATCCGCGTGATCACCTTATACAAGAAGACCAATTACTTCGCTGGCCCTGGAAGAACCTATGGAGTTTGGAAAGTAATATTCATCCTTGCCAAGTTCAGTATCCGGTTGATCTTTGACTGCGCAGGTATCGTGACAGTACCCCCATATCCAATCGCCAGTACCCCACTCGGAATGAGATTATGAGAACAAACCCACAGTGCCAGGGTTGTTCCCCCGCCGACTACCGTAGCCGAGTCTAAGCACGCTCCGAATATAACCATGCCATAGCGAGAGCGTTTTTCTCATCCGCCAGAGTTTCAGTAGGCTAATCGGATCCTAGATTTTCTTCGGTTTTCCCAGTGATGTTTTTCGGATGTCCCGGGAATTTGATCTGCTGATGGAAAGCGCAATTCTATGTTACGGGTTGTCTCGTCTTTGGAGAATCTAATTGGTATTTCGAACCAAGGATACTACGTTGCAACTATTGGAAGTACTCCGCCCCATACTCCTGGCTGCTGCTGCCGAGGTGAAATAGATAATCTCTCGAGTCTCGAGATAGTTGTACCAGATAGCCTAGCCAATCTTGAGTTCCCCAATAGGCATATTTTTCCCTGGGTCTCAGAAAATTCCAAGATCTGAAATCGCGTCTTGCGTAGGTTACTAGGAATCTGCAGCATAGATCTTTCCCAGCTAGGAGATGTTATATCATTCCACTTGGGGTTTCCCCTTCTCCCTACTCCAATGGTATCCGTACTCCAGATATGCTTTGCTGCCAGGCTTGAGCACTATATCTTCGGAAAGTCCTGCTATCCCTAGCATTAAGCACATACCCAAGAAATTTCTTTTTTTTCCAGTCCAGGATCTGGTGTATTCGCTGACCTATTATCCAACGCTATTGGAATCACTTAAAACGTCAAGGGTCTGAGTCGCATGTTGTAATCGTATAGAGGAAAAATGGTTGGCTATCTGAAGAGTCTCAGGTCATAAAATTAGTGCCCAAGGCGTAATTGTGAGTCGAGAAAGCCTGGAAACTATACATGCAGATCTTGTGTCATATACTCGCAACAGTCATAAAGAATCCAAAAATGACTTTTGCTAGTAATAATTTTTATTCGTCTTAATTTAGCACATCCACGATTTTGTTGGTTAGTTTAAATTTGTATTTTCTGGTTCCTTATGCCTGTTGCGAGTATGTATCCTAGAAACCGTCCTTGTTATAAGTAGCCTTCCTCGGGTCACATTAGTTCACATACGGTTCCGCCAGCTGATAAGATTTCGGTGGAATGTGTTACTGGAAGAAAAGGTGGATTGGGTGATATAATTGGTTTAGCACGCTAAGGTGCGTGACCCAGCAGCAGTTTTGAAAGTGCACATAGGTGATAAAATACGCATCCCGACCAGTTGGTTCTGAAATCTATGTTATCATTGGGTATGTGTTATACCACCATCTCTTAGGAACTGCCGTTTATTGCAGGTGGCCTGATAAGGCCACTGTACTGGGGTAAGAATAATTATGTAGATGGTGTTAATTACTTCTATAGCCGCTTTTCATTGATACCACTCCCATATTAGGGTGCTAGGCCGGCAGTCGTGTTTTCCGCCCCCGATGTAATTCTGGAGCTCAGTACTATCGAGAGAAGTACATAGAGTATAATATCAGCTGGAGAGAAAGCCCCCAGAAGAAGTAGGCAAGGGAAGAGTTTACGGGTCTTGAACTGGATGCGAGACATTACCAAGGTCAACCCAAAGCCGCCTAGCGTCTTCTGCGATAGGGATTGTTGGGATCCAATAGTAGCAGGGATGTGAATCTAGGTTTATTCCGAGAGTACTCATCAATCACCGGCTGCCACGAGACCCGACCGCCGGGGCCGCTCGGCTTTGCGGAATAAGCTTGGAGTATCCTTAGAGCATCCTTGGAGTATTGTTTCTCGATGTTATGGAATTAATCAAGTGCTGCGTTCTAGTGCAATACAGCGAGATTCCTTGTGTGACATGCCTATCGAGTGATATTTGGTGATGTAAATACAGACGTTCAGTGGGATCGATGATTATCCTGGTAGGATACCTAACGAGTTTGAAGTATTTGCATTAGGGTAAGAAGAGAAAACCTGATTGATTGGTTGAAGTATAGACCTAAGTAAATATTTGGTGTGTTTAATTATCACTTTCACGGCAACTATGCTGGTAACTAAATTACAGCAACTGGAACGGTGATCATAGGAAGGGACAATATTTAAAATGTATACCAAGCAAAGGCAGAGCCTACTTTACTTAATTATGATGGGAAATTCCCCTTATATAGTATTACTGTCGGCTGGCTTTGTTGCGGTATAATTGTTGCGGTTTAAGTCGGTGGTATGCAGAAGCAATTCCCGGATCGGTGCGATTCTTCGTCCGCACCGGCTAGATCATTTGCCCGCCGGATACGATGTTCATTCGTCGGTCGCACCGTTGTTCCGACGCACACCTCCAGTTCCACCGATAGATGACTTCAAGGAAATAAATTTAGCGAGTGTTACACCAACTGTTAGGCTTCCGCCGTATGTATGTACCTGCACTTTAATTAAACCTACTTGGCGGAAGGATTTTAAGGGAATTGAAGGTGTTCAGCCAGGACCACGTCAGGAGATCGAGAAGCGCTTGTAAGTTCACAGATCTCAAAAGATACCGCAAGGGTTTCAAGCTGCTCAAGGCGGAGCACAATCTGCATCTTTTCCTTGGAAGGCCCCTGATTATATTAGGATACCATATGCATGATCGAGCGGAAGACTCAACTGGCACCATGTAATCCAATAACTATCTTCAAAGAAACCAACCATACAATATCTATTTTAGCTCCTTCCAGTAAAGATACTTCTCAAGCTCCAGGTCCTGGAACGCCCGAAAACCAGCTTATCTTCCTCTTACTTCCTGTACCACATCTCTAACTCTATTCCCATTCATCTTTTCCCATCCCTCTAAAGCCATAACAAACGTACCCCTTCCCGCTGTGATCGCCCTTAAATGTTTCAGGTATCCCACCATCTCTTTTAATGGCACCTTCGCCCTAACCGTTCTTTTCTTACTCCCATCGTCTCTCACCGCGGCCCCACTTGCTCTCACCCCCGGCGCATACACTTTCGACAAATCAATCTCTGACCCCTCAGCAGCTTCGATATCCAGCCCGCCAAGCTCCATTACATGGCCACCTCGAGCACCGGATATATCGGCAACAACTTGGCCAATATGTTTTTCGTCGCAGGTGACGACAACATCCATTACTGGTTCCATGAGCATAGTTTCTCCACCTGCTGCTTCACGCAGTGCTGCAGCAGTCGCAATACGCGCAGCGGACGAGAAAGCCGCTAGAGTACTTTCTTGGCCGAAAATGTCCTGAGCTAAATCAACTTTAATCTGAACACGTGTGTTGCGGACAGGGAAACCAAGGGTAGGACCGCGCCCCAATGCTGCTGCAGCACCACCGACTAGTGCTTCGTGAAGAGCCTCCTCGTCCATCCATTTTGGCATCTTTGTTTCAGTCACTTCACCGGTTTCCTCATTTGTGGTAGGGTTAGACTGGAAGATCACGTTCACGATATTGCCTTCTACATTTGCTTCTTCCAGTGCGACGACGTCGACGGCTTCAACCGAAGCCCCACAGGCTGCTGCGGCACGTTTGCCAGAGATTTCTTTGTCAAATACTCTTCGGATGTATTCGGATGCAGGGCCAGGAGGGATTGTTTCGCGGTAGGAGATTAAGATGCGCCCCATTTCCGCTTTAGCTTTTAGGTCTTTAACGAGCCGATCTCGGGCAATCTCAAGATGCAGTTCACCCATGCCTGAGATGAGGGTCTGACCGGAGTCTTCGTCGATAGAGATATGCAGACTCGGGTCCTCACGTAAGAGCATTTCGAGAGCTTCCTCAAGTGGTTTTTGCTCACTCAAAGAGAGTGGTTCGATTGATGCGAAGAAAACTGGCGGGGGGACTTCAATAGGGCGAAGCTGCAGCGTTTCTGTTGATAGGACAGGGGGTCCGTGTTTGCCGTGCTTGTGGTGTTTTTGTTTATGTGCGTTCGGTGTCTCCGAGACTAGTGTGTCGCCCGTTCTGGCATGTTTAAGGCCTATTATGACGCCAATGTGACCAGTGGGAACCGCGTTGATATCGACAGCCTCATCGGCGTACATCCTAACAAGTCTATGTACCCGCTCCTTCTCTCCAAGATTTGTATTGTAGAGGTGGTGAGCGCGGTTTAGGATTCCGGAGTAAACTCGAACATATACCATCGCTCCACGCTTCGGGTCATTAACTACTTTGAAAGCTAGGGCGCATACTCTACCGTCTGTGACTTCGAGGACACCTCTGTGTTTGCCGTGATTGTAAGAGACCTCGATCTGTGGTCTATCAAGAGGGGAAGGCAGAAGATCCACAACAGCATCGAGGAGAGGTTGGACACCAACGTTTCGGAAGCTTGCGCCACAAAGAACTGGAATTATTCGGCCATCGCCTTTGAGAGTTGCTTTTCGAAGAGATTTTTTTATGTCTGGAGGTGGAATAAGATGATGATCTCCCAGCTCCAGAAAAACCTCAACTAAATCTTCGTCATGTTCAGACAATAACTCCACAAGAGCCGTCCGCGCCGTCAAGGCCTCAGTATAGAGATCAGGTCTATTTTGCTTCAGCCAGGTATAGTCATGCAGGTCAATCTTTTGTCCATCATCCCCAAGAGCCCACATGAAAACTCTTTGCTCCACCACATCCACGATACCCCGAAAAACATCCTCACCACCCTTTCCATCGTTTTCATAAATTGGTAGCTGACACACAGCTGGCCACCCATTCAGTTTCGCTGCAATCTCCTTCACTGTGGGCCCGAACCGTGCACCAATTCTATCCAGTTTGTTGATAAAGACAATTCGCGGGATGTTATATCTTTCTGCCTGTCGCCATACCTTTTCTGTCTGCGCTTCCACCCCCGCAACACCGTCCAGGATAGTCACTGCACCATCAAGAACACGGATTGATCGCTCGACTTCGAAGGTAAAATCCGCGTGTCCAGGAGTGTCTATCAGATTGATAGTATGAGGTGATGAGCCAGGTGTAGATGGGGTCCAAGAAAACGTTATGGCTGCTGAGGTGATGGTTATTCCTCGAGCACGCTCGGCGGGGAGGTAGTCCATTACTGTAGACCCTTCGTCGACCTCTATACTTGTGGCATTTAGTCAGATGCGAAAAGATCCAGTCATTTTCATATAAATAGAGATTCTACCCCCAATCCGGCGTGTGAAGCCACTATAGTAGAGCATTCGCTCTGTAGTGGTTGTTTTGCCCTACTCATTCGATCAGTTTTCATTCTAGTAGGAATTTCAATTGACCATCCCTACTCCCACTATGAGAGTTATATGTAAAGACTCACAGCATCGATATGAGCGATAATCCCAATATTTCTAGTATGGGCTAATGGCACGGTAGCATTGATGTCTGTCGCAACTGCTGTAGCGTGAAACCTTTTCGGGATACGACGTAATGATAATATTGATGTCCTGGGCATGAGAGAACTCTTTTTGAGGGCAAGACATCTCCAACAGACAGCTGCTGAGGATCGACTGACTGGAAAGACCATTTAAAGAGGGTTGCGTGGGGTTGGAAGGTGAAGTCTGATTAATTATCTGTTCGCTGTTGAGCCGCACCACAGCATAATAAGTGCCGGGTAACCACAACATCGGGCATTGAAATCCCGTAAAGAAATGCAACCGCAACTCAGTTCTCGCACTTGAGTATTCTCTCAATTGGTGGGGTATTATAGTTGGTATGCTTGCAGCCGGGAAATTGGATTGGTACTTATTTGTAGTAAAATGTTAGAGGTTTGGTGCTTAGAATCCCATTCCCAGGATCTAATCGGGGAGAACCACAGCTATCTAAATGCCTCAGTATAATAATTGATCTACATGTAATCACCCTTATCCCTTATGCTGGTACTCCAATGCTGCCAACATTTATCCGAGGTTTCGGAGCAGAAGAGGGCGCCTCTCTGTGGCAGGTATTATTCTTCACTTAGTTCCTAGGACTACCTATGTATTTCTCAGAAATTCATATTGTAGTTCTGAGAACCCAACAACATTGATCATTGCACAGCCCCAAATGCTCGTCGTCATTTGGCCCCCGCGAAAGTTGGCAGCATTACCAGCATAAGGGATAATGGTGCTATTACTCAGTGCCAGCATAGTCGCGGCCGTGCACGGGAGCGGCGGTCATTGGGAAATAGATTTGGGCGGGCAGGTTTTGGCTATATGTCCGCCTTTTGCTGACACCTTGTCCTGCGCTGTTACTCTATGTCTGCAATTGCAGCCTTTTGTGTTGATTTTAACGAGTGATAATTTGTGATTAGTGGCCGGAAATATCTGTCAGTTAGAAAGAAATGGCTTGGATTACTAATAAATCCAATCACAACAAGGCCAAGCCAGGACTAATAAAAGCAAAACCGTCCCCGAAAACAGACTTGCCAGAGCAGCAAGGCAAAGAGACCCACTCTACCAACAAATCACAAAGATCCATGAAACCCGCAGGATCCTCTAACTCCAACCCGACCCTAAACATGACTTACTACTCTAACTAGATCTCTACCCATTAGCCTCATACAACCGCTCGCCCCCACCAAACGTATTCTCGCTACCATACGTAACATACAACCACCCGTCTTCATCCTTCTGCGTCTCGAACACCGTCCTCAACTCCGCACCCGTCGGCATAAGATATCCGTTTATAAACAAAAACAATACCTCTGTACTACTCAGTTTTAGCCTAAAGCGGACCATATGCAATAGATCCGCGACCCTTAGATACGGAGGAAGTGCAAAGACCCGGCGTGGCATGCATGGGATGCTGCTTTTGCTGCTTGAGAATCTCTCGCATACGATCTGCTACCGTTTGTGGGTGTTTTCTAGAAATTTGGAGAGAGAATTTGTATACATACGGGGATATTGTTAGGTTTGCTTGCAAGTAATTCCCGGGCTGCTTCTCGACGTTCTTGGAAGGTGTAGGAGTTTTTATAGTCGTCTAACTCGCCCACTGTAGGGGTGTCAAGGCCTAAGCTGCTAAGAACCTTATCTAAAACCATGTATCTGTGTTGGTGCTAAAATCGCTGTAAAAAATATTAATAGTGGCGATGATGAAAAAGTAATGGGCTGCGGACGATTACGGTTATAACTTACAGGGGTTTGAAGGCTAAAGGAATATCTACATAGAAAAGGGGCACTTTGAGTTGATTAGTCTATATTCTTGTACATCATTGGTATGCTCGTTATCTTTTCGTAACACTGTTTTCAAAGATAGGAACAACACGGCTCTGGTAACTCCTTCTATTACATGTAGACATGAGCGAACCAACACTCATAAAATGAACAGACAAGGCGAAAGGGTAACTCAAACGCATACATGTAGTTCAGATCATGAGTAATCGATAAACCCTCAAAGCTTAAATTCACCCTGCAGAGGATGGCAGCAACCGACCACAATCACAGAAATCGGACATCAAGTGGCCACTCCGGAAGAACATCATCGCTTTGATCCCTACTTTACATTTCTATGCTAAACCAAGAAGACATTTATTAAAGATAGCACCAAAGCTTATATTACAGCGGTGGTAATTCACAAACTCTATGATTCATTACTAGCACATAGGACGAAACCGAACACCGTACCCAAACGACAAACCATAACAATACAGAAATCCCGTGGCCCAATCTATTGGAAACTAGTGTAACCATTCGCCTAGTGAAACGTTAGGCTAATAAACTTATCACGAGGTTCGCCGCCCATAAAAACTAAACATGTCACTTTTTACTTCCTCATACTTATACATGTATTACAAGAAAATACGTATCTTGTGAAATACACCTAGTACGCGGACCAATACAAGAATTCGTCGATCTAGCGCTAGCCAATTGCAACCCAACAAACAGCTAAGGATGGAGGAGAAAGTCTACACTCAAAGAAAAACAACCAGTAACCACATGTAGTCTTAAGACAAGGAAGAAATACCAAATCCCCTAAAACCTTATATATACGCGGCTCACGGTCAATGTACAGAATATATCTTCCGCTCTCTCAGCCCCCATGACAATATCATAGCAACTTTTCAATGTGATCAATCGCTCCTTCTTCGCTCAGACGCCACCAACCCGGTCAATGATCAATCCCTAATACAGCAGGCAGCATTACTGTGCTCCAACATATTAAAGATCTATCTCCACAATTTTTTCACAATGCCTTACACCTACACCTCGCTTTTCTGGCGACCTATCGTACCGCCTAAAGCTCCGAATTTCATGTGAAGTGGCATTCCCTCAGTATAAGTATGATTGGGTGTTCCCTGATAACCCGCCATGACGAGGTTACGAAGTTGCGAAGTTGTCTCGAACCAAACCCAATTAGGCTTAGTGTGTTTCTTATGTTCACATCACCAAGCCAGTTGCGAAGCAGAAGTTTGCGCTTTCGGTGAATATTCGGGTTTACGGTCCTCCAGAAATGGCTCGTCTCGACCTCAGGATCATACGATGGCCATCAATGTAGGACGGTCTATGATAGATAATAGTGATGATGATCCTATTAGGAGCCCCACTCCGAGTGGTTCTACTTATATCAATGTATCTAGCTGATGATGACTAAAAGGTCCCTTAGTGGGAGACTAACGACGTCCCGCAATCAATCGCACTGCAGAAATATTGCTACTTGGTAAATACAGTCACCAAGTCTATATGTCCCGCCCATGAGACTGGTTGGATCATTTCCTCTGCGAAAGATATCAGGAGGATAACTAGTCTGTCCAAAGTGTATAGACCAGCAAAAGCATATATTTGATCAATCTCTCTCGGGTGTATCAAATAACTAGGTATGATTGGCAGTTTGACACCCAAATTGGAACCAACTTCTTCTTTACGTCACTCCCAATAGTACGATCCCATCTCCGTGTCGACAAGGCCTACATGAGAGATAAACTCCGAATCAAGCTGCCTGTAGAATAAGCAATATATCAGAACAGCTTTTCCCTGAAGATACACTCCCTGCGAGTCATTTATTTTCCCACGGGCTTCACCACTTCTGATAGTTATATCCACGATGTACATAAGGCATCTCTTTTCGCTTAAGGAAGTAAACCGCCAACCGTCAACCGCCAACCACCATACGTTCTCCACCATGAACCCAGGCCCATGTGGTGTTACACTCATGTTCGTTCATTCAGTCCTGATTTGAAGCTGAAACATTTCCTGACTATCCACGGTTGATACAGACTTCATGCCATGTTCCTGCAGTAGGATGTAAGGGCTTCCCTCCCTCGTACCTATACTTGACAATCTTCTTTACAATAGCACCTGTAAGATGAACATATTCTGGGTTCCTCATCCTTAATTTGTGGGACATTGTCTGGAACAAGTTATTATTGGCAGCAGTCCAGTTGCCCAAATGATGTTTATCTTCCTCCAAATAATTACTTTGACGAATAACCTTGCACAGTCAGCCTGGGCTACAAAATTCCTTGTGTCAATTACACCACGTGCGACTGGATCTCCCCCTCTGTTTCTCCTAGGTGTTCTATCAGGTAAAAGTGAGTCCGAATAGTTAAGACCATCAATCAAGGGCTGATTAATTCTAAACCTACAACCCAAATACACACTCTTTCTGGCCTGAATCCCCAATAGATCTTGGATAGAAGGAAGGATAGTATGCATTTTTACCATGTATCATCTCACAACACACACAAGCAAGTTTGTGCACTAAGACACCCAACTAGTCAGCAGCCTCAACACAAAATTCATCTAGAGACACACCATAAATGTCCAGTTCATCGAAATACGCGAATTTCAAACACCCAGAAAATAGGCAACTTTTCTCCAAACAAACAATTCAAGGTACCACATAATCCTGCTGAGTGATATTGTGATTGGGCCCAGCGGCTATCTCCGTAATCACCTTATCTCATGCCAAACACACACGTGGCGTAACGCAGAAAGAAGCAATATTGCAACAGGTTTGGCTACTTTTTCCGACGGGTAGGGCTGATCAACGTTTTCTGGGGTGATCCTTGTTTCGGTGCTACGTGGGGCTCGCCTGGCCTTAGAGGTACGGTAAAGACGGCTATTACTGATGGTACCGGTGCTGGTAACAATAGCTCCGAATGCTATGAATCTCGATCCCTGATATATCCTAGGCGTGCTCGTGACCACTGTTTTTTTAAAAGCTTGCGATCCTCGAGAATACTACTTGGTAGATCAGCGATGACTTATTGTGGACCCAAATCTCGGATTTATCTCATCCAGACCAAAAGACCTATTGTGCCCTAGTGATTGGATAAACACGAAATATTTGGTTAGCCACAACTTGCCATTAATGTCATATACGGTATATCCGTCAAGCAATCGAACCGACAATACTATCTCACCGCAAACAAGCGGTCACACGAGAGATAACAGAACTAGATCCTGACCGTATTATAACTCTGATCTTCCCTCAACCCAGAGAGATACCAGCCATGTGGATATCCTCAAGAAGCCGACCATGCCTCCATAATCGCAACACGCTCCCGTAATCTTCAGCCCACCACAGAAGCCGATCTCCTACTTTCTCTCATCCCGCTGGAGAATATGAACGCTAGATATTACTCCTGTACTATCCCCCTGGCAGTTCCGGACCTCAAGATAAGATAAACCACTTAAGGTTATCACCCACTCTAATGACTGCGAACTTAGCCCTCAAACATGGCCAAGGCCCTTTTAAGGCCCAAAACTGCAGAATACCCAGGAAAAACCGTCCGGTGCCAGACAACACTTCTCAAACAATTCACTGGGTCCCATGATGCCAGATTTCGAGATTCCTGAATATCGTAGCCGTACGATTACCGTCGGCAAGAAAATACGCAGAGACCAAATATCCTAGAGACTCCAAGGGCATAATAGGCCAAGCGAGTCAATTTTTAGAACCCATCTAGGTGGTAGCATGAAATGTTTTTCTATCGATCCCGCGACTCCGATCAGAAACTCGATTAACCCGGTGAAAGAGTAAAAGAGAGGAAAGCAGCTAATGCCGAACCACCCAACCCAACCCAACATTCAAGATACCCCTAATAAACCCTGTAGAAAATGGTCTGTATTTTTGATCGGGAATGATCCACAGCCAACAAACCTATAAACAACTCAAGTCGCCCTCCGAGCTCCATATACGTAGCTAAAGGTTCAATATTGATAACACCAGCAAACTCTGCGATTATCGCTTCAATGATTGTACCATTTTGATACGCTCCCCGAGCTACTCAACCTAGCATTCACAGTCAGAGAAACCCATTCAAGGAAAGATAAAGGATAGAGTCAACCCACCAGCAAGATAAGTATCTATCAACAACGTAATAAAAAACCTCAAGATATGCTATCAAGCAGAATTATCCAACCTACTGGGATGTATACAAACAATGTCCATCCCGCCATGAGCTCGTTGAAACTTAATAAAACGGCAGTATCATCATGAGCTAACACCTAAGCATGATCAAGCCATAAGCCGGGGTTGCGGCCAAGCCAGTCACCGATAGTCCATAGGCGAACGCAAAGGAATGCACAGAACGTATAGAAACGAGCGAATATCGAACCTTCCGTCTTTCGGAAAGTCAAGCACATCGATTGATTCATCAGGCGGGCTAGAATTACTTCCAAAGCAATATGCAACGTGAATATTGCTGGTGATACCACTGTATGGTGATTACTTGGGATGATCGTGGCTATCACCTTTACAATGAAGAGAGATAGATTATTGGAAGGAAAGACTCGATATGATTCTAGGCGTAGCCAGAAATGAGATGTTGTCGAAGAGCGTACAGCGGGTATTAATGCGGCATAAGACAGACCGTTAAATTTTATACCATGCTATGGTTGGATCTTTTCTATGGTGGGTATTTGCTGGATAATGGTTGTTGAAAGAATCATGTGCTGAGAACGTGGGCTTATTGTCAGTTAGCGGGTGGCTGGTTGGAAACCTTCCGGCTGCGCATGCGTCTTGTGAGTAAATGGGCGATGCTTGGTGAAGGTGATGGAGGTAAATTCCATATCTCGTTTTCCATACTGCCGAAGAGAGTAGTGTGCTATGTTCAAACTAGCAGACTAAATGAACTCTTGCATTATCTCGCGTTTGCCAGCGGTAAGTGTTTGAAATTCATGTGTACTCCGTAGCAACAAGGGCTTTTCGCAGAGAATTTGAATACATTGTAAATGATTTTGATAGACTCGAGTAACGAGATGGGGGAAGAACATTATGAGAAGAAAAGGAAGGAGGACGGCGATGGATGATGAAGACGTGGGGTTGGTTGTGCTATGATGTCGACAGGCTCAAAATTAGCGAACAAAGAATAGCCATAGAATTAGCCAATGAGACGAGTAGCCTGTTAAACTATCACACCCTGATAGAACGTCCCTCGTGAGCCGCCTTTAAACAGGTTACCAATGCTACGGCGGAGCATGGATGTATCCGCCCCATCACCCACTTAATATATAGGCATCCCCAAGTATCAGCTAGCCATTATCTGTTCAGCTGACTGAAACGTTCGAGTGGCCTGTGATGCTGTCTAATAAACCTGTCCCAAGAAGAACTTAAAACGCCAATAGTGAAATCGGCAGTGAGAGCCCAGCACCATCATCATCATAGGTCTAACTACAGCAAATGGAAATCAATTGCAAGGCTATGATCTGTGGAAACATCTTAGCTCCACCTGACCTTGGGGCCAATGACAGAGCTACTAATATGCGCCACACTCCGCAACAAGCTCACAGCAGAATGCGGCGCTCATGTTACACAGCCACACACAAAACCCCACGTTTTATTCTCTAAATCCATTTTCAAGTTCAAAACCTTCATTTAATATCATGAAAATAGATACGAAAAATTCTAAAACCTTGATATAATACATAATCCACATTTTCACCCCTCCATCGTGTTTCCCAGAACCAGAAACATGGATACCCAAAACCCCGTTACCTCTGGCCACGGATATCCCATCTCTCAACCATCATCAACCTCCCACCTCCAGCTTCCCACCACCATCTCTCATGCATCACCCATAACTTACCCTCGCCACCACCACAGCCCCTCCCATAGCCCATACTCCATACACACACCCAAGCAATGGACTACTCCGCCCTCGTCTCCGACACCGGCGGCTTCGGCGACCCCTCCGAAGCCAACCCATTCGCCCAACCCCACACCCCAACAACCACACACCCAGCCTCACCCACTCTTCTCCCAGAAGACCACACCGAGCCCCTCCAAAGTCCCTTCGCCCCAACATTCACCCACACCCCGATCCGACCCACCGCTGATGACCCCATATTTGGGTCCCCGACGTTGCAGCAACACGATGACGACAATACCGGGTTCCGCAATCCCGGCTTTGCGGGGGAGGGCGTTACGAGTCCGAGAACTCCACCCACGGCTGAACACCATGATCATGTTGAAGAGGAACAACGGGACGGAAATGGGAATGGGCAGAGACCTGAGACGCAGAGTCAGGGGAGCTTTCGGGGCCAGCAGCAGCAGCAGCAGCAGCAGGGACAGAGACCTGTGTATAAGCTGCAGGCGAGGGTCACAGCTCTGGAAAGGACGGGGAGGAAGGATCCCATATTGAGGTTTGATGTTCACGTGAGTCCCCCAAACTTTGTGGCCACTTCTAGATATGATAGTGCATAGAGGTTTCCTATTCGATGATCACACTAAGTACATACAACTAATTTCCACCCCAGACCAACCTCCCCAAATTCCGCACGACTCAATTCCGGGACGTCCGCCGCACCCACCCCGAGTTCCAAAAACTTGCAAACCATCTCCTCTCTTCCAACCCAGACTGTATAGTCCCAGCAGTTCCCCCACCATCCACCTCCGCCGGTGTGGGCACCGATGAAGATGAAGCCCGTGTGCGTGCTACCATGCAGCGCTGGCTCAACACAATTTGCTCTAATGATGTGTTGATCCGTGATGAGGAGATGGTATTCTTTGTTGAGAGTGATTTTGGTTATTCTCCTGTTGTGAGACGGAAGCAGCCAGCGACGGGAGTACGGAGACGGGTTATTAAGCAGTTTGCACCCCCAGCGGACGATACGCCTGAGTTGGAGGGGGCAAGACCGGTTGTGAAAGCGTTTTATTTGGGGACTATGGAGACAGGGCAGAAGGTGGATCGTGTTGTGAAAAGTAGAAGAGGTATGTACCATTTTCAACGGGGGAGCTAGAACGCCAAGATACCAAATCCTTGACTATTCCAACTCCCAATCACTCTCTTACTACTAACACCCACAGGCGTCGGCCTCGCCGAATCCGAACTTGGCATCCGTCTCTTCTCCCTCTCCCAAACCGAAACTCATCCAGGCATGTCCAACGCCTTCCGCAAACTCGGCAAAACCATCCAATCCGTCGGCGACTACCACGCAGCACAAGCCACCGCCGAAGCCACAACCCTCGGCGATCCCCTCAACTACCACTCCTCAGACGCCTTCATCGTCAAAGAAACCCTCACCAACCGACAAATTCTCATGCGAGAGCTCGAAGCCGCCCGCAAAGACACCCGTTCAAAGCTCCAAACTGTCGAAGTCCTCAAAGGAAAAGGCGCCCTCAAACGTGACAAAGTCGATGAAGCGCTCACCTCCCTCGAGGAAGCTAAAAGCGCCGAACTAGCCCTCGAAGCCAAAGTCAACCGCGTCACCGGAAACCTCGTCCTCGAACGCCGTAAATGGTTCGCCCGTACAGCTCGCGATATGAGAAGCAGTATTCGCGATTACTGTCTACGACAGATTGAGGCCGAGCGTCGCACCCTCGCCACCCTAGAGTCTGTCAGACCTGATGTCCGCGCAATTGATGCTAGCGGTGGACTGAGTCGGCTTGGACGAGACGCGCCGCCGGCGAGTCGGAGGGCGAGCTTGAGAGTTAGTCAGGGCCCTAGTGGCGATGCGTGGAGTGGTGTGCAAAGGGTTCCGGGGGTGAATCGGCCGGGCGCGGCGGATGTTGGCTTGAATGGTGGGGGGGCGGGGACACAGGGGATTAAAGAGGAGGAGGAAACGGGGGATGAAGATAGGTTGGATGCCAAGAATGCGGCGAGCCGGTTGGCGGGAAGCACTTTTTAGTTTTGTGGACATTAGGTAGCTAGTTGGGAGGAGCGTTTGTTCGTTACACACACCAGATGGTATAAAATGGAGAAATTACTAGTTTGCTAGTATTTGTTGTTTTTCTTAGTGGTAATTGAAACATGTCACTCATCTTTATTTTGCACTTTGATCGTTGGGCTGGGATGGTTAGTTCTTACTGGTGGGCTGGGGATGAGGGATGCTCATCGGGTTGGTAGGGTGTTGATTCGTGCGGGATGAGTACCGCTCGATTGTGGGGTGTGCAGGCCCATGTCAGTAAAATGTTAGGTAGATTATTACTACAGTATGATGAGCCCTTGGAAATTTAGTTATTATTATTGATATGATTTCTAAGTGTCTATTAGCGATCCGAGATTCTACCGATTTTCCCTCAATTTTTGGGATGGGTCTACTGCGTGCTAGGTATTTGTTATACTAATAAGCAGTCTTATGGGATATAGTATACCCTCCAGAACGTGGTGTCTTTCTTACACAGCAGATTACAACAAGCACATATGCTTCGCCTCGCTCTAGATGCAGCGAGAGATTAATGATGGATGCTACGCACGATCAGCCAAGTACATTATGTGTACTACATCTTCGCAGGCCCCCACGACCAAGCTTCCAGTAGATCCGTCGGGGTGTTGGTTGCCGATCACTGCGGTTATTAACAACCAGTGGATCTACTACCCAACACATTTTTTTCATCCCCCACCTGGTAGAGGGTTATAAAACCTATTTTCAGATAAAGCACGCCATAGTGATAGATGTTGTAATATGTCCCCGTGATCATAGACATGGAGGACCTTCTTGAATTGCACTAACCTAGCGCTACATGGGGTCATGGGGTCATGTACTATATAATCCCCTCTTCAGCCTCATCTCTTCGTTTTATTCATCAACCAATACAGGGTGTATAACCTTACACCCCCCGCACCCAACCGTAGAGACTATAGTTATCATTTTAACACTATCGTATTACCTTAATGTTGTGTAAGTTCTCGGCTCTACTCATGTTGCTGACACTCGAGTCCAGCTTGGGATAGGTTAAACACTCATTGACCGGTCACTTGACGGGCTTCCTCAAGAAGGATTACTATTCGATTGGCACAAGCAGTTACAGAACTCGGCAAAGGTGATATTGTTCATGGTGGTAGTGCAAACCCATATTTTTTTACCGTCCGTTGTTGCTGAGGGGATTTACAGATCTTCATCCGGGAAATGTTTCCGTTTACGCGCCAGGATGGAACCCTGAACCACCGGCGGTATCCAGACACCCCGGAAGACCTGGAAAATAGGCCTTGAACAAATTTGAGTATTCGGACCTGAGTCCGCATCTACCTCAGTATCTGGTCTACCCCTCACCTATCCTCAATATGTTGCCTCTTTGCCTCTCCTTCGCTTGTACATCAGATCGGGGTGGTATTGATGCTGTGTTCGCGCTGTGCTATACCTATGTACCGTAGTGTTGATTTCAAACGTTTACAGGGGGAAACGGCGCCTAGGAGCAATTGGCACAAGATTAATGCCCAAATTCCCCCCAGATACACATGACCCACAGAAATTGACAATAGTACCAGAGCACATGCGGTTGTTAGAGGGATCCTCAGACTTGAGCCTCCTGCTCTTACCACAGTGTGCACGCAGAGGGCTAGGTGAATCATGGATCCAACACCCAAACCTATTCCTCCTATTGTGTCAGCAAAACCCGCAGATCTGAAACCTGTCAAACATATCTCTGCTTAGACAACATGTGAAATAATGACGCAACATCTGTGTGGAACGTCAACAGAAACATTCCTGTGTTGACACCCATTTTTGTTTTTTCGGTAACGACGATTATTGTTTTGGCGATAAACAATCGATATGCACAACAGTGCCATGACCATGGTTACACTCTCGCTAGCGAATAACCCGCTCCGTTTAGTCACACGGGTACTCCCGCCTCAGGGATCTTTCAACCGAACCAAGAAACGTTTCCGGTTAGCTCTCCCGATTAGGAAAAACCTCCGTGTTCAGTTGCGCCCAGCAGAGATGCCGTTCTGCGAAGTTTATATTGCCTTTCTCTTCCCTTTCTTTTCCGCTTCTTTTCCGCTTCTTCCTTTTCTTTTCCACTCTCTGTGTTTTCCGCCGTGGCGGGGTTCCAGAATCATGAATTGGGACGAACCTGAAGTATTGGGCTGGAATTCGTGCTGTGGCTCTAAGGGCCTCAACGGTGCCTTGCGCGAACACTTCGCGGATGGCACCCCGTGCCCTTCATAGCCACCGAACAAATCCAAGGTCGATCATCTAAGGTTCACGCCAATGGCATTCCCAATCTCGCCTCCGCGGACAACAAGGCACCCTTATGCACACGAACGACATCTGTTCCTCCAGCAACAGCCTGGGTATCAACTACAGCTTCTCGGTCGAGCAGCCGTTAATATTTACGGGTGTGGCTCCAGACCAATCGTGCTCTGGCCGCTGTACGGCACGACCTCCGTTGCGCAACGGGGTGGTCCCGCCGGTACAGAAGTGCCAAGAAGGAGGCTCAAGTGTTAAGCATTTTATCCCCTGGGTTTCCCCCTTCCACTGCTGTTGTGAGTGGACGTGCGCACGAGGATGGGCGTGTGCGACAGCGCGCAACGGCGCACAACGGCGCGCAGCAGTGCAAGGTTGCACCCCGGGCCTGAATAAAACCCCCGACATGGGCAGCCTCCTTGAAATGTCGACTGCAACCAGATGAACTCACGAGGAAACTTCGATAGTCAACCATCGCCTTTATACTTCGACAGTCAACACTGTTAGAAAGAGAGAAATCGCCCCGTCGCGACCGGGCGGGAAAGGGTGTTTTAACCCAAGACATTTATGCACGCAAAACACAAAAACATCACGGAAATCACGGAAGCTGCGAAATCCGATGGGCAGTTACACCGAACTCTAATTAAACGAGCCCTATACCAAGATTGTGATAGGTAATACAACAAAAGTCCATCCATCCAACCGCCGATCTTGGTGTTTCTTAATGTTACAGTTCAGGCCATCAACCTACTCGCCAATTACTACACGGAAAATTAAGGAGACATCCAACAAAAGCACTTTATAGCGCTAGGCGGTTCACGAAAGTCAAAAAATCTAACCGCCGGCGACTATTTTTAATCCGAACGATCTACCGTCCACCGTCCACCAGAGTTCATCTGCGCAGACACGCAATGGCGCGCAATAGCACGCAACACCAACCAACCTGAATCGACCCATGGGAGACACCAACAAAACCCACTGATTAATACCGACCCGGAAAACAATCCAGCTAGGTTCGGCAAAATACCTCAAAATACCATAGGAAAAGAAAAAGAAAAAAGGACGGCGCGCAGAACAAAATTCATCAAATGCGCAGCGCTACAATGGGAATATTGGAAACCAATACCCACGAACCATCACTAGTAGTGCCGGACACGTGCAGTCATGGCAGCGGCATCTAATCCTATTACCTTGAGAAATCTCATAGCTCATGTCTTACGGCTATTCACCTATCCGGATAGCTGTACCTTTCGCTGTTTGGCAACTCCAATCAACTCCAACCAAACTGCATGCAATAACTACCGAAACACCGGATGAACTTGCACATCAGAACTTCACATGCTCATCACCAAAAAAAAAAAACACCTGAAACCACAAATGGTCACATCCAGAATATGACAGACAAAATTGATAATGCGCAGCAAGATATTTACGTACGCCTGCACGCCCATTTCGCTTGTGCAACTATACGGCAACCGGAAATACCTGCCATAGCGAGAGGCAAAAATATCCATCCAGAACCACATAACCGCCAAAGGAATGAAAGAGTAACCGGTGCACTGAGATTGGCGAACAGCCAAGGTCACCCCCGCTTTTTAGGCAAGCGATTAAAGGTTTCTTAAACCTCTTCTACTACGGCGATAGGAAACTTCATCCGAATATCGTCACCGGAACGCGCTTGAAAGAATAAGAAATCAGTGCCGTTATCTATCAAGCTCGTCGCTTGAGGCCTGGGAAGTTTTTCGGTTACCGTTCGGTCATCTGGGTTCCTGGGCACCTCTTGGTGATAAACACAGACGTACATTGGGCTGCAGACAGCTTCAGTGAAATGGCTCGTTCAATTTCGCTCATACTTGCATTCAAATTTCCCTCAGAGTTAGGTTATCTCGGTCACGCACCGGAACCCCTTTAAAGACTGACCTGATGGGCCTTTCCGTGGCTGCGAAACAACGACGGCAAAGACGACACCGCATAAACCAACCCTTAACCACCAGCAACCGAGCAGAGCTTTTGTGTTAAGGCGGCACTACATGATACCCAGAAGCACAAGTTAGTAGCACTCTTATCACTAAAGAGCGAGGCGGAAACATCGATCCTACAGTCCAAAGCTACGCTAGCTCATGTCTCGCAATTCGAGCACCGAACCTAGATGAGTGGAGGTCGCATGGACACTTTTAACCCCATGTCTTCATCATTTACGGTAGGCACCTAAGGCTTCCCCCGTAACGGAAAGGCCATAAGTGGTGGCGGCACTCGTGATCGAGTGACCATCTGTGAGTGTGCATGGGCCAGTCTACCCCTGGGTTATTCTGGTAGCTTAACGCTGAGCATCTTAGGCTAGTTTGGCGGGCTTCCGGTTTGTATTCGCCTGTGACAAGGCATTATGCTCGGGGAAACAACAACACGGGCCACCCCCTTAATCCGTTGACTGGGAGACTTCATTCGAGTCGCGGTTGGGAGAAATTCTAAGCGCCAGAGCGTTCATGATGCATAGCGGACAAACACTGCAGCCGAGATCGCAAATGCACTAAAGCATACTTACTGAGACAGTACCTCATATTCGTGAGTCTCTACCCCCGGCTACCACGACTAGCTCCTGGGGATGCGAGGTTTAGTATTATACAGAAAACTTCACCATTCTCATCTTAAACCAACAGAATAACCAGAACAACGATATCCTTCTTCTCTGGGACGCCTTAAATAGGGCTATAGATAAATGGCCGCGCGTTTATAACACATGGATGCCATAGCATTATCACACAAGCAACAAATCCTGAATACTCTGTATCCACAGCGGGACAAATCACCTCATTAATGGTTGAGGATCATACACCCTACTTTCTGCAGCCCGTCTGATCATCCCAGATCACCTCTAGTTTCCGAGAAGTGTCATCGAGATGTCTTCTGTGCGGACCACCGCATCCGCGAGGCGGCAGGCGGTCGCTAACCGCTACCCAACAACGAAGATATGTGACCTTGTGGCTCCGGGAGTTGTTTCCACGAGTTTGCAACGGATAGTCACCTTAAAGAGACTCTCACTCAAGTTATACAATCTTTACCGATTTCCAAATACTATGATAAACTCCGTAAGTTATGGAATCTAGGACCCTAGAGAGTCCAAGGCCCACAATATGCCTAAAATTGAATTTTGGGGAATTACAACCAGAGCCGGTTCCATCAGAGCCGTATACATTCACATGCCGAATACCCCTATGGAATGCAGATAATATAGGCGACGATATCACTCAGATTAAACGATGAGAGTAATCGCGGAATCATGGGTACAGAACCATCACCTGGATCAACTGGAAATTCTTAAATAGTCAACCTTACACCAGACAAAGGTGTTCTTAGCTAAAATCATGAAGTTTGAGCCAGGACCTCGGGCTCCCGTCGTAGTCCCGCTACACTACAGAATTTGTTGCTTAGTACGCAGGTCCAACAACTACAATACCCAAATTGCGGGAAATAAACACTTACAATGAAAAGCGCCCCAAACTTATGTGGGTATCCATGCCTCACAAAAATATGAGCGTGGTATCTCAGCCCCCAATACAAATCAAGTGGATCCTTGGGGATGGCTTGCGGACATATTACAATAGTCTTGGACCTATGGGGCAATGGCCGTACAGCCCTAACCCTCAAAAGGTTTTCACTTAATTCAACTCGATTGGGGGTTTTTTCCAAGCCATATTCATTAAACTAGGCTCTAACAGATCGACACGAAACTGGAAAGCCCCGGAACGCACCCAGCAGTGGCCAGCAGCAATACTAGTAGCCTTAAGACGCCCTATAGAACAACGTTATTTAGGCTCCAACCAGGCTCCAACCTTGAATGGATGCTGGACATGGAAACCTCATGCAAAAACACGGGAACCCACATCCATAACTCGGGTGTACAAGAAGATATCATTATCGCTATAGACGTCCACAAAGATCGCCCCTCCTCCACATCACAACAGGGCGGAGCAACCACAAGAAACCCCTTAGTTCCCGCTTGGTGCGACACTAACGCCTTCATAAAGACACTTCAGGTATCAAATAACGTGAGAGACACCAAACCACGAACTGATTACCATATTAAGTTTTGCGGGCCACAGGGAATCCAAACCGCGCGATAGGTGAAATTATCCGTAACGGAGGGTTAGACAACAAAACAAACATGAAATAGCCACCCGGAGCAGCACTCTCAGGGGTTGGTTGAAGTTCAGCGCTACAGCCATGTCGTATCTGTGGGCTCCCTAGGAGAACATTACTACCGGTCGTTACACACGGTCCCCAGAAAACAAAATATTAATACTCACGAGGTACCCAAAATTCTGAATATACACTGCATGCTCTTCCAGGAATCGTCCACTCGTTAGTGATTTATTCAAGTAGGCATTCTTGTCACATGATACTCACACCAGGACCCTAGGAGGCTACAGCCTTAGTACCGTGGGAAGTGTATACCAAAAAGCCACGCTTGATTACAACCGGATAGTCTGAAACCAACCCGTAATAAATGTCACTCACTTGCTGTCTAGTCATTTTGCACAGCACGGACCTAGTTAAGGGCTGAAGGCATTGGAACTAAGTTATCTGCACCTATCTATAAGCAGACAAATTTTACACCACGCGCAAGGTTGCTCTCCAAGCTATACACACATCATCACCAGTACAGCGACTCCCGATCGGACGATGAAATTAGCTAAACAGTGGACTTCGACAAAAACCTGCTGTTCGAATATGACGACCCTTGTATTTGGCTTGACAGGACAGGCTACCGTAATATCTCGTTTGTATTGAACACGGCCAGGCTAGGTAGTTTAGAGTCGGCTTTAGCAAAACTAACAAAGCTACCCTTGGGGCACCGAGAGCTGGTTCTCAAACTACTAAATCACTTCCCTAAAGCGGAGATTTTATTAAAGTATTTCAACCTTGCCCAGCCCGGTTGCGTTCAATACAAACGGGGTATTACAGTATTTGAAACAACATACAACCATCTACAACTTATCATCTAGCCTATTTCTCCGTGTAGTTGGGAGTTACTACACCTATTGTACTTGATATTCAGCGTCAGGCGAAGTACACATACCTGCAACCCCAACTCTAGGCCTCAGCAGCCAAAGGAACCCCGATTATTACAACCGACCAATCTACATCTAGGTCGCAATATGTTTTGGCGACGTGCTAACAGTTCTATAACGTAACAAAATATCTATGACCCTGTGCCTCAGTCGTAAGGCAGGTGGGTCATCTCCCTCGGAACAATTCACCCCACCCCCTAGAATTCGAAATATCGCTAAATCTACAGGTAGCCCAAACCTATTCTCTGGCCAAACAGTACTGGAAGCCCCCCCCAGCCTGACCTGCGCCAAGCTAGCCACTACCAAATCAGTTACCGGCCAGCCGAGTTCGTCCAAAACAGAAAACTTACATCGATACTAGGATAGAGTAGGCGTAGCCATAGGCTGCTGTAGTATTTAGAGTCTATTTTCTCGTAAATATTAATACAGGTATTGTATCAAAATACCACTTAGCCAAATATGGCCGTCTCGCCCGAAAAACGGGAAGGTAAGTCAAAATCGTAACCGCCCGGCTCATACATGTAGTTCCCCCAACTATCTAGACCCACATCAAAGATTTCAACAATAGATGTTGTATACATTCATTCCATCACAACTCTACGACTCAATGCCTAGTAATCACTAGCATAGTTTTCATGACTCCATTTGCTCGCAAGCCCACGGGCAAGAGGTAGGCGACATCATAGTGCAATATTTACCGCCGTAGCACCTAGGTGATATGACAAATAAATATCATCGGCTCAGTAAAATAATCTACTGTTGAACAGTAGGTGACCAACACACATAGCCACTTCAAACACTATCATAAAATAATCGCTATACTCAAGAGTAAGTTTTGCGAGGTACTCACTTCCCAATTATCAAACCACATAGGAACTCTATACGACGCGAAGACTCGTTTAGACACTTTGCAAAACAGTCAAATTAGGATGACTTAATTATAAACCGAGTGATCTCTAGGGAGAATGATAGGATAACACATAGTTCACCCAACCCTAACCCTCTCGTTTTGAAACCACCCCCGCTGCAACCAAACCACCAAAATGTAGAAAACCCCTCAGCAGAACTCTTTCCCACGATCGCCCAACATGTCGCTTCAATCTTAGACCCATACTATACTCGAATGGTTAACAGATCACTCTGCGGATTTCCCATGCCCCCAACATTCAACAAGTGTGATGTGAGGCACACGCTTACAAACACCAAGTGCTTGAGCCTCATTCAAAGAAACCTGCTATTACAAAACTATGCGGAGTAATCCATTTTCTGACAGAAACAAGGTTTATAGAAAACGGAGACCAGAATCAATACTAAATTCTACCGAGAAGAAGCCAGGGGCTCCAAAAGCCATGATTATTCTTTTACAGAAAAGCGCAGAAGCGGGTTGACCATCGTCCCAAGAATCACTGACATGCTCAGGCTACAGCAGTTACCATCAACAAACACTACACCGAAGTTCCACATACACGCCTACCACTTCCCCAAGATCATCCAGAGAACACTGAGATACCGAGACACCGAGACATGCTTCCTACCGAACTCAACCTCCAGTTCCATATTTCGGAGTCATCCCTACTCTAGTTACCTCAAAATCTTTAGTCTCTTGGTTGAGCAACATTTCCCCGGTATCGTTAAGCCTTATAACTCCCCAAGCTCCTCGCTCAAACATTATTTCTGACGATCAATATAGTTTCCAGTATCAAAAATAAACGATACAACTCAGATTTAACTACATATCATCATACCAAAATCATTTACCCGAAAAAACCCCTCCCCAAGAGGCACCCTCTCCCACAGCGATTTTAGTAATCAGTGCGACTCTGAGTACTTTGTCAGTATTTACTTTAACATGCCTAAGCTCGACTTATGTGCTCTCGACCCCGATGCGATTGATCGTTTCGGCGGATTACTTCACTAACATAGTCCGAAACCTAAACTAGGCAGTTCACCACGATAATGACAAAGATAGCCCAGGGATAATACGACGGCTCTATACATCTTATTGGGACAGGGGAAACTAAGAATTATTTTCGGTTCAGTGTGATTCCTGATAGAGCAAGGCTAGAATAATGATTGAAGAGCATCAAGGGAGGCCCGAGCAGCCGTGAGGTGAGAAATTGATTGTTCTTGCTAACAGGTCGTTCAGATTGTCTAAGCAGTAGTTACGTATAGACTAGGAACACCATAGAAAATCTAGATGAATACATAATCTCAATAGGTACCCAGACTACACTCTATCAAGGTCTCCTGTTCCACAAATACTTCTGGTGAAATGATTGTCTTAAGCCAAACACTACTGGCCTTAGCTCATTCCTGTAGATTCAGAGCTGAAGCTGGTTCAAGACAAACCGCAAGACACCCTCTTTTTTCTTTTTTCAGTTGGCAAAGCAACTTCAGCCGCATGTGTACAGCCTGGCATAAACTTGGAGTGCATACGCACGACAGCATATGTCTGCAACACCAACAGTACTCTACTCTAGGTTACATTCTGTACCTAGTTTACCAAGTGTCCTGATCAGAGACTTTCAGCCTTATGAAAATGGACAGTTCGCCTTGCTTGTTATGATCTACCAAGGTGTCTAACCCAAAACTTGTCCGAGTATGTGGCCACTTTCCTCCAGTAAATATATCTTCTAAACGCAAGAAATCTGGTACCCCGATGAAGTTTCACCAGATGTGCAAACTCGGATACCGACCAGTCGGTGTCACCGCACAATTGCACTTCGATGCAAAAACAACACGTGTCGATCACAATATACGCGATAACACATATCAGCCTTCGATTCTTCTGGCACGATGTTCTACGTCGATATATTGCGCTTTAAACCTTACACCTCTATTTGGATCGGCCATACCATCCAAAGTATTTAGAACCTTAAGGACAAGAGTTCGTCTTCTATTGGTGCACCTGGCCTGGCCATCGCTGGGCGATGGTGGAGCGCCTTGCAGCGCCAAGAATCTGTTGCGCATCTGAGCCGCGTGAAAACGGGCTTATGCGGCTGGTAATAGTAACGAGGAGCTACAATTAGGCAGATTAAATGTAACCTTCGATGAAGACAAGACAATATGTACATTTTATACACCTTAAGTTCATCTCTCCCTTGGTCATTGATAGTATATACCACTAGCCTCTTCAGTCACCCAATAGTCTTTCTAGAGCACATTCCTCCAGACAGGAGCTAGCATAAAATACTCAAGATCTATCCAACCAACCCCATGACCCTTCTGACTGACAACCTCTTCTACATACCACATATACATTTCCAAATTAACAACTCCCAACAATCACAATGAAGCCCAATTCCATTACATTGCTCCTTCTCTCTATCCTCCTAATCCTCGCTACTTTCCCCTTCTCAGCTGCTCGTTATCTCCCTGCTGACTACGTTAGACGCAGACGCTCTCTCCACTGGAAAAGAGGAGCTGAGAACAGTTGGGATATCCATGATACTTCCCGGGGCGAGTATATCTGTGATTTCTCTAAGGCTTCACCACTTAAATCAGATTTGGATGACGTTGCTGTTGATCTTGGTGGGCGAGCTCAAAAAGCCATGTGCACTTCTGATCCGCAGTACGAATGCACTGCTGTGGCAGCTCAAGGCTCCGCAGAAGTTGGTCTTTGCAACATTTGGAATGGGGGTATGCCATGTCGAGCTGTCGGTAAAATCGTGAGCCGTATTGGGGCCAAGTGTGCTCATCGCTTTCGAGGGCAAGATCTAAGGGCGAGTGGGAAGGCAGTATTTGATTGGGGAGTAATTGTTGTTTCTTGATTCAACCGCCAGCGTAGTGCTGCAAGATGAAACCAAAAGAACTAGGAGGATTGGTATGACCACTTCGGCTAACTGAGCGAACGATGAGATGAGGGTTTTTACTATTTTTACAATGGGACATCTCTGGTACTGATACCACAAACTACCTCTGCTGCGAATAGTTGGTTAGACGAAGCTCAAATGATGGTTCGTTGCACAATGTGTTACCAAGTGCCTTATCAGCTCCCACCAGCAAATTATAATAGTTACTGTTAGTTCCCTTAGCATCGAGAGAAGCTACGAGCGCCTATGACCCCGAAATTATTGATGTTTTTTTGGTGTGTATGAGTATATATAGCTACGGAGAAAACCGAGTTGTTGGAAATTAAGCGCGCCCTAACCCTAACCCACAATCGTGATCATACTACACTCTTAAGAACCCCCAGCTTTGAGCCTATATTTGCAGCTTAACTCAAATAGTTGCCAAATTGTAAACAAACTGAATGAATACTCAGGTAACGACTTCAAGGAACGGGCTGTAAGGTATCCTGGTTCCACCCTGTGCTTTGAATGGAATTCATGAGCACGAAACTACATGTATCATAAACAGTCTTGCCTATCTTAGAGACCCTTTATAGCAGCGTACAGGCGTGATATTATGTAAACCAATCATCAACCTGTTGCATTTTTCACCACTAGATCCACGCCGAATAACTCACAGCTGCTGAAAAAATTAATTATTTGTGCAAAGTAATCCAGCACACAACTGCTGCTGTACAAAACTATATCAAAAATCGAAACAAAAATAAAGAGAGGGAGAAGGGCCACATCATTACAAAATCTACCAGTTTGAGTGGAAAAGAGGAAGAATTTAGTAATAAAGTTATACCTGCTTGCGCTCCTCAAAGAAGGAAAAATTTGGAACTTTCATCTGCATCGTATCATAATCATCCCATCAAAATCATAACTATTCGTGAGCTTTTTCTTCATCGTCATCGTAATTGTCATCATTAGTCGTATTTGGTCGTTATTCGTCCCAGCCTTGGCACCTAGTCATTTTTTCGAGTTACACCTGCGCACATTATCGCTTACTTCCCATTTCTCGCTCCGCCTCTTGTAGTCTGCGTCGTCGGAACTCGAGTTCCTCGGGGAAATTTCCGCTCATCGGCGATGTAGGAGCTGTTTCTGGTGCTTTGATTTTACTCGAGTGAGAACGTGGAGCTTGTTCATTGTCTGTTTCATTCACCTATTCCAAAGAAAACCATCAGTCACCAATTTACAATGCAATGCAATGCAAGCTTGCAGGGATGTACCCAAGAAAAAACATCCTTCACAACAAGACTCCTAACTGCTTCTCGATCTTCCATGTCATCCATATCGAAATCGCACTCCATAGTATCATCCCTACCCTCTACTTTCCAGCGGTTTTTAAATAGGCCCTCCCCTGCACTGCTGGCACTCCAATCGAGATGCAGTGGCGTTGGTGGTGATGATGACGGTAAGACCCAAAGCACGCCTCCGGAACCACCACTCCCACGTTGACGGTTAGGGGAGTATGATGCCATTCCAAGTGCTGTAGCAGCAGCAGAGAGTGAAAGTGAGAGATCGGCGTTATGTGGGATGAGTGCAGGGCGGCGGCCACGGGAGGCAAGGACCTGAGAAGATGGTACAGACGGGGGTGGAGAGGACTGTTGTTGAGATATGGTGGCCATTGTAAGAGTTGGTGGATGGATTCGAGGGGCTATAGTGGGGGTTTCGGTGCAAGGGGTTAGGTTATAGCTGGGGTGCTGAGGGGTTCGTGGTGGAGGGGCTCTTGACGTGTGCAGATTTAATGATGTCGTTACAGCCGGCTACGTGCTTGGTCAACAAGAGTTTGTAAATCAAAGCTCGTCGCAAAGAAAGGGGGCAAACACAGTTTGAAGAGAAGTTTCTTCCGAATGAGGATAAACTCAGACGCGTAAAATAGAATGGGAAAGTAGGGACTTACGATAACCAAATTATTCAATTTGATATTTCTCGATAGAAACCTTTCGATGGAAGACAGAAGGAGTGGTGGAGATCAGCAGCTGAGGCGGAGAGCAAACGTCAACAAACACAGATGTACACAAACTTCTCATCCTTCCAAGCGCGTGGAGCGAGCTCCGCTCGCGTTGTATCTTTTAATTGGGTCTCGGTGTTTAGTGAATCTAAGGCCCGTGCGAACCATCAAATGTAGCTGGTTGCACAGCCACCAATGACGCGTAACTAAGCACAATTTCTCCGAACCCCCATAATTTAAAGACTGTTAACTTTGCAAAAAAATTAGGCCTCCGATAATCCATGGATTTAATGTCGTAAATGAGGGAACCGAGATGTGAACTCGAAAACTGTTGGTTTAGCTCATCTTATGAATCGCGGCCATGCTATGATCACAGAGAACCAGCTGTCAGCGCACTAGATCACCCAAGTTTCGAGCTTACATAGATGGAAAGATCGTGTTTGCTTTCGAGGGGTTTGCGGATATGTACATGTGCGATCTAGGGCCGCAGAGCAAGGGTGGTAGGTACATGTAAGTAAACGTTCTTCGGGTTTTGAATTGGCTAGGCTAGGGATATTTCGCTCAAGAACTGAAGATGCTAACTCTTGAAGAGCGGGGTGGGTGGCATTCATGGGGAGAATTTGCTTTGAGATCTTGGTGTGCTTTAAGACATATCTCAGATGCAATATCATAAACCGCGGGAACCGCTAGGATAATACTTGACTCATTCCAGTTGCTTCCTATGATTGGGTCTTCTTGTTGGAGCATTTATAGGTCTGGATGGACAAGATACAGCTGCAAGCATGGTATGTAATCAAATAGACAACAAGCTTGCCGAAGGGCGCTCTAGCACTAACTTACAACATCCACGACTTTTCGGGGCGGTGGATGCTCAGTCTTGGTAGTCTCAGCATCGAAAATATTTCTTTAGATATCAGTATATCGATATTTCCAAAGGGGAAATGGGTAACCAGACCTACGAGAATAGTTAGCGACCTCTATCCAGCCCTGTGGTGATGGATGAGGGACGGAGGACATAAGAGAAGGGAGATGAAGTGATGAAAGGGATAGGGATAAGATAAGGATAAGAGGCTGTAGGTAAACCCTAAGCCAGCTTCACGTGCTCTTGCTATGAGCGCGCAAATATGTCGATGTACATCACAAAAACTGCCTTTTAATCGAGCGGGGTTACTACTGACCAAGTACTCGATGATGCCTTACGATTACCTCCACCTTCACCTGACGTAAGCTTTAAGCATCGCCACATGATACCTCTTCGATTTTGGTTCGAGGGCAATACAGATGATTTCAGCGAGCCCAGGCAGAAAATTTTGCACCGCTCCTAGCTGCTTGGAGTGCTTTGCTGGTTATGTACGCTCCAAGAACACCTCTACCCTAAAGCTAGACGTACGTGATCAGCAAACGTTGATCTATAATTAACCTCTGGTAAAGCAACTCCAGCACTGACCTTAGGCCTCGTGATCTTTCGACCTCACTCAATCCTTATCAAAAGAATCCCCATGCTGGCCTCTAAAAGCACGATCTCAAATGATACCATCACCACACGCCCACACCCGTCAGTGCGAACTAGGAAAGATGCTACCAACAGCCGAGCTTACTCCGTCCAAAGATCGTGAGAGGGGTATATATGTTTACCTCCTTGTCAAGGCCTCCCCAGATGCTAGTGAAGGTCTTTTGTTTGGTGAGTTTTGGGTTTTGAGTTGAGAGGGATAATTCATAATATATCAAATTTAGCGTAGAACAGCTCAAACTAACAGCCCATCGTGCCAGGAGTCCGTACTGCTGATGGTGATACTGCTCTGTGTCAATATCGTCAGGATAACACCAAGTTCGAAGTCAAACAAGAGAGAAAGGTGAAAGTCACTGAAGGTATGCCCATAGCGCCCACGACGCCAGATCCTCAATGCAAGCGTATCAAAGTTGAAATTAACATTCAGAAAGTAGACGAGCAAAGCCAACACGACTTTCCAGCCCCAAGCCCAAGTTTCGACACCCACAAATAACTGGTACCTCTCTCAACTCCTTGGGGCGATATACGGTTTATGTGCTTGGGCCAAAGGCTTCTACACCTGACTTGCGTTAATTCAGTTTCTCGTATGGCTTTGTGTGCTGGTAGGTATTTTCCTAGTTTATGCAGTAAAAGTTTTGTTGCCAGATGCCTCTGACTTGTTTGCTATCCGCATAAGAATATGCCTCAGCCAAAGACCCTAGAAAGTTGTGAGGACGGTTTAGGTTTTACTCAATTTCAAGCCCTCACATGAAATGCATCTTCGTTGCCTGCAGTTCTGGATCATGCAAATTAGCCCTCGAGCTCGATCTTCCTAAAGCTAGGCGGGTGCTCTCAGTATAATCTTGATAGCATCTTCTCGCCTGACCCTCAATATCTCCCAGTTTTCTAACACCTTTTATTCCTCCATGATTGCTTGATGTTGGTATTGGCCTTTAGTTAGATCATAAGGCGTTCCAGGTTACGTTCCGAACTCAGCTTACTGTTGAGAACCGTCTTCCAAAAGTTTCCGAGTATACAATGGAATACACTCGAGCCTTGGTTGTTTTCCTAATCAAACCCTTCGATCCACACTCATGACCGCAATCGATCGATAAGTATGACCGCCTGAAACCGATATAATACCTGTATGAGATTGACCGTTTTATCCACTCGGTTATTCCAGTATCTACGCTAACGAAAGCTGCTTTCAAGCAGTGAAGCGCCCATAGCAACGTTCATTATGCTTCACTCCTTCGTGCGGTGCACCGCTGGCCGTCTCCCCTATCGTCTCACGGTTTAGCGCGCTAATACCACACGCCTAAGGAACTTTGCAACGCAATCTCACTAGGATTTCCGGATCGCCGAAATTCTCCTGCCTTTTTCGCAGCTCAGACAAATCGAAACCCTGCGCAAATGATTCAGGCTCATAAGAACCCACAAGCAACTAATCAGCTGTGGAGTTCAGGTTTCGTTTGTTACACGAACAACGACAGCCTACGGCTGCACCTCAAATAATGGAGTGACGGTTTGTCATCTTCACAAATCGAACTGTTTTTTCGCATTAGAACACTGATATTCTGTATCCCAGAGTGCTTGTAGTTAAAATAGCTCCAGTGGTTGTTGCTATGTGAGGTTAAGCCACCATCGCCCGAAACCCCAATAACATGGCGTGTGACAAGGAGATACTGTGTACCCTGGTCCAAGTAACCAATTTCAGCTATGTCGACTGTTGGTATTGACATTATACGTGTTGCTTGTCCACCTCGTTTATAAACGGCAGTTTGCAGTGGCGAAGATTGCAATGCTTTGAAAAGTGACTTCCAGCTCAACACATTCCTGTTGATTTATCATTGACCTAATTCTTGCAGGTCTTTCACAAATTCCATCATTCGATGACCGTAGCTATCTACAGCCCTCGACAATAAGTCAGACGCAAATTGAGGCATCAGAATTGGTACAACCACTTCCGACAAGGTTGCTTTATACTCGAGGGCCCAAGAATTACCTGGAAAAAAGGGAAAAAAGAGCAGTTACTCCCACTTTCACCTTCTGCTGAATTTCCCGTTAACAGCACCGGAGTTCTGTTGGCTGACAGTATCGCACAATAAGAGCACTTTTGTGTCGCTAGTCGGTGATGAAAACAGTTGTTTAGTCTGTGCTTTCATTCATATCAATCTTGCTGAACCTTGATAATAGGCCGAACCTTGACCAATTTTCCTTCGCAATCGAACCTTTGGCAGCCTTCGTATGATTGGACCATTCGCCTCATTGGGCTCTAATTTGAACTCCATCAATCAGGGACTAAGGTTGCTATTCTCATCAATAGCTTTCGTGTATCCTGGACAGTTATATTAGCATCTCCCTCCTCGCTCGGGGCATACAGGACTCTCCAACCAAGCCCTCGAAGCTTCAAAAATTTCCCTTGGCAGTAACGCTACAACATAGGACTCTTTTCTGGTTGACATACCTTTACCCCACCCGCTTTTAAATACTTTGCATACGGCTAAGACCCAAGCCACTATGTCTAACGGATTAGCCACTCCTTCCCTCAAAATTCAACCCTCAACGAAAGAACCTGCCGATCAGAATACAAAGAGGCGACAGAGGACGTATCAAAATACTTATACCTAATGGGACAGACGTGAGACTCCAAGATGTACACCAACATAGCGCGGGGGACGGAGGTATTTCTCAACCACGTCCACACATCTCATTCACCGAACGCTAGCTTTCACATTATCCGGCAAATACCACAAACCCTATGCGGGAGGGGCTCAGGATCACAATCCAAACATGTACCTCAAATAACCTTAAGCGCTCGCTTGCAGATTGAGCTCGTTTGGATCTTCTATTTTCGAGTTTCGGCTATCGCAGAGCAGAGACCTTTGTGGCACCTGCAGATAAGTAACTACGGGCTCTTTCAACTTTTAACGCGCAACTAAAAAAATAGAACTGGCGGCACGCTGTTTTCCCAAGCGGTCCTGAATCCTGATTATCTGCGATGCCCGCATGTCTCATTATCTGTTTGTTTGACAGCGCTTCACGTGTCTTATGACAAATCTGGGCAAGCTGGCCGAACTTCACACCCTATGTATGTACCTATCCCAATCAGTGTTCCGGTTTGCTCAAAGTATCCCCAGATTTCTAACTTTTTTAGCATAAACTCAGCTAGGCTTCGATTGCGGCAAATTCTATCGCATTTTTTCTTCCCGTCCACCCCGGGCCCACTGTACGATAGCATCGATGATGTCGTTATAGTACACCAATTGAAATATAGCTATATTCAAAATACGGTATCCTACGCCACGATTTCCAAATTCTAATATAGGCGAGCCTTCAACCTATCCTCTCTCAGACAGTGGCTCATTGACCCTCTAGCTAGTAGCTACACGCGAATTTTCTCTCGTTGACTCGTCACTTCGCTTGTTCCCGCCTTCGCGAAACGTATATTTGATATCATCTAATGATACGCAGAAAAATGATCCATTCGGTTATGCTAAGTTTATCCACTGCCGAGGGTAAGATCTTCATGATCTCGCCCGATACATTGTGCCCCGCAGTAACAAATATAAAAGAAAATCGCCAATATCCAAAGTCCACTTGATTCACAAATCACCACCCAGGGTGTCGATATTCTCAAACAGCAAAGTCTTTCGACACTGAATACAGCGACTACTACTCTTGCATTAATTGTTGCTAGCCCAAGACCATTGTCACCCTGCTAAACAAAATTCCTCTCGCACCATTCTACAATTGACAGGCCAAGGTTTATCGCGGATCTCACAAAATCAATCCCAAAAAGCACGTTTCCCCTATTCCTAGTTTCAAATGGAGCTGAACAGAAGCCGTATCAATGGTAGTCTCCCTAATGAATAAACATACAGCTCTTAAAACAGCGTTCAAGACCTGAAAATTGGAACACCATTACACCAATTAAGAGTCCCAGCACTATTCTTAACCTTCACAAAGGTAGCTAAAAAAACATCCTTTGAGTCTTAAGAACCCCAAGCATGGGCTTCCCTACTAACATTTAAGTGTATGAATTCCATTTCATGAGTTGCTACCTCAAAACCCGTAGTTATAGGATGGCGATTCCAACAGTTCCCCTCGACAACCGTGACTTGCTGTGCGGGATTGCTTGGGGCAGCAATAAAAGCACCCAGGCAAGGACTCCTCAAACAATATAGGCAGATTTCAGTTAGCCACTTAAAACCCTCAGTCTTAACAGTCATTTTTAACCTTCGTAAGGTCTGACTATCGCCCATCAAATCTCTATATAGTACATCTCATATCTAGAAAAAATGAATAGAATATAAATTTTGAAACAAGATCCCTACGCATCATATATACATGTAATTCATATTTGCGGGGGGAGAGAAAAGGCCAAAGCCAAAGCCAAAGCCAAAGCGATTTCTACACAACAAATGAGATATTCTGAATAATGGAAGAAAAAATGCTACTGTCCCCGCACTACTTATAAGCTATATTTCCACTCCCTTACACTCAAGAGGATGAAAATAAGAACGTGAAGGGCAGATGAATGGAAAGGAAACATCAGAATATGCCTTATCCAGCACTTTCTAATGGCACAGTCAATTAGAACTAAAGACGAGCTTTCAGGCCGAGCTCAGATTCCTCAGTGAAAGTGTTTCTTTTTTCTCCTTCCTTTTTTTAAGACCGTGGAATCTAAAAGAAACCTACATGTATACCGCAACATGGTGAAGTTTTTTTTTTTCCTTCTTCTCCCCCTTCTTCCCTTTCTTTCATGCTGAGGAATTTTATTCCACCACTCTAGAACGCAGGAAAAACTAACCATCACCAATCACTTTAATTCCACGACTTTGTGTATCCACGTCAAGATCTATCGCTTGTGATATGTCTCTCCATGGAAGTTGCGCCCTCCACTGAACATATTCGATGCCGATCTCCATGATACTACACCAGTGACTTCAAGCATCTGCTCTAGATAGGCAAAAAAACCAGAACATGCAAGTGCAAGCCCCTCACTTAATCCATTGATGTGGATAAGCCGTTCTCGCGCGCCCCGAGTATCCACATGGAGAATTTCTCGATCTCATTAACGAAAAACACAATACCACCCGATAGGAGCTCTTCTCCCCTTCCCAAAATTTTCATATTTTCTTCTAACGTGCCCTCCCACGCTACAGGTGCAATAACTCAGTTGTTCTATTTTCAATTATAAGTCGATTAGAGAAATCAATTAGACGAGGTTCTAACTTAGGCCTTCTATGTGTCTTGAAGCTTGTGATGGGGCCTGCATGCATATGTACTCTACTCTAAACAGAGCAAAAACGCCTTCTCCCAGCAACCATCAGTATCGCAACGATTTACGCGGAAGAAGGGATTTGGCCTTCTTTTCCTTCGAATGGCGTAAAAGCTCCCACAGTTTCACAGAATCCATCAATCCAATCAAAACTTGAATTGTAGTCATCTCGCTACCTCGTCCATGTGAAGGACGGGTGACGACGCGTAGATGTGATATTTGGGCACAATTTCCCACCGCTTTTCTAAGGCGCCAACACTACCGATAGCCTAGGTACTACGGTTCGGCACCGGATTTCCTTAAGTGCGAAAGGTCTCACAATTAAACCCCCTTTTTTCGACGTGGTGTCGAATAACCCTCAAGGACAAATCCGGCGCTTTTTAGAGGGGTAATAAGCATCTACGTTTCTTTTTCCCTTTTTCAGCAGGTAACCCCACTCAACAATTGTTTCAACACATACTTTCAGCCCCACCAGAAAAACAAATATCGTTCACATTAAATTTAACGTCATATTTCAAATGGTTCAGAGCCAACGTTACATTGAAAGCAACAGCGTGATGGTTGCAATTGCTTCGATTTCATATCAGATTCGCACATTTCGGTAAAGGCCTCGCCTAGCTGCGCTAGAGCTCGATCATGCGCCTTTGCGTATCACCACCTGCCGCCGGGAACTCGATATAGCCGAATTTAGAACCTGTTAGAAAATAAGTTACCCGGGTTGATCAGCAAGAGCAGGTTTTTGTCGCACCTATTAGTGCATATTGGCCCAACTCCGACCATATGAAGTAACATGCAGGTTCTTATGTTACATCATGATGATGGATGATAGGCTATCTATAATACGTGTCAGGTTATAACATCTAGTTTATATTCCCGCAGGCTTGGAACTAAAATGCGATTATCCGTTGCACGGTACTTTTCTATCTACATGGGTTTCGAGCAAACCATGATGTGCACTTTCCGAGTGACCCTATGTGAACTACTTGTATTCCTGCAAAAATTTCCACGTTCGAATGCACAAAAACTGAGTGCGGGAACGTAGTTCGGGGCTACCTTACTTCAGGTATATAATCAAATATTTTACAGAAATGTGTTCCATGATGACCGGCTCCGAAACGCGGTTTAGAAGAGAAAGTGCAAAAACGTAGATACGTACCCTGAGTGGAAGCTTATTTGTAGCCCTAGACGAGCGTGAGGGTATCCTCGCGATATCCCGTAAGATCCGGCAGTAGAAGTGCATTTTTTTTGTGACGTTAACGCCGGTAATACAAAACACCAAGATCCTACTATACTTGCTACAAGTCATGGATAACAAAAAATATTATGGGGCTGAGACAGTCTAACTTTCTTGTTCCTAGAGATAGCCGCTCAAGCCCTTTACTTTTCTAATTCTTAAGGCCTGGCACGATTAGTCCTGAAAATTTATGAAACGGTTGGCTTACTTCTAAAGAGCCGGTTATTACTATGCGCTTTTGATATCCCCGCTCTGCTTGGCCCATAGGTTCCAGGAGTGGGTAACAGCGGGGTTTTTTACGGGTGATGGTATCCACCGAGCTTCCTACGCGGGTTGGCGGCCCTGTGTGAGACGCTATTTATCATCAGCAGTTCATGCCTTGCAGCTAGCCCAAAGCTAATTGACGTCCACCCCAAGAAATAATATCATAGCGGAAAGAGCGTCGTGTAGGACCACCAGGCTACAAGCTTAGTAGAAGCACAGTCGAACAAAAAGTAGAAGATAACTGGGAGCTGTGTAGCATCCAGAATGGATCTTACGCCAAAATTTAGGAAGATCCCGTGCGGATAGCCGTGCCCTAAGAGTTCTGACCGTAAGGCAGTGGTTGTAGTACCGTATAGTTTCGGGCGATACCCCCGGGGGGATCCTGCGGAACCAAGAGGGATAGAAACTTTTGATTGGTGGGAAGGACCTTCAGCCTCGTTTATAGGCGCCACCACCTCCCTGGTTGCGCGAGATCCCCTCGGGGGTATCGCCCGAAACTATACGGTATTAGAATAGGTAGGCAACAAAACGAGGCTCCATAAGTCAAGTGGAGATGCGGCTCCCAAGGGGTGCCCTATAAGTCACACAATCCCCGCATAATCGAGACGTGCCCCCTTGTGGGGGCGACAAGCGTGGGTTCACCTGTGCGCACCTGTGCGCAGTGCGCAGTATTACCAACAAATAAGCCCCTGATCAGAGTAAAGTGGATACTCTAGAGAAACTATATCGAACCATCAGGGAATTGGACCTGATTAATTAGTAGTTTGTAGTATGGTAGTTAATCGCAAGTCTAGTTCCGGCCCGTAGCTACATGTATCCATATCCTTATCCGCCACACGCATGAGCGCTAGACGTGGTGGTGGCTTAAGATAGAGTGGCGAGTTAGCTGAAACCTGACCAATGTAGTATATAGGTCACGGCCAGCTTTACCGGAACAATGGGTATATGAGGCTTGGCACGCATGAGACTGCAGGTCCAATATTAAATTGTTGCCGCAACACGATTTTCATCAACCCTCCACTTCAAATGTTTCCACTCACTTGATTTTTTGTTTCGCGCGCATGACGCCCTTGTCCCACATCTTCAAGGCTGGATTTTCTCTAAGCTTTAAACTAGATGATTCCTAGCCTGTGATTGCTTTCTCTTTTTCAAAAACACAGGGCCGAATACAAATTACAGGAATAGACCAAGCGAATAATGTTTGTGGGGTTGCATTATTAGAAGAGGGACTTCAAGGCGTGAAAGTGACTTTCTATTTGAGGAAAAGTAGAGTAGCACATTACACTATGCTTCCAAGGAATAAGGAGAGGGAGAAATAGATCGTCTCCTGACCCACAAATCATCCTTCAATGCTCTTCATGATGAATTCAATTTCGTGAGTATCATTTGCTCGGTCTATTCCTGTAATTTTTATCCGGCCCTCGTGTTTTTTTTAGGGGCCGTCGTTGATGCCTGGGTGGTGGTAGGGAAAAGCCACAAAACCTTGTTTTGTCAGTTCTGTGTGATAACTATCTTGATATTCATGGGCTGGTGGTAGCCTAGAGGCTGATCTCACATGGATACCTAATAACAAAATAGACTCAAGATTTTGATCACCATTACCAGCTCTTAGTACTCATCTTAGCTATAGGCTCCCGGACTTCCAAACCAACCGTGTTAAGCTACAATAGGAAGGGATATCATCCTTGTCATAGATATGAGTGCGTGAGGGAGGAAGCATGACTGTACTCAATACAAAAGCTGAGAAAACTGTTTGTAGAAAGCTTTTGAAGTTTCAGGTGATGTAATTCCCAAACCCGTAGTCTATCGTTAGGACTACCCCTTTCGGCAGAGACTGTCACGCGGACGGACAATTGAAACTTGGTGCAACACGGAAAGCCTTCGTTTATCTTGACAAATGACCTGACCAATCAGCAGACTGGCTATAGCAAGCCTAGTAACTTGCGAAAGCTATTTGTACTCCCGCTGAGCTTGGACTCCCGCGATGAAACTCAAAGAGATTCTGGTGGTGAGGGGAAAGGCACCGGGTTCCGTCGGTATCCGGGTGGCCTGAACGCTGAATTGGGAAAGTGTAGCCGTTGACACGCGTTACCATAGAGGCGTAGTGCATAGTAGTGGAGAGCAGAGTTTTGTAAGTCATAAGAGGATCTAGGTTTGGTGGCAATAGTGATGAGCACTGTCAGTTTGTGGGAAGTGGGAAAGACTCTAATGTTAACATCTGTCAGTCAATCTTTCGAGTTTCTGCTCTACGCACTTGCCCAGCCAACTCTATGGATTACCGTCCCGTAATATCCACGGGAGAGTTCAATCTAGGTATAGCACGGGTTCGATTGAAGAAAATCATAGATTTTCGTTGAGCCTTCTTTCTAGTCTGAAACTACATGTACTTGTTTGTTCAAAGCACGAATCGGTTCGAATCCCGGGTGGTTGCAATGCATGATACAGCAGAGCCTAAATTTCAAGACTGGCTAACTGCAGATATGTATCTATAGCTATTTGCATCTACATGAAGTGTACACGTGTAAATCACCCGGTCCTGGGCTTAATTTCAATCAGTTACATTTGGATTATACGCCGAAGTAAGACCGATCATAGGCAATAGGGTACTTTAGCTGAAACCTGTCTCTGCTTGCTCTTATGTGGAAATCCCGAGTAGTTAAGGAGGGGAGGACACAGGCTGGAAGAGTATCTACTTCAAATGTACGTGGGCTGAGGAATACGCTGTGGGACAATTAGTGACGTAGTAAATGTGTATTTTTTGGGCTTGTCTAGCAGGGTACAGCTCTTCCCGGCATATAACTTCCAGCCTGTCAACGTTTGTTCGATGGCGTAGATAGAAGCACAAAGAAAAAGTGTAAAAGTGTACCACACGCAACTAGCCGTATATAGGGAAATATATGAATATGTGTAGCCACATATGTTTCCATATGATCAGTAGCTTGGATGAACACCCAATACATGTATGATACATGTCGTAAGTGCACCTACGCAAATGATGGGTAGTGCTAAGCTGGGGTTGATATTAAAAAGTGAGTTTCCACAATGTCTCGTGTTTTTACTAGATATATTGCTATCCGTTTGTAGACTTCAGTCTCGCGGAATTTCATGTGTGGTACTTAGAACACATATTTAGGAAATAGTGTTGCTTTTTCTCAGATTCTCGCCAACTGGCAGCTTAAGGTTCAAATAAGGTTTTGCCTTGGCAAGCATCCGTGCGCTGATGAAGTTTAGAGTCTTCCAAACATGGCGGCGGACGAAACGATTGGTAGCTAGATTGGAGTCGCTAAACATTTATGCTTTGGATCCTGGCATCGCAATGCAGATCTTCAAGAGCCGCAGTCTAATTTACAACCTGCATTAAACGTTCCAAGATCGTGTTGACACGATCGACCCATGGCCACGTGACATTATATTTCTGTCAGCCTTGTCCTATGTATGTAAGAGCCACTTAGAAGGAAACAACTCAATGGCCTCGTTAACTGAGCGATCGGGAAATGATTCTATGGTTTCTGTTACTTTTTGTTCTGAGGAGCTTTAGGACCTCAAATTTGAGCCTTTCAGCTATAGTCAATGCTAGGAGCTCTACGTATGTTGGCTATCTTAGTTCAATTCTCAGAATCCACGACTTGGAGCTACGCATTTACAAAGTTCGTCTTAAGTATGTGAGATATAAGGATTGCAAATATACACGTATTTCTGGTGGGTAAATACATGTAGGGCTGTTCCTGAACACTGAGGCGTACGTACATGCATATATATATAACGCAGGAATCGGTGAAGTGGGTTTTGCCAAAGATTAGTGGTAATAGTCTTATAATTCAGATCGGCCCCGATGGTTGTTGAATCTACACGCTACTCGGTGCCATTTTAAAGGTCCGATCGGTGAGTGTATTAAATCGATAGATGGGCAGGCCAATCATACATTAGCAGGTCTTGTCTTAAGGATCAACGATCGATATCCCCTGACAAAAGCCGAACAAATTCGTGCTGCGCTTTATGCATTTAAATCCATGCTAGAGAGACAGCCTCAGAACTCGGGTAAGAAGGTATTATGTTTGAAACAACAAGGATTGTTGCCTTTCTCCAAGAATGTGCCGCTTGAAAACTATCAGCGTTACGCAAGCCTCGTAATCACAGAGAACGGTTCTAAGAGTTGAATGTCTACTGAAATAGTGTGCGCATTCCTGCGCGGCACATACCTGCTCGAGCTGCGTGAGTGCCTTATGACTTACCGTAGTTCGATAAACTGTAGGGTGCTGCATTTGGAGCATAAAGATTTTCGTGTATCTTCAAGGTTTCGTTCGCCTCACCGTATTCCGAGGGCATAATTACATGTACCGACATCTTACTTGATGCATTATTGGAACATATATAGGGGGCACCAAATCAAAATAGCCTTTGTTATCAGGTATAAACCTGTATAGCAAAGCAAGTTCTGTATGGTATGCATCCCTTACATGTAGGCCCTTTAGAAACACCAGCGAAACCGAACACACTGTATGCCTATGGAAGCCCGCGGATATGTGCGCATTAATTTTCTGGGAGCTTCGGAATAGCCAAAAACTTTGGCCACCGTGGATAGCTCCTTTGAGATTCGTAGTTAATTCCAAACTCAGTGCAGTTGTACAGCCTTAAGCCTCGAAGCACACATCCTCTAACTTGCTTCTTTCAATCGAAGCTCGAACTTGAAGATATCCAAAATGTCACCCAAATTTGTGACCAATCTCCTGGTAGGCCTGCTTAAAGATAAGCAGCTCCCATGGAGGAATAGCGCAAGGGAGAGGATAGCGTATAACTAATGACGTGACCTCTATTGAACTGCTTTAGGATTGTGGCCAGTGGCTCGGGAAGGCTTCGAAAATTTCAAACAATATACCTAAGGGGCCGGTTCTAATCAGTTTTCCCGGAGTTGATTCTCCGGCCGTTCCCGACGTAGATTCTAAGGCGGACGATACTGTGTAATCCGGTCCCTAGGCCTGCCATGGCTAGGAGACTTCGCTTGCGTAAAAGCTTTCGATTGACCACCTGATTAATATCCTCAGGAATGTTGTGAAAATTATTGAACGGTCGCTATTAAACGGATATTGGATGCGATGTAAAATTTTATTTTCTGTCAAATAGTTCTTTTTCTTCGAATGACACCCTCAGCGTGGGAGTGGAGATGCTTTTATTTTTTTTTGTTTTCTGAAGTCGTGGGTTTGGGGCAGTGCAACAGCTTAACCACTCCGACCTGAACAATGTCAAACTGTAATCTTGATTCTGAATGAAAAATATCCTATCGAAAATTTTAACAATGATGTGTTTCTATTAAAGATATTAGGAAAAATGCTTACGGTACATGCGTGTGATTCTTCACAACGGTGGGGGAATGAGATATGTGTGCGCCTGGGTTTCACCGCCCCTAAGTTCGTCAAATATGTCCCGTCTTACTATTGCTTTAGGCTCTTAGGAATGGATTGATGTTGGGGGGTCGATATTGACTCTGGCCTTCGCGCGGGCTGCAGCCTCCTGGCAAACCATCTAAGTAAATATATAGCGAACCAACTTTCGCGCCCAACCATTTATAACAAATAAATATCGGCGGATGCGTATTTGCTTTGGCTTTCGGCGTTGTTCAGCTGTAGTTAGATCTTGTTAGAGCTTGTATGGAGGTAGTTACACAAGTGCCGTATAATCACAATTGGTCTGCGCTTTCATTGCATGAACTAATGCAGTTTGGTCTTAGAAATTACACCGGGTTGCGCAGCTTATTGTTCCCTATTTCATGCATGGGGGTGTAATTAGACCCCCGTAAAGCTAGGAAATAGTGCGAAGCACAATACTGTTTTCGATCGTAAGGAAAGATTGGAAGAGGTGTGTCCTCGGACTCTCAATGGATATTATTAGTGGGGTTTTTGGCCTGAGTGAGTTACCGATGATGATAACATTATGATCGCACATAGGATAAGGCTGCGGTTGCAAACTTGCCTAGAGTTTTGCGGTAATAGGGTAGAAGAAGAAACGCTTGAGGTTTTTAGTTGATTCCTGGAAGAAAGACGTAGAATTGGGTCTAATCACCGATTGATGTTTATGGTATCGTTTGGGGTGTGAAAAAAGCCGAAGTTAAGGCTAGATTTAGTTGCGCAGATTTTGTCGGGTCTTAGGTCCATATCAGAACCTGGCCCTAGCGGTTGGGATTTTGCACTCAGCCTTGCTAACATCTGGTGAGTTTTGGCTGTGCCTTTAACATTAGACCAGTCGCTAAAGGTACTTTATATACCAATCTAAGAAATTTGAACCAAGGTAGGTAGCAGTTTGGCTAGATTGTGGAATGGTGGCGAAATCTCGAAGCTTTTGAGTCAGCAGCTACCAGGCCAGAATGCTACGGTTGCCTGAAGTGTCGAAGCAGAAAACTATTCGGCCGTATTCTTACACGAGGTATTGAGCTTTATTTTCTTGATGCCTTACGTATTTAATAGGGGTGCTGTGGGAATACGGAAGTTCCGAGCAAATCACTGCGCATTTTTTGAGCCTCACGGGTGGGGTGGTTGAACAAGTGTCCATATGCGATGCATGTCTCAAAGCTACATGCAGCGAGAATAACCCTGTCTTTACCTAGGCAACATATCCCTACATACCGCGCATGTGTATTACAAGTATGATCGAGGGGCGGCTCACCTGGTGCGAACTGACACCGGGGGGGGGGATGTGTTGGGGTATAAAGAGCCTTGTTTGCACAATTGCGAACCGTTGCCTACTACTGCGCACAATTATTTCTGCCTGCTGGAGTGGGGCTCTGCAGCAGGCGCTCCATAGCATTATAAAGAGTATCGGAAAATGTCGTATTTAGCTGAGGAGCACCCTCCCATGCACTCAAATCTTGCCTCCCTCGCCATCCCACGTTAACGCTGGATAACCCAAAAACAATCTTTCTGTATTCAGTAATCATTCTCGCTGCTAGAAAAAAAGGAGTTGGTTGAAAACCTCGCGAACCTCCCTTCCAAAATATTCATAGTCTAAGAATTACCCTGCCTGCTATCACCGAGAATACCAGCTTTCATAGCCCATCTCTTCAAATCACTTGAACAGCCCTCCCCACCCGCGCATAAACACAATGGGAATGGACCGACCAAATGATTCTTCCTCCCCTCAAGATCTCCAGTTGCAAATCACCAGAGGCTTGCGTAAGGAGGCTTCTCGCAGACAAAAGTGGCGTTGCCCCTCCGATTTTCTCCCATTACTAGTGTTGACTTTTAGTGCTAGGACACAACAAACCGATCCCTCGCCGGCCACCCAGGGTGAAAAAATATATCCCGCGTCTTCTTCCCCCGTAGATCGTCCTTTCGTTCAGTGGTCTGTCAGGGATGCTACCAAAAAGCTTGGAACTGGCTCCCCAACTTGGTCTAGGGACGGGGAACATACCGGAAGCCCTGGTGTCCAGGAGATCGAGCAAAAAACTTCAGGTATAACTTTAGCCCAAGACGGAGATGTTAGGATGCTGGATGCTGGCCCAGCAGAAGCTACCCGTTCTCCTAGGAATGGCCGCAAGCGCACCGGCGATTCTGCAATCGAAGGTACCGGATTTCCGGTTCAGAACCGCGAGAGTCACGCAGCTCAATCTCCCAAGAGAACGCGAGCTCAAGCCTCGAAGAGGTTCGAAGCTGGCCGTGGGAATATCGCAGGTAACTTCATCTCCCCTGACTTTCAAAGCTAGTTAAATTCATGGAAGCCTAACTTCTCTTGTAGCTCCCGGACGCTCTAGGAAGAACCAGCAAGCTACTATCGTGGATCCAGAGTTCGATCGTTCTAGGTTTGACTTTGAGCATGCTATCGAAAACGAAGACGGCGGTGTCACAAGAGGGGCTCCGCAACAACGTCGGTTGTTTGATCCAGCGAGAGACCACCCTGCAGCATTCAAGACGGAGGAAGACTCATCCAAGAGGCTTGAGGATATCCCTCCTGCGGTCCGTTCTCCGCAAAATCCGCGTGCTAAGAGGGAGCAGAAAAAGAAACTCCAGGCTTCGGATTCAAGGCTCTACAATCATAGAGGTCAGCAGGCGGCTGCAGCTCAGCAGCAGCAGCAGCCAATGACTCGGGGTAGTCGAGAAGGTGGGAGGATTATGATACTGAACAATGTAACCCAGCAGCCGCAGCACCATGGTCACCAGAATCAGCCCGGCTCTGTTTCCGATGAGGAGGACGAAACTCCGCGAATGGTTGGTCAACCGGAAACGCGACCCATCAGTCCAGAACAGCTTATAGCTGAGGTTAAAGGTATCTACGCTGGTTTGGTAATGGTCGAGGCCAAATGCTGTGAAGTGGATGCCAAACAGGCTGCCGCCGCTCAGGATCCTGATGGAAAGCATCCACGCCTCAATAACGAGCAATGGCAAGCTCTTATTGCCTTGCATAGAACTTTGTTGCACGAGCATCATGACTTTTTCTTGGCTTCACAGCATCCTAGTGCGAGCCCTGCTCTACGTAAACTGGCTCTCAAATATGCCATGCCTGCGAGAATGTGGCGCCACGGGATCCACAGCTTCCTGGAACTGCTTCGTCACCGTCTACCGTACTCACTGGAGCATATGTTGACCTTTATTTACCTTGCTTACAGCATGATGGCGCTCCGTAAGTCCCAATGTTTTTCTTCTGTCTCTTATCATCAAGTCTATCGGGTTCGGATCTGTGCTTAACTTGTGCGGCTGTACGACTGTAATCGGTAAGTCAGTAAGCTTTGCAATCGGGGGCTGATGGATTTCAATAGTCTACGAAACAGTTCCGGCGTTCGAGGATACGTGGATAGAGTGCCTTGGGGATCTCGGCCGTTATCGAATGGCGATCGAAGATGACGATATCCGCGACAGGGATGTTTGGGCCAACGTAGCTAGGTTCTGGTATACCAAAGCTGCCGATAAAACCCCATACGTTGGGCGACTACATCACCATCTCGCGATCTTAGCTAGACCGAATGTTCTTCAGCAGCTTTTCTACTACTGCAAGAGCTTAGGCGTTAGCCAACCGTTCTCCTCTGCTAGGGAGAGCATTCTTACTCTCTTTGATCCCATTTTTGCACCAGATAGTGTATCACAGAAAGCTCTACCCGTCGATACTGGCTTCATTCAGCTTCACGGAATCAACTTTACGCATATTGACTTAGAGAAATTTGACGAGGCTCTGGACAATTTCTTGGGTATCCTTGACAACCATATTGGCGATCCAAAGTCGAAATGGAAGGTTTGTGATATTTATTCTAAACCCAATAGATCTGAATTTTATTTATGCGGAAAATAGATCACAGCAAGAGTCACGGTAGCTTACGAATAATTTGAGAATAGGTGTCGGGCGCCTACGTGGCTGTCTGTAATATAATTGGACTTTATCAATACGGCGCTAAGGACAGTCTCCTTCGTCAAGCATGGCGCCAAGGGCGAAGACATGTGGTAGAAGAGGATATGGAAGATCCACCAGGGGTCCCTGCGTTCGGGGAAGGTGGCAATATTGCTGAATTTGACGGACTCCTTCCCCCGCTTCCGAACTCCACTAGCTCAGAGCATGTTACATCGTTGCTTCAGCCCGTCTCCAAGTTGGAGAAGGATGACCGCTACGAAAACAAGGCTAATGCGGGGGATTCATTAAACTCTCTGCCCGGCGCCGACCAGAGGTCTCGCGACGGCTTTACGGCCCAGGAGATATCGCTTAATTACTCAAAGCGGCTTGCTTACGATATTTTGAAAATTGCTTTAGACAGAATTGGGGACACCAATATATTGCCTCACGTGCATATTTGGCTAGTATTCATGGTACACATCAAAGCCTCCGAACCAGCAACGCGACTGTTGGAGAACGAATTCCCCTGGGAATCTTTGGCTACTATGCTTAATTTCCTTGTCGAGAGTTTTGATGGCGAGAGGTTTGAAGGGGAATCATTCCCAGTCCCGGAGAAGGGAGTTGGTAGGCCATTGCCTGAAGACTACACATTGCGTGGGCTTGATTGGTCTCGGCTTTACTTCCCCGAAAGATGGTTCGAAGACGCACAGGTAGACGACGAAGAGCGGTCGATAGAGTTGCCTTCGATGGCTACCATCAGGGTTGAGAGAATACTTTGGTTGGCTGCAAGAATTGCGGCTGTGAGTTCATCCGTTTCTGATTCAATGGATATGGCAGCTAACGATATTATAAATAGTCTGGTGATCATTTGACACTTAAAAACAGAAAATTTGCTGTGCACCCGTTACTGCTTCAGAGGATGGAGGAATCTAAAGTGATTTCTGCGAATGTACAAGCTAGCTCAAGAATGAGTTCAGTGCGGGAGGATTCAGACGTCGAGATGACTACTGCGAACGAAGGGAATACATCTGAGGATGATGACTACGTGTTGGTTGGGCAATCTGAACAGGTTCGCCGTCTCAAGCAGCAACAACGTCAGCTCAAATCTCAACTGAAGGGCAACCTGGCTGCCGATGTTGCTGAAAAGGTTAAAGAATTTGTTGCCAAGGGGCCGGAAGCTCTGAAGCCCCAGTACACTGTGAGTTTGTGACATTGGGAATATTATAGTGGTGATGTTAATGCTTTTTATAGGTTCTTGTGGTGGATACAAATTTGCTGTTAAGTCATCCTGAGACATTTAAACTCATAGTGTCGACAAAGAACTGGAGCGTAGTGATTCCTAACTGTGGTATGTTTATATCTGGAGGCTCTCGAGCGATGGGACTAACTTTGATAAGTGATCACGGAACTATTGGGGTTAACCAACAATGCTGGGAACGTGGGTGATGCTGCAAAGGCTGCGATTATAGCAATCAACGATGCAGTAAGCGAAAAGAGGGACATAAAGGTCGTCACGGCCAAGGGCAACAACGTCACAAATATCGGATTTTACAAGGAACAGCTTGAGAGGCACGGGGAGGAAGAGTTGAGGAATATCGATGATATTATAATTCAAACTACCAAGCAACAGGGAGCGGTCCGCAGACAGGCATTGGGAAGCGCCGGGGAGGCTGAACCAGCTGTTCTCATTACGGAGGATGTCAACATGAGAGTGAAGGCCAACGCACGTGGGGTCACAGCGCTCGCCGCCTCAGTTGTCAGGCGTAGTCTCTCACCTCGGGGAAGCACTGAGCAGGAAGCCACCAAGGAAAACTCAAGGGATACTTCTGCGCGAAGTAAGCGAAAATCAGCTGGAACTCCCTTGACAACCTTGAAACAACGGTATCCGGACTGGCAGGAAGAGGATATTGCCTTCGCGTTGTCGGAGTCGAACGGAGACGTAGACGGAGCGATAGCGCAGATGAAGATTGGTGGTCACAAGAAGCGCCAGCACAAGCGGGGAAAGCTTGATGCCAGTGCCGGTGTTGATGTCAATGCCCAGTTCAATCCTCCAGCGAGGTGACCTCAACCGAATCCCGAACGCATGCAAAGGCGTGCTAGCGACAACAAGGCGCACAATCGGCGTTGCCCGGAGAAGCCGCTTATTGCTGAGGGTGGGGGAGGTGTTTCGTTTTTATTTCTCGATACTCTCGACGGTTCTTTTCTTTGTCCTGAAGCAACAATGAGGCGGATTGTACTCCTGATGCGCCTAAAGTGGGGGGATGTTAAGTATGAATGTTATTCGGTTCTATTGTGTGATCGACCGATTGGATATTATACCGCGGGGGGGGTTTTCTATCGATATGCGAACATGCAGCCACAATCCGGCTGTTTAAAAGAATTTCTTTGTGTGGTAGTTGATTTCGCCGGTCTGGTTGTGTGCTTTGCCTATGCCGGTGTCCATTTCTGGTTGCACACCTACCTGGTTGGGTTACTCATCCTAGGCAGCAATTTGGTGAGATTATTTTTTTACCCCTTCTGGTGGGCTGGACGAGATCGGTATTTTTTTGTCTCTACACCCCTTTCTGGGGTTTTAGATCTGGGATTTTATTTACTGGCTCTGCATTTTTCCTTTTGTATTTTCGTTGGTTTCTCTTTGGGGTCTTCATCTGAAGCTATTCTTTGGGATTTGGTAGTTTATTTGTATTCATCACTAGTTGACAGAATTTTCCTGAAAAAGAAAGAAAAGATATAGTCAAGTTAGTATTGGTGCTAGGCTGCTGCTCAAAGTAAACATTCTAAGCTACTGCCTGAGATTCCCACTTACTTGTCTTTGCGGGAACTAACGTGGTGTACCGTTTAGGCATTCAGCCGGCAAAAGCATCGCGTGCTACGGTTAGAGCCACCCATGCGATAGTGTGCTTAGAGCCCACTTTTGTTTCGCTAGGGCCCGGCCCCACATCCTAATAACTTCGGGGCCATTTATCCAACACTGGTATATGTCTAATATTACATGGCGAAATCAAGCGATGGTGTGGAAGCCTTGCTTATGTTTGCTTTTCGTCCGCCCTATTTTTCTTCACTTGTGTTGCACCCGGAATGCTGTGATACGTGAGGGCGGTTCATCCCACTCTTGTTTCTCACAGCAATCTACTCTAGCTTTTCGTCCGATGTTTGTGAGATGTGGCTGACAAAGCTGTCTCATTGCTATTCCAGAATACGTAGGATTAGGGTTCTAGCGTAGTGTTAGGCTATGGGACTGCTTTGCCACGTGTGGCTGGTATAATTGTGGCAACGGGTTATCCAAAGGCAACTGCAAAGGAGCGGACAGCATAGTTTGGCGATAATCTGGAATATCGCTGGGGGTACCTTATTTCTTGGTTAATGGCTTAAGATTTTTTTTTGGATTTTTGGAGAAAGAGCTCGACACAGGATTCCTAGATGGGTCTAGGGTCTGCAGGGGGTGTTCTCCAACGTATATTTGGGAAATGCACAAATAATTTGGCCCTTTTTTTCTTTCTAGGATTTGGGCCAATGGAACTCTACCTAATTCCAGGATCCGGAAACAATGGGGAAAGAGGGAACCAGGACTTTAATGGAGTGGGAGGGCTCTCAAAATCTAGAGGGATCTTTCTATCAATGAATTACTTGGCTAGGGACTATGGGATGTGCTGTGCTGTGCTGTGCTGGGGAAATAATGGGAATGGACGGACTGGAAAGGCGCTCAAGATGGGGCTTGAAGAGGATCGGAAACAATGGGAAAGGGAGGAATGGGACTTTAATGGAGTGGAAAAGTTCTCAGAATATGGAGGGATTTTTTTATCAATGAATTACTTGGCTAGGGACTATGGGCTGGGCAGTGCTGGGTAATAGTAGGAACTGATGGGCTGGAAAGGCTGCTTGAGATAGGGCCTGATGGGGCTTTTGATACATCATAAAAAAAACTCTTAGTTTCTGGAGGTGTATCAATCGAAGGAGGATGAAGGGAGCTATCATCCCTGATCTACAAAAGACGATCCGCAGGTTCGACCATGGGGTAGCTCGGGTGACTCGGATAGACATCTAAGAGGCGTTAACACATATTATTCTAGCGGGCATATCCTCGCCACTGAATAGTGCGCACAGAAATCGTTGGGGGAAAGTCCTCGGGATATGACTTTCTCTTAGAGGTGATTATCGATCATATTTCCATGGCATGTGTTGTCCGAGGGCTCGCAAGGGTTTCCTGGCCAATGGCTGGGGGCCAAAGTAAGGATTGCCATTTTAGAGGCTGCTGGCTAAAAGGACCTATGGGGAGTATGCTATGGGTCGGCGAGGCGTGAGGGTGGGCGAGGGAGAGATGCTTCTGGATATGCAAGGAAGTACCAGGTTGCGGCCTATACGCTATCATGATACACGTCTCTCGGTTGCTAGCCTTTAATCTGATTGCACAATTTCATTTCCTTGGTTTCAAGCTGCCAGAAACTTCACCAATGGGTAGGAAACTTAGCACCATGTCTTGCGTGATACGTTCACAACGTGCAAATCCGAGAATTGTGCCACCCTGCGCCAAGCCAACGGTATTGGTATCTCATGGCTGTTGGTATTTTGGACTCGACGGGTGGGGTTTTAGCATTTGGGGATCCACTTTCTTTAGTGTCAGCTTGGATTCAAGATTCTGGTTCGACGACGCTCACCGCATAGCCCAGATCGCCTTGAGCTATATCTCAGGGCTGCACGGATGCTATGTGCTGTTACCTACTTCAGTATCTGCCCTTACGATCCGTAATGGTGAATCCAGCTAATCCGGCCAACTGTATCTTTCTCGATGAGTCTCAACAATGTGGCGATATTGTCGCCCGAAGGATCAAACGATCGCTGTTACATCGGATTATAAGTACAATATATCGGCTAGGCCATTGCATGATTAGTCTTCTGATTCCTCTGCTGACTCTTCGACCATCGGATGGGATATTGGACCACTGAGTCACCTGATACACTCAAGGCCACAGGGTCAATGCTTTCACAGCATCCCAAGTCTCAAGGCGGGCGTTCTTTTACGTGAAACCGGACTAGAATACTACATGTTCTTTCCTCTGACAGGGATGATGGACTCATGTTAGAATTCCTATCACAAAAAGAAGAAAGCCTAGAATCGTGTAAATACGAGGCTTCGATACCACAAAGGCTCTAGTTTTGCTTTACTGATCATGGAATCTAAAAATGGAGAATGGGGGCCAGTAAAACCAATTAGTAAAAGCGGTGTGATTTCTGGTGTCAGCGTGGCCATGGCGTGGCTGGGTGTGATTCGTCAGTGGTTCAATCACGAAAATCACTCGGATTTTTTTAGTGTTTCTTAGAGCTCCTCTTTAGGTCTGAGATCACGAATTCTCACTAGCAAGAATTTTCATTCTTGAATTAATTTAATTTACTTGAAATATATGGTGCAAAATAAATAACTGAAATATTTCCGATTAGAACCATTATAAAGTTTCTGCTCTTTGATAGTTCAAGATAGACCTTCTAGATCGTATATGCTGCTGCATATGACAATACCTCGACGCGATAGAATTGTTAAACTCATGAGGTGAAAATCTAGGGTGGAGGCTTTGAGGAAACTCTTGGTATTTGTCTGATGAGCCTACAACATAGATCTTGGAAATTCTAGACACTAGGTATCTATTTCTACAATATATGCTTCCATTACCATTCTTAAGACCTCTATGGTATCAGGCATCTTGAACTAGTTTTCGAAAAAAAGGTGTTTGCGTACTATTTAAACTAATATCTCGCGATACATTTTCCGGTAATTCCCTGGCGCGCTTAGCTAAGGCTTGGTAACGGTTGACTTAAATCCGAAAACTAGTAGGCATTCATAGCATAAATGAAGATGTATTGTTTCTACTTCGTTATTCAGTGATGCCATCGTTAACGCTATATAAAAAGCTCAAGTTTCAAACTTAGGACTCAAACTGATTACTTTAGAATCCCTGGTTTGGATAGCGTGACTACTTTTGGTGTATAATATTCTGTGTCGTACCCCTGTGGGCTCTGGGTGGGTCTGCGGTAATCACATTAGAAAATATATTAGAGTTATAATGCTAGTTTCTTTCTCTAGTACAGCATCCCCTACATCTTTATTCCCTCTGTGTGTCCCTTGGACTCTCCTCTTTCCGGGCTCTCCAACAAGTAGTTTGACTTTTGACTCGCTCCATACTATCTCAAAAGATTGGTAGGTTGTTGACGGATGTCTTTCGAGGAATAAGTAATTGTAGTAAATGCACTTGAGGTTCTCGAGAGGTTGTCAGTTAGGGTCGGGATAATATGACTTGGAATAGCCCTAGATTTTCTTCCCTTTACCGCTAGGCTGTGCGGGATTCCGTCCACATAAAAATTATAATTGTGAAGGGATATCGTGGAAGAAAATTTTTAAGAGCGACTTCCTTTATGATAAGTAGTCGGACTGACACCCCGCACCTCTCAAGTTTTCCCTCATTATTATCCATTTGCCGCTTTTTTTTAGAGGCCTTTCTTAATTTGATTTGAGAAGTCGGCCCTATGCCTATGTAATAGTCTGGTTGCCGTTTGATATTTTCTGGTTTTATTTGTTGCTTTACCCCTGGCGCTGAGAATTCAACTCTCCCAAGAAACAGTCAAATTAATGTTGTATAGTTTTGGTGTTATCCAGAAATAGTGTGGTCCACGAGGCAGCTCGAGGCGAGCTAGGAGGTATGCCTCGAGGCACCTCGTGTTTGTAGGGGGGTCTGCTTCGGGCTGCTCGAGCAATGGAGGGCTTGCCTCGAGGCATAGAGGTATAGAGGTACTATTAGAGGCCGCGAGGTACCCTCTAAGTAAAAATTATTGTTCAATACACTAGCATCTAATAAAGTAGCTATCTACTAATACCATCTTCTTCCTAGTCAATTTTACCTGTATCATCCCATCATTCCCTTAATGGCCGCTTACTGTATAAAGTCTTCAAATCCTCTATATCACGTTAGGTCATTGGGAAATTCTTTATTGGAGGATGCTGCCGTGGATGATATAGTGCTAGTAGGTATGCGGGTTACTGCTGGTGGCATTGAACCCGAAGGTACCGACGAAAGATAGGTGGAGAATACGTATAGAAGTAGTTCCATGGACCTGGATGATATTCAGGGGTTGATCATCGCCACTGTGAAACCCCATAGGCCTGAGACCTCGAGGCACCTCGTGCTCGCGCTCCCCCCTGCCTCGTACAGCCTCGAGGCGAGGCCTCGAGCGAGCTTGCCTCGTAGACCACACTATCCAGAAAGCAGAGGAGGATTGGTGCTCGGCTAGTGGCCTGGAAGCCTTTGCGTATCCTTGTACCATATGTATCCTGACGTGTAGAAGGGTCTAAGTAGTTCTTTCCTTCGTATTTCGCCTTATTTATAAATGCCTTCTAAAGGCCGCTACTGTTGATATCATTTCAAGGGGTTTTGGTGAAGATAGAATGCTATTGGCATTTGCAAACTGGATAGTTGCTTTGTGACCATATAAGTTATTCTATGTATTAGCGCGACTTCATATCTAGCCGGCACCAGCGAGTTACTTCCGCATTCGAGAATCTCTGGTAGCTGTTCGGCCCCCTGATAAAGATATGTGACGGACTTTCCCCGGGGTTTTGGTTCCCGTACTGATATAAAACCTCCCAAGATAAAGAATTGAGACATAACAAGTCACTCGGGGTTTCTGGGTGAGTGGGAAAATGCCAGCCACCAGATTCCTATCTCGAGCTTTTGGGTGAGAGGGGACACATGGACCATGCACTATAAAAATTTTGTCTCGAGCCTAGATGGTCGAGGTTTATAAGATGTGGCGATGCCTGTTACTAAAGATATACGAGCTATTATGGACTTAGGATTTGAGGTTGGGACCATTTACCGAATTTAATGCTCGTGGATGATGTGAATCTGTCGGAAAGTATTGAATGTTCTCACCAGTAGTAATCAGGTAGAATGCATATCTACTGGGGCTCCGCTATCATCTAAACACTCGCCAAACCGATTTAGTTTCCTCGATGGAGAGTAAAATCAGACCCTGAGTTCCATCTAGGTAGTACCAGATTCCGTGTTAACAACGCTAGATCTCCCAAGGATCAAGGTGTGTAATTTTGTAGTAGTAATTCATTTACGTATCCAACCCTGTGTAATTTTGTGGTGCCTAGTCTCCATATATGTAGATCTATAAGCCTACTAACTTTGTTTTTTGGGTAGTAATTTCCTTGATAGCAAGCGCTCGAGCTGCTTTGGCCGGCTACAGTAAGATTTTGGGTATCTTTTGGAGGGGTCTAGTGCTGACAGTGATTGTAGCTTGTAGTCTGCCTTGTGTAGGACAGCTCTCATCTTTATGCGCAATTAGAGGAGGAATAGGTTTAGCTCCCTGGCCCATGGTGAGGTGGTTTAAATGCCCTGCTATAATCCGTAGGCTCAGCAGTGGTTTCTTTCCCACATCTCTTCTGCAAGATAGGCCTTCTTGTCCATTGGTTTAATATCAACCTGGACTGGCGACTAAATCTCCACCACATTGTAGAGCTAACTTCCAAATATGATAGTTTGGTTGCGGAACGAGCGAGGGTGAGGCTGTTTATTCGAGGCTCTGGGTGAACTTCGTATACTGCGTCAAAGCTCGAGACACAGCTAGATTCCTGGTGGCTGATGAAAGATAGTCGTGCAACTTCTCGAGGTTGCAATTGGCTTGTCCCCTTTATGGCTCTAGTGGCCATGCATGCTTTTAAGATCCACTGGATGGGCAGGTAGTCAACTTGCAAGTTCCCCGATGGAGTTATTATTTTGACCCTTGCGATAAAAATGATTGCAGTCAATGCCTCTGTCTTACCTGTTAGAGAAGGAGGCTACATGCTCTCTTGACCAGCAATTGGGGCCGCTTAATATAGTAGTAACCCGATAACAAACCATATTCCTTGGATCCTCAACCACGGACACGTACAAAGGCCTAAGGGAAAAATGAAGTAGTCCATTACTCTAATTAGGGGCGGTGTGGAGCTCGCCTTCCCGTCGCCTGAGGCCTTATTTAGGTCTAGTTTGGGAATCGTCCTATATATCTGAACATGTATCTTTGGTTTTTTGACTGGGGTACTAAGGTGAGAGTAGGGTTTTCTGCCTATGAGAATGATGGTGATCATTTTTTTAATTTGTGTATGTATTTAGTGCTGACTATGGCGAGAGGTTGTGGTGGCGGTGTGGTGGAAGTCAGAACGAGTATGTGTCACAAGATAGCAGGGAACCTGATCTCCGTTGGTGATGGAGGAGCAACAGTAAAAAGGCGAATAGAATGAGCTTGTTGAACAAAGCAGGCCCAGGCGTGATAATGATCGAGGATGTTGCTATGAATACCAAGAGGAACTAGAGAGTCGAGTTGGGGCGAAGTAAACTTTATAGCTCTGGACTGGGCTAGTTAGTGGCCCATTAGGAACGACAGATCCTTGTGCAAGCAAGAGAAGGTCTCATCACACGCTTTTGAGATTTGATACAGACTTACATTATCTGCTGCTCTTGAGATATGTACATTGTTTCTGCGATGGCTCGTCTGTGCCCAGACCCAATATCAAAGCAGCTTCACGATATATCACTTGATATCTCGTGAAAGCTGGCGAGTCTAAAGCCCTAACCCTGTGCACGTATCGCCCCACTTAGTTATCGTATCGTAGCCATGGGTCTATGCCTCACTTACTCGGAATATCAATGAAGTGACCCTGTTTGCGTACCAACAAACATTGTGGGTTTGGAATACGGGATAGAAAGGCGTAAAGACACCGCGTGCGGGACAAAGATTATGTGGATTTCTTATCCCTTCTAGAATAAGAGACCTAATGGCCATCAGTATCTCTCGCAAGTTCTCTAGAAAAAGGGGAGGAATAAGCTGCTCTAGAGCTTTCTAGGTCTAACATAACATGGAAATACTGCACGAAAGAATCACATCGGAAAAATTTATAGGTCTAAAGGCGTTTGTTTAATATACTTAAATTTTTGCTATGCGCTACTTTATTCCCTTGATTTGCTTGAAACTAGCTAGTCATAAAAACATAACCGTATTTCTCATCAAAACGAACAGGTTTCTCTCATCATCACTTGCGCCTATTTTATTCCGGCAATTCGCATCAGCATCCTTTTCCAATAGTAGCATGGGATTTCCATATCCCCTCCTGCGGGCTAAATGCAGTGTTGTCCGGATTTGGACAGGCCCCACCTCCAAAAACATCCTCAATTCTAATAGCGGTGGTTTCATGCCATGGCGTTCGCCCATCTTAGCTCCTGGCATCTGTATCCGTGCCATGCACTTACAAAACATGCTCTCGTTCTTGGCACTATGCAGTGATGCTCGTTTGCGTTTATCACGTAAGTTATCGTTGACGCCACTCCTTAGGATGATCTAGAACACGCCTGCATTCTGCATGGTGTACTGGAAGGGTTTCATGCCTCAATAGTTATGCCCCCAAAATGCGATGGCTCAGTAGTGATCAAAGTGTACCCGTGTGGTGCTTTTTGCAACTATTACAGGTAGCCAGACAAAGCTGCGCGATATGTTGATATTTTCCCACAGTCCTGCATCTTTTGGAAGAAGGGTACGCGGTGCGGTCCAATTGAGCGCGGACCCGTCCACTTTGTCAAGAGCGAGGGAATTAAGGAGTGGGGTAAGCGGCGGAAGAGCGGCAAGGAACGAGTTCTCGGATGAGTTCTCGGATTGTGAGGACGGCCCGATAGGGGGAGGCTGAGAAGGATGGCATCACTCGTTGATTGGCTAGGGTTAGGGCCACCATTCCGGTGGCACTGTGCACTGTGCACTTGTGTTACCCTGAACTGTTACACGGTTTATGATACGCTGCGCGTGCGCGCCATGACACAGGATTGGCTTCAGGTCGTTATCTACCGTATTGAATGGGAAATACGACCTGGCAGTATCATATGACTAGAAGCTATTTGAGTTAGCTAGATATGACACTCTTCAAGGGGCGAACCCAAACTGTATATACCAGGCCTGCTTACCTCTTACGCACATTAGAAGCATCGCTATAGGTGCAATCACTGCTACACCTACGGGGAGTGGCTACATGTATTTAGTTAAACTTAATTGCTCTGCTTAAAAGTGAGCATAATATTGAGGATTATCATAAAGCGATGGTATATTTCAGTTTCCTTAAGCGGCGTAAGATATGTACACCCCAAATTCTCTATTATTATCTATAGAGTTTATATCAATAAACGAATCTATAGTAAATTCATCTTCTCATAGGTATAGGGCGTCGCCGGAGCCTATTCTCGGATGATACTGTTGCTAATAACCGTCAGGAGCTTCTAATAGTCCCAAGCTCTGAATCTCTGGAGGATTATGCCCCTTAGCCCCCTTGAAGTCCTTCCGCTACTTCTTGCTTTCTCGATAACAGCATCGCGATAACACGTTCATTTTTTCCAAATTCCAAAGCCCACCCCAGAGGGGTATCCTCCGCAATACCCTTTTGAACCTGCACATCCGCCCCCTTTTCTAGTAACAACTCAACCGTCCGAACTGCTTGCTCGCTCGAATTCTGGGCTGCCCAATGCAGCGCGCCGACCTCGCATTCGTTAAGTGCGTTTACATCTGCCCCTCTCTCCAGCAACAGTCTAACAATGTCTACGAACGCGAAGCGAGCCGCAAAGAGCAGCGGTGTCCACCCGGTATCGTCACGTGAGTCAACAGCAGCGTGCCCGTCAAGCAAAACCCGCACAACTCGTTCGTGTCCTGCACTAGATGCGCGATGCAGTGCCGTATCTTCGTTGTTGCCTAGTGTGTTGGCATCGACGCCCATCTCAAGCAGATATTCCACCATTCTATCATCACCAACGGAGGTTGCCAGGGTGAGTGCCAATTTTCCGTTTGCGAAAGAATCCTGGGACCACCAAGACTTCATACTAGGTGCAGCCTCGGAGACTTGGAGCAGTTTCTTAAGTAGTAACACGATAACCTCGTCGTTGCAATTTTCACGAGCCTTATAGAGCACGTTACCGATGGTTGGATCGGCCCCCATCTCCAGCAGCAAGAGAGCAACGGTGTCGTGTCCCTCAAAGCTGGCTGCTGTCGATAATGGTGTACGCTCTCCACGACCTAGAGCATTTATGTCTGCGCCATTCTCTAGTAGCAGCCGTGCGATATTTTCATGCCCCGTCCCTGCAGCTATGTGGAGTACTGTGTCGCGGTCAAGTTGTCTTATATTCGTATCGATAGCATAACGCTTGGATACTGAGGGTGAGAGCAACAGTCGGACAAGTGATTCATGGTTCAGCCAGGTTGCCCATATGAGAGCTGGTCTTGGGGGAGATCCTTTAGGTTGGACGGCGAGTTTATTACGGAGTGGAGTAAGGATGTGTTTTAAATGATGATTGGATAAAAAAAGTGGAATAAGTTGCTGCAAAGTAAGGTACTCGGCGATCATGAGTAGGAGCTCAAGAGGGAGGGAGAGAAAAGGCATAGTAGCTGTGCTAGCTGAAAGTGAATAAGTATAGCTTCTAGGAGAACAAACTGACGATAATAAGCCGTCGATGATAAAGAGAGAGATGTCTAGCCTTGTAAAGTAATATTACGAGAGTTGCGTAAGGGAATGTGACCAGTTTTGTGAGGCAGTGGCCTTGTTACCCGGCGTACGGAAACACGGACTAACTTCATGCAATATCACTCGCTCGATAACGCCAGCTATCATTGGGTAATTTGTGGGAGTAGCGTTGGTCTTTAATATCTTTAGTAGATTCTGATTTAGGGAAGATATACACTAGGCCTAATGTCACCGTAAGTATTGGTGATTTTTTGGGTAGTATGGATATATGGACCGCTTTGAACATTCCAGCAAGGCTAAAAGAGGTAGGGTACCTTGGTATTGGTGGGGGTTTCCGCCTTATGCGGTTACTGAAACTGTTCTAAACTAGCTCTAACAACATAAGTGTAAGGTAAGGTCATGCTTAAGTTGCACCAGAACAGCGTTAATTTTCTTGTGTATTTATGTTGCTAAAGCAGAAGGTAGGGAAAGGGAGAAAGACGACTTAACAATAACTTCAACACCTGTGAGCACAAGACTGGATAAATCTTGGACCATTTGGTTAGCTTTACCGTGAGCGGGGATTTGTGGGCTAGTGGTCTGGTTCCTTTGTTTTACATCTCCCCTTTCCAACCCTACGTGTTAAGTCAAACTCGGTGAATTTGAGACGCCTTACTTCAAGGCTGGGAGAATTTAGGTGTGTGTATAGGAAGTTTGTTGATACAAAACCTAGAGATAATGAATTCACGGAGTTTAAATTTTTAGCGCGATAATGTAGTAGTAGTCCGCCGTGTTAGGGTTAGCGTGCTTATACATGTTTAATCAACTACCGTATTATCTCGGGAATAGGAAACTGACCTGGACTACATGTCAGCTAGGCTGAGATACTTTAATTAAAATTACTCTATCAGGGAAGTAAATTATCGGCTGGGCGACGATTTCTGATGCTCAGCAGTCACTTTTGACATTTCCCCGAGCCTTTTGGAGGGCCGATTTAGAAGTGCCCAGTCCAGGCCAGTTTCCTATCCTCGAGATAATACGGTACATGCATTTGTTAGAGAGATAATTTGTGATTTCAAAAATCTAGTCTTTCTGGATAGCGAACCCAAGCGTATTAAATACTTAGGAGTATGAACCGAAATGGGTATCTCTTGTTCTGTATCGGGATTACCTCGTGATCACCTAAAGGATCTGGTACGAGCGAGATAGCAGGTGCAGCTGGTCGCACGAAACCACCCAAAAGAGGGTGGTTGGTAGTCGGCCAAATCGCTAGCTTGGCACCTTTGACGCTAAGCAATCTAGGGTGCTTGGCAGTCGGCCAATTGCTAGCGGCGGCAGGTCGGCAAACTTTCCTTGGCGCCAAAAATCCAGCAGTATATATACCCCTCCCACCCCGCCCCCTCTTCTCTCAGTAGCTCTCTTTGCCAATTGGTAAGAACACCTCTCCTCAGTGCTTTTACTTTACTCTTCGCTAATTGTTTTTTTTCATCTATACAGGCTTAGATCAAGTGTAGTATCTGTTCTTTTCAGTTTAATCTCTGAAACGGTTCTATGGAACCATTTATTGATTATACTTATTTTTGTACATCGAGGCTGGGGCTCCGTGCTTGCACGTCCTCGGCCTCACTGTGTCACCGGTATTGCACTGTCTCTGGTTGACGCGATTTTTTCTTTGCTTCCCTGGCTGTTAGCGAGGGGGTGATGAATGAGTGACTTTAGATCTTTATTGATTTGTCGTGGCTTTTCTTTGATCTCTAATTTTTTCTGTCTCATTTTATGAGTAATTATTGTACCTTCCTATTTTCGAGCTCCCTCTCGATTTTCAATCTTGTAATGTCGGACAGATTATTCTGGTTCTGTTTTGAATTGCTGAAACCTATATAATGGGCTTTCTGTCACGGGATGAGATGACTAAGCGAGAATACTCGGGTATAAATATCCGTTATGTATCTAGAGACTTGAGTAAATTCTAGAATACCGTTGTATTTGGCGGGTAAGCCCATGGGCTTACAGTAAAGTGGTGAAAGAGAGGGCGGCGGAGAGAGCCAATCAAATAGCATTGACTTCGTTGAAACAGGAAAGTGCTGGCAGTAACCCCAATCCTGAGGTTCTAATTGGCTTGTTCTCACGCCTTCTTTCTCACCACTCTACTTTAAGCCCATGGGCTTACTCGCTAAATACAACGGTAGAATCTCTGAGAGATCTCATGTCGCCGGATTGCTATTGCTTTCCCTTTTGCAGAAATAGATCTGCCCACTAAAACCATCCAATGGGACGGGTTATTATTAGTTGGTATTTGGAGGGAAGATCTTTTGGGTAGCAAAGATATCGGTCGCCACTCTGGAAAGTTTCCTACTTGCATAAGAATCCAGATCTACTTCTTGGATAGGGAAAGCGATAGCAATCCGATGGCATGGGTAGTGCCTTTGTTGCTTGAGTTGAGGGGTGTCTCTTAACACTTTCTATGGTGTAAAATATGTCTTGCACCACCCGTATACATAACGGAACTCCCTATGCTCCAATTATCTGTACGCCGCAGTTCCCAGCCTTAGGCTCGCGCTTACCCCAGTTTCTAGCCAGGGGAACGCTGAGGGTGTAGATCCATTCGACGTTTCTGTTCTGCTCGCCATGGCTCAAATGCAGGAGAAGATGCTTCCTCCCCAAACCATATACAAAGTAATGTGCTTCCATCGTTTACAGCCCTAACCCTGACTTATTGTAGACTTATCTCCTTTTCCCAAACAATGCAGGGACACGTGTGGACCTACTTGCTGCGCAGATATCGGCTGGACGTTTGGAATTTTTTCGAGATCCTCTACTTCCGCTCACTGACGGTTTTATCATCGATCGTTCTGAGGCCGTCATCTCTGAAACTGGGGAGGAGTTGACTAATTTGGTGCGCAGCGTGCTTGGGTCGGCACCAACTCTGCCATTGGGGAAGAGGGAGCGAATCGTGAAGCTGCCAGTGGAGAAAGTGCCAGTTGGGAAAAAGAGTATAAGGGGGAAATGAGAGCATATCATCCCGTAATGGATGGGATAGCGAACTAGAACGTCCAAAAACTAGTTGCTTAGCTTGCTTTTGGCCATGATTGCCTTAGGGTTTTGATTAAAGCGTATTTATTGTGGTAGGACTCGATGTACATGATGGGTACATGTAGCCACTCGGGCTTAATCATACAATTACTTCATGTTTGTCATCAATCTTGGCTGTATCAACCTTGGCTTTGTTTCAGTTGGTTGAAACCCTTACTTCTATCTGTTAATGTCGTTGTAGTCATCATTTAGTGTTGTCAGTATAGAGTGTCTTGGTCACTGTTGTTAATTCAAGCTTTGGTAAGGCTTGCGTTGGGCCACGAGGCGAGCATATGCATTACATTCTATGTTCCGACGGAATCAAGACGAAACTGGTGCTTTGACGTTACCCTACACCCAAAATTCAGGTTACTTTTCGCTAAAGCCTAGGAGCGGCTGTACTATGTCCCTCACTATACTCCAAGCATCCTGCCCCACCATCAAACACCACACTTGCCTTTAATCTCTCTAGTTTATCCCGTTTATTTTCCCTCCCAGTACTGGATAGTTCAAACCATGATCTCTCGCCAGTATCATGGCAGCACCCCAGCTCAGATCTTTAACTATTGTCCTACACTCTAGATGACTCCCTTTCCGTTTCGGTGAGCACGTGGATAAATTCCTATCTCTCGGTAGCAAGAGTCATTCAAATTTTCAGGCACCAAATTCCGTTCCCTATCCCCGATCCACTACCTGAAACGCTTCATTGGGAGCTCCCGACGTACGCGGATGGACTTTTCGCTGGCCCTGCTACTGTACGAGTTGATGAACACAACCTTAATCTATGGTTTCTTCAGCCATATTTCTTGGGTCCTTGAACACCCCCCATGATTATCGAAAGCCTCCATGGTATTAAAACGCTAGAACCGTATGTATACCACCACTTATACAGGCTTCGTTTCTTGGGATTGAGATCTCGTTGCGCGGCACCGGAGTTCAAGAGGTGAATGGCTTGAAATCGTCCCATGGGTTTGCAGTATCGAGTGTAAAAGCCGTATTGAAGAAAAGATTGAAATTCATCAAGGAAATATTGTGGCGCAACAGGAAGGGAAAATGGTAGTACTGATTTATGAGAGATTAAGGGATGAGGGTATGACTTTGAATTGACAAGAAGAAAGATGGGACGATTAAAGGCCCAAAGAGTGCGGAAGAGGTCGTGACTGTGCTTTGCTTCGGTCGGGGTCACTTATGGTGGGTTAGTGTTGTTTAGCACTTATTATCTGAAGTGGTTATTCTCGAAGTAGGAGCCTGCAGATATTCTGGAGCAGCCGGAGACGGACGTCGACGCTGGGGATAGCGAAAGCGAGTAGTATGATGAAAACGGTGGCATCATGGCTGGGGAATACGATGACGATAAGAGCAGTGGTAGGAGGAAGGGAGGAGGTGAAAAGACAAAAGACTTATTTCTCTAGATTGAATGCAGTCTGATTTATGACCTCTTAGTTGTGAGTGGTCGCATAGCTGCTGCAACTGATGTTGTTAGCTATTTTCAGCCGGATTTCGCAGCAGAGACGGATCTCAAATAGAACATGATACGTTGATAGTGGGGCTGATTTGCTTTTTCTAGTTGTTTGCGGTTTACAATTCTAGGTTCTCGGGAGTTGATGTTTTTTTTCGGTCAGGTTAAGGGCTATGTAGGCAGACACGTGCCGGTGTCGTGTGAAGAATCCGCCCCTCCGACTCTGGAGGGATTCAGCCAACCACTCCGAGTGCCCTCCTTCGTCGGTCGAAGGGCTTCCTGGATACTTCTACACGCACGGAGTATGCACCTCAAGCATACGCAAACTGTACTTATACTCTTCCTGCTTTTCTTGAAATGATAATTGACGAAATGTAGTGGAAAAACCATTCCCCGCCTGTGTGCCTCTCTGGATCCGAGGCTACTAGATTTTCGAGATACCACGGGAAACTTGAGAGGATCGAGAGTGGCGTCGGCCCCACTGACCCACCACCAAGCCCTACGACAGATGAGACCAGTCGTCATTCTTCCAACGAAGCAGCTGGCTCCGAAGCGTGTGACGATTACTAAAGACGCTATCGCCCCTAACGGCAGCGAGAACGACAGAACCAAGATTTCGTGGGACCTCTGACCGATGACAGAAGCGACCCCGGCGAGGATGAGATTGGGACCGTTGACCCTATTCAATTTGTGACGTTGTTTGCGTCTCGCGATGTGTCTTTTGCTAATGTCATCGAAACGCACAACGCTAGGGAGAAGCACCAACTAAATAACATGATTGAGGATCGGATTAGTGGTATTCAATTTAGTGCTATTTAGTAATGCCTTGGTATTGCATCTGGTTTTTTTCTTTCGATTTTGTTAGTGCCCTCCGTGTTTCCCAAGGATGAAAGTGTCGCATATGATGTATTTTTCCATATAACTCAAGTAATTCACCTTGTAAATTGCCCTAGAAGCCATGCCACAATTGTTATTTCCTAATCCAAGCTTGTAGGGGTTTTATGCGGTTCAATCCTCCCCTGGAGAGTTTCACCGTAATCAATGCATGGCTATTAGGGATATATTGTGTAAATTGAAAATCGAGGATTTTGGCCCTTTTTGCTGTGGTTTCGACCATAGACGATGATTTATGGTGCTGAATTGTATTTCCATGTACAGCACACTTGCCTTATAAGAATATTATTTATAAGAATATTCTTAGCGGAGCACCCCCCGAAAATACCTCCCTAGCCCGTATTTGGTAAAGTCTTCCCTGTAAACCTTCTCTATTGGGTTAGATCACCCTTATAAGAATATTCTTCTGTATTCTCGGTCCCGGTGGTATTTTTTAGAGCGATTGTACTGTACATGGGTAGTCACTCGGCTTTACTGTCGATTTATCAGAATATACCAGCGGCAGTATATTCCTACAGGACATACAGCTCAAAGAACAGACCCTTGGCAACATAGACATTGAACGAGACGTGGGCGTATGCGCCCCGTGGGTCGTTTACTTGACTTATCAGCTGCACCAAATTAGAGCCCCTCGGTTTTATTTTTGACACGATAGCAACCGAAATTGAAGCAATAATCTCGTGTAAATTGTAGATATTTCTTCCTTTGCTAGAGGCGAAAGCCTCTATATATATACAGGTATCTGATCAATAGGGGAGCTCCACAATATGGCTGACCGGTCTCTCAAAGAATTCTGCATATCCTGAATCTCGTCAAATAAACAAGAGCCTATGAAACAACTGAAACAGTGGAGGCACGTAGGGAAGCCTGTATTAGGAAGCCGATACCAGTAGTATCTCCAACAGAAATAGTGTTCATATTCACGAGTGATTGGTGGTGGTGAAGAGAAGGTTGAATCGCTCCTACGACTAACTAGATTAGTAACTACATGTATATTCGGCACGCTTGCTCTGACGCTTATGTATCTCCCCCACCACTACCACCAACCTTCAACCTCGAGCCTTTTCGCGGCTCGGCCCCCATGAAGGCCTTGGAGGCTATGTGGTATCTTACTTTTGAGACATTTTGGCCAAGCTGCTGCTGATGGACCCAGCGGCTGGCCACTAAACTCATATTTTCGCTAAGCGGTCAAGAGGACTAAAAGTAGTCAGACTATAGTAGCACTCTTGTCCCGAATTTAATATGATCTCCTTGGTTAACGTGGTTTAAATTAGTTTCATTCGCTGGAGCTTGACTAATGGCTTGTTTTAAGAGTACAATGTATGCAGCGGTAGGGATTTGTTATTTTACTGTTCGTCTTGAAATCTGGCACCCATTAAAAATGCTCTCCACCCACTGCCAAAATGGTGCACTATGGTACGTACAAGCGCATTGCGTAAACAGCAATGACATAGATGAACTGTGTGAACCGGTTCTATGGTAGGCACATAAGGTAGCACACTGTTATTGTCCATGATCACAATTCTGCGTGTTTTTCAGCTAGCAACCGAATAGAACTCCAAATTGAAAGTCCACCAATTCTAGGGGGAAAAAATCGAAAAAAATACTACAAAAATACCTCTTAACTTATTAATCTAAATTCACACTTATAAATGTGATCAACCTTTTCTAGAGTCATGGAAGGCTGTGGGAAAACTTTAGAGGGGCCTGCGCACAGACCACGAAAACTAGAGTTTGGTTGCAACCATGCACACCACAAGAATTTAAACTTTTAACTACACATTCCTCCCATCTGTGCCATCTGAGGAGGGCTTTCAGTAGTTTCAAGAGTGTGATTAAATTTAATGGGATACAGAGATTTTTTTTCTATTTTTTTCCAAATTTTTTCATCCAGAATTGGTGGATTTTCAATTTGGAGTTCTATTCGGTTGCTGGCTGGGAAACACGCAGAATTGTGATCATGGACAATAATGGAATACTCACATCGAATATGTGTGAAAACTGTACACTTTACACACCTTCATGGTGTGACACTGACCATAATAAAAAAAGATTACTATGGTGGAGGGCTGAACCTCTGGTTAATTGATAGGAATCTGCAAGTACAAACCGCTAGGCCATCAAGCAAATTGATAAAATTGTATCTTTTAATATAATCTTAACAGTATCTCGCTGAGTGATCTGTTAAATTTTTCTAAGTCACAACTTCACACAATAAAGTTGTGTAAAGTGGCAGCAGCTGAAGGTGCTACATAGAATGCTAGTGTAGCTTACACAGTCGGATTTTTAATTTTTCGACTGACACAACTAGAGAGCTATTCACCCCATGAATTTGTATTTCTTACGCATACCCCACCCGCCATATGTACCATAGTGAGGATTTAGATAGTATTGATCCCGCGAAACCGGTAAACGGGGAGAAGATGAGACAAGGTGTTCATCGCTTTTGGCTCGTCTCAGGGCCTCGCACAAGATCTAGAAGATTATGTATGGTAGAGGAATTGCCGAAGGAAATGGAGTGGTAACAGGAGATTATGCAGTATCAAATCGTCTGTAATATGTTGTAGTCTTTGAGTAATTTTGGCACCCGTGTATGTCTAGGATCTTAATGATGCATTATACTATTGTTGTGGTGAAACTTAGGGCTAGGGTCAATATGTAGCTGTTTGATTAGTTGCTTGTCTATCAACAGCAGCCCCTCATCTGATTCATATCTCGTCTGTTATAAAGGAGTTCTGAGCCTGTTATTGATTTGTACCACTCCCCTCTTATTAGTAATACCATGTCTTCAGTTTCCCTGTCAGAAATCTGAGCTCGGGGGAGTATCCTCATCTTGGACTATTTGCTCACGAAAGCGGGGATCAATTCCAGGAAATTATTCGCTCATCATTTGCAGCTGAGCCATCAGTATATTGGCGTCAAAACTATCTACTAAAATCAGTATTAGTACGATACCGCGTACCCTTAGAATTCATATGCATCTAACATCTGTTCAGCCTTATCAACTTGTTGCCAGGGGCAGGGGGATCTAAGGACTTCGTTGCCACATATACTGAGTATATGGCTTTCAGGCTTTCAGCACACCAATTCGCTATTAATCATTTCTGTGAATCACCGCTCGTGACTGGAGCAGTCTAGTCAATTTTCATCATCTCTACGACCTAGTCACGACACTAGGCCCTAGAAATACCTTCCAGCCTGCTGATTAGATACCTGGAATAACTTGGGCTTTGCGGCGCATCTTTCCCTATACTAAAAGCGAAGCTACTTGGATTTGAGTTTAGGGATGGATCTCGCCTCGATAGTACTTCATAATGTGGCTCCCGCTCCCATATCGCAAACTTCCATGTTATCCTCGCCATTTCTTCTATCTATACCTCCAGAGCTGCAGTTGAATATATTTCGACACTTAAACGGTCTCCGGGGAATCGCCGCCCTCGCTTCCACCTGTCATGCGCTACGTTCGCTCATGGAGTCTAGCGCAAGGTCCGTCATTCGTGTCGTGGCTCAACGTTCCATACTTGCGTTCGACGATGCCTTGCGCGCTGCTCGTGCTAGTTTGTTAACGTTGTCAGAAAGTGGACCTCATTTCGACTTTGAGCAGGGAAGATATGTCAACATCCCATCCCCCTCCTTCTGCGAGGGTCTTGCCGCCGCACACCCCGCTCTTGGCGAACTTCGTATGATATACAAGTTAGCGGTGCTTGTAGGCAACTGGCAAGCAGCGTTAGGTGTTGCGCATACTGATCTCTGGGTGTTACGGGATTTTAATGATACCCGTGTCCAGGAGCGTTTTCACCGTGCTGCATATAGGTTTATTCTCCTTGGTTATCTGTTTTCAGGTGTGTACCTCGAACCACTTATGGGCCGTTCGTGGCCTATCAGCCACAATGATAAAATTCGATCCTATCCTATTTATCACGACGTCGATTCTGCTTGGCGATCTATGCAGGTACATGGCCTATTTGAGGGTTTCATTTCTTGGATAGTGGCAGATGGTGCGAAACGTGGCATTACCGAGGACTTACGCAATCTCCATTTTGGTGGCCCGCAAGGCGATAATCAAGTGATATCTCATATGTCAACAGTCACGTTCGACGCGGAGGCGCATGGCTCAATCCGGGAGGTCTTGCTCCTGTTGACACTTCATGATTTGTACCATGAATTCAGATTACTAGCGACACAAGCAGAGGTTGACTCTATGAGAGGTTGTTCCCCACATCCATAATAACCTGTTTCATAGCTGAAAATCCGTTGATTGATCCAGAGACATCCACCGTGATGGTAACTACCTATCCTTTTGGACGATTTAATCCGGAAACCATGATCATCCCCAATGAGCCCTTCGATCTACCGCTCACCTTTCTAAATGCCCGTGAGAAATATCGACTCCCTGTTCGGGCAGTCCTCGCAAACCTGTTCACGAGTGCTGATGGGGCGTATCCTCGAGCGTTAGAGTTTTTCTATATCGCATTAAAGGTGTGGTTTAGGTTGCAAATTCACCCCAACCATTGTAGAGTACAAGGATCAGAGTGTTTGTGCGGTTGGCTGATGAAGGGGGGTGTCTTGTATGATGGGGGAAAAGAGGAAATGAAGGACCGTGGCGAGGAAGATGAGTTTTTAACTATTGAATTACTGGAAAGGATTTGATGAGATCCGGTGAGTAAAGTGGGAAGATTCGGTTTCTGGATGATTCTGTGGGGGTTTTATCTATGATGACCATATGTATTTCTTGCGTTTTTGGAGCTGAAACTTGGAAGAAGCGATACCTCGCTATCAGGAATTTTTGTTACGTAAAATTATGTAGCGAGAACCCCAGTTACCTCGCAGCAATGAATGACTTGATGATAAATAATTTTAACGACTCAGTTTTTTGGCTTACGGTGCTTGATATTTAATCGCTGTATAAGAATAGGGATAATGCCCATAACACGAATAAGGATGTAGAATTGCATTGTAAATTGAAGGAGCAATCGGCAGGGTATAGTTCGGCCAGATAAGTTGGATAAATTGAGAATGCCAAGCAAATTTTCTATGGGCGGTCCGAATCGGAAAATGTTGATGCGTTTATGCTAATGTGGTGGAATACTACTCCTAGCCCATGATCTGCCATGTTGATCACTCCTTCACGTATTTGGGATAGGCTAGAATCACTGAGAGATGGCAAACCAATGGGTCCGGGGGTTAGCTATCAGTTCGTTCGAGTGTGAGGCACGAATAAGTGAGATTCGAACCTAGCCTCGCTCAGGCTTGTATTTGTGGCTGGAAAATAACTAGTCAACAGTCTGGGCATTTTATGTGTACCCGAACGAGGCTAATTCAAACCCCGCCAACAGTCAGTATAAACCGCTTAGATGATTAAATAGATAGTTCATTAATTACATCTAACAACATGAGTTATGGTATTATTGCGTAAAATTTAATGCTCTTGTATTCACTTGCAAGATTCACAGTCAAGCGGAATCAGTGTAAGACATTGATAACAATGAAGTATCCAGGAAGCCTTTATACCTCACCAGATAACGGAAACACTTATCTCCATGCTCGAGTCCGAAAGCGATGAGATCCCCAGATACTCCATGTTTTTGACTTTTGCTCTAAAAATCCATGCCTCCTCGTAATTCAAACCTCAAACCTCCGAAAGCTATTGTAATTGATTGCTCTATCTCAAATAATTGGGTTTACTAGTAGATCTTGCGGTACTCGATTTGATGTTAAACCGCGCATAAAAGGTCTATGACGCCCATTCGGATTAAGACCCAAGGTCGCATGCACTAGTACGGTGTCTAATAGGATACACCTAGGTTAGATGGGAAACCCAAACAAGACGAGTAAGAAAAAAACCAGAAGGGAGGGGGGTCTACTAAGGTATTAAGATCTTAGACCTTAAATAGTATAACCCACATCCGAAGGCTTCCTTGAGTGCTACAGGACACTTAATGTTTTGAACTGCACGTTTGGCTGATGAAACTAGCCCGGTACTATCCAATGGAATCTCATAGCTGAAGTTCGAGGGAAGCCCAAAATGGTTTCGCCATCGAAGAATGTCTAAAACTCGGGCGATAATTTTGAAGTTGTGAGTGCTGCTGGTTGAAGTGATCCTCAGATCATCTTCTCATGAACTTTAGGGAGAACGGCCCCAGCCCTAATATAGAATAAAGTTTCCATAGATTCTAGGGGTAATGTACTATGGGATTTAATTTTCTAAGTATATCGACTTAGTCAAGTGAGGAATATTAGGGGCTATGGTAGTGATAAATGAAATCTATGTCGTGTGTAAGGACAACTCAGTATTTAATACATCGAATGCTAGCCCAAGGACTGCCGATTCCGATGATGACGGGGTTTCTTGCTAGGGATCTTGGAATCGAGAATGAGTTGGAGACTATCGCGATAGGACCGACATGAAATCCCCGGTTCATTTCGAGATCTTCCTATATCAGTGTATGCTGGATTATCACTTCAGTCTTTATCCCAACTCTAGCTGCTCCCCCAATGTATTTTCCGTTTGCTGAGTTCGGAAACTGTGACTTTAGTAAGTCGTGCATTTGAATAGTCTCTATCTTTTTGTCTGGGACCCCTGGGTGGATCCATCACCCAGAACTTAAGTCATGAATCCTCGATACAAGTTGCATGCTCAACCATTTTGTATTCAGGAGATACAAACCCAATAGCATAAGCAGCTTGGATTCCCATAAGCATGGGGCCGCCGATGAGACCACTTAGATATCCTAGGAGTTTCTCCGTCGATATAAGCAAGGGGTAAGGTAGTCGCGGTTAATTGGATAATGATCTGGTGCATGTTGAGGATATTGCGGTTTAGCGCCGCATTCGATTGATATAATTTCATAAACTTTCTCCATTGTGTAGCTCTGGGCTCAATGTATTATAGGTCTTGTCGGTGGTGGTAGAATGACTATCACCGTGAGTAAGTTGCAACATATGTAATAGGATTAGGACGTACTTACTTAATTACCAGCGCCGGAAGGATGAATCTCCCAGTATTGATATCTATTAAAATCCAGGGCTGCATGCCTCGTCAAAGAGTTCCGGTATTTTGCGAAACCAAATAAAATAAAGTAACCTAGCTCAACAGCTAGCAGATTATTCACTGTTGTCTGCTACAGTCGAGATCTAAGGATATCCTCGAAGGCTTCAATGACCAACCGTGCTATTGGAATGTATATGTATCTAAACCACTGTATGGTCCGACCACCAATGTTTTGTGATAGTTTTTCGGTAAGATAAACACTGCTATCCGAACATCAACCCACGAGTAACTACCAAGCGAATAAGTTGTCCTCTGATGGAGCCGGGATGGGCCACCAGCCCATTGGGACAACGTGCCTCTGATCTTAAGCATGATCTGAAATGCGTACTAGGATTATAGGAAGCGTAGGTTACAATGAAAACAAAAGTGAGAGAGGAAGGTCTGTAGAATTTGTTGGTTTGTAGTAAACGCTACCTAGCTCTCAGTAACCTTGGGGTGTTCACCGCGTGATATGGGTTTAGAAACGATTCAATGTTAACGTTGGAGAGGTGTCGTGGTTTGTGGTTGGTTCTGGACTTCAGCAAAGAGTCTCTACTTTTATTCGGGATATGAATAGTGTTCTTATCGTTGGTGGGGGAGCATCCTAAGACGATAACCCAACAATGACGGTGCCTGCAGTGCAAGAACTGACCTGTGTTTACTCCGCATATTTCTACCGCATTCAAATAGCACTAAAGCAAGATGGCTGAAGTAATGTAGGTGCTTTACCCCAAATTCTTTCTCGGTGTTGGAATTTAATTAAGCTTGCCATGGTATATATCGAAACATGCACTCTCAAAGGAGCGAGTTAATGCATCCCATGACTACGAATTATCTTTGAATGGGTGGTTAGTGCAGTAGTTGGTCTGTGTTGGTTGAGGGGCTTTCTGAAGTTCATGCGTACAGAAGCTTTCCTGCAGTACTAGCTGTAATAGTGCTTTCTAACCTAGCACTATGATAAATACACTAGACAGACAGGCTCGTAGGAGTATACAAGCAGGATAGAGCTTAGGATGAAATGAGAGAGGGCTTACAGGGTGAATAGACCCTGAGGGATTTCTTCAGCAGGAATAATAGGGTCTTCTTCATTATGCAAGGTTGCTAATAGGAATATTAATAGCTCATTCGAACTTGAACGTAGAAGTTGGATATCGTCTGGAATAACTGGATTTTGTCTCTCTTTCCAGTGAGACAGTGGTTTTATTGCGAACGTTATCTCTAGAACTACCGATGTTAGGTTGTAAATATTCAGTTTTGGTGTCCGGCTTCATGTATGTGGGTGCATCCCTTTTTTCTTCGCTAGTTGTTGGTCTATGTTAACGCTAGTAAATGCGGTATTGGTGCGATACTAGTTGGGAGTTGCATTCGATAGAATCTAATGGTACAGCAGGCTTGAACTCGACGGTGGAAGTAGCATCAGGAATAGAATAAATAGGGGTAGGTTATAATGGATTTGATGGGGCTATATGGAGGTTGATGAAGTGGTTGATGAAATGGTAGTTGAGAGAACAAACAGACAGGCAGAAGGTTGATGGATCGAGTGATGGAAACTGAAGCAGTGGCTGCATCGGGATGTAAACTACGCATCTTAGCGAAGATCTGGTGGATTACGTAAGCGCAGGTTTGTATGGAAGTCACCAGGCAACCTGATAATTCTAGAATTATGAAGCGGGGCAAAGAAATATAGGGGATAGAAATCAGGAGTATGCAGAAATTGAAATGTTGAATAATGCGCTGCCTTTTGCGCTTGGGTGGGTTGTGGCTCCTGACATACTGAGCTCAAGCAATATTCTTCTGTTAAGGCCTACTATGAGAGCTAGGGAAAGACAGTGGTGGAGGCGGAACGGTGGATGCGATGATTTGGGCAGGACTGCAGTTGTGATTTAATCGTCTGAGTTATAGATATCTCTCTTTACTCCTCTTACTTCTTTTATTTCTTTTATTCCCTGTTATTTTCTCCTCACGAATATTCCCATAACCAAGCCACACCCCCGGCTCCTGTACCTCCCATCCTGCAGAAGGAGAAACCCGCAACCAACCTGGTTACCACCCCCTGTTTCGCCGATCCCACCACAACCTCTTCACCTCTTCACCTCCACCTCCTCGCGACACCGCGACCTACACTCACCACCATGGACAACCGCCGCCAATCAACCGGCGGGCGCGGCGGCAGCATCCCCGCAAACCCCACCTTCGCCACAGCCAACCTCGCCGCCCTCGACTGGGTCGTCGGTCTCCGGTACTTTCCCCCCCCCTTCTCAACCGCCCCCCCACTAACACATATAGCGTCCGCGTCCTCACCATCATCGACGATACCTACGAAGGAACTATATTCTCCTACGATCCCCTCACATCCACTCTCGCACTAACACAATCCCCATCCAACCCTGCCTCCCCAGCTCAGGACTACCGTATCCTCAAGATCAGCTTCCTGAAAGACGTAACAGTCCTCGGCGCTCCCGCAAAACGCACCACTCCATTCGCGCTCGCGGAGCCGCGGATTGGACCGGTCAACCTGGCGGCGCTGCAGGGTCGTGAGAAAGACGTGGGACGGAGCGAGGCGGAAAGGGTTGCGAGTAAGGGGGTGGGTGTTAGTAGGGAGGGACAGGAGATTTTTGATGCTTTGGCGAGGATGTAAGTTTTCTTCTTTTTCCCTAGGATCGGAGGTGGGCTGATGGGGTAGAATGCCGTGTCGGTGGCATGAGAAGCAGATTGTGGTTTTGGAGGTCGTCATCATTGATGAGCCGTATACGCCTGAGCGTGTTAGGAGCCAGGATAAACCGGCGCTGAATAGGGTTAAGAAAGTTGTATGTATCCTTCACCGCCTCCCTCTTCTTCTTTTACTGTCTCGCTGGGTGACTAACGGACACAGCTCGAGGGAGAACGAAGAAAACTTGAAACAGCGCGGAGGTCTGCGACTCCGGTGTCAGAGAGGAAAGGTGGTTGATGTGCGGACTGGGCGTTAATGGTTAGATGGTCATTTTCAGAGATGGTGATTAAAAAAAATCTTAACGGAAAAGTTGGTTTGCTTTTTTTCATAATGTTGGGGGGAATGGGGAGATGTGAGTTGTGGGGGATATATTCATGTTGGTGAGATGGATGTGGTCGTGGATATTCTGAGTAGTCTTTGAAGGGGGAATGTTTACCGAATAAAGAATATTCCTGGGTGATATGATCTTGGGGAGCTGGGGTGTGAGTTTAATAAGGCTTTGGGGATGTGTACTTCGCAGATTCGGGGATTGGGTAGAAATCGAGTGATACTCTATGAAGCGGCGGGCTTAAAATACGGTGTGGGTGGCATGGGCATGAACCTCTGATCTAGCCGCCTTCCTTTTTGAAGAGAGGCTACGTGTAATTTTACCTTTTCTTTTTCTTATGTCTATCTCGGATGGATGATCTATGAATCACTGATGTAACGATAGCTAAGGGTTATAACCTACACGTATACGTAGTAATTCTAGTTAAAAAGTTGATTACTTATCTCTTACGGTACGCAGCAAGCTGCGCAGTGGGGCTGGGCACGAGACTACATGTAACTTATCTCCCTAGAAACGCAAGTCGTAATACGTGCATCCTTGACGACTTGATCTGACGTTTCGTTTACTAAGCAGTAGTCAATGAGAGTGTTACACAAGTGGTTATGTGCTACCATGGGATGCCTACATGAGTTCTCACATAAAAGTGATACATGTAGTTAGGCTTTAGGGGATATGATCTTTTTATTTTTATATAAGGTGTTACTCGGTTTTTTTTCCGTCTATAGTTAGGGGTAGCTCGTACTTATTGTCTTAATGGGAGATTTCACAAATCTAGGTTCCTCCATCCCCCTTGACGCCCGCTCGTTTGTAAACGCTCTACTCTTGTTCCTAATATAGCAATCCCATCTCGCCTGCAGCCAGCCAACAACAAAATAACAAAGCAGAGCACGAGAGGAACCCACAACGCCCATAGCTCACCAATCCCCCTGTTTCTCCCGCAGTTACCCGGACCTCTAATCCGGGTAACCCCATCCCATCTGCCCCACCTTCACCCCTCCACTCACTACCCAAAACTCACCTCTCCCCGCCAATCCCGCCAATCCCTTCTATTCCCAATCATGGCGACAACAATCTCCACCCCCATCCCCACCGACCCCTCCAGCACGATGCTCCTCCTTGCCGCAACAGACCACAACATCCCCGTCCTTAAATCCCTCCTCAAAACTACCTCCGCCAACGTCCTCGACCCCGAAACCCAACAAACCGCCCTCCACGTTGCAATTGCCTCCTGCACTCCCTCAGACACAAAAGAAGAACTCAAAGCCGCTGAGGAAACCATAAAACTCCTTCTCCAAAACGGTGCAATATGGAACGACCTTGACGTTAGTGGCGAAACCCCCGGGTGCGTCGCTGACCGGTTGGGTCTGACCGGTCTATATGAGATTATGGTTGATGCTGGGGTGCGAGCTGAAATGCTCTTATCTCGCCTTGACGCGTATGAGGAGCTGAGTGGTGGCGAGGAGGAGAGTATGGAGGAGACCGACGGGATCGATAGCGCGCCGTTGACGGACGCGACGTCGGTTGATGAGGAGGAGAAGGACGTAAACTCGGTTGACTACCTTGCGTCGGAGCTGACATATCACGAGGACAAACTACTGGATGGTGATAATAATGGGGTTATGATGGAGTGGGAAAGAGGGATTATGGAGAGGACGGTGGATGTGTTGTTGCCTGGTAAACATGTGGGGAAGAAAGTGTTGAATATTGGTTTTGGAATGGGGATTGTGGATTCGTTTTTTCAGAAGAAGAAGCCGGAGCTTCATGTTATTGTTGAGGCGCATCCTGATGTGCTTAGGCAGATGAAGGAAGATGGGTGGGATGCGAAACTAGGTGTTGAGATCTTGGAAGGGAGATGGCAGGATGTATCTCCCCCCTCCCCCCTCCTCCGTTTTGCACGGCTAACAACACTAGGTCCTCCCCGCGTTGGTCGAACGTAATATCACGTTTGACGCAATCTACTTCGACACTTTCGCAGAGCCGTACACAGCACTACGGGAGTTCTTCTCTGAGTTTGTAATCGCACTACTAGGTCCTTCTAGCACATTGGTTGGTACAGGGAGTAGATTTAGTTTCTTCCATGGGCTCGGCGCTGACCGGAGGATTTCGTATGATGTTTATACCCGTGTTGTGGAGATAGATCTGTTTGAGGCCGGGTTGGAGACGAAATGGGAGATTGTGCCGTTGAAGATGAGGGATGATGAGGAGGGGGAGGAGGGGGGGAAGAAGGTGTGGGATGGGGTTAGGAGACGGTATTGGGTTTTGGGGGAGTATAAATTGCCGGTTTGTCAGTTTTTGGGGTAGTGGGAGGGGTGGAAGGAGGGTGGAGGAGGGGGGCTTTTTTTCTTTGGCTTTGGGTTGGGTTGGGGTGTTGAGTATTCGTTTTTTGTATGATGGAGCTGTTGATCGGCTTAGTAGAAGTATATCTATGTTCAGGCTGGCTGTAATAGGTCTCAACACCATTGCTGGTATTGGTTTGTATTTTTGTGGTTGGGTGGTAGATGCATGGTATTAATTCATTTATGGAAGTTGGTGTCTGTCTTGTGCCTGGGCTATTTTTTCGAAATTGTTATTGGGAGTGCAATTCTGAGAAAATGTAGAATTGGTTGGTGGTGTGCCAAGACCGAGTGATGTAGAGTGATCTGCTATTTATGTTTGCCTGCCAACAACGATCTATCTACCGCACCTCACCACACCCCACCACACCCCACCATACTGCGACGCGCCACAAAAAAACCATCCACAAAAAGCTAAAATACCGAAACATTTAACCCTCTATCTAATTCAAACTTCCCACCTAATTTAGTCTATTCAGTCTATTCAACCAATTCAGTCTATTCAACCAAAATGAGCCATCATAGTCGTTATTACGGTAGAATCATCCACAAAAATGATTCTGTCATTCAGCACGCAGATCTCTAGCTCAGGCCTAGCATAAAATAGCGCCTATTATTGACAATCTTATGATGCTAACGCCGTTATCGACATCATTCTTCAACTGGTCATATTCATATGATGGATATTAGTAACTTATTAGGATTTTACTACGGCGTGAGTGCTTGTGACTGTTTTTGGAAAGGACTACGGGGTCGTGGCATTTGAGCCTCTCGCGGGGGTTATCTGGATTGGTAGCGATGGAGAGTGGAGTGGCTGGCGGTCGCTTGTTATTGCTAGATGTTGGTATTTACTCGTTGGTTTGCTTCTGTTAGTTTGCTGATTTGGTTGGCAAGATTGTTCTACTGGTGTTCCGCGGGGGTGGGATACGGCTCTTTTGGTGGCCCATGGGGAGCTGGTATGCGTTTCATTTCAGGACCTTTCGGGTAGATACCAGGCTACAATTCCGAGATTTGCTGCGGGACATTTATTCAGCTTGGATTAATAAACGGCTCAAACACTAAGGCATATTTGTGTTTATACTTGATGGTGTTGCTGATGGTGTTTTAGTATTCCTACGGGGCTATCATGGAAGCTTGGTTCATACACAGGGGAATTCTGCACCGTGGGGTGAGCTGTGCTATCACTAGATTTCGTTGGTTCCGGAAGCTTCGTGTCATTGCGGGTCTCGCTTGTGGATGGTTCGGGGTGTTTGAGAGCTTTTGGCTTCACCATGCCATTATAAGTTTCGCTGGCATCACCCTCACTTGAAATTCGGCTGTTTCACTAATTGTTTTATTGGCTGTTTCACCGGCTACTGGTCTAGGTCTTACAGTCACGCATTAGTAGCGATGGATCATTCACCGGGTGCTATCCTTATATCTCGCTATGGCGATAGACTATTTCCTAGACGCCTATGATGCAGGTTATTGTTGCCTACTGCTGGCTGCTAAATCTCACGCTGGGGCGTTTATCTTAGACGACTATATTGTCCTGAGTTTCACCATTCGATCACGAAGTCCTTCACAGCGAGGCATTCAGCAAAAGCCAGAGAACTGGATGGATGACCCTACCTCCAAAGAGAGAACGGGAAAACCGCCATTAGGCGAAGATAGAACAAACAACTAGGGAACTGAATTTTTATTGTGCTAGTCGTTGGCGTCGATATAGACTCCCCAGAGAACATTCCGTGCTGCAAGATGCCATGCTCAGGTTCGAGGCGAGCAGACATTTCCTGAGAATCTGATCCAGTTTCATATAATTCTGGTTAAATATAGGGCACTGTGTTGACTTTGCTGAGGTGATGGCATCCTTGAGGCTCTGCTGGGCCTTTTTCAACACATTTTGGACCCCCTGATCTATACTTTATCCATTAGGTAGTATTATAGACTCGGGTTACAGTACACCTGCTGGTCCTGATAATCGAGTTGGCGGGTCTGCTTGACCTAATTCATTTAGCCAATCTATGCAAACTAGAGTTTAGCTCGGTTCAATCATGCGAACGTTTCCGCTTTTATCTCATCACAGCCATTGTGGACTCTATCATCCTGCAACGGGAACATACATGTATGCCGGGATTCTAGTTAGTACAGATATCTGAACCCCGGGGATACATTCGTTGAAGGAATTGCAGGAACTACCTTGTGCTACGCATCTTACAAGTTGGATATATCTGCTGGTATGAGCGATTAGTAGCTCGGATAGTATTCGGAAGGTATTGAGGAGACGATGGCCTTGCCCCTATCCTTCGATTACTGAAAATCGCCTTGCAAATTCGTTAACGAATAGTCCTAAAAGCAAGGCGAAATACGCAACGTATCTAAGGTTATCTACAAGCACCGCGGCAATTTCAGATCACCACATGACATTCTCTGCCATTGGGGAGATTGATGGAAGGTTACACTACATCGAACAATATCACATTACCTGCATTTCGAAGGGCGGGATGTCTTCATTTTTAGATACCCAGCGCATGTATAGTCGCGTCCGGAAAGTCCTGGTACCCTCCTCTCTGCTGAACGTGACTGCCGGCAGATTAGAGCTGTGATTTTTGTAGAAGATTGCTATACAAAGTGGTTGAATGTTGTGTAGCAGGTCAGTATTTATATATTCCTTCTCCCTTTCTATTTACTGTTCTCCAGCTTGATCTGTAACTATCTGGTTGTAGTCATCAATGGGTTGTAGGGTGCCATGACTTTCCGGATGCGACTGTACACGCTTGTATTGCTCGGTGATTAACTTTGCATATCGGCAAGAACTTGTTCTTAAATGGACCCGAATACATGAAATGAAACGTCTAAAGAGGGCTACCACATGGTCATATTTTGCTCATCTTTCATCCTTCGGCATATTTACATTTAGTTGAAAATACTGATTCTAGAGTTTGTGCGGAACTCCCAGATAGTGCAACCGACATTGAGCTATGGGAAACAGTTACCACTTGCATGTTACATAGACCTTACGGATCAAAGTTTTCAAATTCACCCTATATGAAAGATAGACGTGGACATTGTTCAAAAAGATATCCTCGCAGCTGCCAGGAATAAACTCTAGTCGGAGATGACAAATAGCCTAGTGGAGGCTGAGATGGAACTGGTGGAGGGTTTGATTAGTTGCGTTTTGTTTTTTCTTATGGTACGTCATATCCTATAAAGATGCATTCGAATATGAGCAATAAATAAATGACCTATTCGTTGGTATATGAGAACGGTCTCCGCTGACCATCGCCTGAAACCCTGGTTTTGGTAATATTGAGGATAGCCGTCAGTGTATAAGTACAAACCACTTTATTTCGTGCCTTTCCTGTTGTGTTATCGAAATCGAAATCCTTCCTATCGATCGATATATCGCTGGTGATTCGCAATAACGGGCGTCATTCTAACGACTGCACGGCCCAAGCGTTTCCATGCTGGGGGAGAAAGTTACACTAGCTTGAGCTAGCTCATGTTCCAAGCTTACTGTGCGCAGCATCCATCTCTCAGGCATTTAATATTTTCTTCGCAAGCTGACTGGTATAGTATTATTCTACAATGTTAAGTTTTTTGATATCTCACCAACTTTTGATGGGATCTACTGTTCTAAGGCTTCAACAAATTTCCGACTTCTATCCCTTAAGGACGCCCAACTTAAAGAAAGCATGTTTTTTATTTCAAGACGCAGCAGGCACGGAGAAAAGGCATACGGTTCATTCTTTAGTGATCTCCCTGATCCCAAAACAGAAGTATCCAATCCAAACACTCTGTCCCCCAGCCCTCGGTGTTAGATATCAGTATTTTATGACAAAAGACCTTGAACCTCCGACATTAATAACTTTGCATCTCCGTTATGAAAAACACGTCATTAGAGTGGAAGCGAACTAGAAAATGTGTGGTTTTAGGCATGCTTGTCATAGCTCGATAATTCTTCTTTCACTGTAAGGACCCAACTTGCTGGGTTGGCTCGCAGGGCATTTTACACAGATACTAACTGGAAAGTTACTACCAAAAAGAAACTGTAGTGAGAGCATATTCGACGCCAAAAGTGTCTGTTAACACTGAAATCGGTAATCCTCAGTTGATATCCGCCTCATGGACAATACTCCTCCAGGAAATTTGATGAGGACGATGTTGAGGAACGTGGCGTTGAAATGAGGATTCCATGCGTCCATTTCACTAATCTGGAGAAATCGCGCCAACGAATCCTAAGCCGGCCAGATACCTTTTTAAGAGATCTCTGGGAGTATGGTTTCCACTATTATTTTCTGCAGATGTTACTAAGTAACTTAATTGAGTAGCATTGATAAAGGAACAACGAAACCCTTTATTTCACATGAGGAGACGGAAAAATGCGCACCTCTGAAAATCGCCCGACAGATAAGAACTATGGCTAAAGAGCCAGATGGCACAACAAGCGAATATCAAGGCTCAAGCTGCTTAACTATTGTTGTTCTGGTTGGCTGGGAGTAGCTGCACCAAGGTCCTAAACAGAGAACCCGTAGCACACCAAACGAGTACCAAAGCGCAAGTTAGCAGACATTGCTGTTCTGGTTTGCTAAAATAACAGCGCTAAGACTTTGAATAGAGAGCCCGATAAAACATTGAATGGATATTGAAGTACAAATCGGACAACACATTGTTGTTTCGGCTGGCTAGTAATACCAGCATCTAGGTTCTAAATTTTAAACGAAGTTAACCAAGGCGAGAGCTATTCACAAAATTGGTACACATCGGGAGCAAAATGACCTCTCATTGAGCTATCTGATCAACCGAGTTGAAAGTCTCATGAACTCCCACCAGAGGCCTCGGTGATAATATATGTGTGGAGTTAGGGTCTCTTAGAAGGTTCGGTTTATTTCGACTGGGTGGTGGGTAACAAGGGGTCGGATAAGGGAGGAAGTGGCACTGCTTCATTGATAAGGAGGATTGAAGAGTATACAAGGCCGGCTATTACGCTACCGCACGCATACTAGTTATGTACTCAGGGTCTAGGAGGATGAATACAATTCGAAGAAGGTTATTCTGCGAACAGGTGCTCATCTGTCGAAAAAAAGACTCTAGAGAGAGTATTATTAAGTTTAGGCTGCAAAGTATTCATACGTTAATACAGCATCTTAGAGGGAATTAAATATTTTGTGGGGTTTAGATGACAATTTTCAATAGTGTTATTTCGTGATGTGGAACACGAGAACTTCTTTATTAGATATGACCTAAAGCAGTAATCTTGTAGTCTGAAGTTGAGCGACCGAGTGATCAATAGTGACCATATGTGCTTCTAGAGTACTTAATTTTGCTATTCAATACACTAGTTTAGGATCACTAAGATATCTAGACTCGAGCCTGCATGGATAGGACACTGCGGCATTCTGATCACAATCCGTTCATCGAATTGTTCAACAGGGGACTATGCTGCGGAGTCGGAGGTCCCTGTGGAGAGGACGGGATCCCGCGTACCGAGGCTAAAAGGCGGTGAAAAAGCCACATGATGCTAAGACGGACCAAAGGCGTGGGAAAGATCTCGAGGTTTCTTTTCCTGTTCTTTCCGGCTGCTTCTTCCCGAGCCGCTCAGTATGTGCACCTGGTAGTAACGTTCCTCTCTCGTCTTTAATTGTCAAGTGGATGAACCACATCCAAAAATTTCCATCTTCTATTGTTCTCGAGTTTAGATATAGGTATGTAAATCTATCTAATGAGAAAATAAGACATGTGCCAGTCAATTAAGGCGAGAAAGTTTAGAGTATGGTCTTGTGGCCGGGTGCAGACGCCAAGAGATCACGAACGCATGTCAACCGTATCCAGTTAGAACAGGTACCGAGTTCGAGACAAAGTTTTCTTTTGCTGAGCAGGGCGTCACTTGATTCCGGGGCATCCCCACTTTGCTGGAGCAGAGAATGCACATGCGAGGCTTTGGCAGACAAATTGTACACTGTCATGGTAACTTCACGGAAAAAGCATTGAAACGGCAGTTTTTCCAGGTGCGACGTTGAATCAAGATTTCAATGTTGTCTTGACATGAGAGGCCTGTGAATATACTATGCGAGTGCAGCTTATGGGTGGGTCACCTATCCGCGGATTCTGTTGTCCAATAGCAGCGTCGTCACTTACTGTTACTAGGTGTAAGTAGCGCACCAACCACGTTAATCATCGCCGCTTGCCTCTCCTTCCCTGCACTTTTTTTCTCTCTTAAGGGTTATACCTGGCGATCCCGTCATTGACGCACATAAAGCCCGCTCTCCCTCTTCTCCCCGCTTGCTTCTGCAACCTCCACTTGCAAAATCTCTCTGATTCAATTTTTTCTTCTTCCATCGCCACATCCCCCCCCACCTTAGCACGTCTGACACAGATAAATATTTCATCAATTCCTAACTGCTTGATATCTTCAATTACATAGGAGATTTATCTCAAGCAGCATCCGCAAGGGAAAGTTGCCCGCATGCGATTTGTTCCCACCGTATTCACTTCACAGGTATGTTCAATTCTGCGCTAGCTGTATTCGTTTGCCCCTCCCCCCCCATAAAAACTTTTTTTTTGCCCTCTTTTGCTCCTCCATTTGCTCCTCCGCTGCATTTTTTTCCTCCCCTTTTCTCAGCAGCGCCACCACTTCGGTTGTTCGTTCCTTGTTCCTCTTTGCTCGAAAACTGTCATTTAAATCCCTTCTTTTCTCATCTAAACGTCACTTTGCATCGGTCAAATTTCATCGAATTGCGTGCTGATACCGGGTTGGTTGGTTATAGGATTATCTCTCAGGTATGTAGGACGAAAAAAAACCCACACACACACCCCACATTAACCCCCCACGGTCTCCCCGCGTTACTGGGAGCCTCATAATTGCTGTGCCTGTCATTACCCTCTATAGTCAACTAACACCTGCTACTCTGCAGATCACATCTGGAAGAACAGCGCATATTAAAAACACTCCCTTTGTATTAACGCATACCACTTCGCCTTTAAAATTACGCACCTCCTCGTTACTGCAACCTACCGCTGGTTAGAATTCACTCTTTTTAATTCTCGGACACTAAAAACGTCAATGTTTGCTCGTCAGATCTTTGCGAAGGGCTTCAATGCCACTGCTCGCTTCAATGGGGTAGGGGGGGGTAGGGGCCTTGCGACGGTTACTGGCAGTGCAGGGAGACAGATGCCACAGCCTGCAAGGGAAAGGAGCACACCTGTGAGCCATGATAGGGCTACTTTCACTATTAAGGTATTTCCTCCATCGTAATGGCTTTTTGGGTAGTCAATAGTTTTACATAGGTCAAATGCACTTCCACAGTGCAATTGATTCATTTCGAAGCCATTGACTCATCCCACATGCTTCCCGTTAAACTCCTCGCTAAAACGTTCCAGAACGGTCCCATCTTCCACGGTAAATCTTTCGGCGCTCGCTCCAACATCTCCGGTGAGGCCGTTTTCTCGACTGCCCTCGTTGGCTACCCCGAAGCCCTTACGGATCCCTCCTACCGTGGGCAAATCCTTGTATTCACTCAGCCCCTCATCGGTAACTACGGTGTCCCATCCTCCGCCCGTGATGCCGATGGCCTCCTTAAATACTTCGAATCACCACATCTCCAGGCAATCGGGATTGTTGTTGCCGACGTTGCTGAGAAATACTCTCACTGGACCGCAGTTGAGAGTCTTGGAAACTGGTGTGCAAGGGAGGGTGTTCCCGCCATTACTGGCGTTGACACCAGGGCAATCGTGACCTATCTCCGCGAGCAGGGAAGTTCATTGGCCAGAATCACGATTGGAGAAGAGTACGATGCGGATCAGGATGAAGCGTTCGTCGACCCCGAGCAGATCAATTTAGTCGAGAAAGTCAGCACCAAGGCGCCATTCCACGTTGCCTCTTCCTCTGGTGACCGCCATGTCGCTGTCATCGACTGTGGTGTCAAAGAGAATATCCTCCGTTCCCTTGTCTCCCGTGGAAGCAGTGTCACTTGTTTCCCGTGGGACTATCCAATTCACAAGGTTGCGCACCACTTTGATGGGGTGTTTATCAGCAACGGACCTGGTGACCCAACCCATTGTCAGAAGACCGTCTACCATCTCTCGAAACTAATGGAGAGCTATGCTGGCCCGATTATGGGAATCTGTTTGGGACATCAGCTGTTGGCTCTTGCTGCCGGGGCTAAGACTATCAAGTTGAAATACGGAAACAGGGCACACAATATCCCAGCCCTCGACTTGACAACTGGAAGGTGCCACATAACGAGCCAGAACCACGGATATGCGGTTGATATGACAACCCTCGATAAAAAGGACTGGAAAGAGTACTTCGTCAACCTCAACGACGGCTCAAACGAGGGTAAGCTCAATCCCTGAACCCTACCTCAAACCCCACTAACATGAACAGGAATGATTCACACCTCCCGCCCCATTATGTCGACCCAGTTCCACCCCGAAGCCAAGGGCGGACCTCTCGACTCATCTTTCCTGTTCGATGCATACCTAGACCAAGTCGCAGCGTTCAAAGCCGAGCAATCTGCCTCCGCTCCTGACAGGATGGGAAGGCCAAACCCGCTGTTGGTCGATATCTTGAGCAAGCAGCGTGTAGGTGTTGCCCCAGGACATGTTACGAGGGAGATTGAGAAGAGGGCGGAGATCGCGAAGGATGCGGCTGCGACTGATGCTGGGAAGGAGGCTGCGGCAGCTGCTTAGGCGGTGGAAAAAAATTTGATGGGTTGGAGGTGTTAACTATGGGTTTTTTTTCTCGTGTTTTTTTGTCGCTTTGTTTGGGTGATGTTAGCTGGTTTTCTTTTAGTGGTTGGTTTCTTGTATAGCAATGAAATTGAAAATGGAAATGGTATTGGATTGATGAGTTTTATTCTAGAGTGAGTGGATATTAATGTGTGGATCTGATATGTGGGCGGGTCTCTTCAGGGTTAGGTTTAAAGTGACGGACTATACAAATACCCACTTCAACGGCAACGATCACCACTGAAACCTACAGCAACTACTTTTCATCATAGGTTCAACCTAAGAATTCATTCCTTCGCCAATAGTCATCCTTTTTATCACTACCACTACTTCAAACACGCAGACATGATTTAACAGCCACCTTATATTGTCTTAGTGAAGTATCGCTGGGCTACATATCCAACTTACGGAAGATGGTTCGCATAATTCCTTATTTCTAGATCAGAAGTGCGAAAACGTGGTATTGAACACGATTCAGCAACCGAGATTAAGGCAGCCTGTTTATATTCTCTTCATTCACGGTCGAAGATGAGGGAACAAGGGCATTAAGGTTGATAGAACCCCAAGCTCGCGAGAGATACTAATACTTAGCATTGGTATGTTCTCTCTTTGGAAGAGTGATCCAGTTTAGAGTGTGGTTGCTGATGCTGTTGGGGTAGAGATGGAATAGGGAGGTTGGAGTAGTGGTAGTTTGGGTGGTTACTCATTGACTCCGTTCTTGTCTTCACTAGGTCTACAACATGCATCATTCGGAGGTTACTATATGTACGAAGGAAATATTCAGGCTTCGGTGGAAGTATCTTGTGGATCGTCTATTTCCTGCTAAAATGCTTGAACATGCGGATTGACCCATCCATGAATAGCCTTGAAGCTAGTCCCAGTATGGGATTCTCTACTGAACCTACAGACGGGAACTGCCATTCAGTTACATTTTGTTATTATAACTTAGAGAGATAAAGAAATATTTATCTTACCCCCTAGCTCTGAGGGTACTTTACGGCAGGGATACTAGGAGATACTAGGCATGCATGTTGAACCGTGTTTAAACTGGTAACGAGTCACAAGACATTAAGTTCGACTTTGAGCCCCTCTATTCGGTCTGGGGATTCTAGGGTGGATTTTAGGAAACATTGGCTTTGCTGTTAGAGTTTTGAGTAGGGTTTAAATTTCTATTAGAGGTTTCTGAGGACAATGGTTTTGTATAATTGTGCTGTTACTAATTTTTCTTAAGGTTTTAGGTATCCGTTGGAGTATCTCGGGAGTAACGAGTGCTAAGAAGACGTATTTCGTGTTCTTCGTTTTGGATGGCCCGCATCTATATTAATCTACACTTGATACAAAGGATCTCATTCCGTTCTTGGAGACGGTCACCGAGTAAGAGAGATGGACATGAGATTCTGATAGCAGATTCTCGAAGGGAGAAGATGGAGAGGAGGAAGATTGAAGCGGAGATCAAAAGGAGGGGGGGTTTATACTCCGGTTGTGTTCTACGAGTGAGCGTATATCGAGTCCCTTCCACCATTTGAAACTTAAAATCTCTAGTCAGCAGCTGTAGGAGTAGAGTCTTTGCTAACTGTCACGTGGTTGATCAGAATGGTTATCAGGAACGTATGGCTAGGGATACAGTGATAAAAGGGAATCAAAGAACACGATATTCGGGATCAAGCATTTTTAGGCATCCATCAGCGGCCATTGGATCTCTTGGAGACTGAAAGGGAGGTATGGCCGACAACTTTTCTTGGAGGCTCTAAGAACTGGCCACCATCAAGCGAAATGGCAATCAGTCCTGTCGCTAGCTGTACTATACGCAACACGGCTCAATAATATGCTATTCCTGCAACACAACTACTATCGATACCGTTCCCACTAGTATCTTCTTCTGCTAGCATTCCCTCACTAGCCCAAAGTACGTGATCTGAACAAAAGGATGTTTACCTTGCTGCTGAGTTCGGTAACATACAATGGAGCCAAGGGATTTCCGAGCATATGACATAACAACACTCCTCTAGATCTACTTCGAACACTTTGTGCTCGTGTGCCAATTACTGGATTCACATTCACCGTCTTGATTTGAGATTTTTTCCGGAGAGATTGATCATATCCCTACAGTTTTCAGCACCCCTCACCACTGAAGGAACCTACCTGCCCTTTCTCCGATAGCCCCCAACGCATTCACGGTATATGTTGAAACAATGGGGTTTCGTTTCTGGGCCACCATCGAGTGGCATGACTTTGATCGTGAACTTAAAGGTCTGCTATTTGTTGGCGATGACAGAATAAAGTTCTTTTGCTCTACCTCTAGGGATATGAGAAATAGAGAATAGCGACCAAACCCTACGCACCTCAAGTGATAACCCATTTGATGGTATTACACGATTTAGCGAAAGACTATGGGAACGTGTCAGAAAGGTAGTGAAATCTAGGAACTACTTTCATCACAGGCCCCCAAAGGATACCGAATGTTTGCCTCCGCACTGCTGTTGGATATATTCTCGAAACTGACACCAACTAGCAGCAATCAATGCACAGATCGCAATCTTCTGGAATCTCGGATATCTTATGGTCCAACACCAGTTGTAGCGGAGGAAGCTCCTTAGTGCTATAATCTTAATGTACCACCAGGAAGCAACATTACATTCTCAGCATTGATCTTCGTAGGACATAAAGATCAGTGGATGACAAGCTCTGCAGATACATTCATGCTTAATGAAGCAAATTCGCGGAGGCATCATGCTCACCCAATTATCGACCCTTGAGGTGTGTTGAATTACTCTTCTCTCGTGATTTTAACTGTTGCAACGAGCTGACGAGGCCGGACGTAGCTATAGTGAATAGATCATAGATTATCACTCGTGTGAAGATCCCCAACTACTTCTTGAAATTCAAGCTATGATAGGGATTATTTCACCAGCAGCTTAGGGATACCAGCTGCAGTAGGCATAGTAATATTTCATGCAGCTAATTTTCGACTAAACTATTAGTTGGTCCTTCTTTACCCTCCAGGTCATTGCCGCACCTAACTGGGGCAGGAAAAGTTGGTCAGCAGAATTCCCGGATTTATCTTGCTTGACTTTCGAACCGACCAAGTATCATCACTAAAGGAAGCATGATTTGACAGATCCTACAGAGGTGAACGTGAAAATCAAATTTTACGGTCACATAGGAGATACCGACCAAGTCACGGGACGATACTAAGAAATCACTAAAACTAGCGGAATTGAAGAGTCATTATGCTATAGGTTAGGAGCTAAAGCGGAGTTAATGCGGCAGAAAAAGCCTCATGAACACACATGCTATTTGGCAATGGAAGGTTATCGGATACACGGGGATAGGGGGATTAGCATAAGAGGGGAGCATGGTTTTACACCTCAGGAGGGGGCGAGGGCTACATACTATATCTAGCTACCATTGGCGGTCGGAGTTGCTTGACATGATATAAAGGGAATTCGAGTCCATGTGAAAAAAGGGTTTTCGATTCATTCCTAACTGATCAGGCTCCTCTTACTATAAGGAGCTATTACTTACGCGAATTAGTGGATTCTGTAGAGTCTGCAGTGATTCCACCATTAGCTAGGGATTGATGGACCAGCCCTCAGGGGACGAGCGGCGCTGTATAACGAGGATTCAATATACACGACCAATCACCCAGCCAACTCACTTGGGTTAATTTAGTATTATTTGGGGGTACCCCACAATGAGGAAAAGGCGATTGGCAAACAAGCATACTCTATTTGAGATGGAAAGTGTCAGAGTTCATGTGGTACTACCAGCTTAAAGAGGGTTGGGTATTGGTTCGTCTAACGCAAATTGCTGCTCGCTAGCCTGTGAATCGTTTGCTAACGTGAAGGTAACTATAGCTTATGGCATGGTAAAGCTATATACCGCGCTCTCCGCAGTAAAATTCTTGGGTTTATGATGGGAAGGGGGTTCTTTCGTAGATCTGGTTATGGATCGAATGCTGGGGAATCCATTCTGCTTGATTTGCCACTAAGCTCCTCAGGAGAGGGTAGGGCCTGAACTATTTGAAACCTTGGTCGGAAGATCCCATTACACAACTCTGGAAGGGTCTGATGGTCGCATCGTTTGATAGACGCCCCCGTCGTTTTAATATTCTGTCCGGGGCTAGCTGGGTCTAGAGTTTCTTCCTCATTCTAAGAACGCTAGAGATCAATCCAGATGATAATATTATCATTGACCTAAATCGTCCATGCCAAAATGAACGCATGCATGCTAGAATATACTTCTGAGAAAATATGAGATTGCATAGCCTAAAACGGACATCAACGCATCGAGTTGCCTAACACAACAACACTTTCTTCTAGGCTCTGGACAAAAATACTTCGTCAAACTACATGTATCCTTTAAGGCTCCTACAGAAAATTTGATATTTATCTAAAAGAATCCAACTTATTCTCAAATTCCACTTAAAAGAAGCCGCATGGACTTTCCCTCCCCACCGAGCCGCATCGAAAGAAAACGGCGTTCCTCGTGTCACGCCCGATACAGCCTAGCGTCACCCTTGACGCAACTCCGTCACGTCTAGCCTCGCTTTCCTTCCAGCCTCGTCTCTCCTTCGAAATCCTTCCCCATCAACCTCCCACCACCACCCCGACATCACCGCCAGCTCTTACTAACAGCAATTAGCCCCCCGTCCCATCTAAGCACACACCAGCAATCACCCCACACGGAGCATCTAGTTCAATCCCACTACTACCTTTACCCAATTCGCGCGCTCGACCATGCTCGACCCAACAACACTCTCCTCGCTCAAAGTGACTGAGCTCAAGGCCGAACTGAAGAAGCGGGGCCTGCCAGTTGGGGGATTGAAGCAGGCGCTAGTCGACCGGTTGGCGGAGGATATCATTAAGGAGCAAGAGAAACAGAACGCGCCTGAGGCTCTAGAGGAACCTGCGCCGGTAGAGGAGAATGCGCAGCAAACTAACGGTCACACGACAGCGGGAGTAGAGAGCGCTGTGGTGGAGACTTCAACTTCTGAAGAACCGGTTCAGGTACAGGAGCGCGCGAAGTCACCTACGCCTGTGGTGGAGCCTGAACCGGCGAGTACGGAGCCGGAGCAGGTGCAGGCACGGGAACCTTCGCCTGAAGTGGAACCTTCGCCTGAAGTTGAGCCAGCGCGGGAACCGAGTCCAGAGCCGAAGCCGGTCGAAGAACAGCTTCCGCCGCAGGTTGAGACAGAGCAGGTTGAGACAGAGCAGAAAGAGCCGCCACAAGAGGTTGTGCCACAGGCTCAGGATAGCCCTCGCCCTGAGGCCGTAGAATTGGAAGTAGCCGTGGAAGTGGCAGAGCCCGCGCAACACGATGTGCAAGAACAGGTAGAACACAAAGAACCTCTAGCAGAGAACAAAGAACCGAATCCCCCTACAGAGGAAATGCAAATCGAAGCAGCTACAGAAAAGACTCCCGAAGAAGTTACCCCGGCTCCTATTGAGCCAGAGAAACCCCAAGAACACACCACAGATGAAGACGCATCCATGTCCGAAGCCCCGGCCCCAATCGAAGCTCCCAAATCCTTACCGCCAACCGAAACTCAATCCTCAGTGGCCATCGCTGAAGAGATCACCGCTGCCATCACCTCCCAGGGCGACTTAGCAGTGCCCCCTGCCACCGCAGAGCCAATGGACACACGTGAAGACTCGTCCACGGATCTCCGCAAGCGCAAACGCCGCTCCGATAGTCCACCCCCACCAACCGACACCGAAGACGCAGCAGCCCCAGCAGAAGAAATTCCAGTCTCCACAGTAGAGGAAGAAGAAGGCAGCATCTCCAAGAAACCACGCCAAGCCTCCCCACCACCGAAACCTAGACAGCGAGACGCAAGATTCAAGGGTCTATTCAACAACGGAGAAACCCTCCCTTCCGCTGAACCCGACTTCGCCGACGACGCAGCCAAACGGGACAGCAACGCAAATGGCGACGAAGACGATGAACCCCCCGTTAAAGCCTCCATCCACCCTGCCACCCGCGCACTCTACATCCGCAACCTTGTCCGCCCGATTAACGAGCCGCTGCTCCGACAACACTTGACCACCCTCGCAGCAGGACCAACCGGCGGCGCAGAACAGATTGAGTTCTTCTTCGTTGATGCGATCAAGTCGCATGCACTAATCATCTTTGCATCCCTCACCGCAGCTACCAGAGTCCGCGTAGGCGTCCACGGCAAAGTGTGGCCGAACGAAAGAACCAGAAAACCACTGTGGGTCGATTTCGTACCTGAAGAGAAAGTCCAAGGCTGGGTAGACACCGAGAAAAAAGGCGGGCGATGGCAGGTAGCATTCAACGAGGACGAAAGCGTCGAAGGTGGTATTCGAGCTGAACTAGAAGAAGTCGGTGTAGGTGGCGGTAGACCCGTTCGGGGCGGTCGGGGAGTAGAACTACTTGGGGTGCCGACGGGGCCGAGAGGTGATCGGGAGAGGAAGAATAGTGGTGAGTTTACTCCTCCTATATGAAGGGAAGGTCAGGCTAATATCTAATAGTACTTGCAGTTCAAAAGTCGGCGCCTATCTCTGTACCGGCTGATGCCGCGACTGCTAGACAGGCTCGTGTGGCGGATTTGGATGAGCTGTTTAAGAGTACCCGGACAAAGCCGAAGCTGTATTATATGCCTGTCTCCGAAGAGATTGCGAGAGAGCGGTTGGCTGGACAGAGGAGGGATTCGAGGGGGAGACATTGAGTGGAATTGATCAATGGAAAATGTATTTTTGGGTGTTTATTGTTTGAAGGATCAGAAGTGGATACAGTGTCCTTTCTTTCTCTTTTGTTTTTTTCACTGGGTGAGGTTTTTTCTTTTGATGGAGGCTAGGTATCATAAGGTAATCAAGCTGCGGCTATTATAGTGGAATAGGAGGATGGCTCAAATTGAAAACATTCGTGATAGAGGATTCTTTTTGTGGGACGCTGCTGGGTGGCGGGTTGGCGAAATAAATAATGGGATGGCTTAATTCTATAGAATAGCATTTTGTTTTATGCGTGTGGAGTGCTAGGTTCATGATTATCACTCGTATGGGTCTTGAACTCTACTCAATGCTTAGTTCACTTTTACAATATAGACATTGTCTGGATTATCTATCAGACGTAAGATTCTACAACGCTTTACAATGCGCCTAACTCCTTCAGTCTAGAGATCAGACCATCGACGTTCTCGACCTTCCCGCCACCTTTGCGGGGCGCCGGTTCTACGGGAGTTAGTAGCTTATAATAAATACGAGAGGAGGAACGTACCAACGACCTGAACGGTCTCTAGTCTTTTCTTGAACTCAATATTATAATCGCTCAGCTTCTTCTTCTCCAGCGGCTTCTTCTTCGCCTTCATAATGTTCGGCAATGATGCATAACGTCTGCCTCCCCATCAGCATATCTCCCTCAAAACTCTTCCAGCCACCCATTACTCCCCCAGGGTTAACATACGGTTCATTCAGCCTCAGATCCGTCGTAATAACCATCGGTAACGCAGCTTCAACCACCTCCTCCCCACCATCTACCTCCTTCGTAACCCTAACCCTTCCGCCATCCAACAACTCCACCTTACTCGCTTGCGTCGCCTGGCTCCACCCTAGAAGTCCAGCTAACATCTGACCCGTCTGACCAGAATCATCATCAATACTCTGTTTCCCCAAAATAACCAAATTGCGATCCTCACTCTTAACCACCTCTTTAAGTAGCTTGGCAACTGCAAGTGGTTCGAGATCAGACTCTGAGGTACCGGTATCAACGAGGAGGCCTCGGTCTGCTCCCATGGCCATTGCCGTACGGAGGGTCTCTTGGGCTTTTGCGGGGCCGGCGGAGAAGGCGAGGATGTCGGGGACGATGCTGGATTTGTGGAGTTCTCGGAGGCGGATGGATTCTTCGAGGGAGAGCTCGTCGAAGGGGTTCATAGACATTTTTACCCCTGTGGTTTCGACGGCGGTGTGGGCTGCGTTGACGCGCGGTTTGACCTATGGGGTTTGTTAGTGATTGGTGGGAGGTGGGAGGTGGGAGGTGGGGAGGGGGGAGGTACAGCATAGTCGATTACGCGCTTGACGGGAACGAGAATACGGAGGGTTGCCATTACGGTTGGAGAAGGTGGGTTGGAGGTTGAAGTGGTGGAAGGTTTGGTTTTGGATTTCACGGGATGGTTCGGTAACTTCCATGTCACGTGCGACACACCCCACCTTTGTTTGGGATTACTATTCACTGCTGTTTGCATCACCATCATTGAATCTTGAGGGTTCTAACGCCAGGAAGCATCTAACTGCTATCAATGAGCCTGAGATATCCATAACCGTTCATCCCATCCTCTTAGATGCAGGAAGCAGGAACTGCATAAATCGATGAAAGTTATTCTAGCAATCAATCAAGCAACGTCCTTAATGGGTGTCAGAAAAGCTACCTGGCGGATCACCAAAATATTAATAGCGTTACCATCAAAATAATTACGTTCAGTCTCTTCAATAGCTATTCAGAGCTCTCCAACAATTCAAAAGACAGCCCGATAATATCCACCATGGTAATTATGGAAATCACGATCAACTGTCGAATACTGACGATGATCACACTGATAGTTATCAACAAGTCCATCACAGCTGCGACCATAAAATGACAGGACCGTAAAATTCAGACAGGTGCTGTTTTGGTGGCTTTGGATCTTGATACAGTCAGTACTTTGGCCAACTAGGCAGTATTCGGCATCCGCATCGAAAGCCTTCACGACGGTTTTATCACCTCCTACGAATAAACACTATTTGCTACTACACAAAGCACTGTCACCACAGCTGACAGGCTAACGGATGCCACAACCTTATTTCAAAAGACTCAAGTGCAACCCACAGAATCCATCCCTATCCCTATCACTCACAGCTGATCCGGATAAGCGGCGTCACGTCAAGCCTTCCTTCTAATACTCTTCATCTACATTCACCCACCCCCTGCAGCCATCGTCAGAGAGAAACTCAATATAATTTATTCTCTCCCTGCCTTCGATCCCTCCCATTCATTCTAACTATCTCTTTTACGATCCACCCACACCATAACATTACATCACGGTTTATGAACCGTCAGCAGTACAATCATCTCTACCAGTACGACATTCTCTATACCCAAGCACAGTCAACACAAGTGACCAGCAACCAGTAACCAGCACCATGCCCGAACCGAGCTTCGCGGCTTACAAAATACACACCTTTAGTTCCATAGACTACTAACCAAGGCCAGCAATCTATACACATCTATTCAGCCCGCTTCCGGTACGAGTAAGCGCTCATTCTGCGTCTTACCTACCCAACACCCATTTTATTGAGACGAATCCTACTTTACCTACCGTTTAGAGAAATGAGAATGAGCATAACCAATGGACCATTGTTATGGGATTTATCAGAGACATAACTAGTATAGAGTGATTTTCGGCGACGGATCGAATTCTCCACCTTATTCGTGAGTTTATAGGATGTTTTATTTACCTCTTGAGAACTCGCCGCCATTATCCTAGAATACCCACTATAAGCGGGGACTAATCGACACCAGAAGCTTAAAAAAAACTTCGGCATTCAACTATCAGAATTACCATCCATATCCCCCTTTCAATCGCATTCCCGAGCTCTGGAAGAAAACTCGCAAGGTCAACAACCAAGAAGTAGGTCTACCAGAAGCAACCCTAGTGGCGTCGCCCAGCAATTTACTCGTTCCCTAATGCTCAACCCCAGCCGGTTACCGACATTCACATCACGGCTTTAGATAAAGGTTAAGGTCGGTCATCTTTTGATCGTTTATACTTTTCCTACGAGCTTACGCTATTTCACGGGCTAGATGATAGTTCTCAAAAGGTTACATGAGACTGTGGCAAATGTGGCCGGAGATAGCCATGATCGGTCGATTCATGTACATGTATCTATCCAACGACCGTAAGAAAAGCGATACCTTTGAAGAGATATTCTATAGTTTCTTCAAGGGGTGTGCCTAAATTTGTTTGTTCTCAGTTCGTCTCTTGATCGCATACGAGTGATATTTCATAATCATAATTATCTGAGCAAACGAGGTAGTATCGCAATAGTATAGAATTTTAACTACATGTAGTTTTAATCATTAAAGTCGCTAGTCTACACTTGATGATTATAATCGAGTCGTTTCCAAAAGGTCCCAAAGCAATCTAAGGATACCGCAACTTTAAAACAAGGCAGCGAATCAGGAAGGGGAACGCATAGAAAGATATTGGTAAGGCAAATAACACACTACTACATATACTTAGTATAACTACTACCTGTGTCTTGTGAGTAAAACCATACCTGTGATACTCATTGAGTAACGAGCGGATTGAAGCCTTTTTGTATATACATATATCTCTACAACCTTAACCAGCTAAAAATGTCATGATCACATGATATCAAATTTTTCTATCAAAGAACGATTAACTAGTATAGAAGATACACCTGCAACCAATTGCATACACTTATAGCTACAGCTACTTTGGTTCTGAATTTTGTCTAATTTTGATGTGTTGCTGCAATTAAGTGACGATCAGCTGCATAGTAAAATACTCTACCTATCTTACCGAAAAAACTTAAACTCGGCCAATCAATTTCCCTCGATGCCTCGACTTAGTCCAAGCAATCAATGAAAAAAGTAAATCCAAGAAGAAACGCAAGTTTCCTTGGAGAAAGGTTCTAAAAATCGGGGAGCACAGCGACGTTGGAAATCACTGCCCCAACGAAGGAACAGCAAGATGTCTATTGACAGTTATCTTAGGCTAACACTGGAGGTCATCTCCTGCATGCAGCTAAGAGAGAAAGCTCCATGGACAGCTAACCTATATGCCCTTTAGGTGTAGTACGAGGATGAAAGAAGGGGCGGGGAGGACGAATACTTATACTCTAAGCCAAGAGAAATTTCGCTAACGGGGCGGGGTGGTGTGGGCGGCTGTGGGGAAGGAATTTTGGCGGGCGGGCATGGGTAGTATGGCCGCCAGGGTTCTGTAAATCTCCGTATAAAGATAGTTATTTGTACATGTAGTTTAGCGAAAGGAAATGTAACAAGAAAGGTGTTCCTTCAAGAAATAAACGGTAATCCAAGCGAGTGATACCATATAAAGCCGACGGCCTATCACAGCTAGCAATCTGCAGTACCCTTTTTGCCCTAAACTACTTAAAGCCTCTTATGCTAGATGTTTGTTGGCTTAGACAAAAATATTCCGAAGCAATATCGAAAGGCAATTATTAGCTCCTAGACCTATAAGACGCAGTCGAATCTGCGCTAAGCTGGAAGATGCCATCAGATCGAAGCAAATGCTTGCATATCTAAATACCGAAATTACTTGATCTAATATTAACATATTAGGTAACCCGAAGATCCCTAAACTGGCTCCCAGGTTTAACGAAACTACCTGCAGCGATACGGTGAAGTCGACCCAAAACAGGGGAGAACACAAATCACTGGCAAAAGATCAATAGCACATATAAATGACAAAACAGCTCACCAGACATGCAGAGTTATTTGCAGTTTGCCGGATTTCATGCTTTGCCTCGATAGATTCGCTACACTTCTCGGGAACGACTGAAGCAATAATACTTCATCCGGCGAACTGATAGCCTCAAACAAAATTAAAATGTGTTTGTATGCGGATCAGCCCTCTTTCATGGGCATTTATTCTCGTCCCGATTTCCGTATCACCTACGGTGCGCAGCAGCCATAGGCAGTAGGGAATGGGAACGAGCCTACGTATCACCATAGGTGCGTTGTTCACCGGCACTCTTTCACGTCACCGGCATCGTATTCGTCAACATATGCATAATGAGCAATTATTTTCATTAATTTATCACGTAGATAAAATTATGCTTATGGCATGAGAAAGCTCCGGCCACTTAGGTAGGCTCGCAGCGTCTTTAAAAGCACCAATTAGCCCACAAACTGTACTTACATCTCCACTCCTCACCGAAGAACCGAAGAACCGAAGAACCGAAGAACCGAAACGAACCCGGGAAAAGAATCTATGTCTAATCGCGGACCTTCAGCTGAGGAATTTTGGGGGGAAGTTTGGTTGTTTATGGCCCTGGGAGGGGCCCGCAGCCAAGTGAAAACTTTGCTCGCCTACTTAGAGGGATTGCAACCCATCTTGTGCGTAGTACCACGAAAGAAAATTTTACTGGGAAAGACAGCTCAGCTAATATGCAAATAGATTAGGAATGACCCGAGAGCAGAGAACAGAGCGATCCCACCGGACACGATGGTGGATTTCTACAGGGAGCAAAAACACACGGGCGAACAGGTTGACTGGCCAAGTAACAGCTATACCCTCCCCCTCCTCCCTTTTGTTTGCGAATACTAACACTCGATAGAATATTTCAGACGTTCTCGACCCAACATATCCTCCCTCTACCGTGATCTAGAGTGTGAGCACCTCAACATGTCTCACGAATGCATCCCGGCCTTGACACCCAGTGGATTTGAAACATGGATGTTCGCACGGTTTATGGCGTTCCCAGGTAACGAGTACAAACGCATTAACCAAATCCTATCATCTTGGTCAATCATTGACATCAATTCGGGTCTACCATTCCCCGGTCCGATCCCCTCGAACTGCTCCCCAAAAGAGCCTGACCTAGTTATCCGTAAATATGTGCAGCTGGCACAGAAGCATTGGCCATAAACTAAATATTACTAGGAGAGCTTGGATGTGGGTTTTGCTCACGCCATAATTGTCGTTGCATGCGATATCCTTGTACCCAGAAATCAATGAAATTATGATCAAGAAAAAAGGAGAGCTTAGATGAATTAGCAATTCATAGCTTATTATGAATATGATGTCATCTTACTTGGCTATTTTTACCCTAAGAAAAAACCCCCGTCGTAGCAAGTCGCACTATAATATATAAATCAAAGCGTGTCTCAGCAGGATAACATTAGAAAAAACCAACTACCCCAATTCTTGAACACAAGCGTGATTACCCCAAGCACCTCGAGTCCGGGCTACACAAACGCAGGCATTACACAGTCTGTACATGGTCACTCAACTGTGGCTACTTAGACGATTCACAGAAGAACAAATTTATCGTATTTACTTTATTTGGTCACCTAAACTTCATTCCATTTATTGCACCGTTTAAAAACAAATTAAGAGCAGACCCTAGGGTTAAAAAAAGGAGCACCAGCTAAAAATTCTCTTGAAACCCAAAACTTTGATGTCTTCTGCTCTCCCTCGCTGACCTTTCCCCCCAATCGTTCATCCCACCACCACCACCCCCTCCCCTCCCTACCGCACTCGCTTTTGTCGTTTGTTCAATCCCCCAAAATTTCTTTCCTACGCCACGAACTTCCTCAATACTTCTCGTCAAGGTCCCGAGAAGCGCAACGAGATGCACGTCCGATTGCTCAGACAATTGCTCCTGACGGAAACCTTTAGCGTCTGCCGGGGTGAGTAGTGGGAGGCGAGAATGAGTAAGTGACTTGAGGGAGCGGAGGAGCTGGTGGTTGGGCTGTGTGTCGGGAGGGTTTGAAAGATAAGTTGTAAGGAGCCGGATGCGGGAGTGGAGCATGCGGATTGCGTTAGCTTTTGCAGTGAGGGTAGCGAGTACTAGGCCGATATGTTAGTTTGCCAACCGTGGGAATGTCGGAATAATCAGTATTACTTACATTCGTCATTTTGAGTTCCAGCGCTGATTTGTGCTTCCCCATCCTTTGCTGAAGTTTCATCAGATTTCTCCTTTCCCTTCCCTTTTGTGTCCTTTTCTTCATCTAGCTTAATTTTCTTCGCTCCATCTTTGGCAGCAGCACTCGCCTCCACTGTAGTTCCTTCCAATCCCGACAACTCGGCCGCAGCATTACCAAACCCTCCCTTAGCAACAAAATCCACACCAATCATCTCCGCTTCTCCTGTCTCAATCGTATAATTGAGCGGAACGAATAGCAGCTTCAGAGCTTTCCCAGCCTCTTGTGCATCGGTAGCGACAGCAGAGTCATCAGCTTCGTAGATTGATTCATAAATTGCTAACGGAAGTTTCCCACCACCACCGATAGAGGCACTAGGAGATGGGTTAAGGCAAAGAAGGATAAGGGATTCGTTATGGGATAGGAGCTGTTTATGGAGAGAGATCATCCATGGTGATGGGGCAAAGGTGGGGGATGACGTGATAGTGAACCAGCCGAGGAGATCGAGAGCGGGATGGGTTTCTTTGACTATAAGCATCAAAGATATCAGTAAAAATAGCTTCAATCTAAATAAAAGCGAGGTTTTTGAAGTTCAAGGAACCTACAGAGCTTCAACTTATCCGTAAACCATTGTTCCTCAACACGAACTCCATCATCGTCAACAAGCAGCAGAATCTCATAAGCATGCTCAATAGCAATCTCACGGCCCTCTTGAGTCCCCAGCAGAGCCCCGATTATAGGCCCAGTGCCATTTCGGAGAGTATGACGGGTGATATAGTCCGAGATGGTGAGTAATGACAACGGATGCAACGAAATCTGGAGACCTGAGGTAGATGGGTGCGAGGAAATAAGGGAGTTTGCTTCCGCCGAAGCAGCAGAATTATCCGGTTTTGTCATTTTACTGATAGGAGAATTTTTGATGTTTGGATCGTGACAGTCGTGATGGTGGGAGCCCCGGAGCTGGGCGTGGAGGGGAAACGTGGGGGATGTGGGCATGAGGCTGAACATGATGAGGCTGATATGGGTTAGGGTTTGTGACTAAGCAGATGATAACATGAGATCTCACTCGGCACCAAGGAAGGCAAACAACGTTGGCAACTAGCCTACATCAATATGCGCATTTTTGCAACTTCACTCAATTACCACGACGGAAGGTGGGATATTTTGGCACCCCAACAAACAGTAGGACTGATGACATGTTTGATCCAACTCCAAAGGGCTTGGCATCAAAGAAATCCTATGGCATCCCGTTTGAACTCCCGAAACTCCTCCCTCTTATAGAGAACTTGTGGCGAATTAAATATTGGCACCCCTAAAAAGTTCTAATTCTATTCATTATACCAATTCAATTGAAAGAAATGACTCTCAACCTTCTAAACCTATCATAATCACAGCCACCTACGATGCGAGACAGCCATCACTGTATTTACGGTGATCAATTATTCTATAGATGCCGTACATATATCGAAGGAATTCACGTATTTTCGAAATCTAAGCCCTTGATGGGCACAAATTCCGCTCCCAAAAAATCTTCATTGCAGCCCCCAAACCAAAGCCAGGTCATCAAAAGACAAGCAGATCAATCGATTCACAGGAGAATCCCCCACCATTTCCTCCCCCTATTTCCGCTTCTCTCTCTTTTTCCCCGCCCACCCACCAAGCTTTGCAATATCCACGCCACCAATTTTTCTAGGAACTTCTCTCAGCCTAACGGTAATGGCAGCCAAAAGCGTACATGAAATAACCAACTTCCAACAGAATACAAAAGAATATCTGCTAACACCCAATCGGGTATTTCATAAAGTATACCATGGAAGAAGCCCTTGCTATCTGTTTCGCCATCCACGTCCCCCCTGCTCAACCTCAGTCCGCCACCATGCCCACCATCCCTACAGTGTCAACCATCTCACCCATCCCCACTCTTCGCCGCTCCCGACGCCTTCTGGGGATTGAGCCACCTCCAACTCCAGCCACACCGCCTTCGGTTCGCCGGCAGGCCACCAGACCTACCGCACTTACTATTAAGAAAGGACCCTCACGGGTACGCAAGCGTACCCAGGCACCGCGCAAGTGCAAAGGGAAGGAGATTGCTGGTCCTGATCCTCCAACCCAAATTCGGCTAGAACTCACCAATAAGTTCTCGTTCACAGATGGTAACTCTGTGAGCAATTTGCGAATGAAATTTAGATTCCTTGGGGAAGATGAAGAGGTGGCAGAGGGCAAGAGCACTTTAGTTTTAACGCTCGGGAGCGATATAGGGGAGGAAGAGTTGACAGGCCTGGATAGGATGGAGGTGGATGTTAGGTTGGGATTTGGAAGGGATATGGATTAAGGGAGACCCCACATATCCCTTGCACTATTCAAAATATTTTTCTGTCTCTATTGTCTCCTTGGCTACCTTTCGTGGTATCTTCTCCTTTTTCCTTACTTCCACCTGCAATCTTATGTATATTTTCCTTCTTTCCTTCTTTCCTTTTAATCTTTGTAAGATATCGGTTCTCTCGCCCCTAAAGAAATTTCTATTGTTATAGAGACATTTGTAGAGATGGCTGTACCTTTGCAACCAACTTCCCAAAACCATATGTATTCATTACCTCCTAAAAAGGACAAGGAGAATAGTCTTTCACTTCAACGGTTCCACCAATAATCCAAGCGTACCCAAAGTTCCCCAAAAAATTATCAGCGGTTTCTTCGCGCCAAGCTTCAGACTATTGTATGACCCGTTTACTAGGTATTAATTCACTCTCTAAAGAAACAGCAAGCCCAGAATCTGATCTTCCCAATCTTAGCTCTTCAAGCTGTGCTACGATTTCTTTCTTTCGCTATCCTGTCCATTTCTATACACACAGGCGCTCACGTCTTTATTTAAGCTTTGGGACGACCAGCAAGATACATTATAACCTACCCTATCAGACACCCTAGCATCAAATCCCGAAGCCCTTTTCCAAACACTGATAAATAGACTTGACCGCCTCCAGCTTTTAGCTCAGGAATAACCTATAACGGGGACGATTCCCACAGAAGTTTTAGACACAAGTGATAAACTGTAGAAAGTATTAATCTAGAGTCTCATTATCTTACAAGGTTATAATAGGAGAAAAAAACGCCAATCGCCTGTTCATGTCAGATTACCAAATCATCTCCACCGATTAATGGTATTCCCGTTATCTAATCGACACTAGAAAATTAGGCAAGCAGAGAACCTCCGAGTGATATCTTGTGACTATCTCGCTTGTGGAAATGATCGATTTAACACTTTATTATAAGGTAAGCACCCCAACACCGGGATGAAGTACCGTGTCACCAACCTAGGCAAAGCCTTCGTTCTTTAATATTAACTATTTTGTCAGTAAAAATGCAGACAAATAAGAAAAAGAATCCTATCTGTCTACCACAGCAGCTGCTTAAGACTATCAGTCAGATACTTTATCCGCCAACCTTTTCTTTATTTTCTTATTTAGTAAGTAGAAATGGCTAGTAGAATATAAGTATAGCAAAGTCACAGTCTGATTTGGGAAGGAAGTTAGCATATGGGTGGATTTTTGTGAGAATGGAAGAGCTGACGTTGGGCTGCAGCCTAATCCTGCTAACCATTTCGGGCAAGTGCCAATGATAAGTCCTTCATAGAAAACGCGGTGCTCATGCCGAGACCCTTTCCCTTTCATTTCTCTCTATACTGTTACCCAATACCTCACTTGCGTCGTAAAACAGTGAATATAATTCTGTAGCATTTCCCAAATTACCACTACCGAACCAATCATGATGTATCACTCGAACACACTACTAGTTGACACCATTGAAATGAATATTACTTGCCTTTTCCCGCAGCAGAAGCAATAAATGAAGGCTCGTGTAAAGATTTTCTCACCTGCCTGTGCAAATCTACTGTGAAACTCGGAAACTTGGAAAATGTCGCATCACGAAGGTCGCGTCACCGAACGAAGTACCAAGGCACCAAGACTTTCTATAAGCTCGAAGGAACTATCTTCATTTTCAAATCGTCGTAGGCGAAGCACCTACAAGTGAATCTGGCTTGGCAAGTCTGTTGGTGACTCAAAGGGTTAGGGTTGGTTCACCAGTATGGACCCAACTCCGCTCGCAACAGCATCAGAAACCAATGTCACTCCTTAATCCCAAATGAACTTCTCTTGCAATGCGCTAAAAATTTTCAGCTACCGGAGTTATGTCACCTCATCCAAACATGCCATAGCCTAGCGCTCCTCCTAACCCCGTCTCCGCAACCGCGCACGCGATGATGTACAGAAGTTGAGAAACGCCTTTTACTGGGCAACCGCAGCCGGAAACAAATCAAGCGTCCAGCTATTCCTTCGACATATTAACCAACTCGAGCTTGGTATTGTAGTCCAGCGCGGCACTGAAGGCTGGATATCGGTCGAGGAAACACCAGAGAAATCAGTAGCAGCGTTCGTGGTGGAGCAGGGAGCCAACACTATTGTTAAGTGGACTATACGGAGCGATCCTACTCACCCTAACTGGGAGCCGTCTACGCCTATATGACGTGGAGGCTTGCCCAATTCTGTGCCCTCCACTGGGCAAGTAGAAACCCGAGATACGAAACTGCTCATAGATTTGCTTGATCAAAGAGCCAATACTAGCTACCCATACGCAGGAGACTGGGATCCACAAACATACTACTATTTTTAGGCCTGGGGTCCATTCCATCAGGCCGTGGAAAACTCAGATATCGAAACAATGAAGGTTTTGTTGGAAAAGGGATACGATGTCAACACTCTAGGCTACCGGCACGAGGCAGAATTGTGGGTGGCTATTGCTTCTAGAGAAGGGCGCGAGGTCGAAATGATAAAGCTGTTGCTAGCGCATGGTGCAGACGTTAATACCCGGGATTCACAGGGGGCCATGGTCTTCCATGCACGACCATCCATATACAACGCGGAAATTGCTGAACTATTCATCAAGCATCGTGCCAGCCTTCGTGCTAGGCGGAGAAAGGGAGGGAAGAATACTCTTCACTTGGCAGCCTATTTGGGGTGTGTAGAAACGATTCCACTCCTCCTTCAACATGGTGATGCAGACTATTGCTATTCTCGAGATGGATCCGGACACACGCCACTACATCTTGCAGTACGCAGCGGAAAATTTAAAACTGTAGAGGTGCTCTTAGATTACGGGGTGTGTGCGCATACCAGAGATCACGAGGGGGAAACACCACTTATGCTAGTGATGAGGCACCCCCAACATTTAGTCGAATCCCAAACTTTAATAGAATTTTTGAAGGACCATGTATGTGTAAGGAAGGGCAGTGCGGAGATCCCAGGAATCTGCATATAGTACTAGTAAAGGTGAATTTTTCTCGCACCTGTTTTGTTATTTGCTGCCTGATATCGACAGAGCTCTCAATGCAGTTACTCCAAAAATCCTACTCTTTACAAGTACTAATGAAATCAAGCCAGCAAGAACACGCCTCCAGCAGCAATAAGGAGAAGGAAGACAAGAATATTTTCACACCAGAGATCTGGAACAATACCTGCTGGAGATGCTCATAGGAAGATGGCACGATTTGAAGGCCGTGAACGTTTATGATAATAGTTTCTCAATGCCGTAATGGGCTGAGAGCCACTATAGAAGATGTTCATATGCTACGGGAGACTTATTTTGCGATTGTCGGTGTTGATCTTCCTGTCAAGATATGATGTGCTTTGCGGCATAGTAGTTGTGGTGGGGGCCAGCATAGCACCGAGTGAAACATGTTTTACCTGCAAGCCAACGAACTTTAACAATCTCAGTCAAGTCTTACTCTAGTATTCTGATTCCAGTCCAGTGATAGTTAAAGCATTGCTCACAGCTGTTACGGATTATCAGGTTTCGAGTTAACACACTATCTCGCTTCTGTCTTGAGACCCGAAGACTCATTCGTAGGAAAGATACCTACCCTAATTGGTCCTATTCTGTCTCGTTTGTATTACCCTTACGAACAAAAGGTTGCACAGCCTTCCCAACAGGGCAAACTCCTAGGGAGTCCCAATTATCTTAAAGACCTCCTAGTCGTAACAGTCAAGAAGGCTTGTTTTTTGTAGTAATCGCATTCGGTAATTCTATGAATTAATCCAATACCCAGCTGTTCACGCAATTAAAAGATAGGACATCATAGATAACTTCTCGCTTAGGGTAGCCGCGAGCGGTAGCAACCCTAAACCCAGTCTTCTACGAGATGAAGATGGCATGAGGCGTGCAGACAGCCGAGTATAGAGCCAGCCACTTATTTTTCTTGGCGAAAATATAGCTGGTTAACAAGGGATATCGAATATTGGAATGCGGGTAATCTCTAGAATACATCTCAGTTTCTCTCCAGACGTTCATTAGGCAAGTATTACATGGACAGGGCGACAACCCAAGACATAATCCGTTTTAACCGACCATATAATAAGATTAATATCTCCCAGTAATACCCTGCAGGGAAAGCATGGTAAATCTAGTTTTCAAAGAGTCCACGTGAGAATGCGAGTGACTACACATGACCTGATCCCGAAAGGTACAAACCCCTACACGCTCCGTATTCCCTAGATCAGAGTGAGGAAAACCGACGGGCAGAACCACCATTGCCCTTGTTCAACCCAGTAAACTTCTGCAGCTTGAGTGCATCAGAGAGGGCTAAGACTAAAAGGAAAGCAAACTTCATCACTGAGACAGGCTCAGTGAAACAACTCAAATAATTACAGTAAACGTAATTCTTCCCACAACGACATACCTTATCCCAAGAACATGGATGCGTTGTGTGGGTGGGTTAGGGTTTAATAGTTGGGGATCACGTGATAACTAATCCCATCGAAATCCTCGCGACGCTTGGCGATCCCCCACCATCATTGCAAAAACAATCTACCACCAAACTTCCCGGAGGAATTGAGCATCTTGCCAGTCCCGGCAGTTTATCGGACAATCGCCATGCCCCCTCGACTGCCATTACCATCCTCCGGCCTCTCCGGCCTTTTCTCGAGCCTTCGAATAACCCCCACCTCAACCCGTACGTAACATGTCACCTTCTATGAATTTTACTCGCTGACTTCTTTCCACCAGCTCGCTTCCTTGCGCCCTTTTCAACTACTCCTTCCTTCGAGAAACAAAAACAGAAGAAAGTCCACCGTGATAGAGTGAGCATCGCTACCTCCGAAAAACGGCGTCTCGGCAACATCAAACGCCAGGAAGAACTCAAAAAAGAGCGTCTCGCCAATGCCGCTGACCCTGTTCTCGGTCGCGCCACCCCATTCCTCAAATCTCTAGAAACCCCGCCTCCACCTCTGCCTCCCGTCGATTGGGCAAAGACCCATGGTACCAAGCCCACAGCCGGCCACGACAACCCATTACATCTGAACTACTTCCTCACCCCTGCAGATATATCAACCGCTATCGAGTCGTCGAAAAAACTTACAACACCAACAAAGCCTATTTCTGCGACTGGTATCCAGGACAAATCTATCGATCAGGATAAAATCACAGCGCACGAAGAACAACACCAACATGCAATTGCGGCTATCCAGCGAATTGTCTCCCTGTCTCTTGGGTCTAACGCGGACAAGCAGCGCGTGAACACTATCCGCTGTATCAACACGTTTGGACGACATAACACGGATAAGGCGCTCCCGCCTGACCCCAACGCGCCGGATCCAGCGCTATCGAAAAAGACACCACGCGCAGGACCGGATACAGGAAGCAGCGAGGTGCAGGCTGCGATCTTGACTATGAAGATACGGAATGTGGCGAAGATGCTAGAGGCTCATGGGAACAAAGATAAGCATAATAAGAGGAACCTTAGGCTGCTATGTCATCGCAGACAAAAACTCTTGAAGTATTTGAAGAAGAAGGAGAAGGGGGGGGTGAGGTATAGAAATGTTATGGAGGCGCTTGGGTTGGATGATGCAGCTGTACAGAAGGAGTTGATGATGTAAGATACTGCGTAGGATGGGATATGCCTGTGGTATGCAGATGGGAAATTCAATCCATAGCTAGTCTTCGGGAAGAAGGGCCTAACCGGGAATTCTGCTAGAGATTCAGTATAACTGGTTGGTGGACCTGGTAAATCGCACAGATATTGCAATTTTATTTATCCAAATATTCCACTAGCTTGTTTACTTAATTCTCCAATAGGCTATGCTCTAGTTTATGAGCACCAGAACTCAAGTACAGCAAATAGCTGCAAAAGGAAACAATTAATACTATATTTATGCATGTTTCTACCAACACGTAACGAAGGTATGTAAACTTAACTGGGCCATACATCGGGTCTTGTGCCGAGATTTAAATGGCAATTAACCTACAGACACTTAATTTCTATGAATACATAAATGGCACTAATTCCACTCGCCATCGACTTAGCCACCATATCATATATCCATTGATTTCTATTCCTCTAACCCCTTCTAGCACCAGCAGAGTCAGTACATCTAGACACAGAAACTCACTCGCTTAGGTCTAGGAAGCGGTGTCGATATCAGGTTGCCATTCCCGACGTAATTCCGGGTCGTGATTTAAATTTTGACCGGGTGACTTGTACGAAGAAAATAGGACAAGTCTTGTGACACCGCCTCCTTTATTTTGGTCAAGGTGATTTCCTTGATCAACTACAATTTGTGACTTCGCACAATTTTCCTCTTCCCAACAGAATTCTCTCCACTGAGACTTTGACAGCCTTGCGACGACGTCAGATCTCTTATCCCTGTTACGGGTTGCTACTCTTCTCGACAGGAATCCCGAAGTCTCGGTAAGAGGCGTTTCGTGAAGCGAGGGTTGACCGGAAAGGTAAAAAAGCTCCTCTGAAAATCCGTGTAATTAACGAGGGCTATGGTTCCGTAAACATGTGAGATGTCGCTAGATGTCGCCAGAAAAAAAATACAGATCAGTCGTCTTGCTAACCCCTGTGCTTTTTGCAGTTGTTTTTTCAACCGGAAAAACCCTCCATATTCTGACCGACAACAAATATAGGAACGGAGGTACGTGCACAGACGCCGTTACATGCAAAGCCCACCCCCTGTCTTTTAGACAGCAGATAAACTATATACTAGGGTCCGGGTTTATTAATCCATATAAGTCATTAATACCGCTTAACGCGGTACAATCAATCGTGGGAGTTCGAGCCATAAGAGTATTTGTCTTATAAAATTTTCCTATGGAATACCCATAAGAATATAAACCCAATATTCACAGGGTGATTGCGCTGCAGGTGCATATATGAGCAGCTAAGAAAATTCGGGACAACAGATACCATTGGTCTCCCGACACGACGAGATAGCGAAGAATGCGTGGTAACAATTTTATTTAATAGCGGAAACCTGCAGCGGCAAGATCCGTATGGGGCAGCAAGGGGCCAGGAGCAGTGAATTCAGACACATCAAGTTGCGACTGTATTCGTAGCAGGCGTAATAATGGGTCTGATGATGGCTTCTGCTGGTAACAATTTTTTGGATCACCATGGTTTGGCATAATTCACGCCTGCATTTCCGGTTCTTTAGGCTTCTTGCGAGATACCATTGTCTCAGACTATTGTTAGGCAGAAGTTTAGAAATACAAGGGGGATCCCAGCGGCGAATAGGAAACTTACAATTCTTGACTTTCCGTTATTCTAGCCAATCGGTATCCCTTCAGGGATCTCTCTTGTATTTCTAAACTTCTTGCCTGAAGGTTGGTGATGTCACTACCCGGCAGTAAGGAGATGCCAGAGCCTCAGACATGCCAACTGCCGTCCACCACTCCTCTCCGTCCACGAAAACATCTTGGGAACCTACTGAGCTATGCTCATAAACAACAAAAATACAATCAAACTTTCTAGGAGAGCAAGAAAATTTCTTCTGAGTCCTAACCAAGCACCCTGTTCGCTTGCATCATGTAACAGAAATCATATGCAGACCGCCATTCGAAAGGGAGAGGGGTAAAGACACTGAAGCGCACATAGAGAAGGATATATGCAGGAAAGTTTGAATAGGTGTTTTCATGGGAAATTATATATAGATAGAACTAACTGAAAGCTCCTAAAACGAAAATCTAAGTACCCCGGGCCTAACAACGTCCCATCCCGAGTATCGTACACCAGTCGAGACCAACAGTCACCCAGCATGCCTAATAGGCCCAACTCTAAGTAAAATTCCTAGAAACTCTTTTGCTTTTAATATCGATTACAGCAAGAAAATATTCAGCAGCAAAGGCGAGATTGAGTATCGATACTAATGTGATATCGGCAACAAGTATAACTAGAATTGTTGATCACGAGTCAAATACTTCTGCCGAAAGGGTACTTATAAAACTCTTCAATCGCAAGCCATCCTAGAGGCATTATATTTCTTTCTTCGGAGGATTCGGGTGTTTATATGCCCTCAGTCTCTGCCTCCTACGGCGTTTTCAATGATCACATACGGCGATAGAGGTGCCAGATTGCCATCACAAAGAGCGTCCCGAAAAAGGCTATCATGGTGATTTTTGCCATAGGAGTGGGGCATACAGAATTACTCAGGACTAAAACATTGTTAAGATAGGCTGAAGGTCATATCCGAACAACGAAGAGAGAAACCCCAATATTATAGCCAACCATCCATCTTTAACGTGGCTTAAAATTTTCTCGGACTTCCAAATTCACCTACAGAAGTAGGTCCAAAACCATAAAAGAGGGCAGGTGAGGAGTTTGATAGAGAGATATGAGCTAATAGCCAACCCATCCTGTTTTGCGCCTATAAGTAGCCAAAAGCGTCAGCTTAACCCTGAACGGCTATCTTCATCGCAAGTTTTGGGAGCATTCGCTTGTCGGCAACGCCACTCTGGCAATCCCAAAGCCGTTTGAATGTGCTGATACTAGAGCATTCACTTGAGTTAACAGCTGACATTGGCAATTTGCCACCTATAGAGAGGAATTCTAGGCGATTAGCGGAGTCTTGTTGGGGGGAAGCATCAAAGCTTGGGAATGTGATAAGTGTTAAGAATTTCAACTTGATTATGCTGAAGAAGAAAGATGCTCTGTTAATTTTCGGTGAAGATCGAAAGGCCAGAAATGTGTATTGGGAAGGAATAATGCTAGGTTGGAGATGAAGTTTCCTTGAAAACCTCCATGCCTACCTAGAGGAACTTGTTTTGTAAGGAGCTTCGCCTAACTATGATCCAGCCAGCAATAACTAGCCCCTAGGAATGGGTTAATGGGGAGCCCAGGACAAATACACTAGAAAAGGGGGTGATTAGCTTTCGCGTGCGGCTCCCTAGGAAATAAAGGCACCCCCCAAAATATGCCGCGATGGGGAATGGAGACCAGCCTCCCTCCGATCCCGCCCGACTGACAAAAAGACAACCAGCCAATTGAAATAGCCGGAGTGCAACTCCAACGGCTGCATCCCAAATTCCAACCTTTCTACAAGTTAGACCTGATAGCTTTGATGAAGCACAGTACGAACCAGTTACGAACCAGTGGGGGCTATTGCCGGAAAGGGGTCGAGTACTTCTCTAACAGTGCGGATAGGAATCGTAGGATGTGCTTGACGGTGCTGGCATGTTGATGATCGCCAGCCTGTAACTTGCAGGGATACATAGCCAGAAACTTTTTCTTTGTTCACTCACACCAAAGAGGGTCTCACGTGGACATCAACGGCAAAAATCCCCCAGCTTGATGTCTGTGGGCCGCGGATAAATCACTCCTAAATATGAGAATTATTGAAATCAGAGTCAACACTATTCTGATTAGACTATCGGTATCTAAAGGGTACGAAGAAAGAAGGTCACAGTAGGATTTCCACTAGCCGTGGGCTTAAGTGTGCAACCATGAGTTTTGCACTAGTCGAATCTTCTTGCCGGTCGATGGGTGGCCCATGTCCGTCGACTGACTAGAAGCCATCAGCTGAGGCTGGAGGCAACTATATCGCATCCTCACAAGACAGGTAAATGAAATTCAGGAATAAAAAATAAAATGTTGATCGTGATCTAGGCTTCACGTGGTCGGGAGAAACTATAGACATAGGAATCGCCACCGAAGCTCCGAGTGCGAGCCGCACTTCCTACTAAAAAGCCACAAAATAACTAGAATGATAAATGTGACGAAGCTAAAACCGCGAGAATCGGAATTGGGGCTCAATGACATCAAACTAAACCAAAATGGGATGAGCTCAGTTGCCCAAATCGGTGCAGTGATATGACTCTACCATTTAGCACCAGCCCGACTCTGCTCTCTACGGACATAACATCTGCATATTTCCGTGTCCCCAATAGTCTATAGAGCTTCATGAGCAATGACCGTAATTCACGATAGCGGAATAAGCCGGTCGGTTTTTGGAACGATTCAGATATCCCGCCACCCACTTAATCTGTGCAGACATTACAACTACTCAACTGCTTTTGTAATTATGTATTTGCGTCAGAAGCTGTACGCTGTTTGGGTTATACTTATGATAACTGAAGATGTAAAATTAGGGAACTATCTCCTGATTTCTTCAAAGGAGAATAATGTGGGCGGGGCGACAGTGGTATTGTTGCACGCAAAGAGCCGACCTCACAGCCTAGCGTAGATATTCCGGCCTGAGTCCAGAAAAAAATGCAGCAATCCCTCTTACAAGCCAACACCAGACATGCCCTCTACCTCCGAAAACTCTTCAAGCACACCAAAAAGAAGTAGATATCATCAAAGATGCTCGTAAGTTCACGCGGGCAGGATAGAAGTAGACACCCCCGTTAATATGAAAAGAAATTCTATCTAACCCAAAGAACATTCACGTATCTTTAGGCAAATAATAGTAAGTTTTCTCTCTTTTCTTATTTTTATTTTTAGGTCGAGGTACCTACATGTAGTGTAATCGACTAGGGTAAGGATCTCGGAAGAACACTCGTCTAAAGGCTTGAGGGGACCTTTTCCATAGAAGGAACAGCGAGTGTGATTGCTAGCGAATAGAAACTGCTAGATTTTCCCTCTAGCTACAGCCAATAATAGCCTTCGTTTTTTTTGCTAATCCAAATTCCGAAAGCGATGGCACTAGCTAACTGCGAGCGTTTTGTGAAGGGGTCGGTTTACCATGGAGTTTAACAGCTACAAATTTATTGAACGGTGTGAACCTGCTGCTTGGATGGCCCTAAGGAACTGGTACTTGCACTCCAACCTCCTCTCACCTTCCATCCCCGCTCCCCCCCCGATCTTCTAATCATGTCAAAGAGCTGGTCTAGCCCCAATTCCCTAGTTAGTTCGAGCGCTAGGGACCCTAGCATGAACTTGGGAGAATTTAAGCTATTGCGCTGAGTTGGGGGCAGTATGGACGCATTTGGAGACAAGGCTATACCTATCATACCCTAAAGTAGTTAAGCCCTTGAAGATGAGCTCCTCATTTGATTTGGTCCCCACATTGGATAGGTTGCCCTAAGTCCTTAGCATCAGCAACCCTGAGATTATCGCTCAAGGGTTTTTTTCGACGCCTGAAACCTGAAAATTAAGACATACATCGCATTGCTTGCAAATGTCACATGGTTGCCTGTGATCTTAAATAATATGATCAAGTTTATGAACTGCCTTCGTAACCCGCGGAAAGTCATACGATCTAGGATAATCAGGTATTTTGCTTGGCCCCAGAAATGCAACTACGTATTAGATAAGACTAGGGCATAAAGAAAAAACCCAGCGCTTTGGCCGCCTCGAAAATAACAATATCACAGTTAACTGGCTATCATACCGATGATTGACCTCATCCATTTCAGCTTATGCACAGCGCTGGAGCTGCTGACTAGACATTTTTCAACGGCTGTTTCAGCCGATGATGATATCCATCAATACGAGATCTCTACGGGCGTACCAATACCGTAGTATTTCGTGAAATTTATTCCAGCACTGAGGCAGAAAATAGGTAAAAAGCAAGAAGAACGGTCAGTCTAAACTACCTTAGCGCTAGAATTTACTCCCTTAATACTAGCACCGGAACGAGTTTCACGAAATGCTACGGTATTGATCTTGAGTCATTGACCTTTAAAATTTCTCCAAGGAGTAGTTCAAGACTAAATAAGGACCTATGTAGCTACTACAACGTGAGATGAACTGTAAACCCCAACACTTAGCAGACCATACCAACCTTAAAACGAAGGTTTTGCAGGTGTCAGGAAGTTGGTTCAGAAAAGATGTCAATGCTATCAGGGATTGTTACCCGAGCCCGAAAGATGGCCCTAGGAGTTTTCCGGCCGATCCATACCGTCTGTGACCTAATTTCCTATTCTTACCGAACTACAATCCCACCCCAACATATCAGGCGCCAAGTCTCAGCGAGATTCCGTGCAAGATAGTGAATCAAAGCCTGCCTCATCTTCAAACCGCCCCTCACTACAGAAGAATACGTTCAAACCCTTGGAGTTGCCATTCTCCACTATTACGTCTTGGGCTAATTAAATTAAATTAAATACTTACAGTCCTTTATGCTTAAGACACGAAGCCCTGTCGAGGTGTCTCATGAACGAAGGAGCTATGCCGATCTCGGATTGTGTGCGTTCTGCGCACCGAGTATCTTAGTAAGAGACCCATCACTCCATACTGGCTCTGCGCGGAACCTATATCGTCTAGGGTCGGCCATAAAGTTGATGTTGGCCGCCTCAGCTTTTGATTAAACCTGGAAGCCTTATCATAATCCGCGGCCTACATAATCCGCGGCCTAGCTTATTTAAAAAGCATAAAATGATACCAGGGTACTTCTGGCATAAAAGATAGGAAGGATTCGTGGTATGGGCATTTTGAGGTCTGTTATTGCGTTTGTAAATCAGAAATTGGAGATTAAGAGCTCAAGTGAAAATTTTCAGGCCTCGTGCCATCAAGCTGGGCGGTCACGCGTGTAAGTGGTCGTGTTCCAGTTTAAATGAACTAAAACCCTGTATTACATGTATGTACTGTAACAGTCGAAGGTGGGAGAAATGTAAAAATATGCATGTAAGTGCACTTTCGATATTAACTTGCACTCTTGTACTGTGAGTATCAGATTGCTAAATAAAAGGACTAGATGAAATTTTGTACGGCGAAGGCGTGATGCAGATTCGGGGTTCAAACAATTGTCCTTGTCGGGCCCTTGAATGCACCACAATGGCGGGGGTTGGCGAAAACCACGACTGTGTTAGTATCTGCAGATTATCACTTCAAAAAAAAAGGTGGATGGATCCCAATCACCTTCCAGCTAACCCATGCGAACGTTTCAAGCAGGCAAAAAGAGCCTGCAGCTTAGGGATAGCCTCTGCTAGTAGCGGCACGAGCTTGCCTGACATGTCAGCGACTCGGTCTGCCTATTTTCAGCCTTGAAACCCGCATCAATACAAGGGGGTCTATGCCTACCACGGCTACAAGATGATTCGCCCCAGGATGCTATCTAAACTAAATAGAGCAGATGCATGGCGAACCATTCTATCCGCTAAAAAAAAAGCACTGTAGGTTGGCGTCCTATGCGCACGACCTCTGGCAAAATTATTGTAGAAAATTGGCCATAGAACTCGGCCTGCCAGCTCTTGTTTCTATAATAATCTTGCCAGAGGCTGTGCTACAGATCGCTAAGGTGGCTTCACAATGACGAGTGATCTCCGGTGACTATCCCGTGCGGGGATTTATCTTCTTTGGGTTCGCTGCTGGGCTGAAGCAAAAGCCCGAGTTCGGTTTGCCTCGCCCTTAAATGGCCTGGAAAACCATGTTCTTGTGGGTATACAGATACCTTCCCAACAAATTCCGAAAATCTGGTTGAGATGTTTATATTTATTCAATTGGTTAAAATTCTAGGGAGATTAACAAGGATGTGGTGGGGTAATTTCGTTTTAGCGATGGCAACGGTGGCTAGGCTATGGCGGAATACAAAAGCCGGCGCCTTGCGCAATTCTCCTTCAGACTTTTGGTCTCATTTTTTCTTTTAGAGCCTTGATTTGAAGGACAGCGAGTAGCGGTTCGGATCGCTGGGCGTGGAACGAGACTGAAGACGCCATATACAATCCCTATCTACATGTATCGTGAGGTCCTACCCCCGATAGGGGAGATAGGGGCTAGGCAAGGTGGGGTTCTTAGCGGGCAGAATTTTTCTCTGCTTCCCAGGGTTGAGCTGTTGAGCGTCTTCAATTTCTACGCTCGCATACTATGTAACATAATTTCCCCTTTCCCGAAAACCTCCCTGCTTCTTGGTGCTAGCTGAGCAAACTAGCTTTCCCTAAAAAAATTCGCAACAGGTATTACTTCGTTTTGCTGTTCCTTAGCTCCTGCCTATCAGCCAGGTATCGCGTAAGAGAATGAGATATGTAGAATCTGGATGGTGGTGATAGGATATTTTGGCGGAGCCAACAATAATAGGCTTGCTGGATCGCAATTGTGGGTTTTCAAGTTTAAGAGTTTGTGGGCCTCAATTGAGCGTCCGGATGCTAGTGAAGGTTGCCTATTGAGCCATTCCCTGGATTTCGGCACCGAAGAGGATGAAGTAGATTGAGACTCATCTCTTTGCAAGAGATATGTTTTGTTGAGGATTTAGGATAACTAAAGAAAAGACCCAGAACACCTAAAGAGCGAACGCGTGCTAAATGAAGAACAAAACAAAACAAAACAACGCGTAAAGCCGCCACCGGGTAACTTGAAATCGGCATCACTCCCCACACAATCAGAAAGAATAAGGCTGAACCACCATTTTTGTTTCTATGGGTTTCTAAATCATAATACAGGCTCTCCAATCTATTACAGAGTTTTTAGCACTGCTGGGCTCGGGAGAGGAGTTTGAGTGGTAAATACCTTCCTTAGCTGCGAACCATGTGATGTTCAAATGCCCTGTACGTCCTGGGATGGTGGGCTCCACCGAGGAGACTGGCAACTCTTCTATCGACTCTATAGTTCGGGTACGAATGTTAGCAGTCTGCTTCGGAAGAGAATGTTTTGGGTACTTGGTTGCTAGTCATACAGATCCGACTCTTCGTATATCCTGAGAGCTATACTCAGATTTTCGGAGAATATCTCGCATGCTTGCTCATTAGGGTTTCCAAGGGACAGGAATTCCTCGAGCACATCGATAGTCTTGACTTTCTTCGTTTCGCTTCGGGAATACCCGTTGAATAATATAGGATTATCCGAATGTTTTGTAGTCAGCTCTTCAAGGTGCTCCAGACTTCTGTCAATTCTCTCAAGTAGCTGCCGATGGTTCGCCGTCAAGGTATCGATATTCGAATGGCCTGAGGCCCTCGATCGTATCCTGTGAATAACAGCCTCCATTTTCTTCGATCTTTTGGTGCAATCTTTCGAACGTGTCCTAAAGTGATGAGTTCCTGGGACAATAGGGGAGCCATATTTAAAGTTTTCCCAGCTACCCAGTAAATAGCTCTAATACAAATAAGGGAAAGCTTGATGATCGGTATGTGCTGGCGGGCTCGGACCTCGAGTATGAGATGCCAGATAAGCCTTTGGGGCCAATTCAATTCCTCCCCTTAGTTTTCTCAGATCCACTGGACCATCTTACTACCGTTATGCCGCTTAGGATCTGATTGAAGCCCTGTGGGGAGAGTTCCAGCACTGGGTTCGAAGGGTTAACGTGGGAACAAAAACCTGACGGTCGTGCTGTCAGATGACCCATGGCATCTGAGAAGACTGACCTGCCGTGACCAGCGGTGGGGAAAAGTTCCAATAACACAGTTTTTCTCGCCTGTTAGGGCCGTGCGCTCGCCGAATTTTGGCCTTGGTGTTTTGGTTCAAACCTAGCCTACAGTCACTCGCGGGTGACGGTGTGCCCTGTCTGATGGTGAACAAGGGTTGCGAGGGCCAAGCACTAAGCCAACTATGGTAATCCCTCAACCCTGAAATGATAGATATCATCAATAAGCTGTGAAGTAAAATTTATAGTGTAACCGGTTCCTTTACTGTTAGGTGGAATTCACAGTCATCCCGTGACCGACTGTGCTATACTAGGATGTGATGGTGACGCTGTTCGTGTCTTTGGGTCAAATCTGAAACCAAATAAATGACAACGGTTCGTAAGAGCAACTTATTTTTCATGATGAGCTAGAATCTTGTGAAGATGAAGGATATCTGGGTCAGAAGGTCAGTCGCAAGATTTTTCTGAAGGGCGGGGTCTTTGGAGTCACACCTACTCCATGGCCTCACAGCTAGAGGAGATATAGTAAGTCCATAGGTTCGACCTGGGTCTAAGTATATGAGCTAGAAGTTTGGGCATAGCCCATAGCTAGCCCAGTAGTTCGCACTTGGGGAATTTTGGATAGGACGGTAGCTTTGCCAAAAATATCAAATAAGTGTTAATTGGAATGAGGGTTATAACCTAAGGTAGTAGATTTGTTAGTTTTCGTGTTTTATGATATGTGTTAGACTCTCTGGGCCCACTTACAGCTATTACATGTACTAAGAAGGAACATTACTATAAAATGTTAAGTTACGAAAGGAAATAGTATTGGAAATACAAAAGTGATGAACTTGATAAAAGTTTCTCAGAAGTTTAAGAAAAGAAAAGAAAACTGTTGCTCTTACACCGAAGCAAGTACTTTCTTCGTTTATTAAGATACTCCGTTGTCTACTCGAGTCTCGTTAGATGCTACTATCTCATTGCCGTCTCCTGGCTGGGAACCAGTATTGGTATAATTCCGGAGTCGCCCAGTCGCCCAGAGTCTTGTCGTTATATTTGATGCGTGGTCTTGTGGCGCATTCGATGTTTGACCCTGTGGCGATGCTATGCATCCTGCTGCATAGATGACGCTAGGGTTAGGGATGATCCAAGCTTCTTGGAATAGTGGCCTCCGTGCCTCCGTAGGTACCCTGTCTTGATCCACTGCCCGAAGGGCACTAAAACGACAGGTAACTTCCTTGAGTTTTGCTTCTAACAAGGTTGCTTCTGAAAACGGTTTTTCCTTAAGTGTTTTCTTATATTCTGCTATCATTATTCCCAGAGAATCTGCTATCCGGTCTTCTGATTGCTGAAAAAAGTACCTGCAGTCCATCTCGGAACGAGCTGCTTCGAAGAGTCTGTGACCTTCCATATGAGAGAGCATCTCTTTGTAGCATTTGACAGCCTTGGTGTGTAATTTAAATCCAGTTATGATCTTCTTGAAAATAGACGGAAGGTTCAGTGCAGCATCTGTTCAAGAATGTCAGCAATTATTTCCCAAAGGTTGACATATTTTTCATCTGGAAAAAATTATTGTGGGGTGCTGGCTTAGGAAAGGCGGAAAGGCCTGGAGAGGGCGAGCAAGTTTCAAATGACAACGGTTAAATCAAGATGATAAACAGTTGCAATGCTTCCACCGTCCATAACTTTAGGATAACTGAACAGAACTATCATAGAAGCATTTAGGAGTGGGGAATAAACATACATGAGAAGTCGGTAAACTTTGCTGCTGCTGGGATTCGAAGTAGTCTGTGGAAAAACACCATCAGCGCTTGAAACTGTATTTGACGAAAGTAGATTCTCGTACATCGATTCTCCATCGCTGATAATTCTCTGAACTAAAATATTAACACTTTTGAGGCATTCTGGTTTGTCGAGGTACTTATTTGTTCGGGCTTCAAAATCTTTTAGCATTTGCCACTTTGCAATGTGAATGTCCCCGAGCCCCTCATCAACGCTGAAGCGGAAAAGGACATCTGGCCCGAGTTCACGGTTGAGGTAGGCGATGGCCCGTTGAGTGTCGGTGGTAATACTTTTCATCGCATTGAGCGTATTGGTAAAACTTCGAACTAGGCCGTAGCGTCTCTTGTTCTCTACAGGACTACGCTTTCCGGCACCTAAGCTTAGGAAAGCTCCAATCTCTCTACCAGGCCAGATCTTTCTTGCTTCATCCAGAACCTCTGGACCTGGGTCGTTAAAACCAAGAGCGGCATCTACCCACTCAATACCACCTATAGTGATCGGTTTGAACACTCGTGGAGCGGCTGATGTTGCTCGAATAGCTTCCCATATTTTCGTGTCTTGTAGCTCGAATTCGGAACATGGTGCAGGGTAGGACCTGAAGAGTATAGGTCCGGAGTTCTCGGTCAGCCGATCGTTTCTTAGTGCCGCCACAAAACTGCCAATTCGTGATAGTTAGCATAAGGTTACTCTTGGGGTTACTTGGACTCGAGACTAAATTTACGTTCGGCAGTAATCGTCCCCAGATTGGTCACCTGTAAATAGCCGTTCATCTGCTTCCATTCCTTGCTGACGCAGGATTTCTTTAACCGCCCCAACTAGGTATGAAGCTTTGTATCGAAACTTTTGATGATGAGGAAGGCGTTTCCCGTCTTTGAAAATTCTTTTTGCTAGCGGTGGGAAAGCGACGATACACTGGGGAACGGTCATTTTGAGCCTTCCAAGCATGATTGCCACAATACTATATTCCAAATTTATCAGTAAGATTATCAATGATAACGGTGGGGGGTGTAAATCCCTTACCCCCCGGCCGAAGTGCCTCCGATTAAATGAAAGAAGTCGCATGGCCTTAGGTCCTGGCCTTCTTCACCCCTTTCACATGCTATCCTCTTCATTATTCGGTTCAGGCAATAAAGGCTAGTTAGAACTCTACAACCTCCCCCAGCTGTTGGCCAAGCAAGCGTAGTTAGTACAATTTTCTTTAATGATGAATACAAGTAGCAATGCCTATAGACTTACCAAACGAGAGAAGATATAAGGGCGCATTTGGAAATCCGCCTATCAGCTTAAGACTAGACCAAGCCACCATTGTATGATGAAGGTTTTGTCGAGCTGAGTGCTGATGGAATATTCCATGCCTCTTATCGTGCAGGGTTGAACCTCCTTTTAGAGACGGTTCAAACCTGCCTCTTGCACAAAGAGAGAGAGTAGACACGGTTCCGAATAATACGAAGCATCTGCCAATGATTGAAGTTCATGCAACGCGAAGAGGCGACGCGACCAAACTGCCTCACATATGATGACTCGGAGGGCCAAAATTCTAGAAACCGGCGGCGCAGTTACCGATAGAATAAGGACCTGCAGCCGCACGCGTTACTTCGTTTCAACATTCCCAAGTTGTGCGATTCGGATATAGACGAAAGTAAGGCTGCGATGAAGTGGCAACCTGATGATTCTAGATCTTTTCCAACGGTGTCGTGACAGCCTGTCTTTATGCGTTCAATGCTGTCGCGTTGCCGAGGCACAGGTGTGTGTGGACAGTTCAGGCCATATTATTCTGAACGAGGGGTGGTGTAGGATAAAAATCGTATATTGGTTGACAACCATGACCACCAAGTTTGGGGTTTTGACTTCATCAGCTCCAGAAATCCTAGGTAGAGAAGGCCTCCAGTTGAAGATGAATATCTTAATTTCAGGAGACGAAATTTCGGGGAACTACAGCCAGAAAGTCAGAGCGTAGACAATCAACTTTCAATCTCCACGAGATGTATCTGCTAGGTACCGGTATCATTGGCTTTAACTTAAGTAAGCCTGAAAAATGTCTGAAACCTGGGGAGTAAGCGATCGTGGGGATTTTGTGTAATCCTGCCGATCTGCACCATACTTTTGTCAAGTTGGTTGCCAAGGAGTGCCCAAACTATACATTGAAACAGCAATCCCTGTTTCCAGAATGGTTTTTGAGCTGGTGGATTGCGATTGGGGAAAGTGTATTTTCTGGATGGTTTGGGCTGTCAATTATTGTACTCTAGCACTGTCCTCGGAAACACGACAAGCTTGGGTTCGTCCTATGTTAAGCATCAGTTTAATTCGGAATGGACACAAGACACGAAAAAGCCTTCAGGGAAGTTTCGGGAGATCTGTGGTGCGTCGCGCGACAATGTGGCTTGAAATAATATATCACAAAACACATGGTTTAGTGTTTTCACACGCTTATCGCTCAAAATTTCCCTGCGAAAAGCGCACAGGGAACATCATAAACATAAGCAACCGGGTAGGCACATCCAGTGATTTCTTAACCGATTTATCATGAGGCCTCAAGAGGAGAATTCCCTCGACTAGCTATCGACAATGTAAGTTCATTAGTTGTGTGATAATGTAATTAGTTGCACAAGGATAGTGCTGAAGGGAAGGAAGGTCTTCTTCATGCCAGGACATTGATCGTTCGATACTCATAAGGGGATCTGACGAGAAAGTGTAAGATCAGGTAGATGAGGTCATTATTTGCATACATAGAGGTGTGGGCATGGTGCGCATCAAGTAGTGAATTAAGACATCGGGCTATGTGAGAAACTGATCGGATATTTTTGTGCAGCAGTAGAAATTTAACATACCTACTTTCAAACTTTCTGCACGGCTATAAAAGGCAGGCGCTCTCTAAGGAGTGCCTAGGCTAGTTAGGAGTTCGAGAAGATTGTTTACATAGGGACACGTAAGTCTTTCAGCTCCGATGTAAGGATCATTCTTTTACTGTAGGAGGTGTAACCTATGAGTTGGCCCGCGAAAGTATTAGCAAATGCCTTGTAATTGATGAGGTATGCTGCAACTTGCGAGCGATTTATAGGTTCATAATGCGCCACAAACTCGCATGAATACAAAAGCAAGCTGCATTACATGCCTAGAATACACCTGATTTTTCAAGCTAATACCATTATTTACTGGCCTTGGTTGGATCCGGCTGCGAGTGATGGGTGGTGAGCCTTTGCTTAAGGCGCTTTTACGATGTGTTCTAGCCCTGTTAAAGATAACTACGTAAGTGGGCCTATTCTCCAGGAATTGAACAGCTAATATATCCTCCGCTGCCTCATCTCGGGACATCATAACCGTCCAGAAACCCAACCTTACGATCAATCTACACTTGCATGACGTACTGGCATCGGGTAAGATTATACATTGTGAAAAGCGGGGAGCCGAACCCCACATCTGGCGGTGAGCCTTATGGAGGCGAAGCACTGTAAGGAGATCAACCCGAGATGGATCCTACTCCGTATCTTGACTCATTTGGCTCGCCCTATTCACTCCTCGGGCAATGGTTCCACAGTCGAGCCCCTGCAGCTGCGGTTGTGGTTGGACGGTAATATCCAATGAAATACCTCTAGTGAAGATAAAGCAATTGATCATACTATAAGAGGTTGAGGTTTCAGATATTAGCAATTGAGCAATTATACTTTATACTTTCGAGCAATTTATGTAATTGGATATTAGGTGAGAACCACACTTAAGAGTAAGAGTAAGAGTATCATATCGGCTAGAAGTTCGCGATCTTCGTGGTCACTTGGTCGACGCGTTTACATGTATGTAGTAACGCCTAGCATCAATCATACGAAGCACAGAATAATGCACCACATACATCAAGGATAGACATCGGTCTTCCCGTAACCACAAAACCTGGGAGCTGTCAGAGAAGTAAGTTTATCTCAACCGACCCGTTGTTACCTCCAGTACCCCCAACCAACTGTAGTACGAAGTAAGAAGTCTCTCAGAGCCTAGGCCATAGCCGTATTTGACATGCAGAATCAGCGTTGATTAATTTGGTCATACTGATTAAACCCGCCTTATTCTAAATTATAGATCTAGGACGCAGGCGGCTTGATCTTTATCATGGCCTCTCTATCCGTGATGTCGACGCCATCGGTTTAAAATTTATTTGACTCTGTGATTAACCTTAACCCTACACATTGAAATATCTATTAAATGAAATATCGAATTCCTGCGCGACCTTAGTCCAGTTATTATCTCTATTAATTTAACTTTAATAGATAGACCCTGAGATGAGATTCTATCGACGGGATGTTCTCGCTAGGCTAAATCAGGTATTGGACCACTTTTTCCACCAGACGGCCCGTGCATAGACACTACTAAACCCTTATAGTATAAGCGTGAATACCTAAGACACTTAACAGCTACGATCAAGGTGCACAAAGCCTTTTCCTGGCGTCCGACCGTCCAAACTTGGTAGGGTACTTGATACGCTTATAGATTCTCTAGTGGGGTTAATACGATGTGGTCTGGTCCGGCTGTTTCGATTACTTGTACAGCATCTCATCGTGTGTTCCAGCCATCTCCCTCGGCATGTGGCCTTCTGAGAAGATACTCGAGAAATTTGGTTCAGGTACGGGTCAAGACATGAGGATCTTTGCGGAAGGTGATATCAATCTTGGTACGGTTGCTGATTGAAAGAAAATTTCAATATCGAATATTAGGTAGGATTGTCTATTTGCCGGTTGGTGTGGCACAGTAGCGATAGGAGGATTTTTACTCGACCTGTCCACCTGATCTTACTTTAGGATCTCGCGTTTATTCTGTTAGTTGCAAACTAAGAAGGGGGAGCAGAAAACATCCTTGAAGTTTTCAGAGACTACCATCAAAACTTATCTGCATGCATGCATATCTTTCTCAATCATTATCCTCTGTAATCAGGTCAGGGGTAAGAAAAATAATATTGAGGCGTTGGTGCAAGTTGGGACGGCTCCGTTCTAGGAGATTACCATACAAGTAATGTGAGACATACATCATCTTCATACCCCTGGCCATGGTATAGGTTTCACAGAATTTGTGTAATGGCTCCATAGAATGGATGGCTTATTCCAACCTCATATCCCAAGCCTGCTAGTTGCGCAAATGGCGCTGGATTGGGAATAATACATGTATTGAACCGGCAGTTTTTTTGCTTACCCATCCCATGTGTTCTAGACTTGAATACATTCCGCTAAAAGCTTGGTGTAGATTCAGGAGTGACCTGGTCTCCCTTGCTAAATTCTATAGAAAATAATTGCGAAGTACTAGTGCCAGAGGGAGAGGCATTCTTGTAGAAAAATTTATCTATGGCGATTCTTAATATAATGCCTTCTTCTGACTATGGGGAAAGGGCTGCATTCAAACTTATCACAATTTTCAGTAGGTGCTTGTAAACGGCTACTAAGGGAATATTGATTTTTTTTAACTATCACAGGATGCATTCTGAACTGGAATCCGGCAAAGTGTATTATGCGCAGGGCAAGTGACGCTAAGGGGCTGAAAAGTTTTTACGAGATACACTTTAGAGGGCTATCTATAAAGAGCCTACCTTAGGGCAGTATCAGCTTCCCAATACAGCACACTCGCCCTATAAGAATATTATTTATAAGAATATTCTTAGCGGAGCATCCCCTGAAACTACCTCCCTAGCCCGTATTTGGTAAAGTCTTCCCCTGTGAACCTTCTCCATTGGGTTAGATCACCCTTCTTATAGGAATATTCTTCTGTATTCTTGGTCCCGATGGTATTCTTATAGAGTAATTGTACTATAATCTCATTCTAGGCTGGAGGTAGCTTCTATCTCTAGGCAGGCGTACCGATATAGGTATCACACTGGGTGAGAAAGTTAGGAATATAATGGCGACGGTAACAAAGAGTTTATCGTTGGGGGTGTAATATGTTAGGGCGCGGTGCACGTGTCTAAGATAAAGTGGGTATGAAAACGAATTTGTGAAAGGCAGCTGCAGTTAATACTGCCAATTTCTGAGTAAGAGGTTGCGGAAAATGTATACGAGCCTCCAGAAGAGTCCACATACTACCGTATAAAATTGAATAGGCAGACTTCACGTTAGGTGTTGTAGTTGCCTCTATTGGTAATTATATATAAAAGGGTCGGAGCTGATCATGAGCCGGAAATCTCCACGTCTTAGCGTGAGGTCCGCTTACCCGGTACCGAGTAATTATAATACATGTAAGTTTGGTGTACATATAACTGTAGGTAGCGCAAGAGTAAAAGTAGAGTACTATAACTAATTAAACTCTATTATTTTTCATGTTGAGAATCTTCCCTTTATTAAAAGTAATCACAACTAAGGGCTGTGCATTAGAACGCCGGTAGGAGGCTTGAGACAATGGTAGGAAGGCCTGAGCCACTATTAAGAGACGTCATTTATTCTTCCACGATCATTAAAATGTTAGCCTACTACGATTTCTGGAATGGTAACGCTGTTCCAGGGATTATAGGTATCCCCAGTGTAATCCTAGTAGTGACCTGTAGTGTAATGATCCACAACAATATGCGTACCTGCGGCTGCAGCTGTAGTAATGCCTACTCTATTGGAGTTGGAACATATATACTGTGTTTGAAGATGGTACAGGTCTCACATTACTTTTGCTGTGACCCCATAGATCGGATAAACCTGCGTCCCATCCTCACACCCCAACCTTAGTACCAAGGTTTGCTTTTAACTCCCAGGTACTAGGATCAAGCTTAATGGTATGGTGATCGCGCAGGTCTCACCTAGGTTGCATGGTGGCCCCCATGGGGCGGATAGTTCCACCGTCCCATACAGCCCTTGTAAATTACCATCAATTAGAGAATTGCTACAGTTAGTGCATCTCAGCCCACTAAAAAGGTTATGTTTTAGTGAGGGATTGCAAAACCAAAATGATGTCTTACCTCGTGAACTACAGTTGCTTTAGGGGGGAGGAGGTACGAAAATTAGGTAGGAATTTATAGAAAGCATTAGGTTGGATCATATTAGTAATTGCATGCCTATCATCTGTTTCCAGTGAGGTTAGAATCTTGCGAACCTAAAAATCCTTAGCAGCACAGTATTGTAAACACGATGGCACCACAGCTACAGTTTATCTTTCTATTGTTTTTTGTGTGCAGTTTACTTATCATTTCGCACCGCAACTTATTCTGTCCTCTCTAATTGAGTTCGCGCGTAGATGCGAATTCATAACGTTTGTTAAGTCGTAGCACAGAGATCAACTGAAGGCTAAACTTTGTTTCCCATTCTTGCCTATTTTCCATACTCCCCTAAGCAACTATAGGAGCCATGTCGGTACCACGTAGCAAAGCTACTACGGGTCGGTCTTGGTGAGACAACCAGATGTAGTGGCTAGACTGGTTAGTAAACGTTACCAAAGCCAAATCTTGTGGAACTAGAGAAGCTGCGAAGAGAAAATTTCCTGTTCGGGATGAACTGATATGATGGATTCAGCTCGCTTATTCAACTCGCTTGCGCACTCTTAAACAAAAGTAGCCTAACTATCGATCCCGGAAACTCGAGTGCTCCCACATGACCCACCCTCCATTCTATCAAACACCACACCAACCTTTCTTTCTACTAGGGCAGGAAGCAGAAAAAACTCTCAGTAAAAATTCCACTCTGCATTAACCAACCAACGTAATTTATTCATACACAGCCCACCCCAGTTAATCCCAACCTACGAAACCCCTTCTATCGGCCCAATCCTCACGTCAAATACCGACGGCCTTGGCTCTCTTGTTTCCGGCACTTGTAACTGCTCTCACTGTTATCAGCTATGCTCTACGGTACCCCGACGTCAGCAAGGGAAATAAGAACTTGCCTGATCATCCCCAATTCCCTCCTCACATCTATCACCCCCATGATCAAGCACATACTGCCTTGTTTCCTCCACCGACAACGATTCCGCCGAAGACTGTCTATTCTCATGATCACTCGAAGCCAGCTGTTTTTCCGAAAGCACCCACTGCGAAGGACCACTGAACCACTCCTCATGCGACGCATCCGTAACCTCCCAATTCCCCTCCGGCGGGGGTGGTAAAAACTCAATAATCCCCCTACTAGCCAGCCTCTGCAATATTTCCTCCTCCGGTTTAGGGTGTATGTCGTCGCCTAATCGTAGCACTTCCATCCCACATAACAAGCTACCCAGCAGCTGCTCCCTCTTCGCTGTATTAGTTCTGAGAGACGGGAGGAGGGAGTCGATACGGGATGATAATGCGTCTACAACGAACTCCATCTCACGGATTCCCCAGTTTGAGTATCGCTCTTGTAGCCACCGTTGCATAGAGTCTTGTAGGTTCGCTTTCTTCGTGCCGTCGTGTGAGAGGGAGGTGTATTTCTGGCAGTACCGGAGTAAGCCCCGGATTCCAGGGCCGTAGATAGTTGAAGCTTGAGGCTCGCTCGGTAGGAATGAGAGTAGCTTCCTCCCATGCTCGGATAGGAGTTCTTCATCTACCAGTCGTTGGAGTATTGGGAGTTCGAGTAAGAGATCATGGGTATTGCGGCTAGCGCGTTTGTGACGTCGACGAGCTGGGACATGTGGGATTGTACGTGGGGTATCATGAGAGTGGGGATGTAGGTCGAGGTCTGTGTAAAGTGGGAGGAGTTTATAGGTGTCCCAGTCTACGGTGTCTGGGATGTAGCCGTATTGTGCTCGGAGGGCGGCGAGGACGATTTCTTCGCAGTGGGTGTGGAGGAAGATGTTGAATGCGGGGGAGGCAGTGGCGAAGTCGAGGAGGGCGGAGGTGGTCATGCAGGATGCAAGGGAGAGTTGGGATGTGGGGGAGATTGTTGTGAAGGCGAATACCTGGGAGGAGCCGCCGCAGGGCATTGTGGGTGTGGAGTGTGAGGTTGGTGGTGAGGTCAAGTGGGCCGAGTGAGAGAATGCTAGATTGATATATTGAGGGTGCTGAATTTTATATATTCCATTCACCACAGGTGGTGGTAATCTGGCTCAATGTCTCTCGCCGTGATACTCCGCGCCCTCCATCTGCAAGTTCGGACTTTGACAGCCAATTGATATCCTCGGATTGCTTTACCGTGGGGAGCTGAGATCGTGGTGATGTCATCGAAGCTTAGCTTAACCGAACTAAGCTCCACCAATCGTATAAAGCGAAGGTGGTAACCGGGTTGGCGGTACTTACGCCAAGGGGGCTAAGGCGTTATCGGATCGGCTGCAGATCTTGCGGGGTTGCTTTTCTAGCTTCCAAGACTGAGTCTTTTATGGGGAAATGATTGTGGTTGAGGATAAAAGGGGGTTTTGTATGCAGCGGATTGCAGATGCAACCTAGTGACTGAAAATTGGCGACGGGTTCTTGCGTGATGACATTCGGTCTACCGAGAAACAGCTTCCGCCGATTATGTGTGACTAGTGCACGGCCCTTATGTTGGAGTGGCCTGCTTTTCGTGGGAGTGGACTGATGTATAGTCAACGAACCAATAGGTCGATATATCTAGCCAACTAGATGCCTCGGACAAGAACGTGCGACCCCATAGCTCTCCTATCTTCTATGATGGTATCATACGAGATCGCGCACTAGCTGGAGACTAAACTCGACCGAACCATTGGCCATCCAGGCTGTCGTCGCGATTACTGAAAATTCTGCATCGCATTAACCGGAAATCAGAGGAGTGCAAGCAACTTCGAGAAAGGCTGTGGATGAGTAATAGAACTTCGAGTGCTTGGCCGTGCACGCGTGAATATTCCCAGCCGCGACACTTACTTACGTGTGTAGTTTTTTGAGTAAAGTTGTGCATTTTTTTGTACGGGTCATCGCTAGGCGACTGTGGTTGGTACTTAGCTAGAAAATTTTGGGACCCTGTCACTTCATTAACGTTTAGCCCCCACGAAAAAGGGGGCAACTTTTGTCACTTGCACCTGCAGAAGCCAAGGAATTTAGTAATCCTGGTGCCTGGTGTAAGGCCTCGGGTCACAGTCCAGGTGCAAGACCGTGAGGCACGGGGGGAAGGTACAAAGGCGAGTATGGAGATGATGCGAAGAAGAAGGAAAGACCGAGTAGAGGGCCATATAGCCTTCGGATATCGCCCCGTGACACTGAAGTCTGAGGTTAGTTTAAGCTAACGACACTATCGTCCTAAAAGCAGAAAACCTAGCATCCGGGTCTCAAAGTGGGAAGGGTTTTACTCGAGTTTTTTGTTTATCTTTTAGCGATTATTGATAAAGTAGAAATTTACCATCCGTCGATTTGTGTGAGATAAAGAGGCGTGCCAATATCACGATAGCTCATTATAGAATAATAGCTGATAGAGGCGGGGGGCTCCATTATATACACGAGGAAGGAATTCGATAGTTCTTCTAGAACTTTCTAGGGAAGGACCAATAGAAAGGGGGAACTTTGGTTTTATAGCCTAATTGCATTGCTATAAAAGGGTTTAAAGTATTTTCACTACGGCTACATATCTAATAGCCATATGTAAAACAAAAACAAAATAAACGAATGAGAGACCAACAAACAATGGAGCAGAAACCAAACAAATGAGATATCAAAGAATGACAAAACCCGAAACCAAACAAAAGGAACTCAGAAGAACGATAGAATCTAGCTTGCTAACCCCTCCGTAGACATTGCACTCCACATCTTAGCCCTCAAACTTACCAACAACCCCTCGCCGCAGCCACAATATTCCCACACCCATTCCTAGCATTCTGCAGCCCCAAAAACGTATTATCCAAGCTAAAATCCGCCACATACCAATCCCCCTCTTTCCAGCACTGCCAATTACGAACATCAGCCCCCAGAGCACGTATACCCCACAGGAAGCTCTGCCCCCAATTTTCTTCTGAGACTCCTTGGAAGTAAAGTCGGAAGCGGCGGGAGCCGAATTCGATCCAGCTGGGGCCACACTTGATTTGTTCGTCGCGAGCGTCGAGGACCGCGTCACGAGCTAGCGGGTGTTAGTGGGAGTTAATGGATGAATTTAGGGGGGCTTACCGGTGATGGTGTCGGTGGTGGGAAGGGCGAGGACGGTGGAGGCTGTGAGGATGGCAGTGAGGGCGGTGGCGAAGAACTTCATGATGGCGTTTTGTTTGTTTGGAGTGGGCGTGAGAGGATATATAGAAGGTGGAGATAGAAGAATGGATGGAAGGGGATTTCTGACTTTGGTTGGAAGGGTTGGTCAAGGCTGTTGAGGGTAATGATGGTTTTTTCAGCAGGAGATATGCTCTGGTCTTTATACTGAGTTGGGGTTCTGTTTCTCTTGCCTTGCTTGGATTCACGAAGTGATCTGACAAAGATTCACATAGGCCTAAGAAATTTCACAAAAGTTATGATTTTGCGGAAATCTTGGCTGTACAGCCTCCGGTAAGATTATTTAGAGAGAAATAATAGGAGCCGGGGCTCTGTAGCCAGTGTTCCTCGTTAAAACGTTCGTCACGAGGCTGGAGGACCAATGAGGGCTTAGGATTTCGAGTTTCATGATAATCTTGCCAGAGGCTGCAGTAAAGTAGAGAGCCATGTGGCAAAGCTCACCGGAAAGCACGATCCATAAGGAATGCAATGGTTGCTTATTTTATTCGAGTGACTCGTGGTGAACTTAAATTATAGTTAGTACTTGAGCTAATAAGCTTAGATCGCTAGGATTAAATTTAAACTAGGCCAGTCCTTCTTGTTTTTCTATTTATGTTCGCTTATCAGATACTAGGTTTCAAGTATGTGCATAGCAACCGCCCGCTTTATCATGTGAATATCCCCTATAATTACATGTAGGTGGTTTCCTTGGCAAAAGTCTAATTGCCTTGCATCTGCAATACATAAAATGGACAGGACGTCGAAAGTAAGATAGAATTCATGTGTTATTTTTTAATTTGCCGAAATTAGATATGTCGTATATTCAGGCCGTGAATTTAAAGATAGAACAATAGAGCTTTCTGCTCTGGCACCATAGAATCATTTTGAGACTATTCAATCACCGAGTACTGTAATAACTACCCTAGGTGCTGGCTATACACTACACCATTCAAGAACCTAGATCTTGCCTGCGGATTCTCTTTCTAAACGCTGAATGCAGTCTGTTAGGCACAGGTTGTTTCTTGGCCAAGAAGTAGGAAAGTTCTAGTTTGTAGAGAACTATTGGGCTCTGCATAAGTAAGCCCATACATAGCAAACTCAGAAGCATATTTTCCCTCGCCCCGTCTATGGACACTTTTTCATGCTTGAGCCCTGGAAACGGGCAGTTTACTTCTGAGGGTAATTTCCCATGCTATTAGTGGGTACCTTGAATTACTTTAATTAGTCTAGCAGTACTGCTAGCTTTTCATGGGCGCGGTTCAACTAGCAATTCATCTAGCCACTAAACCAGCGGCACTTTTCACGTGGTTAAGAGATAAAATGAGATACCAGTAAGTTGACGCAAATAAAATTAATGCCAAGGCCACAATTCATCATAGGATGATATCGCTACTGGAATGGAGAAAAGCGCCAGGTCTTAGACACCACAGCTTATTCGTCCATTGGATCTTACTCCACCATCTGACTTTGTTACATCCTAGGCCTAACTCTATTTTGACGGCCTTGGTCTAACTTCCCCGCCACTAGTTCACAAACTTAATTTCACCATGATCGAGAAGTTCCGGTCTTTACCTCTAGGTCAAAGCCTATAACTTAAAACCTCAGGTGATTTTAGGTGACTGTGTTTGATCATATGAGAAAACGGAGTCTTCAGTGGATTGCCATTGCAGATGAAAGTGCAGTTTCGAGTCTAAGTTGGGTAATATCTTAGAACCAACCAAATATAAACGGCCCGGTGAAGGCAGTGGAGCTATTTGAGCGCATAAATCGACCACCAAACAGCCTTCGGTGAGTTTTCGCTGTTGGGACATTTGCCAAGAACCTGCAAGACCAATAAGGGCTTGGGATATCGAGTTCCACATTTCTACGATAGTCTTGGTAGAAGCTGTAGTGCTTGGCGGGTGAGCTCATGGGCTTATTTCAAGATTGGGAGAAGAAGTGTTGCACAGCCAGCTGCAGTTAGTAGTTGTCCAGAGCGCTTCTTCGAGAACTCAGCCCTACCGCCAAGACCTCTTCGACCAATGAACGGCGGAGTTTTCCGTCTCTAACACAATAAGCACATGGGCCTATTCGCTAAATAGTAGAGGAAAGGGGCAAATACATGTATGTAGAGACAATCCGTCAACACCCAATTTAGGAAGGATTGTCACGTGACAAGTCGGCAGCGAGACTACCCTGAGGTATGGTTCTGCACATCAAACTACATGTAATGTAACATGCAACGCTCTTGGGGTAAGGGTTCCGAGCAAAAAAGAGTGTGGGAGTCACTTCAATCAATATCAAAGATCTATTTCCTCCAAAGCTATGTACGGGCAGTTTTCAATTCCATGTCATACACCTTCTTCCCCAGAACCCCCTCTCAGCCCTTATGCCAAGAGCGTTGCATGTGTATTAGTTTGGTCCACTTTTTAGATGTGCGGGACCATACAAGCAATTATGAGAGGTTGGCGCTGTGCTGAGGAAAACGATTCTCGGGCATTGAATTTTACATGCTTGTCTTGCGCTAGTGGGATAACCTGACCATCCCGAAACGGGCCTGAATCAACTAAAGCGAGTGACTTTTCATGATCGTCCGACCTGGTAAGTCGCTACTGATTAAAGAAATTTCGGGGTGTCCTAGCCGAGGGGTATAACTTCGTATCCCAGTATCAGATACCGCCTAGTTTAGAAAGGAAATATACAGGCTTGGGTGAACCCTAGAGCAATACACAAACCCCCGAGAACTAAGATCAGGAATTCTGTCTGCTATGTGTGAGAAGTATCGAAAATGAAGCGACACGGAGGCCATCACATTAAAAAAATACACATGAATCGAATCACCACCTTAAAAAGACGTCCGGAATAGAGAAGATAGAGAAACGAAGAACACCCTAACCCCTACCCCAGAGAGAAACAAAGACAGATCAGAACGCTAAATAAACCCCGCAGTCGAGGTAAAATTACCCTATACAAGTGGACATTCCAAGCACCGACCCACCACCACCAAGATCAAAACTCCTGCTGACGTCTCCATTTATCTCTCCACCCTTTAAACCACGGACTATCCTCTAGTGTCGCAACCTCCCACTCTTGTCCAATCATCCCATCCCGCACCTGCTCCTCACTCCACATATCTAGAACCGGCAAAACAACATGCTGTACATGCCACGTATTCTTATAATCCATAAGATTCTGTTTCCCCTCCCTCAGAATCTTAGCCACGATTTGCGGGATCCCCGGCTCATCACGAAATTCAGCGATCGGCGTAAAAAGCGCCTTGAAGTTAAACGCAACTCCACCAGATAGAGGAAGACGACGGAGGGTCTGCCAGTCTACGCGGAGGTTCACATCGGATATATCGAGTTGGGGGTTTTGCGAACATCGGTGGACTTCGTGTGGGTCACCGGGTGGCATGAAGAGTGGCTCGCCGACTTCGAGGCCCCAGGAGCCGCGTTGGATGGGGGCGTTCGTTGTTATCTTGGTGAAGAATCTTGAGGCTTGGTGAGTCAAGGGGAAGTGATCAATGCAGAGGATAACTCACTTGTCGATTGAGAATTTGAGTTTCTCTTTATAATCTGGGACGGGTGCATGGATCTCAGATAGTGTCATCCCGAGTTTCGTCCCTAAGTTCCATCCTAGGCTACTGCAGATAACACCAGCCTTGAAAACGTAGAGCCCTGTGTCCATATCCTGCAACGTAATGGCGAAATCCTCCGGTACATTCTCCAAAAGGACTACAAGCGGCTCCATTTCTCTGATGCGAAACTCTTTATCGAGTATCTTGTTTATGAATACGTCCGGTGCTGAAGCCACGCTAGAACCTGAGTTGACTAGGGAAAAACATTGCGGATAACGAGCGACGAGGAATTGCAGACACATCTCCATCAGCTCTTTACAGGCGGCCTCAGAACCTGGTAGACTGTCAAGAACCGCTTTACCGTGTTTGGCAAAAAGCTCCTTCCGCTGGTGAATTCGGTCGATGTATGTATTTTCAAGCTCGAGCCACCAGTTCGGCTCCATCTTCCAAAACGCTGTTATGAACCGTCAGTATTCGTCTTTCGGAAGACGCTTCGAAAAGGTATCTAGGTACTCAGCATTAGAGGGAGAGTAAAAAACATACCCATAGTTTGGTGATAAGCCCATCGGAACGGTCTATAGGGTCTTGGCAGTGCTTTCTCAATATTGAACTCAGGGTAAGGGTCCGGAAGTCTAACTCCGCTAATTGAGGCATAGTCTGGAAAATCTCCATAACTTTCAATTTCCTCCTTGGAGCGGTTGACGACTGGTGGTTCGCCCACAGGTGTCTCAACGGTAAATGTAAGCGGTGAGACGAGGGACCCACGACGTGATGGTAATATATTTGTGATAAGTGCTGTTATAGAGGGTTTTCTCCGTGCTGGGGCGTCAGAGGGTGAAGGTGGAGGCGTAGGTATATCCGTGGGAATAGAGCCTTTCTTAGAGGATGTAGCCGCCTTGTTGGCCACAACGGCTTCAGGGTTCGTTTCTACCGAAGAAACGCCTAAAGGTCGAGGGTGTTTGGCTATCACAAGTGGTGGACGAGTGTTGGCTCGATTGGTCCTGAAAGGGTAAAAGAAATATATGATGGATGCTAGGGCCACGAAAACTGAGTAAAATAGAGCTTCGTTGAACATTGCGAAGAATTTTCGTCGATAGTTTTCGGCTGGTGGATAATGGCTATCACAGTCGAATAAGTAGAAGAGGGATGTGTAAGAAACTTATCTCCAGGGTGTGCTAGGTGTGCTATCCCAATTCGTTCGTCGCGGGGATATTATTGATAAGGACTTTAATTCACTCTCTGTTGCCCCGCTGTTTCCTTGTAATAGCAAAGAAATTGAACGACAGGGCTTCCAAAGAATCCGGTGTTACAAAAAACTAGCCACAGCTATTCGCCAACCCTTTGTCAAGGAAAGATGGGGAGTCCGTCTATGGCTTCTATTGAGCTGCGAGAAGCGTCGGGTAAGCTCAGTATCGCCTCTTATAGCTCCTCCTCGCTAAGGCAGCCTGAAATTCTAGCTCTCCTCTGCAGAACGTGGCTTGTTAAGACCTTTGTGGCTCGTTTCTGATATGCCACCAGCTATCCCGACGGCAACGGTAGCTACTGTTCGAAGAGGTCAGCTGTGTGATGAATAAAAGCGATAATTATTAAAAACCGGAGGAGAGACTTGGAATACGTGCATGAACCAGTTCATATCCGCTGCCTTCAGGATTTGTAGGAAGTTGCTGGCCGTTTGCCGTTTCTTGTTGTCAAGGCGGGGGCAGTTATTGTTGCTTTTCCTTTTTCTATGATTCACCGCCAGCGATGTCGGAAGCCCACCAGATAGGAAAAAGAGCAGCATAAAAAAAGCGAAAAGGAAAATTCTCCGGAGAAGTCCTTCTATTGCGTCCAATAGGTGACCCTCGTCGTATTTTTTAACCCCTCCTGTAACAAACTAACCTCTTCCATCAACTCCATCAATCCCAGAGAGGTTTAACATTCCTCAATACCCCCATGAAGAGATATGTGTAAAACGTGTACCTTGCTTGTACTTCTAGATCTCCCCTATCGATTCTGATCGGACCTGAGGCGGGAAACGCCTCGCGCGTGGGGAGACGAGGGATTTCTTTACCTAATTGGGAATGTAGCTCCCTGGCTTGTGCTTCGTTGCTTGACAGACCAAGGGCAGGCACGAGAAAGAAACGCCCGAGAACAAGCGAGATTCCATGTAAATAACATATCAACCCATAGTATGGAGTCGATATGACCTGGGGTAATTCGGCTGCGATGGAAGTGAAAGTCTTTCGCCGTCTCTTATCGATAAGAATCCGATATCGATAATGTTGATATTAGGTTGTACCACCAGCAAATTCTTGCAGGGAGTCGGTATGAAGTCCTGATGGTGTTTTAGTTGGGACACGGGATGGAAACATGCGAATCAGCGCCGGCCCGTGGATCCTCTATCCTGCAGGCTACCAGTCGCGGTACCCAAGCATACATGTCTATAGTTCGGACCAAGCAAACCACTAAGTTCATTCACAGTAATCCAAGATATATAACCCACACTATGGGATAAGTCAGGTGACAGTTCAATTAACCTACATGTAGCTGCATGTATGAAGGTTGCGATTGGATACATGTACATATGTACTCTCTATCTGCCGGATTTGGCCTTACTAGAACCAAGGACTATACTTCTTGACGTGTAATTCATCTAGCCAAGGCAGACAAACATCTCGAGTCCTATTATAAACTGCATACCTGGTACTATAATGGAAACCGCGAATCAATTTTTTATTATGAGAAATCCATTACCCTAACCCTAAATTAGTCTGGTAAATCACGTGCGCAAGGACCTCTAAAGTAAATATCTTAGCTAGGCTCTAACCACGGACTTTATGCAGAACCGTGTGAATCCAGGCATGCTATGGTTAGTTTGGAGACGTCCCGAAGTGTCGAGCAGTATTTCATGATAGAACCGCCATCAGTCAATATAACCATCTATGACCCTCTTTCTCAATACAGAAACCCGGTCTCTTCAAATTGCTTGAGTTGTGTTTCGTTCCCCGAATTCCCCATTCAGGGTGCTAGCGAGAGTTGCCCACTCCATATTTTCAGTCGCAATATCGAAGGCAATCTCCATTTCCGCCTTCGTCGTAGCAGTAGACTTTTGACCACCGCTTTCACCTACCTTTTTACCGGCTACTACGCCCAAAGATGAGGGAGAACTTCCATCTTCAGCGCTTTTAGAAGAATCCTCCCTGGTCCGTTTTGCGGGTTGCTTAGCTACATGTTTAGTCTTGGTGCCAACTGATTTCTGTGAGACCCCAAGTTAGCTAGATATGGTAACTTTGCTACATTTTCTTGAGGTTCTAGCATGCTGGCCTAGAAACGGGTAATAAGATGTATGTGCTTGCCTTTGAAATAGCCGTACCAACCGATTTCTTTTCCTTTTCTTTCTCTCGGGAATCTTCATCTGCTTCCTGCTTTTCTTTTATACACCCCTACCCTTCTTATCTTCGGACCCCTCGCGAGTGCCCATGCCCTATCCCGAGACGAAAAATCCTCATACCCACCTTCTTCTTCCTTCGCTTTTCTTTTGGGTGCCTTTGATAGACCCCCTTTAGATTTCTTCGCTGATGCTGGCGAAGGTGGGGACGCGTATGTGGCGGCATCACTTTGTTTCATCTCGGCTGCACTACACTTTTTTTGCTTCTTTTTTTGCATGTAGAGAGGACAGCAGGGTTAGCTGAAACTTGATCTGTATCATTTTATTACGTAAATCCCGTTTTTATAGTCCGCATTCAAGACATGCAACATACCTCTCGAATTCCCAATGCCGTGTCCTCGTCACATGCATCCTCAACATCATCAGAATTCCCTTCCTTATCCATAGTTTCCTTTCCAGCATCATTTTTGTCTGGTTCCCATTTTCTCTTTGCTGGTTTACCATCGACTTACGTGGATAAACCTTTTTTTTTCGTCGCCTTCGGGCTCAGACCCTTACTTTTTCCGTTGCTCTTCCGATCTTGCCGTTTCCGGTGATTCTTGATCTTCTTGTGATGGTGTTCCCCTCTGGTTTGAGTTCATTTTTTTCTAGGTATTAGTGTAAATGTGGCTGTATAGACAATTACCCTCTTCCTCGGCACCGGCCCTGATAAAAAAATTCCTATCAGCGGGCCGTCCTTAGCTAAGGTATTAGATAGAGCTTACTATTAGTTAGGCATATTACTGCAAGTTATAAAGAGGGGAATTATACGATAAGACAAAGGAAAGAATATATATATTTAGGGGATGCTGTGGCTCAATAATTGGTGGCTTTGACCAGTTCAACTCTTCATCTTACTAGAGGTTCTCGAAGAGCTGAGCAGGGAGGGTTCGAAAACTGACTCTTTGATGTAATTTTCTACGGGGTTAGATAGACTATGCTAGATCCCGTCTTGTTCAATACTATTTTGTGAGTGGATAATGGGGTTTGTGGCTGGAGGAGATCAGTCACGTCTCTGGGAATGAAGTGGAATAATGAAGATTAAATCATCTATCCCTGATCCTACATGTAGTTAACATCGACGGTTCGAAAGATCAATATTTTTAACGTGGGAAGTCAAGTGACGGAGATAAGGAAATACATGTAGGGAACCAATCATAGGTTCAGAAGAGAGAAAACCTCGGCCTCGTCAACTTCCACAGCGAGAGGCAAAACTAAGAAACACTGTTATTTTACACAGCTTGCGGGGTTGAGACTGTGAAGCTGCTTCTCATTAAATAAAGTTTCGGGAAGTACACCCGAGCCCAAAGCTCGGGGAAAGTGTTAGAAGCATACCTCCTAATACCACAGGGTGGAGAAGCCTAGAGAAGTTGGAGGAAGGACTAAGGCAACCCTGGGGAAACGCTTGGAATTAGATTTATTCGGGCTATTTGTAATCGGGTACTTGCGGCGTAAAGAAACTTCCAGTCAACTGATGAAGGGATAAATTCACGCGAGTTATCCATGGCTCATAAAAATTCTTTCTCGTCTCTATCCATAAAAGAAAGCATCTAGCTTTTGTGCTAAACAATTGATATCACAGTAAATCACTCGAGGTAGTGGGGGCTGACTAATCAGCACCCCACCTTTCAGCCTCAATCTCGTGATCTCATCATATCCGCCGCGCAACTACCATTCAACAGCTTCATCAGCACCATCAGCACCTGTATTCCTGCCTCGGGAAGATGGCTTCTCTAAATGAACTTCCACCAGCTCTGCCAGAGCTTCTCGAAAATCTAAACGCTCTCCTCTCCAGCCCCTCAGAAACAGAGCTCGATGTTCGTCTGGTTGAGACCTTCACAGCTCAGCTAACTGGTCTATCTCCCAAGACTAAATGCATTCTCACCTTGTACTAATGATTCAAGAGTAGAGCAACATCTCGGACCTTTAATTCCAACCCTGGCTCCACTGATCTCATCAACACTCTTTGTGATCAGGCAAGATCCAACACCTTTAACGAATCTCCTCCTACATCTTCTTTCTGCGACGACGTTTTCTGAGATCCTTCCTCTGGCTGAACAATCAACTATTCTCCAAACTTTATCTGCTCCTTCGCCACCAATCCAACAACTTGGGCTATCTATTCTTCAGAAAGCGACTCTTGCAGTTTCGGATGCCAGCATAGTTGCTTCCTGGAGTGACGTCATCAAGAAACTTATCGAAGTTCTACTGTTGGACCAAGATATCGGTGTCGCGTCGAAAGCTACGGATGTACTCGTAGGACTACTGTCGGTGGATTTCCACGCGACTGTGGGAAAAGGATTGTTATGGCGACGGATATTGGAGGATAAGGGAGTTTACGAATCGTTTTTCAGGATCTGCTCGTGGAATGGGGAAGAACTGCCTGGTGGGAAAAAGTCGAAAACTCAAGCACAAGGAAGGCTATTAGGGTTCGTTGCAAAAATTGCAGCTCTAGATTTTGACGCTGTTGCGACATTACCAGAAATCGACTCGAGGTACACCGCTGGTGAAGATTGTCAGGGGCTGTTAGGATTCGCTGCGAAATACACAGTGGATATCGATCAAGATGTTATGATGCATATGATCCTACTGGATTTCTACACCTCGCTGTTACAGGAGACTACTGCTGCCCCCGAGGCCTCATCAAAAGTTCTGAACTACCTACAGACTTCCGGACTCCATGGATCCACAGTGGGAAGGTATCTCGCTCCTGAGGCGTATTCAAGCGATATGATCGATCAACAATTTCTAGAGTCAAAGGCAGCAGAATATATCGCCACTTTTGTCCGTCTACATCCAATACCGCTCTTGTCTTCGCTAGCCCCTACAATCCCAAATAATCAAAGCCCAAAGAGACGAAAAACATCGGGTTCGTCTCCACCAACTCCAGAGAAACCCTTGGTGGATGCCCTTCTCGGGAGGATTCAATTCATCCTTGAAAACAATCGCCAGAATCCTCATGCGCCCTCCCTAGAAATTCTCTCGTCTCTTCCAGCCTCTGTGCTCTTAACTGATGCCGGAAAACGTGTGGCCGCTCTAATACCCATTTCCCCGCCATTTCCAGAATACATCAATGCCCTATCAAACATTCTCTCTAAACCCGGAAGCAACCGCTCCCTCTACGATTATTACTATTCTACACACCTAGATATGTGGAAAAAAGTCATCTCTTACGCTTCTACACTCGCTCTCCGCGACGTAGTCCTCTCGTGTATGCGTCTTATTGAAAATCTCATCATTGCACAAGACTCTACCGGCGGGTATTGGGGAATTAAAGAAGTCATTAACGCTCCTGAGGTGATGTCATTTTTAATCACACCACCACAGAGATTTGCAGGAACAGCAAGAGATCCAATGAGTGCTGCTTATACAGTTGCAGCTAGGAAGGTGGAGGTGCTAGAGACAGTATTGAGGGTGCTCGCGAGGGCAGGTAGCGATGTCCTAGGTGGTGAGGGATGGAAAGTAGTTGTGGAAGAAAGATTGAGGGTTGGTTTGTGGGGGAATTCTGCGGGTGGGGAGGTGGCGACGTTGGAGATGTAGGGTATGTGATGAATTGTGTATGTATCGAGGTGGGCATTCAGGCATTCTTGTGAGTTCTTTTTTTTGGTTGTCTCGCCGCCCGGTAGCAGCAGCATGAGCATCCATTCACCAACGAACCCATTGATTATAGCAGACACCATAGAAATGAAACCATCGTTTAACCTTTCATTTCTTTTTTTAAGGTTCCTTACTACAACTTAACCATAATTCCAATTCCAGGGCACATGTCACCTCATAGATCAGATCACATTCGTAGGATCGTGCGTCATAAAGCCAAATGGAGGCAGATTGAATATATTCCCTTCCAAAATTAGCGGCACCGAGTGATAGAACGTGATTATAAACCGGTACAGGAAATGGGGGGTCCAAGACGTTTGTCCCAGTGACTAAAAATAGTTTTGAGTTTGTGTTTTAAACTCAAATCCTCTCGGCTTTTGATCATGCGTTTGACTGATCTATGGGCCGAGGTATGGATATGGTGGTGCTATGATCGTATGATGGGGTAGCGCTACAGCTACGAGCTGGGGAAAATGGAAGTTTGGTACGGTATATTCAGTACCCCAGGGAAAGTATGTATGCCTCGCGTTGGATATATTTACTTTCTTTCGTGTCGCTTCCGGCCTTTCCTTACTATTTGGCTCTATTCTTTTCTCCACCTACGTAGGGCTTCTATAGCATACGTAGGCTTTCCTGCTATTCAGGTTTCTTATTATTCCTTGCTGTTTTGGTCTTCTTTGGCTGTCAATTATTCAGGCGGCTATCCAGTATATTGGGCTTATTCGGAGGCTGCTTTTGGCCTGGAGGAATTGACCGGCGAGATATGGTGGAAAGGCTCTGATTGGTTGATTACTTGTATATATACGGAGGCTTTCTGTTTCTTCTTCGTTTCTTTCTTCTCTATCGAATATCTCAAGCCTTCCACAGAAGCAACGAATATCACCTCTTATCAATTCACCTCGAGCTCGCTCGTGGCACTGGTGAGCATACGTATGCCTAAACATGTGTCCCTTTTTAGGCCGTTATTCCTGTGATACAAAGGCATTGAACCCGGGTTTGGTTCACCTCAGTTGCTTGGCCGGGCCGGCTACGTGACCAATTGTAAATAACTGTATATTGTCTCGGAAACTTCGAGCCAAATATAGGGGTTACCAAAGTTTAAACAAATAAATTTTCTCCCAAACCTATCATTTGGCCGGATTGAATTGTGGAAGTGCTCGAGATGACCCCCAGACTCTGATCCAGCCGGGTCGCATGCCCTGACCGAAGAACCATACCCAGAACACCAAGAATCTTGACCTTTGGGCTTGCCTCAATGTCAAGTAAAAAACTCACAGTTGGGACCTCACGCCGCTGCGCGGCGTTCGACCCCTCCTCGCTCGCTCGAGGGCCGCTTCGCGGCGGTGTCTTGGGGATTCCCTGGCCTGGAAGCTTATGATATTGGGTTAGGGTTTGTCAGATCCCTGTTGGGCTGGTTGCTACCGGAATTCACTGGCTGGACCGGGCAGCCAATCAAAAATCCGCTAGGCTCTTACCACCCCATAACCCTTCACTTTGTTCAGGGCATCGTTCAGGGCACAGATATAACATGCATTGTAACATGTAATTGGTTAAGGGTACCGTAGGGATGCTAGCGCATGACTTAAACGCGTGTCTATCCCTAGAAGGGAGCTCCGGAGTAGCGATCGATCGAATATCAAGCGATTCTGCGGTATGGTAGACAGTCGACTTGCCGCTTTCTATCAGCAGTGCCCCTTTCCTAGTAAGATCTACCCATCTAGGTCGTACATACGCGAGTTGTATCTAGAGCAACAACACCGTTGATCCAGCTGCATCACGGTTATTCATCCGAACGCGCAGCGTCGATGACTTAGACACCGGGGATCCAATGTTGCTGATGCATTAACTTTATTGTCTGAGACCCCGATATCCATCCGCTGAAGCAAAAAGTAATAATTGGCCCGGGTATACCCGCCAAGGATGTGGGTAGGGATGGAGTAAATATAAAGCACGAGCCTACTCCCCAGAATCTATCTTTCGCCTTTATAAGCTTCCTGACTACAATCACCCCTTCGCGCTATCATGCTACTACTAAAAAGTGCACAGTCCCTCCTTATGGAATGGGACCTTCTTCAAGCCATAGGGATTCTTACCTTAGCAACACCTATCCTCGCTTTCGTTTACACGGTGATCAAAAACCGTTACCTCCACCCTCTCAAACACTTCCCCGGACCATTCTTAGCTAGCATATCACCTATATATAGCTTCTGGGCTGTCACGACTGAAAAGGAGCATTTAATAATTGAAAGGCTTCACAAGAAATATGGTTTCTCTTCTTTTACCTTTACTATTATTCTGGCATGACTGATAGGGCGACACGAACCCTCACTCAGGTCCCATCGTTAGATACCAGCCGGATTTTCTTCTCTTCGCTGATCCAAAGATGATCCCTGTGATTTACCACAGACATGCCGATAAAACGGAGTATAATCGGGCGAAAATGGTTGGTGAGGTGTCGAGTGTAGTTATTACTATCGACCATAGAAAGCATACGGTTAGGAGGAAGAGAATTGCGAATCCTGTAAGAGCATATCTTTTGATTGGTCCTAGTTTATGGGGCTGGAGCGTATAATTAATTATGCCCTGTACGAAACGTTGGCTTACCTGCGGAATTAATACAGTATAGCATGTCTGCTGCTAGAGGAATGGAATCAATTATTGATACTCGGATCGTGGAATTGAAGGAAAAGCTGACTAAACTCTTTGTTGAGACTGGGGATAAGATGGATTTTGCGCAGTGGAGCCAGTATGACTCTTTCTACCCCGTGACTGGAGCGTAGGTTCTAATGAGTCTTGCTATATTTAGGTTTTTTGCTTACGATGGTAAACTTTCTAATCTTTTTGTTATCTCGGGAATAGGGAACTGGCCTAGACTAGGCACTTCTAAATCGGCCCTCTAAAAGGCTCGAGGAAGTACCAAAAGTGGCTTATAAACATCAGAAATCGCTACCTAGAGTGCTTGGCAATATACTTTGTTGAGAGCACCTTCGACTAAAGCGTCTCAATCTAGCCTAGTCCAGCCCAGTTCCTTATTCCCACGGTACGCCAACCCACCCCTGCTAATCCCTAACCGTGCAGTCATCAGCGAAATTGCCTTCGGGAAAGTATTTGGTTTCGTAGAATCAGCCTCCGACGTCGGCACCTTGATCAAGTCATTCCATACAGGGATAAAAGCATTGACTTTAATTGCCCATTGGGATGCTTTGAGGGAAATCGTCAGACATGACTTTGTGCAGCGATGGTTGATCCCTAACCTTGATGAGAAGATTGGGGTTGGGCGATTACGCTCGGTACACCTCCTTTTCCGAGTAGGTTCAAGGGGTAAAGATACTGAGGGGCTTTAATCAATAGGAACGCGATGAACTGCTCAACAAAAGACTAAGTCTTGGTTTAAAACCGGGGGAAAGAGTTGATCTGATGCAACAGTGAGTGCATATCACTTCAATCGCGACCTTCATTTTCGAGGGCTAACAATAGAATTCTAGCTTCCTAAATTCCAAAAACCCCGATGGATCCCCCATGCCTCTAGCTGATGTCAAGGCTGAACTCCTCTTAGTAATGTATCTATCACCTGCTGAGAGCTCCTTCTAGACCAATTTCTTACATTCTCTCGGGTCATCTAGGGCCGCAGGCTCTGACACAACCGCGGCAACCCTGCGAGGTCTCCTACTAAACGTCCTCCAGAACGAAGGATGCTATGAAAAACTCACCGCTGAAGCCGACGGTTTCGTTAGATCGAAAGACTCAGAGTTTTCAGTCATCAGTTTCGACGAAGCCCAGTCACTCAAATATTTAACAGCCTGCATCAAGGAATCGATGCGATTTTCGCCATCTACCCCGATCTTGCTTCCTAGAGCTACACCAAAAGGAGGGCTGACTCTTGATGATGGGAGGTATATCCCAGAGGATACGAAGCTGTCTGCGAATGCGCATGTAACGCAACGGAATAGGGAGATCTACGGTGAAGATGCGGAGATGTTTAATCCTAGCAGGTGGCTAGAGGATGAAGGTAAGAACAATACTATGGAGAAGTATGATTTGCATTTTGGAAGCGGTAGCAGAGTTTGCTTGGGGAAGAATATCGCAATGTTGGAATTATGGAAAGCGAGCTTTGAGGTCAGTTCTTCTAGATACTTTTGTATCTCGGGACTGTTACTGATGCAAGTGGGGTATTCACAGTTCTTTCGAACGTTTAAGCCGACCTTGGTTGAGCCAGAGAGCATAAAGTTTAGAAATGTTGGGGTATTAGTCCATCAGGATTTGTGGATTACGATTGAGAAGCGAGGGTAGGGCTGAGGGATGATAAATGGAACTGAAGCTTCACATCAATGACAGTAACAATGTGTAGTATCTTGTCTTCTAAGCTTCTTACACACCTTAAGACGCTCTAAAAGCCATTTCAGAAAACTATACAAGTGCCTACATGTAGTCAAGTTAGTAACATTGCATAGGGAGAATTGAATCCCGAAAGCAGGTACGATTTTATGAGAACATAGACGTGGGCATAACCACGAGGTAGGGTGTCACGGGACGGTAACACATGGGAAGCCTTTTGCCCTGATAGTATAACTGATCAATCTTATTGGTGCACCATAGAAGGGTACAGAAGGATAACCGTAGGCCTAAAAAGTGCGATAACGCCTTTAACACCATCAGCCATGGTAGTCTAACGGCTACTGTGTCGCCCAGAGGGGCCGGGGGATCGTGGGTTCGATTCCTCCCAGGGGAGTTAATTCTTCACGCACTGGGTTACAAAGAAGGTTCTCAGGGAAGCTTGATTGAGCCTTCTTTTTGATTCTTTTTAATACATATAAACACAGGATATCACTCGGTGGTATAACCATCTGTTGTGAAGCATGGGATCGAGAGGCAATTGATCGAGGGACGACCTCGCGCTTGACTCCTGGGCTATAGCTCGAGGCCTTACATAGAGGATCTAGTATGTACCTGCACTTGATTTAGATCTTAGTTTAGTCTCGTGCCCAGCCCATACTGCGCACCGTAGGGCTATCTTACTTTGCCCGCCTCCCATCCCCCCAAGATTGTTATTGTCTCACCATCATCCCCGAGTTTTCCGGTAACTAACTGCAAGCTCCCGAAGCGCAGTAAAGCTATGGATCTGACGTGCGTAGGCACGTGTACATAAGGAAAAGGGTGGCGCGTGGATGTCCGCTTCTCTCATTCCCTTTCACTTTTAATCCAACTTAAAACTTCACGTAGGTTTAGTGTTGGAACACACAGCCCACTTCTTCCATCCCACAACATGGAAAATTAGCTGAAACTACTAGAATACTTGCGAACGAAAAATTCTTAGTTGCTGATGTGTAGCCTTTACTATTCATTAAAAAAAGGACATTAAAGATAAGGACCCGTGCACGATTTATATGACAGGATAGGAAAGAGTAATTTCGTGACGGAATGGCCATGGCCACTAGTATACGCTGGGGCGGGATGTGTTAGTCGCAGCCACTCCAGGGCAAACGCAGCGTAGGTATATATAGGTTTTACTTTGAAATCAGTTTAGCTAAGGCCAACAGCAAAACTAATGTCAGTAGTTCGGCTTGGGATTGAGAGTATAGACTCAATGGATTACGATTAAAGCCTAAGCTAATTTATAGGAATCTCTACCTAGGGATATTCTGGGGCATCCATCTGTCATAAACCAAACATGACTAGAAGGGCGTTGGCCCAGAAGTTCTCGGCTCGTCCCGCATTCCCCCATCCGCATTACCACTGGTGGTATTTCGGCTTTGTCAAATACGAAATTCCTCCACTTCGTTCTAAGGCCAACAACTAACGGTTCATATATACCCAAGGCAATAATTAAAAGCCAAACATGAAAAAGTTTGATATGGGCGTTGCTGTAGCTTTACCAGATACTATCAACTGATTAAGCGAACCCGAGAGAACCATTTCAGAGTGCGAAGCAGTCATCTCGAGCGATAACACATGACACTGCGTATAGCTTGCCGCTCACCCCTCGAGAAAAACTAGGGAGGAGATGGAGCCGGAGGTTCTAAAGGTCGGGTAACGTAGTATTTGGTGAAATTTATTTAGCGCGCTAGTGAGACATGCATAACCCCTGTTAATACTTCAAAGTATGTTCGTGATGCCTGGCGGTATCGTGGTTGCAGGAAACATAGAATATTAGCATGCTTACGCACGATTACCGACTACGGCAGAGAGAAACCCCACCAAATACTGCATACGGTTTGCGGCTGATGGCGCAGAATTATTTGGCAATCAGGGGGGAGAAAACGAGACTGATGTTAGCTGAAGGCGTATGCAGGAACGGGTGGTTTTCTTACGCCAACCGGATCTCGGTCCTAATGCTTCCTGTCTGCCACGTTTCTATTTCTGATCATGAACGCCATTATTGTCCATGATCAAAAGTCTGCGTGTTCCTAGCGTGGCAACCGTAACCATCACCTTTTTTTGCAAAAAAATAAAATCTTGTCAAAACTCTAGTCTCGCAATCGACGTTTATTCGCTCTAAATAGGGTGTTGGGGTCGAGCTCTCTCACAGTCAACACCCAATTTAGGAAGGATTGTCACGTGACAAGTCGGCAGCGAGACTATCAAAACTCAACCAATATTGCAGGGAAAAAATGGAAAAAAATAGAGATATCAACCCTAAGACTCACTGACCGAATGAGAGCTTTTGGCTGAGGAACTGGGGTTGTTTTGGTAGTCTCAATTGAGAAAATTGTCACATACAGGTAATGACCTGACCCCTAAAAATGCCAAGCCTCGGTTGCAGAGGACATGAACATGAGAATGACCTCCACCTTACAGACAAACTTTGCGCAGCTAGTACACAACCTAGTGGTATTTTACGCACCTAAGATGCTGAATTGATGCCTAAGAGTATCTTTTGCTAATCCTATTTTTTTCAATTTTTTCCCTGCAATATTGGTTGAGTTTTGACAAGATTTTATTTTTTCGCAAAAATAGGCGATGGTTACGGTTGCCACGCTAGGAACACGCAGACTTTTGATCATGGACAATAATCTCGTCAGTATTTGATGATTGCAGAATATAATTGTGTTTGGGGTCTGCTCCTATGACTGTCTAGATTTTTAACTTGGTTATTTTCTCTACACTAGATTCTACGAATAAAAATAAATGATGTTTAGCCTGTCAAGTCGCTTGGATCCATTCCCCAGATCATTCTGAGCTAAATACCCCTGAATGATCGCTAAATTGTTTGCATTCGTCAATTTGCGCATGTGCATTCTCCTCTTTGCGGCCCCTGTCGAGCCTGAAGACTTCACTCCTAATACTATCTAGAGTACTCGTCTACAGCTGTCTAGAATCCTGTGGTGTCGCTCATCGGCAGGTTCGGTTCCGTCCCCTGTGGCGAGATAATTTCGTTGTTTCTTTAAGGTGGGGCTCCTCATGAGACAATGTCTCAGATCAATGCCAGGGACACGATTTGTCGACTTTTCTGCTCGCTTAAGCTTCCTAGAACCTCAATGGTGTTTGCAGTTGTGAAGCTTGACACAGGAAACAAAGCTAACTATGAATATTTGTGGCGCTTCTGTAATAGGGGTATATTTCCCACCCTCTAGCCTAGTATAGTATGGTAATATAGAAATACCTCGAGGTCGTTCGGGGTAAGCGTGTATGTCTTACCTTCTGCCCTAAATACGCCTAAACACCAGTCTGTGGCTGTTCGTGATGGGTGTTACAACCTGGCGTCTCGCGAGATCCGAGACCGGAATACTGGGACCCACTAACACACGGGAAAAAGGAGGGAAAATACGAAAGGATTTTCAATCGTTAGGTATAAAGGTTCGTTGAAACCCACACTTTGAGTTTCCCTCACTATCGCTCTTTTTACTTCCCGATCTTATATCGGGGTCCATTCCTTGCCAGTTTTTTTTTCCTAGTTCAGAAGGTATATATATAATTCACTATGCGTAACAGTATTTTCCTACTCCCAGCATTCGCGGTTTCGGCTTTAGCGTATCCAGGGCCGGTGAATAAAAGACACGGCAAAGATGCGACCCCGGTTCCGTTCCCGGGGAATTGTGAGTGGTCGTATCAAGGGTGTTGGAACGATCCTGTGAATGGGAGGATTTTGAGGAATGTTAGGTACTATGATGATGGGATGACGGTGGAGAAGTGTTTGGCGCGGTGTGAGGATTATAAGTATTCGCTGATTGAGAATCAGAGGTGAGGTTCTTGAATTGAAGGGGGGGTTGAATGTGGTGCTGATGGTGTGCAGGGAGTGTTATTGTGGTGACGTGCTTAGTCCTCATGCTGAGCCGGCGTATCAGAGTGAGTGTCAGCTTCCTTGCTGGGGGGATGGGCACCAGCAATGTGGTGGGCAGACGAGGTAGGTTCTTGGGTTATGGTACTGTAGGTGTCTTACTGATGTTTTGTAGGGGGAATCTTTATAAGAAAAATCATGATGCTGAGAGTTGTCATAAACCCTCTTCTACTTTTACGAAGACTTCGTCTACTTCTACAAAGGCTTCATCTACTTCCACGAAGACTTCCTCGACTTCACAGCCCATCTCAGCAACCTCAAAGTCCTCAACATCCTCACAGTGCTCTTCAAAAACCTCAACAACCTCGAAATCCACAACATCCCTAACGCCCTCCACATCGTCCACCGGCACCTGCGGAACAGTGACAATAACAGCCAATCCTTCCACTTGCGGAACTGTCACAGTTACTTTACCAGGAGTTGCCACCACCGTCACCTTACCGGGAAATTCCGTTACTACCACTGTTTTGGGCAATAACTATAACTTCACAGCGATTCAGACCGCAACAACTACAGTGACTTTACCTGGTAATAACTATAACTTCACTGCGGTTCAGACGGCGACAACTACTGTCACTATACCTGGTGATGGCACTACTGTTACTGTGCCTACTACTGTTACTCTGCCTGGGGATGCTATTACTACTACAGTAACTTCGGTTGTTGCTGGAAATGGTTATAATTTCACGGCAACAGATTTTCAGACGGCGACAGCTACTGTAACTGTACCTGGAGATGGCACTACGGTTACAATAACCTCAGTTATTGCTGGTAACGGTTATAACTTCACCGCAACAGATCTTCAAACGACTACTGTAACCTTACCTGGGGATGACACGGCTGTTACTATTCCCACCACTGTTACTCTACCTGGGGATGTTCTCACCGTCACTATCCCAGCCGACGCCATTACCTCTACGATTACTACAACCGCCCCCGGCAACAATTACAATTTCACAGCAACAGACATCCAGACAGCAACGATTACTATCCCTACCACTGTCACCTTACCCGCGGACATTCTCACCATCACTATCCCAGGCGACGCCATCACAGTCACTACAACTGCCCCTGGCAATAACTACAATTTTACTGCAACAGATATTCAGACAGCGACGATAACCTTACCTGCGATTACTGTACCTACTACGGTTACTTTACCTGGGGATGACATTACGGTTACTGTTCCTACTACTGTTACTTTACCTGGGGATGTTACTACTTTACCGGGTGATCTTACTACGGTTACTGTGCCTACTACTGTGACGCTGCCTGGGGAGGATATTATGATTACGGTGCCTACTACTGTGACACTGCCTGGGGAAGATACTACTGTCACTGTGCCTACGACTGTTACTTTGCCAGGAGAAGATACTACTGTTACTGTGCCTACGACTGTTACTTTGCCAGGAGAAGATACTACTGTTACTGTGCCTACTACTGTGACACTGCCTGGAGAAGATATCACTATCACCGTACCCACGACTGTTACTCTACCCGGACAAGATACCACCATAACCGACACAACCACAGCTACAGTGACCGCCACATCCTCCACGACCATAGTCTCCATCATCACAGTGACTAGGTACCTCTCCCCTCCCCCCCAACAATAACAATCTAACTAATCCAGGGCCGCCGCCACTACCGCCCCATAGTGAAACCTCCTCGGCCCCATCCTGCGCCTACACCTCCCCCATAGTCAACGGCGACTTCGAATCCACAACCGACACATCCTGGACCATCGGCTCCGGTTCCTCCCCCCTCGCAACCTTCTCCAACGTCGCCAGCGGCGCCCACTCCGGCACCCATAACATGCTATGCCGACTCCCACGAACCGCACCCGCGTCTTCCACCGCCGAACTGACACAAACCCTCACAGTTTGCCCGGGAACTAGCTATCAACTAACTGGGTACGTTAGAAGACCGCTTGCGCCTAGCGGGTGTATAGTGACGGCGTTGATTGATGGTGTTTCGTATGGGATTGGGAATGCGGGGGCTAGTACGGGGTGGGTTGCGTTGTCCGGGGGTGGGACTTTCACGCCGACTACGGCGAGTGTAGGGTTGGTTTTGAGGACGGTTTGTACTGGGACGGTGCCGGCGGGGAGTAATAAGGATATTTATTTTGATGATTTTGCGCTTACGGCGGTTTAAGGGGTGGGGATTGGTGTTTGATAAGTTATTTGAATTGGAATCTTTATGGATATTTCTAAAACTAGTGCTGTGAATCGTATCTGTAGAACTTCGTGCCAACAGTCTAGATCCATCATCACTTCTCACTCATACCACTTATTGATTTGGCTATCTAGCCTTTTACCCGTTGCCAAATTTATACCATTCATCTAATGGCGCCGTATACCTACTGTTGTGTGTTTGCTTATCCAGGCATCTACTCGCCAGACTATAGATACTTTGATCTCGCGGTGTGTTGTGTATTCCCCTACTCCACAGCTTGTATATTCCAGCCTTCAACGCTTGGCACCAAGGCCCATCTATTCGATGGAGTTACACATTCCCAGACGACAATTCCAAAAAATAGGCTGGGCACAACGGTTATGCTTCTTGACCACCTGAATTGAGATATCGTAGTGAACGACCAGACCGTAACAGGCTTCAAGCCACCAGGGTTAGGGTTACTAACATACTGTTGCCAAGAAATCCCAGGCCTTCGGTTTTGCTGCAGGAACGATCCTGTCAATGCAGGTTCAGATTATTATTCTAGCTCTAGAAGTGATTCACATCGATAAACAAGATATCCTTCATTGTAGTAACTCACCTGGAGTACTTACACCATCCAGGTAAAAGCCCTGACCGAACCCTAGAATCCCCGTTCTCGGATGAAGGCGATCCCGGTTGTGCCCATACCCGCATAGGTAGGTGCCGGCTTTCTCGGCCGATGGGGATGGTACTAATCATTGATCAATAAGCTCGGCGCAATCGTTATCTAGGCCACGACGGACTGAGATGTTATATTCTCCTCTCTTCTGAGTATCTCTTGTTTTGTAATGGCTCGTTCAAGACTGTTTGCGATGGCTGAAGCGGAGACTATGAGTGCTTGTTCTGCTACTTTAACACGTGTGAAGGAAGAAGGAGCGCAGGGAGAAGGCGCGCCAGTCGGCCTGGAGCTCACTCAACCCCAAGGCTCATCAGGTCTGGCGAAAACCCCTCAGAAGGAGAGAAGAAATGTGAGTTCTCATACAATCCGAGCTGGGGATATCTCTTTCTATATCTCAAATTCTAAAGACCACTCGCTAACTAAACAGAAACCATCCCGAAACCTCCTAGTTATCGAACAATCCATAACCCAGCTTCTCCTAGCCACCAAGCAGCTCCTCGACATTCTCACGTCTTGGTCGCAACAGCAGGCTACGAAGGCAGAGGTCTCAGATATATATGTCCGTCTCGGGACTGAATTCCGCATGGTATGTCGAGCATGCACCGTGGTAGGAATAGAGACATCGGACCTGGGGGATGTGCCAGAGGCGCTCAAGAAGATATTAGAGACGGCTTTGAGTCAGGACCCTAGTCGCCAGAATTTGGATGTGTATATGCCTGAGATCAGGGAAGTTATTATCAACCTTCTTAATGGACTTAAGAAGAAACAGCAGACTGCACGAAGGAATGAACCGTATACGGTCTGCACGGCGAAACGGGAGGAAGGTGCACCCGCTGATTTGTCACATCATCTTAACGCGACGAGCCGTGCGAGGGTGCCGAGCGCGATAAAAAGCTTGTATAAGTATTTCATGGTCCCTGGGATGACCAATTTAGCTGGTGGTGCGTATTGCCTGTTATCACTATCTTGTTCCTCGTTATATACATGTATTGACCCTTATTCTGGCAGGCCTCCCATTCCCCGGCTACTTCCCCTTCGACACTCTCGAATCTTCCACAGCCACACCGACTCGTTTCGTCCCGAAGATCGCTGCGGAATTCCATTCCCTCTCCCCTACCGCCCCGTCCACGCCGTCCTCTTTATTCTCGCTATTCTCCTTCGGCAGCAAGCCAGCACCTTCCTCCGACGCCGGCAAATCATCCACTCACTTCTCAATCCCCAAGTTCTCCCCCCATACAGCGCCCGAAGCCCGAGTCGATGTCTCCACCGCACTACAATACACTCTAGCCAACGGCATGGCCCCAGTCGCCGCCTTCGTCAAAGACTTCGCACTAAACCACCTCCACGGCGGCCGCATCCCATACACCAACCCCGGACCGGAGATCCTCCTAACATGCGGTAACACCGACGGCCTCGGAAAAGCCATCTCTCTCCTCGGAGAGCGAGGCGATAACATGCTAGTCGAGGAATTCACCTACCCGAACAGCATCCAGACCGCAGCACCACACGGCATCGGCATCATCCCAGTCGGTATGGACGCAGAGGGTATCCGTGCCGAAGGCCCTGGGGGTCTTCGTGACGTACTCGAAAACTGGAATTGCCATCGACAAGGGAAGCGTCCTCACCTTATGTATACTGTTACTATCGGGCAGAATCCAACTGGTGGGTCACTCTCCCTTGAGCGTCGGAAGGCGATCTATAATCTCTGTGAGAGATTCGATATCATCATCATCGAAGACGACCCGTATTGGTATCTCCAATACACGGAGTCCTCGCATCCAGACCCTAAGGTTCCGACTAGAGAAGGGAAGTATCCGTTTCTGGAAGCTATCACTCCCAGCTTCCTCACTATTGATGTTTCTGGTCGGGTCATCCGACTTGATACATTTAGTAAGACTATTGCGCCTGGGTGTCGTCTTGGCTGGATCACCGCGCAGCCGGCGTTCATAGAGCGGATTCTGTACATTACTGAGTCGTCTACGATGGCGCCATCGGGTTTCTCGCAGGCGATGGTGATCCAGTTGTTGACGATGTGGGGGATGGATGGGTGGGTGGAGTGGTTGGAGAATCTGAGAGGGGTGTATGAGCAGCGGATGTTAGTTATGTGTAGAGCTCTTGAAAAGCATGCTGAGACTATTGTGACGACCTCTGATGGGGATGAGGTGGTGGTGGAGAAGGTGAGGATGTATGAGTTTGAGAAACCGATGGGGGGGATGTTTGTTTGGGTTCATGTGAGGGTTGTGGAGCATCCGGCGTATAAGGAGTATACGGGTGTGAGGGGACATACGAAATTGGAGATGGCGACGCAGCTGTGGATGTATGTCGCGGAGACGCAGTTGACGCTGCCGTGCCCTGGGTGGACGTTTGCTGCGAATGAAGGGATTAGGGATGAGGCTGGGCCGGAGAAGTTTAGGTTTTGTTTTGCGGCTATTGAGGAGGAGGGGATTGAGGAGGCGACTGAGAGGTTTGGGAAGGGTGTGGAGGCGTTTTGGGGGTTGAGTGCGGGGGAGATTGAGGCGTGGGGGAAGCAGAGTGAAGAGAGGAGGACGCGAGGAGAGTGGATTGGGTCGGGGGTGGTGGGTTTGGGGTGGGCGGGTGGTGTGATGGGGGCTGGATGTTAGGTTCGATCACAGAAGATTTGGTGAATGGTATTGAGTAGAGGGTGCTTGCTGGTATATTATTGCACCTAGGTGTGTCCGAGATCACTCTGCCCAGAAACATGATCTGGGATCTTTCTTTGTTTTTCTCATTTTTGAATCTACTATGTATGGTCAGACTGATAATATATCCTTTGTTTATTTGATCGATATGTATGGGAGGTTGGTTCCTTATAATTTTGTGGGTTTAGGAGTGACTTATGCTGCTTGAAGCACAAGAACGTAGAGACTCGTGGAAAAGCACTTTCAGTGCTTGGAATTGCTTTAACTTTCGCGTTTTTAGGTCATGGGCCTAGAACCTATTCCAGCTATTTAAATGGCTGATCTGATTAAATCCTCTAGATTCAGCTTGGGTATGACGCCTAGTTATAGGTGTGTAGATACGTCTATCCACGGGGTAGCTATACAGTTAGGGTTCTTTATGGCCTTTACCGAAACCTATCTTCCGTCCCATATTCCGCGATAGTAAGCTCCACGACTCCACATTAGTTCCTATCTACTATCAGTAGTCCTGGCCATTACCTTTAAATCAGGATTTGAGCTTTGGAAATGGGGTGAGAATGAAGGTGATTCTCAGGCTTAAGCTTGGGTCTTTGCAATATCTCCATCCTTGCTTTACTCAAGTCCTGCGTTGAAGACCCACTTTGCTATCTGCCTACTCCTAGATATCGTGTCACCCTCTGATTCCCATCTCTAGAGCCACGCTTGGCAAGGGAGACTTAATCGATCGATTAACCCGACTCTAGTGTGTACAAATAACGAGCGCGTTAGAATAAGCCACCAAATCGCAGTATCTGATTAGGGGAACTTAGTTTACGAGTGATAAGTTATGCCGGGACAACATCCGGGTAACCTATATCTAAGTGCCAAGGCGAAAGGATGAGCCACCTATGCCACTCACGTAGCCTTCTATCTTCGTTGGAATTCATTCGCTGGAATTCTATTATAGCCAACCTAAGTACTGCGTCATCCGATAGCGCTCGTAATCTACCCACTCACGGCTACGTGCATCTAAGGGTCGCAGGCTAGTAAAGTTGGGATGAGCTCCTCTGCTAAACAGCTTACAGACCTACCGGTGGGTGTTCTCACTCGGATCTTCAAATATGTAAGTGATTCTTTAACCCTATTTGTAACTACATGTAGCTGACTAATGGGATTGGTTGTAGATCCCGGAACAACCTAGAATACTTGCCGAGTTATGTACGATCTGTCGAGTATTTCGTCTCATCGTCACACCGTTTCTCTACAATAAAATTGTTATACCTGTATTAGCGTCAAGCTCTGAATTAACTCTAGATCCTATTTCAGTAGCTTGTTTTCTGTCGGAAGAGAACTTTGGAGTTCAATATATTCGCCATATTGCTATTCGCGGGTGCTGGGATGGGCCGGTTGAAGGGAAGAATGACCAAGAAGATGGGATGGAAAGGGAGCAGCAACTTGGAGTAGTGGGTGAGATGGGGGTTGACACCGATTCTCCGCATATTATTAATGCTAGCTTATTGCTGGGGAGGTTGCTTGAGCGGATACCAGGCCAGAGACTGGAAAGCTTCAAGTATTTCCCCAACCGGCGCCCGCGAGTCAGCCAAATCCGGTTTGCTGACCAAGACTAAGTAGATGGTGTGTCACTGTAGATTTTTCAGGGAGACTGATGGATAAGCTCGTGAGATTACATCCAAACGTGCGAATTCTTGAACTCTGGGAGGAGGGTAACCGTTACAGGCGGGGATGGGTTGAAACCATAGGTTTCTCGAAACTTGAGGATATCAGTTGGCAAAATATTTCGACTTATAGTTATCTCAAGGGTATTGCCAACTTGATTTCATTGAATTGGCAAACTCTCAAAAACTTATCGCTCGGTTGCTCGGATCTCGATGACCTCTTGATGAACTGTTATAATCAGCCGAGCCAAGCCATTGGAGGACCCGATGGTCTTGCTGATGATGAACAAAAACGGTTTATCCCAATCGCAAATATGATATTTGCGGGGATTCTTGAAGGACATCATTCCACCGGTGTACCGAATCGGAAGCAAATGAAGTTGGTAGAGCTATTACTGTGGGAATTCCCACTTAAATACACAAGTTCGATTATTACTCGCGCTGTCGACTTCTTACACCTACGAAGACTTGAGCTTTACCGCTGCAAGGACGTTAGCAACCTTCTAGAATCCCTTTCTAGAGTCGGTCCCTCCTTGAATCTAAAATGGTTTGAGATCATTCTCGAAAGTGGGTACCAGAAGGTGGGAAAATTTCTGAGATCGTTCCAGGGTCTTGAGACTTTGTTTCTCCTTTTCGAAGATCTGGAGGATAGTGAGAGCTTAGGTCTTCTGGTGCATTCTGTGGTTCGTCATCGAAGCTCTTTGCGTCGATTGGTGCTTGACGCCAAGCGTGGGAGAGCAGAATCGATTTACCTAGAGCCCAAGGAATTGAGCGTGCTAGGGGATTTGAACCTCTGGGAGCTCGGTATAGCCGTTAGCCCTAGTCAAGTGAGTCTCGTTACCAGCAGATATTATGATGCGGTGTCATGTGAACTGACGGTTCTGGGCGGGCGAGTGAGAAGAGTTTGAACTTAATGCTCTACGACTTATACGGGAGCCCTAGCGCCCCAGAAACCCTCCAGACTATCCATATTCGCAACCTTACTCACTCGCTCGACGAAGTTGCTGCTGTTTCAAAGGCTGGCACGCCGGATTTTTTCCGCTCAAACACGTTCCGCAACCGCAAGGCGGACGTAGAGCGTTGCATTAATCTTGGTAGTTCATGCTCAGCGGCAGTTCAAAGGTCGTTGAAATGCGTTGCTGTCGGTGAAGTTGAGATATCTGAAGTCTGTGATGATAAATATGCTGCAGAGGAGGCATGGACTTGCTTCATGGTGGATTATGTTGATGTTGCTGGGGTCAGAGGCGTACCGGTTTTAAGCCCCATAAGATATCGTGAATTATGTGCACTGGGGGTTCCTTGTGAGGTGTTGAGCGTTGGATGGTAGCGAGACGCGATGGGACGGAGGCTATGCGGTAGATGACGAGCCTTGCTCTAGGCTGACATAAACTGAGAGATGAAACGGCGGGGATATTTGTGAGACTTTTGAAGTGGGTGGCAAAGGGAAGTGGGCTACGGATCTCGGGTTGGCTTCCCTTTCCAATTTTTATTCTCTTTAACTACATGTACATGTAGGTTAGTCAGAGATACATCATATAGTTCTCGTTTTTGGTGATTAATCTTGTATGAGATGGTAATAGAAAAATAATATAGACCGCATTCTGTTTGGGGTTTACTTCTCCTGATTTATGGTAGGCCTCTGCATTACGCGGTACACTGTTGTAGCTGGTACCCGGTCATAAAATTCTGGGGCCGTGTTGGGTTGAGTGTTGAGAACCCGGAATTTCTACATGAGCTTCTAATGATAAGTTATTTTATGTTTACTAAAAATATAAGTACCAGTTATCTCCAATATGGCTGAGGGGCTGAGTATCTTAACTCATAATTTCATTTTTCATAGGGTACAAGAATGCCGCATGCAACCGAAGTTATGGCGTTAAGAAAATCCGTAAATCAAAACATAAACAGGGGGTTGAGTACATGTGGGCACAGCAAAGGCGGGTAGCAGAGCTTGCCGTTGGATCGCCGTATACACCCACAGAGACCCTTGACTGTGGTCTAGTAAGAATCAAAGTGAGCTAAAGATACAGAGATCATTCCGAAATATCCGTTGTACGATACGGGTCGAGAAGTAGTGGATAGAGCAGTTAGCTTGACTCTACATGTAGTGCAAGCTCAAATATAGACTGCGAATGTATGGTAGAAACCTCTGCCCAGCCTACTAGAACCTTCTAGTACAGCGATACTTGACTAGGAAGCCTATTTCCAACAATATTGGAGATCTCGCCGTTGGGTGATCCACCGTAACTCACTCGCGACTTCTCGGGTTAAGTTTATCTCCGACCACCAACAGGCTCCTAAGCGCTAAGATGAGAAATAAATCACTCTAACTAAAGTTTTGTAAATTTTTAAAATATCTTGGCTGTAGGCTCGTTCCCATCCCCTACTGCCTACAGCTGCTGCGCGCCGTAGGCTGGTGTATATGTTCTGACCCGTCTTCTATTAGAGCCTATTTGTAAATAGGTCGGCCAGTAGGTAAAGAGGCCAACCCATTTACTAACAGTCCCACTTTGATTATCGGCTGACCCAGCTACAATTTGGCACTAGGAGACGGCCAACCTTCAAATGAATTTTTTTTTTCAACTATGGTTCAGCCCCTTCACCACTCAACCACCACCGCACCTAACCATCAGCTTCATTTATCCTCAGGCCACAAAATTTTGGATGCCCCCAACTTTCATTACTTGGGTTTTCATCCTCTAATGCACTGCATTGTACACTTTTTGGGGGAATCGGATATACATTTGTAGTTAAAAGGAGATCTAGGGTTCATCATCATCACTGTTGGGTTGTAGTAACTTTTGCAGACCACTGTGATGGTAATCATTTTGACTGTGTGGCTATAGTTACAACCTCGCTTAGAGATACAGAATTCTTTGAATATGGGTTATCTTTTAGTGTTAACTTGTAGATGGGCCAGTCAATACTCAAAGTGGTCCCGTTGGTAAATAGATTGGCCTGTTTACCTACCGGCCGACCTGTTTGCCAATGGGCGAAGATAGAATACGGGTCGGAACATATATAATAACTTTTCCGAGTTGTATGGGAACTTTTGTCAGACCTTTTCGGGCCTTTGAGCCTGTGGATGGTTTTAGAGGGGTAGTTGGTACTTATTCCTATTAAAAACTCTCACACGACTGCTTGTACCCTCGGGGAGGAGGGTAATTGGTACTTATTTCTACTAGCAACTCCCACATAAGTGTTCGTACCCTTGGGGGGCTGTAGAATGCAAAAAATTGGGTTAATTTGGTACTTAGGTTTATTAACAGGTTCCATAACATTACTTGTACCTTCGAGGAAAAAGCCCCGAGAGCCTCCAGTGGAATTCGACCTTTTCAGGGGAGTCGTTGATTGGCTTTTGGGAAGCGGTAGATGCCATACCCCTCTGTCATCCCCCACCACTGCTAGCAGTCGTTTGTTTGAATTCAGCCTTTTCATCGTTTGTTCGTCTTCCACTCTCGGCCCATCCCCTCTCTCCACTGTTCGCTGAAGTATTTCATCCATAATCCTTATCAATCCATCAATCCTCATCAAATCTTTCTTATTCTTTCATCAAATTATCATTAAAAATATCTCTAGTTTGTTTCCGTTCCTTTAATCATGCCTTGGGTATTTCCCGGTAGTGGGAAATCTTCGCCCGATATCATCGTTCCGGATCATATTCCGCTGCGTTTCCACATACTGTATCGTAAGAGAGCACGGATTGCTTTCAATGACGCGAAGTACGAGGCAGAAGAACTCGCTAGAAAACTCGCCTCTGATTCTCAGAAACCAGTAACTGAAGAGGTTGCTGCTATTAATCCATTAGATTCCTGGGATGACGTCTTCGGGGTTAGTAGATCACCGACACTTTAGATGAAAGATTTCGTTGGTATACTAATCTATGTATTTCTATTGTAACAGGACTGTGGAACTGAATTAGCTTCGAATCCGGTTAAGTCTGCCACGAATACTACTCCTATCAAAGATGTGCTTGCCACTCTGAAGGAAGCCATGCGGTCTGTTTCTACCGTGAGATACTCCTAAGCCTCTCTGTTGTGATGTTTTTATAACTAATTCTCACGATTTCAATTACAAAGAATACGCAGAACTTCTTAGAAGCTGTGGAAGAGGCCCCTGCTTGTCGTGTCCCTGCTGCTGCAAACTTACTTTATGACTTTGAAATGTATGATACCTTTGTTGGAAACTTCGCAAAGAAGGCGGCGCAGAGATATGCAAATTCGTTAGTGCCTTCAAAATCTAAAGGTATTCATGATTCTACTCGGAGCGCTCCATCAAATGATGCCGTCGCTCCGGGGACGTTAAAGACTACTGGGCACCATATTTCTGATTCGTCAGTTTTGGGCCCGAAATCTTCATCCGTCGTCTCGGAAAAGACGGTTCGCCAGCCAGAAGTCGACAACCAGAATGAATTCAATCAATATGCAGGGCCGTCGAAGGACACTATGTTCTCCACGGATAATGGTCTCCATCATTCTGGTGCCTGTAATTCCGGTTCCGGTGTCGAGCTTAGTCACCCTCAGCCAGTAAGGTGTATCAATACTTCCATCGAAACGTTTGAAGCATCCGCACAGCCAAATACTACTAGCCCCGAGGAGTTTTCTGAGCCCACTACTACTGCAGCCGACAAGTCCGCGCAGCCTGCTTTCATCATCACCCAGGAAGTAGTGAACGACCTTCCTCATACCGATATTATGCAGGAAATGGGAGAAGTGTTGCAAAATCTCGAAGAACCTGTCGACTTGAACGTTGCCGGTGTTGGTATTGCAAAGCCTAATGCTTTGGAAGAAGTTCAGCATGATACGTCCTCTCGAGGAGTCACCCCGGGCACGGGTGTCGGTGAGTCTGAGGGTCATCTCACTTCTTCTGTCGGGCAGCCTATTCGATCGTCTGGCCCTGTGGTTCCGATGACTAGAGAAGTTCAGATCCTACAGCCCTGCTTCAAAGTGGGCATCGCCCCTATTGAAGAACATAACTTGCAGAAAGATGTTCCAGGAACGAGTCGAACTGTTCCAGAGTCAGGTTCCCAGGATTGCCGTAATGGTAGCCACCTATCAATTGATGCAAGTTTGAATGAAGCAAGTAGCGTGGGGCGTGTTGCCCAAGTTGGTTCAGTTAAAATAGGAAGACCATCCAGCACCGTCGTTGGGAAGGCCGGTGATAGTGTCGGCCGACCAGAGTCTGAGTTTTCGGCTCGCAACCCGAAAAAACTAGCTACCGAAGGCAGTAGTAATGATGGTATTAACTGGCCCGACCCACATCCACGAGCTTGTTCTCCGGAAGTTTTTCAGAGTTGGGAAGATTATGACGCAAGAAAGGGAGATATATCGATATTTCCCCACTATATTGTAAGCGTCGATCCCACCACTTTCGCCTTTACTCTGTTGACTAACTCATTGTATCGTGTAGGAGGAGAATAGGGTTCGTCGTAACAATGAATCTGGCAATACGACCTATTTGAATGAAGTATGTTTCTTCTCCCCTTTGAGGTTATTATCCTTAAAATGAAAGCTAATCTTGGGTTTGTGTCAGACTATCTATTGTTTTGGAAAAGTAGTTCAGAGCATTATTCCACGCCCAGGGGGGAACAGGCCCCCCCTTCGTGTTTATTCCTCAAATCCTGTTCCTGTTGTGGACCACCATCCAGAACGCAGATCCGGTATTCCGGCAAACACCAGGAGGATCGAGCCACCGAAGGTGACTAGCAGAGCTTACCGAGAGACTCTCCAAGGCGACCCTAAGGGCATAGTTCACCCCGGAAGATGGGATCCCTACCTCAAAAGATATGAGATCCTTTCCAGGCACAATATGAAAGAACTCGACGACGGGCTTGACTTCAATGGTCATAAACGTCGCAGAGGGAGAAGTTTTAATGGTAGTCCTCTACCAGGTGTTCAAACTAGGAATTGTGATCACCTGGAGTTTAAAGATGTACTTCACTTCACTTCTTTCATCAGCCCAGTTATAAGTTTACTAACTTGCTCTTAAGGTTGATGCAATCGGGGGCCCGGGAAAGTGGAGCAGCTCAGCGTCCGGGCAGAGTAATCTGGAACCGGTAAGTTTAACTCTGTAGTTCATATGAATCCATAGCTTACATAGAGGCACACGAGCCCCTCAAGCTCACTCGAGAAAACTTGAGCGTCGGATACCCATCATCAGATAAAATTATCAATGGATTGCATATTCGATTGCATAGAAGCAAATGAATAAAGTTCCGAAAGGGCGCATAGCAACTTAATGTAGCAGCGGAGGAGATTGTATACTATAGAACGAATCGACGGCTATTTTCGAAGCTATAGAATGCGGTTTCGTTTTTCAGAAGTAAATGGTGTAGTTGAACCACGAGTCAGGCTTTTAAGATGACCGAGAGACGAGAGAGAGAATCGTAGTAACGATACTACGTAGGGCTGAGTCTATGTACATGTAGTCATGTTAGAAGCAGTCATTCATGTGGTGTGAGAGGGAGATAGGTTGCTCCGGGGAAACCCTTTGCCCTTGGTTACCGTACCCAGCATCAATAGCAGCGGTGCCCGCATAAGATATGAAAAGCGATGAAAGGTAGCGAGTAATCACAATAATTTCTTCTTGCAGTGAGAAGCTAGGTTAGAAGGAGACATGGCTTTTGTACAGCGAGCCGGAAGATTCTGATATATGCCTTAGGCTCATCAATGGTAGAAGCTTCTAGGGAAAGATAGTATTTCGTCGATAATCGAGAATAAGCTAGTTCTAGGACGCTTGAGTATCTGTTGTGGTAGGGTGTCCCGGGACGCGGTGAATTTTGCTCACCGAGTGCTTTTTGATGAATGAGGTGGTTTGATAAATGAACTTTCGAGAAGTTAGGGGTTTAGGATCAGAATAGAGGAAGAGTTGAGGGCTGATATCAACATAAATAGTGATGAACTACCCCGCTTCATTAGGGACATACATCTATGATGTATGAGCCGTACTGGTAATACGGAAGATAGGTGAAGTGCGGAACGAAATCTGCCTAGGAGATTTCAGAAACTCGTTTCGAATTAGGGGCTCTCTGGAAAGGATTAAAGGCTGACCTCGTTTAGATTTTCGAAGCTGAAATAACGTGGAGATGGAAGGTTTTGAGCATCGGTGAAGTTTATCCCACAGCGTCTGAAATGGCACACCTTAAACTTAGAGCATGTGATTCGTATGAGCTTATGACACGGTATCCAGTCTCGGGCCTATCTCTAGTCTGTAGGTTGCTTCGTATCGCAGTTCGGCAGTGACACTTGATGGAAGGTGAGAAGGAGCTTACACGATATCTCGTGACGAGGTTTAATCTTGTGGTAGGGCTTATAAATTCCTTCATCATCCACCCCATCTTACCACTTGACCTTCATCATCTCTTATTCCACTCAAATCACTTACCCCATTCTTTAATACACTTATTCCTATTTATATTTTATCACATTTACCTAGTAAACAAACCAATCAACATGTGCCTCTACGTTGGAATTACCGCCAAGTGTGTTACCTGTCACTCTGTCAGCCAAAAAGCTGAGTTCTTGTTGGTGCAATGCCCGGAGTCATCCGGAGAAGGACCAAACCCTTCCAGCGAATGTATGGGTCCTCATGCTCAAGTTCCTGGTGATCACCTCGTCTATCACTCCTACTGCACTACCTGTTGGCTGGTGATACCGGACGAGAAAGTGTGTGGGGCGTTTGAGGAGATCAGTCGGAGGATTAATAATACAACTCTGGAGGAAGCTAGGAGGAGATTCGAGGGGAATTATGTCAAGACTCAGCACCCGGTATTAATTAAATCCCTCCGCACTATTATGGCAAAAGTGAAGACCGATTTTAGTGTGCGTCGGAGCTTAAATAGGAGGAATACCAAGAAGGAGAACGACAAAGAGAATGGGACTGTGGCAGGTAGAAATAAGATGAAAGGTGCTGTTTCAGAAATCGTCGATAGTCTAGAAGACGATGGGTGGCTAAAGATTGACATCCGAGATGCTAGCTAATGGCGTATGGCTCTAAATTTCTCGTTGTGGGCTCGACAGAACTCAACTCACTTTCATGATGTCTTTAGATTATTGTTTTGATAGAGAGTAAAGGAGGATATATGCTTGTTTAGCTTGACTATTAGATTGCTTACTTGCTTGAAAAGTAAACAGGAGCCAACAAATTTTTAGTGTATCACGTGTTTATTTTTCGCAAAAAGCAGGAAGCTAATGAAGACATGTGATTTTTCACCTTTTGAATATTCTAAAGTTACTTGGCAAGCCTAGATGCCAAAGCGGCGAGTTGTAGGCCGTGTTAGATCACTTCTACTGAGTAAGGTGTGGGGCACATGGAGTGAACCACTACTAGCATTCTCCTAACTTCCAGCTAGCATTTCACACTTATCTATACGCGAATGAAATTCAGGAACATGTGGTAGCATTTCTGATACAGACCATTAATTCTTCAAGAACGGAACTACCTAATTAATTTTCAGATGCGGTTCCATCAAAATAGAAACACTGAAAAAAAACCTCCACACCCAACGAAATTAACTTGATCTACTCCTCGTGTCTCCCCAAGACAACAGTAATAGTCCACACCTCACCTCTCAAGATTTTACCTGATCTCACAATATGGCCCGCATTGTGACATATTGAGCTAGCAACCTGGCTACTTTCACATTATCGGGGCAACACGCTTCGTCCCATACCTCAGAGGTGCAACGGCCCGTGCACTCTAGTACTCATACATAACTCTTAATAATATAACCCGCTATCGTCTTCCCATTCCCATTCTTGGGGTGCACCCCATTCCTGGGATGCGCCGCGTTCCTGGGGTGCGCCGCGTTCGATCGTACGTGAATGCATAGCGAACACAAAACTCACTGTCGTTTCGCGAGGGCGGCCAGAATCATTGTCGGATATGTCGGGCAGGGCTGCGGCGAGTTCAGGAATTCGATATAATGGGCCGCTATCCCGCAGTGCAAGCTGCCGCGAGCTTCCTGATCTCCCACGGGAGGAGGCCTTGGAGTGACTTGAGGCCTTTGAGCCTTGTTCTGAGGGAGGTGAAATGCTGTCTCCATTGCGGGATGATGCCTTAACTAAGGCTCTAGAACCTGCCTGTGAGCTTTCTGGGCGATATGTAGATTGCGAGGCATCGTCTGAAAAAACGCTGCCTCCATCCCGGGATGGTGCTTTAAGCAAGGTTCCAGATCCCCCACGAGAGCTTCCTGCGCGGTATGTAGATTGCGAGGCATTGTCTGAGAAAACGCTACCCCCATCCCGGAATGGAGCTTTAACCAAGGCTCTAGATCCTCCATGCGAACTTTCGGCGCGATATGAGCCTCGTTCTGAAATAGACGGCATAGAGTGTTCGTCGTCTCGGCGAGACCGTGAACTTTTTGACTCCTTGTTTGAGACTCTGGATCCAGCGCGTGAACCATCAGGGCGATATGAGACCCTCGAGCCTTGCTCTGAAGGAGGTGGAATGGTGAAATCTTCATTAAGACGGGACAGCACACTTGGTGCCCTTGAGGATCTCGACACACTTCTTCCACTCCGAACACTTTCAGCTCGCTCAAGCTCTTGATCGTCGAGCCACACTGACGTTCGGCTACTAACACTACCCGGGGAGCTGATTCCGTTTCGCTGCGACATATTTTTGGCTTTTGTCTTTAGTGTTAGTTGGAAGTTTGTTGTTGGTACTGTAAGTAGTTGAAGTTGTGAGTCTTCAGTGAAAATGCTTGAGGATAGGAATGTGAGGAAGTTGGAAAACGGGGAGGAAAAGCGTGCTTATAAACCCCTGAAATGGCATAGAATGAAGTTAGTTCTAGTAAACTTGTTAGGGTATAGTATTAAAGTTTAGGCGCATGTAGGGAGCTTGAGTATACCCACCTAGCACTAATTGGCTGTCGCGTTGATGGACTAGGGATTGTGATCTAGAATTCTACTTTAGAGAGCTAGTTGACTCATCGTGTTATTACTTGAAAGATTCTATCGATTTTGTATGGTGACAAATATACCGGCATAATATAAGGAAAAGTCCCGTAAGTGTCGCCGATCAATGAGTGCTCCACTCAGCTATTTATTTGTTAGTATTAGAATCGTCAGAAAATCTCATCAAATTTTGATGAAATTATCCATCAGCTGATCTTGCTGATAATAATATAGTGAATACATGCCGAAATTTGCCAAAGGGTCCGCTGCGTACCCTCCAGTACTTCCTCGGGAATATACCTTGTCATAACCAGACACCATAGGCTGCAGCAACTAGGACCCCAGCACGTATTCACAGAACAAGTCGTGGTTATGTATACCCCCTCAGCTTTGGGCCTGCAAGCTTGATCCTAAGCCCACAGACAGCAACACTAGGGAGTTCTGGATCGGACTTTGTCAGCTTTAGGTGCCCTAGAAACTCGAAACAGGGCCGTAATTAGGTTCAAACGCGAAGAATATAAGCCCTTCTATTATGTTCGTAGCTAGCACTCGCGGGAGTAAGTGGACTGAGTTTTACATCAGAGTTAGGAGGCATTACTTTTCCACACCGCATTCTCCTGCCCCACGGCCTCTAGTTCTACATTTCTTTTTCTTCTGCAAGGCAGAGCAGGTGTGTTAGCTGATGGCTATCATTCTGAAGTAAACTTGAACAAGACATACTACTCCAAAGCCATTAGATAATCCATTTTTGGCAGCATTTCCTGGCTCTCAGGACCATCCGCAGATCTGCACATCCTAGACGAGATACTACTCGTGGAGAACACCTCTACTCCCTGTGGTATCTGATCATTGATTTGGGCACTGGGTCTTTTTTTCGTCTAGGGTTTCAGATCTTTGTCAGAAAACCATCGCTTTTTGTGTCGCCACCAGCAACCAATCCACCCACCTTATCGATACCCTCAAAGTTCTCATTAGCGGTAGGGAGTTAACTTCTACAAGCTGTCCCGTATTGGCACGTACCTCCCCTCACCATTTACTACACCGTCGAGTTGGGTACCTCGAACCCGAACAGCCTCAGTATCGCTGCTGGTAAAAGGACCTTACCGTCACTAGATATCTAGCCGATCTTTCTCGATTTTTCCTCGCGTTGCCTTCCCTGTCGGTCCAGAACGTAGTCAAAAATCAAACACTATCACGGCAAAAAAGCACAAAGAACCACCACTCACCTTTTTATTGTTATTGATACTTACGCTTCCACGTCCGCTGTCTCTGGCGTGGGTCTTTAAAGTTATGCTCAATCTTCAGCAACACCTTTTGGTGATCTACCTCAGCAGCACAGATTTGAGCTAGATACCTCTTAATCTCTTGCTCGTGAGCGAATTTCTTTTCAGCTACAAGGATCGAATCATTCGACTGTTTTCAGCAAATTTGAAGGCTTAGCAGCAGCCACTCTTTGTACCATCTATAAGATAGAAGTCCCTTACCATTTTCGCAACCTGGCGGCTTAGTTGCTCTGAGTTCAGGGCTACATGGCCCTCGATGGGTCTAGTAGCTACGGTTGCTGTGATGCTGGTATCTTGGGACATGATCTAGAGGGTCCTACAGCAGAAGTGATCAAAATCAGCCAAAGAAAGATTAGAGAAGAAACTAAGCAGAAAACCACTCCGAACCAGCAATCGTGGAACTATCCCTTACTAATACAAATTTTAGAGATCAGTGAGGAGGAGGCAGGCGAAGTAAAGTAAGGATAATCGTAAAAAAGCCGCTACCACCATGGTAAGAGACAAAAGCAGGGTAGCATCACTTTGCCGTGGCACCCTGCATCATTACATGCATACAACTGAAATTTCCATCCCCTGGCGATACATAAATCCTTGAAGCTTCAAATACTGACCATTGCTAACATATCAGCAAATAGAATTGGGAAGTCTCAGGTTATCGCCCCAGATTTCACGATGCATCAATACGAACGAGATGAAATTCAACCACCAAATCCAAGATAGCATTTTTAATTGACCAGCAGTAAACCACATTTCAAAACCCAGACCCGTTTAACTTTCCGGCCTTTTCACTTGCATACGGCTCAGAACATTTACCTCCTATCCTAGGTTAAGGAGCGTTAGTAGCTGTTCCATCACAGTTGATTCAAGAGGAACAAATCGTAACCCAGATTCAGCCTCAAAATATGATCTTCTGAAGGGACCTTACACGTGAAGTATGCCTAACCCTTAAGGTTAGGCCTTCTGATGTTTTGATTCCTGCCCAGCATCCCTTTCTCCAAGCCATCGACGCTTTCGTTCCGCTTTCGTCAATGTCCCAGAAATCACAGGACGGTTAGTGGAGCCTTCCTTGATACGCTGCAGTATTAACTTCCGCTTGGCTGGGTCGTTAAATTCACGGTCAATCTTTCTCATGATCCTCTCATGCTCGCTTTCTGCTGTCCGTTTCCTTTCGAGCACGCTTGCAAGGTTCGCCAAGAGCTTTTGATGTTCAGCTTCCAACACTTCACTCTCGTTGCGGTAGTTTGCGAGCACCTGGTTACGAGTTTGGTCCCAATGGCGGAATAACAAATCTTTATCAAGAACCGAATCATCAGAAAAATGAGGCTTTTGTGGCCCAGACCCAAGATTCGGGAGTGACGATGGATTTTGGTCTCGTCCTATGTCAGAAGCTCTCTCAACTTGGTGTAGATGAGGATCTGTTGCGGCCTGAGCTTCTCGTTCGATGATAGCCACTTCTGAGGTCTGTTATCTATAATTAGTACAGCGACCGTGATATCCTGGAGCCTATGAGAGTACCACTTACAGGGATAGACGGCTGGACACATGAATCACCACATCCTTCATTTCGAGGCTCTTCCCCCATCGTAGATAGCTGCTGGTTATCCATGAAACTGAAAGATTCGCGAGAGCTGCGAGTTCCGCTCCTTCGGCGGTGTGTTGTGGTTTCTGTGATAATTTTTTGGTGGTGCCCTGTGCCCAGCAGCATTTTGCCGATTACATTTGTCACGGTGTTACAGGGCAGCTGCCCCACATCACGTCACGCCCGTAATGGCGTGTTCCATAGTGACTTTTAACCAAACCAAGTCACTGAGCATATGTGCTAAGGAATAGACAGAAGTCTCTCTCATCGAAATATCAAGAATTATGTATCCATATAAGGATATAAAGCCCTCCGGGGCACAAGTTTTCAAACACCGTTGGATCAAAAAATCGGGTGATATCTCATGATCCGGCGGCTTCAATGGCCTTCTGTAACACAATCTCTCGAAACGTCATATCCCTTGCGATGCATGCATTAAAGACGAAGAAACGACAGCTGCTAGAGATGCTTGCAATATCCTAAAGTGCATGTACATGCAGCCACCCCGCCCGGCGTCGCTGGATACATGTAGGTTGTCGGAGATTTGCTCCCAATTTTTTGCCAAGCATTCCGGTAGGTGGCCCAGACGAACACCGACCTTGTAAGAAGGTTCCCGCGGGTGATATCGGTTAGATCCCTACAGCGGTCGAGCCATCTTTTCAAAACTGTGCCTCAACGGATATAGATGTTCCTTGTTGATGTTTAAGGGCTCAACGCCAGGCTCGTTCCCATCCCCTACTACCTATGGCTGCTGCGCTGGGCACGAGACTAGCTCAACGCCCACATAATAGCCATTTCAATCCTAGACTTGAGGCTCTACGGAATGCTGGCCGAAAGTGATATACATTTGCACTAGCCACAGACCACCGCGGGGCCCTACCGCGAACGACGTTTACCCCCAGGATTCATTATCCTTGGATACAAGAAGACTTTATCACTAACCCTAGCAATTACAAGCGCGGGTATGTCCTGTTGTGTCATCAGTCATACAAAGTAACTTACGGATTCAGCTAGATAGGAAGTACAGATCAACCAACCAACCTCCAAACCTGGTGCGAACACCATAAAAGATACTCATCACCTCTACATACCCCAGCTCCGTCAGCCATATGCGAGCTCCCATACCATCTTGAGCCCCTCCTTTCTAATCCGATAGCAGGGGCTGTGCACTGGCCGGTATCAAGGCTCAACCATATTTCTTCAGAAATACTTCGTAAAGTAGCCTAATTAAAGCTGGGCGCTCCTCGTGGAGTTGAACAGCTGCTACAGCCGGTTTACGTTTTGTAAGGAAAGATAGAGTGGAGAAAAGTATCTTTCCTTGTGCCTACTTAGCTCCTAAGTCCTACACTTCAGAAATGCTAAGCCTCCCTCGTGGCAGATAATAAACTGATCCAGCCACTTCGAAATCGGGGACTTATGGAAAACAGACCGAAATATATACAGTTGAGCTCTTGGTACTTTTCTATAACTAGAGTCATCACTTCTGTATTACCAATTCCAACCAGGTCTCACAATATCGCTGAATTACTAAGGTAAGAGATATGCCCAACTCGTTTAATACCTGCAAGGCCTTAACTGTCTTGTATGAAGTAGCCAGACTATAAACTGTTCTAACGGGATACTGCCGACCATATTTAGCGTTATATCCCATCTCGACATACAATCTCCGTGGAAGCCCTTCGTTCTTGTGTGAAGATCAGCCCAAAGCAGCTGTCTACCTCAATATGAAACATGTGATTGGCTACCGGCAGCTGGCTGAGCAACCCCCTAGATTTTGTGCATTACAACCGAGCACTATACTACTCATACGCATCGAGAAATGTCACCAATCATTACCAGGGAATCAGGACTTGGTTGCACCTATGACAAGCAATATCTGAAAAACATATGCGCTCTAGCGACTCGAACTTATACGATTTTGGTTTTTGCATCGGTATCCGTAATATGGCATTACGCAACTATTCTCAAAATCGATTCTCACCAGGCGCAACCGTTGACACCCCAGCGAGCTAACCTTCTTAGGTGAGTTAACCTATGGAAAAAACAAAAATTCCTTGGGAAATTGTCTAAAATCAGCCTCAAGCTTGTTCCAACGTTCTAGTGGTTGGCTATTACTAGCTCCTATAACGCTACATTCTGAAGAATTTTCTAGCCGCTCACCTCGGGCGTTGCCGCCTTTTCTTCCGCTGAAGTAGTAGAAAACTGTTGGTTCCAATGAAGGCGTAACGCCCCATTCTACGCATCGGCCTAGGATTTCTCGATTGACTTAATTATCAGGAAGCTTCTATTCTTGTGCTAACTAGGCTATCCGAGACCCGACAGGTACGTTTTGGCATTTCCCCCTACATCAGAAGGCTCGATAGTGTCCGGTCGAGTAACCGATAAACTGTGCTTCTATGGAAAGCGGTGGTGTAACAATGCCAGCTCCAAACGACGTGTCACAGAGAATGGTCACACAGTCGCACACGGAGTTTTCAACAGGGAAAGCTTAAGCTTAGCTGACAACTGCAGAGTATTCCCCGAGAACTCGAAAACAAAGTCCCGCACCCTTAGCCTTCCATATCCGGAAAACAGATGTCAAGGGATATAATCATCAGCATTAGAATTCACCGAATATTTAACTGCAAGAGGCGGATTCTGGTGCCTTCACGGATTCAGTGCCGAAACTTAGTTACAATCAACAGAGAAGTTTGTGTGGATACAGAATGTGTTTGTCGGCTATTCTTGGGCTTTTTGTTCGGCTGCGCCCGCAGCCACGAGCTCTTCTGGATACACAGACAGGGATCTCATGTTCGCTTCACCATCTGCTCTTACGAATCGGTCGTCAGGCTGCGGGTTGGCAAGCAATATAAGCATTTCTGAAACCTTGGTATCCTGATCCGCAACCTACACCACAGTATTAGGTACTGGGCCCCAGACTTGAGCATAATGATCTTTATTTTCAGCCAGTTACCACGAGCATGGCTGAGTCAATCAAAAGGAAAAATACTTCTACCTCCTTTTTAAGGAACGAGGTAATGTGTTGACAGCCAACGCTACTTAAACTACAGCACCCCACCTCCGATCAAAATCTCCAAGAAGCAAGACGGGCGACTTTTTATTCCTTAAAAATTATGTTAAAATTCGGGTTTTTGTGGCTTATCCTAGCCTCTGCCACTGTTATCGCCTCCCCAGCAAACCACAAAAACGCTACTAGCGCCGGGGCACAAACCACCACAATACCAGAACCACTATTATTCGAAGGCATAGATTGCGATTACTCAAATGAAACCTGCAGGGCGGACAACGTGACTTTATCATCTTGCGGATTTACGAGTCAAGCGGATGTCGTGAATTTGGCGCAGGCAGAGGCTTCACACTTGAATACAACTCTCATGGTCCGATGGTGCCCTGTTATTTGTGAGGTTATATATGGAAGCGGCAACCCTGATATTGCTGGTATAGGGGTAAGTTGGATAAACCTGAAAGCATTCTGCTTGCTATGAAGGCTAACTCTAGAGTTACATTAGGTGGTGTGGGCCTTCGGAATACAGCTTATCACCACGTTCATCTTTGGTCCTTGCTTCCTGGTGTCTAGGAGCATCTTTGGGTTAACTAAGGAAACCCCATTCATCGGACAATTTCAAGGCCTTCAACAAATCGTCACCGACACGAATGCAGGGTTCACTATTGCAGTTGGGGTAGCTACTATCTACCAAATAAGGACGCAGCCGCCTATCTACGATGTTTTTGTTTTACTCCGGATGGTCTCGGCTCAGTTGCTTCTCACATACACCTCAATTTCCTGTCAACTTGGCTTCGAGTGGCCACGGCAAAGCCGCAGGGAAGGGGGCCCCTCTATCTTCAGGCATATCGATAGGCTTGTCCTATTGGTCCTATATTGGATATCCTGTTTCATAATCGCAATTTACGCGCTGTCGTTGCAATACCTAGCCCTCAAGCCACAGGCACGTGAGATAGCTGATATCGTGAACACATGCAAAAACTACAATTTTCGACCTTTCCCATTTACACCAGCGCTAATATACATCGCAGCCATCACATTGGTTCTCGGCATCGCTACAATTCCTAGTTTCTTTTTCCTCCATCACCTACTTCCAACGGCTCACGGTGCCTGGCCATTTTGGTTGTATGCATTCATTACTACAACTGTCTCCGGTTGGCAAGCAATAGAGATATACAACGCACGGAGCGCATTGCAGACGGGTGTTGGCACGGACTATCAGGATAATCAATGGGCGTTCGGCCAGATAACAGCCCTACTGTTTTGGGTTCCGCTAGCCATGGGAATGATATTGAGTACCGAAGGTATGCCGCCTTATATATGATGGTAGATATTTCTGTATCCCCCCGCAAATGCTTACTTTATCGTAGAACTTCTTAGGACCGACAAGAAGATCAAAGAGAATACCTATGACTCGATACCGGCGGAATGGAGAGGATGGTAAACCTCAAGTACGTAATGCGACATGCCTAGCCACTCCCCGATATACTTCTCTACCCTGCCTCGATGACGAAAAATGCATCATGCTTATTTAAAAACTAGAGTCTACATAATCCATCTCGCATTCTCCGAAGTACGATCCCGATCCAAACTTTCCCATTTCATCCAACGAATTGCCTAGGAGACCAATTCTTATCTATTTTTTTTCATTTCTTTGTTCATATCTTGCCGGTTTTCGTTTATTCCACAGCTCTTAGGAACGCAGTAGTGGGCTCTGGCGTTTATACATAGTGTCAGATTTGCATCATTTGATATTTTATCCGGAGTTTAATAGTGGATCGGGGGGTCTGGTCTAAATGGCGAGTTAGCTAAGGGTTTTTTCTTGAGTTGAAGTCCTATGATCAATTTTGAGGTAGAAAGGGACGAAGGTCTTGGTAGGATGAACGCAACTCGCGGGGTTTGGTGGTTGGAGTTTATGTAACTGATAGTAATTGTATATTAATAGAAATATGATAATTGTCGTCGTGGTGGAATTGCGATATGTGGTGAGACTTAATATGGCGTGTGGGTTCAGGTGGCGTAACTCTCCCGCACCATCGTCCACAACCAATGGAAAGCCCCAGGACAACTATATCGCCTATTATCCTAGCGTAGGCGTTCTGTATTCCCCCACCCCGCATGGCACCTACTAGTTATGGGAAAACAAAATCTAATTCCCAAGCACGAATATTGTAGAGCGGTCTGAAATATACCCCACCTATAACTAAATATACGCAGGCTATATCTCTATGCTATTTCAAGAAGAAGGTGTATATTTGGCGGGTATATCATCGAGGAAATAGCGTCGGCCGGTTCTTTGGCCAAATTTCTCGCGAAACCTTGCTTTTCTTGAGCGAAAAATGCCTCCCTAGAATCTCAGCAGGCCTTCTTGGGGTTTTTAGATAATAAACACCATTTAATCGGCTTGGGGTATTTTCGGAAGTGGGGACGATACTCTTCGATGGCGGATCACTTCCGATAGGCATCTTAAAGAAACCCTTATAGTCCTCCAGATTTCTAGATAAACCACTATGAGCATCAGCTAGGCGCGTTTTTGGAGCCACCAATTTTCAGCTGACAATATATGCTAGACATGTTGGAGACAGCTAGACTCAATTCTCTAACTCAAAAATACTAATAGCATCCTAAGTAGAGATTAGGAGTATCCTGCAACAAAAACAGATACTCATCATCCAACGTACAACTAGTCGTACTAGCCTAGATCAAATGATGACGCAAACTTCCAATCACATTTTACCTTCCCCCACCGTTCCACCGTTACTATCCTATTTAAAGTTAGCAGGGTTAATCTCAATCTAGGTCCTCTGAATCTCGATTTATCACATACCCCATCTATATCACCCATTTCCTGGCTGATTGCCTCAGCTTTATACCCTAGTGGCGCTCCGCTAATTTTTTCAATGGCGGAGAGGCGGTCATTGAGTTTCTCCAGCAGCTGTGGACGCAGAACCGACGCATTGAACTCACCGCCAATTGCCTTCCATCTCTCATCTGACAGCTTCCTCTCCTGCTGATAGGCGACGATCATCGGTCGGCAGGTTGATAGGTAGGTAAGACGCAACTTGTCACGATCAATCCGCTTCTCTAGGGCCAACATCTCCGCTTCCGTTTCTTGTAGGCCTCTCCTTAGAACTTCATCAGCGGTTTCACAGTTCCAAGAGGCACTGAGATGATGATTGTCCACTGTCCCCCCGGAGTTGAAAGATTCTAGGATTTTTGCTGGCTTAAAGAACTCAGCATAATACTGTTTTTGCTATTTAAAGTAGATCAATTAGTAACCGTAGCAGTGAAATAGATTCCAGAAAATACCACGAACATAGTGAGTCTTAGCCGCTTCAAGAAGACGAGCAACGTTGGCCGCGGGCATTTTATAGTTTATTACTCAAGCTGAGGGAACGGTGAAGAATACCGGTGACGGTTTCAAGGGAAGTTGTTCATTCTGGCTGAGCTATGTCCCAGTTATGAGTTCTAGGGCTGAACCCTAGGCCCGCTCTCAGCCCCATCACTTTAACTTTTGCATAGTAGCCTGAAAAGACTGGGCTAGGCAGGTGTACTATGGTAATTAAATATACTGCGCAAAACCTGTCCCCTGCATACCCCGTTACACCTTTAGTCCCTATTCATTCCCTAAGACCAATAGGGTAACGACGTACTCCGCACTTTAATATTCAATGGCCATGGCGACTTAGGCACGGGTCTGCAAATTTCCCTCAGGGTTACGGGCAGAGTGAGGAATCGACATTATTTCAGGGCTTTCTAAGCCATCTGTGGGCTTTAGAAATGGCATAAGACACCAAAACGCCACATCCATATCGCACCACCCCTAAGATCGGCGATTTTTCTGAAGAAGTACCTCCCTCGAAGATGCCAGATGCTAGATGCACAAGCTATAGCCCTTGTGGAAAGCTCTTTGCCAAAACTCAAAGTATAACCCCATCTTATAATTATAGCAAAGAGCCAGTGAGAGAGTCTTAACGACTGGGCGCTGCCAAAAGTCGCATGGGGCCATTCGTAGCATTACTGAGTCAAAATCAGATCTTCATGTAGTTAACGGCCAAGGAAACCTAGAATAACTTGGGCCAGAGTTGTAGAAGTGTAGCAATGTGATTTCTCCCTCTAAAGGTAGCGATGGGGACTATGAGGCCTGTCCCATTGCCATATCCCTGACCTAAGTACGCATGAGCTCCCTAGATAATCCCATGCAAAAAGGCCTTTCGCGCTACTAGATAAAACTAGTCACAATTCTTCGCCCAAAAACTGCAACTAGCGGCGCCTTCGATTACATCAAGTTACTATTTTTCCAAAATTCCAAAATTCAGTTACTCAAAGTTACGGCGATCACGGCTAACAAACATACCCAGTAGGTCAACCAAGATTATCATTCGGGAGTCTTCATAGTAACAGGTTTCAAATGTACAGTATTAACTATTGCAGTTCCCTCTCTAACATGAATAAGTCAATGAATGTCATCCTGATGAATAGCTCCAAAACCTATGTTATCTTCTAATATCTATTAGTAAACTCTATCCATTCTATAGTGTTAACACTCGCCCTCAACAACACAGAACTGGACGAAAAAAAATTGAAAATAGCGAGTGACGTGATGTAGCCTAAGATTATCATTCAATCTTGGCTACGCCGTTTAATATAATGTTTTTGGGAGGGAAAAAAACTTCAAGATTACATGTAAGACTTAAGATAGGACGAAAATAAGCTATGTAATGAAATACTACAATGCCTAAAGCCATAGAATTTTGTTTTACAAGCACCCACCCCATCCCCCCACTACACGTATCTTCACTTTCTTCCTTTTCCCTTTTCCTCCCTTTTACTTTCCCTCCCAATCTTCACAATAGATTCTCGTATCGACTTCCGTCTCGCAGATTTCCAAAGCAAAGTCCTTTTGAAATTCACTATACTACATCCGCCTTCACTTTCCTCCTTCTTGATACTCTTCATATTTTCACCGCTTCTCTCACGTTGCCACTCCTTCATAATGGAGTCCGCTATCGACACTTTTTTCTATTCTCTCTTCACCATCATTGCCTGCGGCATTCTTCTTTCATGCTGTCCATGCCTCATGCCTTTGATCATCCTGGTCGAATCGTTCCATTACCTTCAACTCTGCATCGAGAAGCTACAGTCGTCCTTCTTCACGCCATTTATTTTGCTTCTCATCAGCGTCTCCTCTTCGATTTATAGTACGGTTTTAGGACGTAAGGGTGGGGCTGTGATAAACGGAAGTTGGTTGGGGGATGAATTGTGGGTCAACGATAGTAAATATTTACCCCTTCCTCTCCCTCGGTTGTAGCCTGTTGATTTATGATTGGCATCCATATAGCTGTTTTCAAAAAGTCAGTTTTACCGATCCAGAACGCTTACCAAGAGGACGAACCACTGCCGATTCCTAAACCACCAAGTCCATCCCCTCGGGATACACCATTCATCGCAGAAAAGCCACAGCGCTCCCGCCCTGCCACAAAGGTCACCGTTGAGCGGCTGCACGAGCTTCTTATTAAAGCTCTTTGACGAAGAGATGGAGAGCTATGGGTAATTGAACCACAGAAGGCTAAGGATAAGGTCGAGGAGAAGCGGATTCCGAACCCCTTGGTTCAAGTTAGAGTTACTCATGAAGCGGAAGTCTTTAAGAAGGAGAAATCAAGCCCCGTGGTTGAAGCGGAGGAAGTTATGGGGGACTCAGCAGCCAAAGAAGTTCAGCAGCTTGTCGGCCAGGAGAGGAAAGAAGAAGTAGTCCTATCACAAAACGTTACGGTAAGCATCACTCCTCATAATAGTAGAACCTAAGCTCAATCCACTAACCCGCACTCCTAGACTATCGAAAATCCTCCAGTTCAGCGCTCTACAAACAGCCACCGCCCATTTCGTTTACGTCCAAGGCATAAGGAATATCGTTTTCTGCCATATAATCTTTCTTGTTGGTTTAAAGACTGCGCTCTCTATCGCAAGCAAAAGCTTCACAACACCACAGCGGAGAGTTTGATCTGCGACAGCTCTGAAAGCCCCTTCAAGACCTCTGAGATCACTACCACACCACCGGATATCGAAAATTCCCTTAACTATGTCGTCACTGAGACTTCCGAAACAGTTTCCCCGAACGCCAACCCCGAGCCTCACCAGAGTAACCCAGTAGACTCTACTACCGAGCTCCAGAATCCAACCAACAAGGTTCATCAAGTTGACCTTCCCAGCATCAACACCAAGGATATAACGACTTTCAACATTACCGAGGCCACCAAAGGAGAGCCAGTGAATGTGAACTCCCCCACCAAATTCCAAATTACTAATCGCTACGAGTAGGAAACCAACTTCATCAAGATGAAAACTCCCGAGGACGAGCCAAAGTGGGAAAATTCACCCACCCACGAAATTTCACAATATCAAGCGGACACGGAGGCAATCACCCTTATGCCGTCCAATATTCAGCCCTCAGAATTGAACATCAAAGATAATTATTCGGGCAATAATCTCTCCATTACAGAGTTCTCCGAGGCTGATGGCGTGGAAGTCGATCTCCAAAACCCCGACCCCACAGACAGCGACCCGACAAACTTCGAGACCACCTCCTCCGAGTCATACAATGAATATTCATCTAATGCCCTTCAGGAAGACACCTACCCCAGTCACGCCAAACTCCTCGGTTTGGACTCAACCAACACTAATGCTTGCACTCTCCAAGTATCCTTCGACGATATAGAGAAATCAGCCCTTATTTATGTCGAGCCTACCGTACCAACCCTTGAGAACGAGGAAGTCAACCACTCAGTTGGCGATATTTCCACTACTGTCCTCACCCCTGAATCCTCGGAATCCAAGACCATAGGCATTTATTACCCCATTACCGAGAACCATTTCTCTCAGACCCTCGACAAAGCCAAAAGCTCCCACAACATTTCAGGCACCTCCGAGAACACCGAGACACAAGTGGTAGCTGCCGAATTTTCCCTCATCGAGACACCAAATATCGTATCCATCTCCGCTAATCACCCTATTTCCGAGACTGATATACAGTCCAGCCCATCTAACAACCATATCACTGCCAACGAGCCATCTCAAAACGAGATAGAGATCGCCTGTCCAACCACTTCAGACTATAACTTCTCTACTTCTAGAGATGTGAATTTAGACGGCTCTGGAGATAATGTTAATGCCTCCACCCCCAACATCTCCCATCATAACTGTATTGAAAATGGTACTCCTCATGTTGGATATCACGACCATCCGATGGACATCGATAATACCAAAGGCATTCCTCTTATGTCTATAAATTTGGCGACCCATCACAGCACTTCAATTAACGATACTTCCTACTTCCTCTCTCCCAACACCAACAGCAACATTCCCTTTCTCATCCCCAATACCTTTACCATCTCCTCCCTTCCCCCCAGCATTCAGAGTATCGACGTCTCCACCACCCAACAAGCCCACCCACATTTCTCCAACTCCGCCCCGCAGACGACCACGTTCTCCGGGGTCAGCAATTCCCAGCATCAGACCACCGACACTGACACTGACACTACCATGGATGCTCCACAAGTTAGTGCAGGCCCAGGCTTTTCAGTGATCGCCTGGTACGACGAAGACCACTCTATGGCAGATGATGCGACAATGCAGTCGGGCCCCACCGGGGTGCAACAGGAGACAGACGAGGAGATGGCGGAAACCTCTGGGGAGGAAGCTGTTGTGGATAAAAAGGCCACGGAAAATGCGGGGGCGGATAGACACGACGAAGATATGGCTGAAGTGGAGGATGCCCCAGGAAATATGGCTAACAGTAAGTTTCTTCACCCTATCCAACATCCTAGGTTAACGTTGCAAACAGATCAATTTCCAGCCATACCCGAGCCAGGTACGAGCACGAACCTGTCGTTTGCCCAGGGCCCATCCCCACAGCAGACTCCCTCCACCCCTTCTCCATCCGCTACCTCTCTACCATTCACCGCGTCGTTGTTTGCTGGTCCGTCTACCCCCAAGAATCCAGCGCCCGCTGCCACCCTCTCCACTTCCACCTCAAAGAAGCGAGGCCGTAGCGGCGAAGCCGCATCAACCCCCACCAACACCACTACCTCCCGGGTTATTGCACCACTGAGGGGTGCTTCCCCTACAATTTTCACTCCCGAAGTGACTCTCAACGAGGCCGAGGAAGAGGAGGATTGGGATGCCTGGAGCGAGGAGGATGAGGCAGATTTCCCTGATGGGGAAATCACCGAGGAGCAGGAAGCACAGGCGAGAGCCTATGAGGAGGCGATACTTCGGGAAGAGGAGGAAGACAGGGAGTACGATCGCTTGTTTGCCTTGTGCAACAAATCCCAAGACGGGAAGAGGGCCCGTCAGAGGCGGGAGTAAGAGGGGGGAAACATATGGGGTCTAGTAAGGGGGGGATAGTTAGTTTTATCAACAAAAAAGTGATTTTAAAAGTTTATACCAGAATCGATTAGAAAATACCCATGTTTACTACATCATCGTGACCCATTAGATGGCATCGAGTACAGTGAGTTTGATATCTGAGACGCATGAGTCTAAGATCCATAGGAAACTACAGCGAACCATCGTCGCATTATCCTTTGGTTAACATTCTCAAAACCACCACTTAACCAAACTCCGCCTCCAGGAACACATCGCGGCCACAGCTCGCTTGCGCAATAACACCCGCGATACTCACCGATAAAGCAGAGTCAAAGATGGCAATTGGATAGGCATGTTGTGGAACCAAGATGTTGAAATAAGGTTCACTCCCACGTGCAGGGTCAGGGTTGCCTTCCAGCCCCCACCCAGCGATCATCCGGCGCGCTGCTCCAACCTCCAAAAGCGGAAAGTTTAATACAGTGCTCACAAACACCGATAATATCTTCATAAATTCCTTATTAGCCCCCCAATTCCCCAATTCCCCATGAACATTCGTTCATCTCCACCATCTCTATCCCTTGCTCTATGTCGCTCGGCACGTTTGCCACCACGCAAGATAATCTCAACCCCACAAAACCACCGTTTCTACCCCCATCGAAGAGCCCAACGCGCAACTGGACATCGCCTACAACCCAGCAAAGTATAAATCATAAGAGCAGTGAGTTATACAGGCCTGTATTCATAAACTTAACACTCGTATACTTGAATTCATTGCCAATTCAATCAATATAAGCTCTTTTAACCGAAGTCAAGAAAAGAAAAGAGAACAAAACAATATAAAGTCGTTTTCACGTATCCTCTTCATCCATCCATCAATCCCTCCGGCAATGAGCCCTCTTATTGAATGATTACCAGAAATGACCAACACCAACGACGAAAGTCAAGCTATTTATAACGCACCGAAGTCTTCCGGTACATCTATTCCTTCTAAACATGGCTTCTTTGGATTAGTACCACTCTTTTCAAATTACCAACACACAGAAGGATACATGTGATACCCTCGAATCGTTATCTCCGCTACAGGGATCCAGGTAAGAGCCGTCATGCATTACTCGGTGCTCAAGGATGACTTGAACATGCTCCTTCAACCCACCTTCAACTTTGTTGACATCTACAGCAAGTTTCTTCCAACCTAGCTTGGCTTTATTCACCACCTTAGTACAATATTCAACCAAACCATCAAAATCTTGCTCCCCGGGAGAGGGTAGCCTCATTCCGTGAAACTGTCCCGAGAGGATGACATCGATAGCTTTGATCGTCAGTTTTGTATAACATAGCTATGAGGAGGAGGACTATACCATGGTTGATAGAATAGTCTTCACGGCATGGTTCAGACATTATCCCACGAGTAAGATACTCTATAACAGCACTAGAGGCCCCTTCAGAGGCTTGCTCTACTTCTTTAAGTTCCTCCATACACGAATAATCCACTGACTCGGATTCAAACCACATGGCCCCATCCAGGCCTTTGGAATCCGAGCGACAGCATCCCGCTGGTACAGATTTAGACCGTCTATTTTCAAACAGACAATTCATAGTAGTGGTGTCTTCCACCAATCCCTTGGCATCTGCAGAGACACATGAGTACTCGACTCTCGGTGATGTAGATTTCGACCTTGAAGGGCAATCAAGGTCACTGCCGACTTTTGCATAAAGTGTTTGGTATCCTAGCAACGCCGGAATAGATAATGAAATCAGCTTTAAGATTGCTCCCAGAGAAACAGCAGCAAACAAGGCTGACTTACCGTCCTCGACATCCATCTTTGAATCAGGTATATTCAGTCAACAGCAAAGCCACTTGATTATTGAAAAATCCTAGGTGCAGAGATCGGAATGGAAAATAAAATTGTGTCTTTAGATGAAGGATGATATGATGATTGAGGTATCCTAAAGCTTTTGTCAAGTATAAATAATGAGCTTATTATACTTCGCCCGAACGCTAGTTAACTGTCACGAGACAGTCCATCAGATCGATTGTATGTATATCCTCTGGCTCAGCTGACACGACTATATCACAGAGCTTACTTCATAATACTGCATGTAAGCACCCCACACCGATATACATGTAATTCCCAACACCAGCATTTTCAAAATTGCTGATAAAAACAGTCATACATACCACAAGTTCCCCAAAGTTAACACTTTTGGAAAGCAACGAATCCCCCCGATACAACTTCCAACTACATGTAACTTTACCCCAGTGAATACAAGCAAAGTTGAGGTTGGTAATACAATATCTCTTCGGTAATTTCCGTCTTGGCACTTTCTCCCGAGTGACAGGTTGTGACAAGTAGCGAATAATTCTAGTCCGTCCCAAAAACTCTGTTGTTCTTCAGCGAGCGGAAAATAGCCAGAGCTAACAGATAATCTATGACCCAGCCACCTATTAATGTTATCATGCGGTCACGCAACACCGACCACCGCTAGTTTCAATTCACTTCGCTCACCCCAACCTACCCCGGACAGAAGGCTCCATCGAACACCGAACCATATGCAACAAACCAGACCGAAAGTACGGCTATAGCGTTTGTGCTTGAAAGAATTTCCCCGTCAAAAGGTCGAGCCACAGAATAGCAAATGTTGGGGATTAGAAAACTTAATTTTGGTTGATAAGCCGATCGTGCGTAGGGAGAATCCAGATCTTAAGCACCAAATACTGAGAAAAAAACCCGGGTGGGCACGAGGCTACTTCTGGATAGGATGTATAATGCTGACAATCTATTTCATCTTTTCCTTATCAGATATCAACCCTTTTGCGGATGCTGCGGGTCATTTTCAAAACCTGTTGATTGACTTCTGCTATTTCCGAACTTCTTGAACACTAATGACATACTGAGGGCTTCATAATGCCTCAGACTCTATTCATTCTAGTATTCTAAGCTTCACAGTAAGCTCAGGTTAGCTCAAGTTGCCTTTCCTTCGTCCGAAAGCGAGCTAATCATCGTTTCAACAGCTCGGAAATTCTCCTCTCACAAACTCCCGAGTGATTGGCCATGACTCAAAATACCCTCAAATCAGTTCAGCTTACTTCCTCTATAAATATTTGGACCTGCATCAACCCAAGTTCTCCAACTCAGGAGATAGATTGCTTTCTCATCCTAGACCTCCTGAACTTGATACCGCACCGGTGAAGAACCATAACATACCCAAAGATGTCTCGACGACCTTTACCACTACTTAGAGCTATTCCAAGAAAGGAAAATAGTATTATAGGCGAGAAAGGCTTCAAATCACGACGTGTCACTCACCTCCGACGAATAAAACTCCCCGGAAATGGACATTCTAATCGAGTATGGTCATATATAGAAACAATGGAAGATCTTAGCATATTTCCGGTTCTATTAGAGTTGAGTGAACCAACCATCTTCCCTCTACCCTACACTTCGCAACGAAACCCCACCATCCAGTTAACGGGATCATATGGGATAATAACTTTTCGTTTAATACATTTAAGGGGCTAATTTTGTTGGCCCAAAGATAACTGATGAAGCCAAAGATAACCGGAGCCAAAATCTTTCTGGATATAACTCTAGATTTCGAAAGGCAAAATATATTCAGATAACATTACTCAAGGACGATTGGCCGCCGATAGCTGATTATAGTGATAGCGATGGTACGATCTAAATCATTGCTTTGTGAGGTCACTTTGGTTGGTAGCAAGCCCAACTGTGAGTGTAATCATCGGAGATGCGCGTGTCTCGCAGTGTAAGATGCTCTCCACGTTATAGAAGCGTCATTCTAAGTACCCCTGGATTAGAAGAATTTTAGGCACTATTGATGAACCGAGCACCGTTAAAGATGAATTACTGAGCACGGCTGGTCGATCCGGGATTTCCCGACTCTGACGATGCTCCTTTCTTGCGCACAGACTCCCGCTCGTTCCGGGTAACCAACCATCTTTCTCAACACCCACGCAGGGAGTTACATACAATGGAAAAATTTCGATCCGTGTTCGAATAGCCGAAATTTCAAGGGAAGGACATCCCGCTAAATTCTAGCTGGAACCTTCAAGTATATTTGTCCCTGCAGCGATCTCGAAACTCCTAGGTGTGGGGGATCAATCGACGTTGTTGGTATTTTTTTTCTTCTTCGTACCGTTTGCACTGCTGCAAAAGTTCGGGGTTCTCCGGTTCCTGAATGGAGTGAACTTCCCAAGGGCATTGCCGAAGACCAATAGAGAAAAGATTACCTGATCTTGAACCAGGTACCTGTTATTGCCAATGTTTGTGCCACGTGCAACAACCCGGTAACCCGGTTGTGGAGCTGAAAACAGAAGAAACAACAGTCAACCATGATACCCAGCAAACTCTGCCGGCATAAATTCTCACTCGATACCTTGAAATACCAATCACTCGATAAAGTATACACGGGAGGACCTGCATCCCAGTTAAAGTACTCTTGCAGGTGATACGACCCAATACCCACTCTTTATTCCTGATGGGTACGTGAGGGGTATGCATCAGAAATGTTGTTCGTTTGGGAAACCTATCACATGAGTTCCCTAGACTAGCCTAACAGCTGGGAACAGCGGGAAAGAAAATGATCACATATGGCAGACCTCTCTTAAAATTCCCGATAAAGTCTTGCTGTGGGGGTAGTTGGCCTTCTGGGCACATCGTCGCATCGCAACTACCGAGTAATATTGTCCACTCATTGACCCGACGACATGGTTAATCCTCTGCCGCGAGTTGGCATTTCTATCTTGCCTAATGCAAGAGCCCAACCCATCGCGCCATCCAAACAACGTCGACAATCACCTGCGTGAATATTTTCATTTAAGCGCGCTAGAAATGGACCCAACAACCGATCTAGCGGAGAATTTGCGTTACCCCACATCGATCCAAACCTGCATGCACTTTCATTTAGGGTTGATCAAGAGACTCCTGAGACAAATGAGGAAAATGCATAAGCCGAAGTTTGCAAACATGATGTAGTGTATCTGGACCATAATTTTCGAAGGCCTTACCCCTGAATGAGGGTTTATGGGGTGTATCTCGACGAACGTGTAAGAGGGGGCTAGAATCGGAAGGGCTGGCTGACTAAGTGTGTCAGCAGCGTGCCACTCTCCTGCTTTCGCACGCTGCTTTAAGAATGCAATGCCCCCGCTAAAATTGTAGATTACATTATCAAAAATTCACGCTAAGGCCCCCACTTCACTACTAAACGAATGAAAAAAAAAGCTTCAACCGGGCAGGCTCGGCCTAGACAGGCAAAAGCAAGAATAAAGGGTGCACGGCCTTTTACATTTGGAATGAATACAGGTGGAGGAATTGTGAGATATATCACATATCCGGAAAAAGCTGACGAGGCGGATGGGTTCGGCATAGAGAAGAAGACCGTCAAACTAAATTAGTTATCCTTATACGCTTTACCCGGTTTCCCCTAGCCATGAAGCTGTTTCCGCGTAGCCCACGGAGATGTGTGCGTACTCTACTCTTTTGGTTTAACCTTACCCCTAAATTCTAGAACGGCTCTGAGGGAATTACTGTTTCTAGCATGTCGTTCTCAAATTAGTGGATTCCCAACATGCTGGGGTATTTGCTCGCGCCATCCGACGATGGGATCCACCAGGAACATGAAGATCGACTAATTAGTGGATTCTGGGCCCAGGATCAATGATTAGGGATTCCACTACCAAGTCTAGAGAGCTGGATGTCTTGCATTAACGATTTCATAAAGGACCCTTCCCCACAGTAACCATATGGTTTACCACCGAGGCTGTTCCTTGTTTTTCACCCCACTCCCTATCAGTACCTATCAGATCTCCTCAAGTCAGTTATGGCCTCTCAAATTGTCGCAACTCCATACGCATGGCCGCATAACGGTTCGCTGTCTCCACAGACCACGGCACTCGTAATTATAGACATGCAAAACGATTGTAACAAATGAATTTCCTACTTTCAGCTGACAATAGCATCATTAATAATCTAATCGAAACGCCAAGCTAACCAAGCGTTTTATAGTCTGTGCGCATGGAGGATATCTCGAAAGCCAAGGCTACACGCTAGGCTCCACTCGCGCGGTGATACCGCAGATTTCGTCCCTGCTTTCACTGGCGCGGAAGTACTCATTCCCGGTATTCTACACGTGCGAAGGACACCGCCCAGATCTTTCCGACCTGACATCCCGTGAGCTGTTCCGGTCTCGACAAAACCCAAGCGGTATTGGGATCGGAGACAAGGGCCCGATGGGCCGCCTATTGATCCGCGGTGAAGAAGGCCACGGGGTTATTACTGAGCTTACCCCTCGATTCGGAGAACCTATAATTGACAAACCGGGGAGGTCCGCATTCATTTACACTGACTTTGAACTATTGTTGAAAGTCAAGGGGGTCATGAATTTGATCATCACTGGAGTGACTACGGATGTTTGTGTTAGCAGTACGATGAGAGAGGCGAATGATCGTGGGTTTGAGTGTTTGCTTGTTGAAGATGCATGTGGGGCTTCTGTAGATAGTTTACACCAGGCTACCGTGGACTCGGTTGCAGAGGAGGGTGGGATATTTGGGGCAACCGCCACTACCAAGGAAGTGATTGCTGCGATCGAAGAGTGGGCTCAAGGGAGATAATGTAATTGGACCGGCAGATATAGAGAGGTTATGGTGAAAATTACTGGTAATACATTTAGACCAAAAACTCAGACAAGAAACTTTTCCTGGACTCTTTGTGAGTTCCGGTTTGGGTATATTACACGCTCTCTAAGCTACATAGTATTAAAAAAAAGAAATTGCAAAAGGTAAGCCCGCCCAAAGAAAACTCCCCCCCTTATCCCGCTCAAGTCTCAATTTCATTCGTGTCAGCAAGCTTCTCTGCAGCTTCCTTAAAGTATTTCTATCGGTAAAGTATCGTCAGCGCCACTCAAAAAAATTAATAATCAATTAACGGTTAAAAAGGTTCTTCAGTCTTACCGGCCCTTGATAATTCCCTCTGCCGTGGATAAACCACCAAGCAGTAATTAATATGACCAATCCACCCACGATAGCGCTCGTATAATTCATATTCGCAGCCTCCGCCGGCATTACGAAGGGGAAACAAAAGAACACAACCATGATGAAAATATACACCAGCGAGATGATATTAGTTGCGAACCCCCATCTCCCAAGATGGAAAGGACCAGGAACAATTGTTTTCCTCCCCGTCAACACATGAGGCAAGATCGCCCCAGCATATGAGAGAGTTGAGAGCACAATGTACGATCCGATCAAGGCGGAGAAAGCAGTAGTCGAGCCAACATAAATGCAACCCAAGCAGGAAGTAATGCACGATACCGCAACAGTGGCTCTCAATGGGGATCCGAACCTCGGTGAAATAACACTGAAGTAGCCGCTGAAAGGAGCAGCATTATCACGAGAGAGTGTCCAGAAGGTTCGACCACCAGTGATGAGGGTTCCGATCAAGGTAGGGAACGTCGCGATGAAAAGGACGGCAGTAAGGCCGATGGCACCCTTGGTTGAGCCGGTCGCTTGACGGTAGATCTCAGAGGTGGGGAACTTTGAGGGTGAGTCTAGAACTGCGCCGATGTCGTTGATGGAGTAGAAGAGAGCAATCAGGTAAATAAATGCGCTGTGGGGAAAAGATCATGTAAGCGGATGCTTTTGGTAAAGCTGATGGTTTAAGAAGGTGACGAACGTGATGAAGCTTGTTCCAATTTGGATCATTATTCCCTTTGGAACGTTCTTTTCCGGTTCAGGAATCTCTTCCGCTACATGACTTTGGCAGTCTGGAGTGCCGACAGCAAAAGCCGCGTTGATGAGTCCGAGTATGAAGCAAAGTCCATCATTGTTCCATCCGGTAAGGTCGTTATAGTCTTTCCAGACAAAACTATCGGAGGCATGATTTCCTTTCGGCATGATTGCGAGAACCAAGACCGTGACGAACAGCCCACCCATACTCAAATAGAACGCCAAAGAATTGATGAGTGGCAGGTGTTTGTTACCGAAAATAACAATAACACAGCAGATCCAATTCACGAGCTGAAATGCAATAAAGACCTGCCATGAATGCCACTCCACCTCGGGATGTGCAAGTTGGTAAAGCGCGACAAGCTCGTTTCCAAGTGTTGAGGAGATCGACGCTGCAGAGAGAAGCCATCCGCATAGATTAAGAAATCCTGCGAACCAACCTACTACTCGGCCATATCGTGGACCGGCAGTTACTGATGCCCAATGATATACACCCCCTGATGAGGGGATAGCTGAGACAAGCTCAGCAAGAGAGGCAGATATGAGGGTATAAAATATCGAGATCAAGATCCTAATAGCAAGTAATTAGCTTTGTAGATCAGGGAAACGACCACAGCTTCAGTGTCCTTACAATCCATACAACACGGCCATAGGTCCTCCATTAAAAATCGCTACCACAATCGTACCGCCCGTGAGACTCCATGCGCTGCCATAACGAACCAAAAATCAGTAATTGCTCCGTAAACTAAGAAAGCGTAATGGAGATAGCAGTGTCAACAAGAAACACCACTCACTTGGCAATAACAATACCCAAACTTGTTAGACTGAACAGCCCAAAATTTCTATTCAAAGCTTGCTTGTGACCCAATGCTGCTTCAAGTTTCAGTGCGTCCCGGTCCTCTACGCTCGTCCCCGGCCCCTTCTGTACTGAGGAATTGTCTGAAGCTGCCGTCTTATCGTCTGCCATCTTTGTAATCAAGATAGTGTCGTCCGACTACAAATTTGGAAGGACTGGTTTACGCGGATGTGGCGCGAATAAAGGTCAAAGAAGGAGAGAAAGAAAGAACACGACGTGTAACGGGGGCCAGAATCCTGGTGATGCTTATCGTTAAATACCTTCGTTAAGTCGTTCAATTATGCGTCAAATACCCCTAACCCTGCGTCTACAACTAATTCCCGGGCAACCCCGATAGCTATGTTACAAGCGCCACCGTCTGGGCACAGTACCTTAATGGCGAGGTAAAATTTGGACCCCATGTCTTTCTAAAGCAGCAATATTTGCCTTCTGCAGCCCGTGTGGTGCCGCCGTCTGACAGTTCAGATGAGAGCGTCGCCTGCGACATCTTTCGACCAGAGGGTGAAGGGCTAGCTTTATCTACTGTGCTCCGCATACTTACAAGGGGATACCCAAGTCTCTATAGTGAACTAAGCTCTAGAGTAGAATTATAGCCTCAAATATATCCCTACTCTAGAACCGTACGAAAGTGACCTGCAGAAGCCTCAAGAGTTTTCAGGGTGGTTGACTAAATAACAGATCACCATCTTTTCCACTGCTTTAACCTGTCTTGGCCTGACCCACACCTCCCACATTCATCCCACGCGAGAGTAAACTGGTTACGTATCCCACGGCTCATGCAACAAGTGTCCCCAATTAAACCGACTTCCTACTCTATAGGACGCATGTGGCCGAGCAATCGAATAAGAAAAAACAAATAAATTACAGAACCGAGGAGAGAATTTGCTGGACGCGGCTCAGCCCGTGGTTTCCTCCTGTGGGTGATGAGATGGGTATGTTTCCAACTAGACTTTAACCAGCCGGACAAGACTCCGGCCAGGATCCCTTAAATCCGCCAGAATAGGGAAAGTGGCGAAGGGTAGCTAAGACATTCGATCGCAGCTATCTTCCGTAGGTATTGCCGCCACTGGGTATTGGGGCCTGTGACGAAGCATGATGTTCCATTTCGCTTGCAGCGGTGCGCCATCTTACCAGGTCTCAAACCATCGATATCTTACAGACCAGGGATAGTGAAATGTTTAGTATCGGATGAGCTGTGGGGAAACTGGAAATGCGGAAGAATAAAGGCATAGCCCTTGCCCAGAACCTGGTTTAATTCCAGATTTCTGCGCTCGGCAGACGACATTGCATGATTTGACATCCATCCCATTGAGAGAGAGAGGTGATAGGGCTACGCCTACCATTCGGTCATCGAAGAAGAGTCGACAGGAACCATCGATCGAAGTCATCGCATACTATGGCGTTGCAGTCTCCATCACCTCATCAATTGACTGTCGAGTCATGGACTATGTACAGCCTTGGGATCCTGTTGATTGCAGGCAGAATGTTAGTGTCTATTTGAAGGGGTACACGTTTGACACATACTTATGATTAAAATAGATATTCCCGTCGTTTAGTGTTGGGTTCGTTCAAGAACTTGCAGACAGAAGATTTCTTGATGATTTTTAATGCGGTATGGAAGATATGCTACAATGGCGCAATCGGAGATACTGATTTTCGTTCCAGTGCACATATACTATGCTCATGGCTGGCATCAATGTTTCCGGGCGAACGGCGACAAACCTGTTAATGCCAGGAGAATTGGAAACCTTGACTCCGGAAGATATCAAACTAAGAATCTACGGGAGTAAGATTGTCATTTTACTCGAACAATCAATGTTGACATTGACTTGGGGAATTAAAGTACGTTGAGGAACCTCCAAACAATAAATACAAACGCGACTTGTGCTAACCAGCTTATTTGAAGGGCTGCATGATTCTCATGTATCATCGTCTAACGTCAGTTTTAACCCCAACGACTTATCTCGCTGTGCCCTCTGACCTTTACAGATCCCGCCTCAATGATCAAGTCATCATCAAAGCAATTGCAGCATACATTGTCTTGGGATTCATTGCGGTTGAGTTAGCTTGGTTCCTGAGTTGTAGGCCATTCAATGGATACTGGGCATTACCGGTTCCTGATGGTATATTGCCTTCTTTTCCACTGCAGGATGTTTAGTCATGTACTACGCTGACCCTATATACAAATTCTAAGAGCAATGTGCCACATACCAGCACTACTCAATCACCCAGGCTGTCTTCAACATCACCTCAGATCTGATGATGCTAGCTGTCGGCATCCCTTTACTTCTGAAGGCTAAGGTTCCGTTAAAAAAGTGCGACTATCCCTCCCCATTCTCAGGGAGGCTTCTAACAGAGCTCTGGTTCATAGGAAGGTAATCCTAGTAGGTATCTTCAGTTGTGGTGTCTTTGTGGTATGTACAACCCACAACTCTTTCTATGCTAAGAAATTAATAAACATCGTTCGGTACTAGATCCTCGCCGCATGTCTAAACAAATACTACAACTTTTCAAACCCCTTCACGACAATCTACATGCTCTGGTATATCCGAGAATCTTCAACAGCAGTCTACGTTTCTAACCTCCCAATGCTCTGGCCACTCTTCCGGCGGGTCTTTAAATTCGGAACATTCGCAGATAGATCGGCAGGGTCTCATGGAAAATACCATGACCAAAGTGGGTCTTTACCGTTAAGCAATATCTCGAAAAAGAAGAGCACAATCACAAGCTTCGCCGGGAGCGAAGAGAGGATCAATAAGGGCGAGGTGCATCTAGAGATTGAGCAGAGGTTTTCGTTCGCTATTGAGGAGACTACGGTTTCTGGGATGCCAATGAGGTCGGAGTATGATCCGGAGTCGGCGAGTAGAGGGAGCGACCGGAAGGGGAGTGATGAGAGTAGCCGGCATATTGGGCATCATGGACAACATATCACTACGATTTCAGCAGCTAAGGTGCGTCCTTGATTGGGTTAAAGCAGGTTGCCCTGAACGAAGTGAAGGGCTATGGTTGCAAAGGGCCCAGCGAGGTTTTGATTGGCTACTCGATCTGGGCGATGAACTAGGCGTTCAGGGCATGCGACGCTTCGAGCGTCGCGTTACCAGTTTCCTAAGGTGGATTTTATTTTATGTTGTAATTGGTTTTGTATGGATGTACGTTTATGTCCAAGGCGCTCTCATGGAGGACTTTGTTGAATAGTATATTTCCTAGATCGGATGTCTCTTATGTGTAACTATAGGTCAACGGAGGAAAAGCACTTGTCTGCAATGAACATATTTATTTTAGGGAATTCCAATGTTTTGTTTTAATCCCCAGACAGTGATAGGCGCGATAGAAGCTCACGCTCCATCACTCGATCTCGGCCAACCAAAACTCCCCAACATCACACTCCCTTAGCGCACAAACCTTATTTTAACCGATTTTCACTGATCCCACCTCAGTTATTTGCAGATCAGGGTCTTACTCCTCCGCGCGCGTCAACGCACGTGGCTGGAACCCCCTTCATGTCTCTGATTTACTTGCTTTTTCCACATCGCAGGAAGATCAAAACAACACGACAGTTCACCTAGCAAAACACCCCTCCCCTTTTTTCATCCCAATGATGCATTGACTATGCCTCCGACTCCCATAAACTCAGAACTCATCCTTATCCCTTTCCTCTGCGGCAGTTTAGTCCTGTCGTTTATCCTGGCAGCGCTGGGCGCGGTGTTCAAAGTCTACCGTCCCCTTGTACCGATCAGTGAGCGGCTTCGGAAGCTGTTTGCGAAATCCGTACCGGAACCAGGACCCGAAGCGTCGCAGAATATGACAACGACACGCGTGGAGCTAGTGGATAATGGTTTTCAGGGCCGCGAGAGCGTACTCCGCGGGAATCTAGGTATGACACGATCCACGTTTGATGAGGTTAACTCGCTTGCGCGCATGCAGAGACTAATCTATAACGCGATGGGGGCTTGTGCAGCGTATCCACTGCCGGTTGCTTGAAAAATTCGATATTACAGTGATATATGCGTAATTAAAGATCTGGATTTCTTTTGTAGGAGCATGGCGTTTTTGGTTCACGGTGTGGGTCTGCAGAAGGTACATAACGTAACGGTAGCTCATTGGGTGGTTGTAAGTGTTATTGTATGATTGATATGGAGTTTTAAGGGGTTATGATATGACGTTTGTACAGAATTAAACGTTTCTTTCTTTCTGCTCTCTACTGTAACGGTACGGTAATCATTAATTCTAAAAACCTGCTTGCGAATCTCGAGGCAGCAGTTGATGAAAGAAGCTTCTAGTCGTTCGAGTAGCGAAATGGACGGGGCTGAGAATCTGGAACTTGGCAAGATGCTTTTTCTTCCCAGGCTATTCCTTCCCAGACGAACTACAATCAATTTCAAAAAAGACTTGGTATTAACCTTCCTCTTCACCACGAGTCCTCTCGGTAAATGTGATATCAGGATGAAAATTGAATTGAAGCGGAGGTGAGATCCGCTTCAATTCCATTCGATGTAAGGTTATTCCAAGCGAGTTTCCATCAAAGGGGATGGGTGGAATGTTTACTCATCAAACCCCTGAGCTGAATATTACAGGGTAACTCAGCTCATTTAGCCTTGAGTAGTATTTTCCTGTTCAGTTGGAGCTGCATCTTCTCAGCACAGGCCTGTGTTACACGATTTACTCGCGTCTAGGCAGCAGTAGGCACGAGGTCTAGTGGTTTTTTTGCCCAATCAGCGAGGACGATAAGGCTTGGTAGTCTTGGGGAAGATTACGTTATTCTGCCATGCCAATATATGAGTGGCTGACTACTACTCCAGTAAGGTAAATCTATTTTTAGAACCCACCTGCTATCTGTAAGGCTATCGTTTGGTGGTTTTCCCAACCTTATTGCCCAAATGGCCGTCCAAACAATTATCTCCCCCGAGGTAAGTGAAATGCCTCACCCACATTAGGTGTCTCTCAATCCGAGGATTACAGGTTTTGGAGTCAGGCGACCAAGCATATTCCAGATGAAGATAACAGCTGAGGTTGATCTTGCCAACTGACTGAAACACGGCAACCACGTTGTTCGGAGGTATGCTGAAAGGGAGTTGCGCTGTATATCTTTTTGCTACGGTGTGAAGCTCCGCAGTCGTAGAATTTCAAGCGTGGATAAGAAACTCAGACGGAAATCGGGATAGTCTCTGGAGATGAGTGAGGTGTCTAAGGCAGTAGCAATGGTTCTATAGATATTGAACATACCTTTGGTTAGGTCTTGTCTCACGTATCTTGATCTGCGTCTCACTGCTTTTTAACTGGGCGATGCGGACGCCAAGATCTTTCAGTAGGGTGGGCTCGATCTGCACTATTATCGAGGATTTGATTGTTAGATGGATTGGCTTATTTCAGCTTCCTGGCATAGCTGTCTTGCAAGGTTTCAGTTGGGAACATGAGAAATATCGCAAAGAGGTTTGCTTGGTGTGGTTGTAAAGTCTTAGATAAGACGCCTTAGGAATAAGCTAAGACATTGCGAATTCTGCGTGGTAGGAGAAGAGTACGCTTCATTTTGTTGAACCTGTGATAGATGAATCTTGTAATGAGGTCTACGGATCCTAGATCCTAGGTCAACGTATTTTCGCTGAGTTTTTTTCTGGCTGCCCGCTGGATAAATTATTTTTGTCCGGTCTTTGGTCAACTGGCGTCATTCACTTAGAGCTCATTTAATATCGAAGCGCTACTAACTTACATGTCGCAAGAGGCTTAATTCCGGTTACTTGTTAGCTATTCATCAAGCTATACGTATGCAAATATCATCATGCAATATCACTCGCAAACTTGGATTATAGGGTTAGGGTATCAAGCTTTCTTGAATTTTGTTATTATTCTATTACTTTATCCCATAGCAGTCTGAGCTCCCATAAGAAAAGCGGTTCAAATGGTTATAAAAGCCTAGGACACAATCGGTGAATCATGCATTGTCTGAGATATGTCTCGGATCAGCTTCACCCAACCTGTCTCATCCGGCAGTTCGCTTAGGATGGTCATGAGTGGAATTTCAAACGGATAAAAAAGGAACAAAGTCTTTAGGACAGATCTGGTGTATGCACGCCCCTTATTATACGCAGTATGGGGGGGGATGAGTTGGAACGGGTAGGTACCAGGAGATGGTCCTTTGTGTCTTGGCTGACGTTCTAACTTGGTTCTCGGCACGTACTCGGGATGTGTGGGTTACACGGTATGCCGGTGTTTTGGTTTGGACGTGGGAGTGGGTAGTGGTAGGTACTTGTTAGTGCGGGATAAACAGCCACTTTTCTGCCTTGAGGTGGGAGGAGAACTTGATACGTGGGATTTAGGGGTAAGATATCAAGCTTTCTGCGGTGTATCTCTTGGGTCGCTATCTTCTGTGTTCCCATTCAGGTAGTCGCATCCCGTCGGGCTGAAGGCTTTCATATTATGACGCAGGTGTTAAGTTGGATAGTAGTTGATAGTAAGCTATATCTTGGTATCTGGAGTAAATTTGAAGGTTAAGTCTTGATTGGGATGGAGTGTGACAAGATGGGTTCCGGGGGGTTGTATAGTCGCCTCTGAAAGGCCAATCGTCTGAGGGTTAGTGAATAGCTATGTATTTACTCTGAAAATTGATCTGTTGTATATGCATTTCGTCCCGAGATCATACTTGGAAACCTTTCTGTGTACGCTTTCGACGAACCTACTTAACCCACGGTGAGAGTAAGTAGATGAAATGCGGAGGATCTCATGCTTTGGGGAGTGGCTCGGCTACCATTTATTTGGTTTTGCTTAGTTATTTCTTGTTCTTTCGAGATCGGGGGCTCCAGTAGGCGCTTCAAGGTGGTCGATTGATGCGCTTCGAGCGGAAAGTGTGTCTTATAATCATTGGCACGTTAATACCGAGTGATAGTTGGTGAAGTTTGAGTGATCAATGCTCTAAAATAATTCATACTGGGAGATCAGCCCGCGCATTTGGTGAATATACGAGTATTCTTTTAGCCCCTTATCTCTGAGGGAGTTTAACTTCTCATAGCGTGGATTGTATCTGGTTGTATCGCCTCATGGAATACGTGTAGTATGACGTCAAGGGTTAGGGTTCTCCTGCTCTAAGGTATACATGCACATGTAGCTTCTCGAATTTTCCTGCTTGTAAAATGATAGATGTATGGGTTATTGGAACCAAGCCCAAGGTCGGTAACTTGTTGCATATATCGGTCCTCAAAGCTATTACAGTAAGGGTTGCTTCATTGCTCATGTATTTAATCTTTGGCTGTGTTTTGCGATCACCTGATGATTAGTAGCTGTGGGTGATGATCCCAGCCACCTTCTTCCTCATAGACAGCAGATTTTCACACCCCGCTGCTCGCCATCCCCCGCAACCATCGAGAGACATCATGGAATTCAACGAGAACCATATTGAGTGGTGGAAAGACATCAATGATACAATTTTTGAGGCGGAATCGAGCAATATTGGGCTGGTGCTGAATGATCAAGATGCCCATGAGATTCTGGCTGAGCTGGAAGAAACGGCTCTGGAGCGTCAGTCATACTGGGAACAGCAGAACGTTGGGCAGATGGATTATGGCTATAACGACACAACCCCAAGCTATGAGTCGATGCCGGGGTTTCCATCGATGCAAGTTCCATGGGGTGAGCTGCCCGATAATATGATTATTGAATCAAACACTAGCTACGCTGGGCCGTCGGAACATGATCAAGACTTAAAAGAAGAGGACGATGTATCGGTTCATAGCTCTTCATCGGAGTTAGAAGGGTCTGCTACTCCCGAGCCAGGCCTCAAATCTGTAGTAGAGGATGATGCACCGACTCATATCTCTTTGGTGAAGATAGAAGAGTCCGCTACTCCCGAGCTAGGCCTCAACTCTGCAGTAGAGGATGATGCATCGGCTCATATCTCTTTAGTGAAGTTAGAAGGGTCCGCTGCTCCCCAACCAGGCCTCAACTCATCGGAAGCATCGGCTCAGGGCGCTCCGTTAGCGTCGGGGGTGTCTGCTACCCCCCAACCACGCTACGATCCTAAGTCGGAAAGGACATATTGCTTCGTGGGTCAATGCCGCTTCAATTTCAAAAGTTACATGAACCGCTATTTTCTGGTGGAGCATCAAGAAAAAGAGCACAAGGGGTCGTTATTTTGTGCGCAACGAGCATGCTCGGATAGAAGAGACTTTGTGAATATTCGGAATCTTGAGCAGCACGAGCGTGTGGCACACAACTCAGATACACTATACCAATGTTGTTATTGCCGCACTATAATCTTACAGTCCGATGTATACAAGAGTACAATCAGGACTCACATTAGACAGATGCATACTATGGCGAAAATGGAACGTGCGTATGATAAGATCTTGGAAAATTTTAAACTAAAACGCGAGAGATTGGGAAAACACCAGCCGTTATATTGTACGCAGTGGCAATGCCCAAATAAGACGGATTTTGTCACAGCTTCGAAACTGGAACACCATGAGCTCTTGGCGCACAGGGCGGATCTGAGATATCGATGTTACGTATGTCGCTCGCTTATCACAACCCGCAAAGGAATAAGAAGACATGCTAGAGATTTGCATCCGATGTCAGATGAGGATCAAATGGTCTATGCGATCATTGCTGAATATGATGGGAGACACACGTTGCCAGAGCCCCCACGTTCCCATGATCTTCCGGAGGAATCAAATGGAACTGTTGGGCTCGATGCTACCGACAGCGGGTCTTCTCGAACCATAAAGGAGGAACCACAGGAGTGGGAAGATTCGGATATCGGGGTCTATTCGGTTCCAGTAGCCCCTGCTTCGTCTCAATTAACCCAGATGGACGTCGATGGAGCCATAGAAGAGCACTCAGCCGTGAATGTGATTGAACGCGGGGCGTTATATTGCACACAGATTGGGTGTCTAGATAGGACCAACTTTACGACGCTATACAACCTCGAGCAGCACGAGATCGTGGCCCACGCAGCGAATGAACGCTACCAATGCCCCTCATGTCGCGAGTTGATGGTGCAAAGTGATGTCGGGGAGCATATTATGGAAACGCATGCAAAAGACTTTGTCTTGAACATGTACAACCAGATCGATAGTGACTATAAGAGGCGGAGGGGTATGATTCTCGAACCATCCATTTGAATTTCTAGGGCTTTTTGGCCTCTAGTGGTATGTTGGATTGAACCGTCCGGAACACCCATTCTTACAGTCGACGATACGCTAATTTTCTCGTATTTAGTTTTCATTTGAAATAGGTACCATCAGTCGTTGGATAGGAAGGGGGGAGGGATTTTTAATTATTAAGATAGGGCAAGTGGTATTATGTGAACGTACTGCTGTTACTTTTATCACAAACTAGCGCAATAGATGCTAAAAGTACATCATCCAAGTGAGCAACTAAGGTTTTTATGATCGTAGGGCTTATGTCCTTGCGTAAGAGTGGTTTGGCTCCTTAGAAATTCTGGAAACCATTAAATCAAACGTTATGGGCCAACTCACCATAGACCAGCTCATTATATCCCTCGTACTCGAACGAAGTGATGTAGTGTATCACGTACCGTTAGCTTGTCGCCATTTCGATGGGCCACGACTTAATATACTATTAATTTCGGCACTAAAACTAGATATACTCGAAAGGTTACACATATTCTATGTTCTGGATAAGCTTTATATAGTATTCCGATTCACGGTCCATAAATACACATATCATCCGCCTCTAGGGCGTTACCACATTTACAACATCTAACACCACTTTCGGCATCGTCCAGTCCCGAGGGGATCTAAATCATTCTACACGTTTCCACCCTCTTTACAAAATAAGCAACCTTTCCCTTTTAGCGCAAAAAAATTAACTCAATCCACCAAAATGGCAAGCACAGTAGCGGGCGGCGGGCGGTCCGAACGTTGGCTTGCAATGCAGTCCGACATCGAGAATACCCAAAATGTAGAGGGAAGTTGTACACAGATCGTATGGGACGAAGATGCCGATACATGGTTCGAATGTATTTCATACCCAGCATCCCCCGAGAGAGAACGATCTCTATCAGCCGGGGATAACCCGAGGTACTATAACGAGCAGCAACCACATCAGAATAACTACGACGGACCCCAAGGCCAGACTCAAGATGGGGAGGAGGATTATCATGTTGCGTCTTCGGTTGATTCGAATGATATTATCGAGTCGATTAAATTTCTTGAGTATGGGGATTTTGGGGGCCGTGGTATCGCTTCGGAAGCAGGGTTTAGTGACGACACGTATTTTAGTCGTGAAGGGAGCGCTTCGTCATCGTCAGCTTTGGACTCTGGGGAGGATGTGGATCTATGGTTGAACCAGCAGTATCTGGGAGACCCGCAAGCACCAGACGCTGAGATGGAAGAGCTGGAAGGGCTGGGACCGTGTCAGTATTGTTATTGCTGTCAGGAGAATCTGAAGGGCAGGGCTTGGAGCCAGAGGGTGAAGGAGGGTCGGAAAGGGAAAAAACCACAAGAGGTGGCTGCTAAGCGTTCTGATGCTGGAGGCGAAGATGTGAATAATGACAGGGAAGGTTGTGGTAGTGAGGGTAGAGAGGAGCAGGTTCGTTAATGGTACTTGGCTTTTGGATGACATGACTGTTGAGAAAGAATGGCGTCTCTTTAGTCTCGTGCCCAACCCCACTGCGCAGCTTGCCTACGGTGCGCAGCAGCCATAGGCAGTAGGGGATGGGAACGAGCCTAGCGTCTCTTAGATTTTTTTTGTTTAGTCTGGAGGATTCTTGGAAGATAGTGGGTGTACGAAGCTTAGAATCTCGCGTGTTTTTGAGCTTCGATTATAACCCTTTGGAAGCCTAATAAGCCTAATTGGTATTTCTGTTTAGAGTTCTATTAGTCAGTAGCTTTAGTATAACTATAATACTTCGCAATTATCCTCAAAATACATGGCTGTAGATTGCCCTCTTTGCTCTCCTTACCTGGGGGAAAGATCCAGCAGATTGTGGAAGCTTACCCGCGTCACTGGTAAGGGGGGACAGACTTGTTCCGATTACGATTATGAGAGATTGAACTTATCCCCGTATATTAGAAGAAGTTGATCGGCTGTAGGTTTCTTGACAATCGATAGTTGGCTCACAAGTGATAAAGGGTTTTAGATGGTAAGCCTATTTTCCTTGTACTACATGCATGTATCTACGGGAGTTATCCTTCAATCAAACGTCTCTCGATCCCATATTTTACAACAGATAGTTGGCACTGACTACTGGGTGATATCTTGCGTTTGGATAATATATTAGAAAGAATCAAAAAGAAGGCTCAATCAGGCTTCCCTGAGAACCTTCTTTATAACCCAGTGCGTGAAGAATTAACTACCCTGGGAGGGATCGAACCTGCGACCCCCCGGCCCCTCTGGGCGACACAGCAGCCGTTAGGCTACCATGGCTGATGCTATTATAACGCCAGAGAAGGTCTTTAGGCCTACCTTTATTCCTATACCCTTCTATGATGCACTGATAAGATAGAAAGATTATATCTAGGTAAGAGGGAAATTTGCCATTCTATGAATGTCTCAGAGTATAATTGCTGTCTGCAACCACGTCTCGTTTTCTCCTTACAAATACAACACCCACTACTTTACTTCAAACCTCTAATTTTATCATTCTGTCTTCTCATCGCTTGTTTGTCCTCTCTACTATTATCGAGTGCAAAAGCATAATTTATCTGGTATCAAACCTCAAGATGGCAAGCCACAGTGAGGATATTAATAAAACTGCGCAACAACTTCCGGCACCATGGGGGTGGCAAAAACCCCCACCCCCAGACACACCGCCCCCGGAAACACTAGAACCTGATAGCGAAGAATTCCTGGAACTACTTCACGATCGATACGGCCCATCTCCAACGTGGAATCCAAGATTTGATCCACAAGGCCGAGCGTACAGCTCCTATGTCCGCCTTGACCGTGCAAGGAATGTTGAACTTGGGTTTGAAGACGATGATACAATCCATATGGTGTCGCCAGACGTACTTGGGGCTGAGTATAAGGACGGCCATAGTGGGGAAGCTCCGTATTCCGAGAGGATGGTACCGGAATTTGATGTGTACCCTGGTTACGACCCTTTTCAGAATATGCGGTATTTCGTTGGAGATGATGATGCTGCACGCAGGACTGATCGGGAGTTGGTAGAAGCGGGGATTATTATGCCGAGACGAATGACAGGACGAGAGATATGTCCGGTTCATGGTAACCCCCATGGGAGACGTGTCGTGTATGAACTTCCCTCTAGTGGAGCAAACCCACGGGTAAGATCTTATGAACATTGGGATGTGAAGTCGTTGCGCAAACGCTGAGATCATATAATGTACTTGAAAGCTTGGTGAGGCTTTGGTCTAATAGGCTGTTTACCTGACAAAAGTTCGTGCAGAGTGATATAACGTCGTTGCTGCGAAGGCATGGCGTTACTAATGGAATACTGTTTATTTCTCTGAGTGTTTATTTTGCCGTGTGTGTTGAGTGAGAGTATTTGTTTAGCTAGTCTTTCTCGAATTCCAGATTCCAAACCTGGGGTTTGATAAAATTCGAGTTCAAAGACAACGGGGTACAATAAATTCTAGATGGGCTGGCCCACCTTCAAAGGGTAACCTAAACCTGGCTCATATTCAAAGCCCCAACCAAAAAATCATCATGACTTAGGCCTTCGCTAGGTTTTTCATAACGGCGACACCCAATCCAACTAGTAGCCATTAGTCTCTTTCGTTTTGACATTATTGCTTTGCATCACAAAATTGTGGTTATATGAAGGTTTTCGTATTGAATTACTTTTGCACAAGATCTCTAAGTTTATTTGGCTGATCTCAGTGATGGTGTTCTCTGGCTGAGATGGTGGTCATGAGTTTAGAAAGATCCTCAAGCGTCATGATGCCCCAGTCATGTTCCGAGAAATTCTTCGCATACGGGCCATCCACTGATGGCACTTCGAAGGTAGGCTAGCCCATCTCCAAAGCTGCTTCATTTGCAAACCGACTGGGCTACTTGTATATTGGCTGGGCTATTTGTAAACGGTTTTAATAACATACGGGATAGAAAGGTTGGTGTATAAGAAAACGCTAGCCTAAATTATCGAGTGGGATTCCATGAAGATAGTGGGCTGGTTGAACACGGAAATTGTCGTCATTCAATTGCTGAAGCTTCAAAAATTCCAGTTTCCAAAACTACCATATCATAATTACTCTTTATTTCGAACACAGAATGAGCTGGAATCTTGCGTGGCTCCCCGATCCCCCTTTTTCTACTCTAGCGTAACCTCCCTCCAACAAACAACAACTAACCAACTGAAATGATGAACTAATCCATCAAGCTCCAGAAACGAACACAATCGCCAACACGCCATCAATCTGGCCGTGCATCAACCCCCAAAATGTCAGACAGAACCGCCTACAGCATACACGCTCCATACCCAACACCAATCCTATTCCCAGTAACAACTAACGGAGACCAACGCCCAGTATTTGAGAAACATCACGCAATTGTCGCTGACGGAGCCTATCTCGATGAGCCACGGGCTAATCCGTGGATGGCTACTGGGACCCTTGCACGCAAGCCACCTTGCTCCGTTTGGTCTGCTAAAAAGATTATGGTGCAGGTCGATGATGGTACGTGGAAAGCTAGAGAGCAGACACCTGAGTCGTTGTATGAAGAACGTGAGAGTGATGGGGAGGTTCTCTTGCTAGATGATGATGTGATGGAGAGGGATTTAGAGACTGGGGTGGTTGGTGAGTGTGGGCAGAAGGGGTGTAGGCAGGGGGTTGGATGTGTGGAGTGTGAGGGTAGTGATCGGTAAGCGTCTGCTTCTAAAATGGTTGGCTAATATCTAACTTATTATATCATAGGCCAATTAGACCAAGTCCGAGAACCACCTTCCGTGAAAACATTGCGCGTAAAGAAAAAGATTTGCCAGCAAAAGCCGTCCCTCCTCAACGACGTATCGCTGCTACTCCTGTTGTCCCTCCACCATTGAATGCAGAAGAAGGATATCCAAAGCATCTCCAACGGCTGATTACTCCCACTGTTGTCGTTGATGTTAAACAAACTTCAGACGCGGCTCCTGCTCCCTCGCGGCTCCCTCGAGAAGCGGCTGCAATAGTGGAGAGGAGGAGAGGACCTAGGGTTAAGTACATACGAAAAAGGCCATTGCCATCTCTTGAGCAGAAGGCGGTAAAGAAGAAGAAAATACAGGGGTGATGTGAGAAGAAGGGGGCATTCCATGGATTGATTAGAATGAAGATCCCTGAAAGGCGCTTGGAGGTGGTGCGAGAAGGGTGGTACTGGATGGCAGGTATGAGATTGATAATCTCTAGAGATGGAATTTAATGGTGTGAGTTCCTGGGAGATGCTCCAGCAAAGGCTTCTTGGGGGATTGTATTAGCACTAATAGTAATAGGATACGCCCACATGGCCGTGTTTTTATACAAGACTTGGTGATCGATTCCTTTATTTTAGTCTTGAGAGGGGATTAAAGATAGATTTCTCAGGGGTTTCTGCCCTGAGGACCTAGTTAAAGGATTTTGCTATTATCTAAGCGTAGCACTACCAATAAACTTATTCCACTTCTCAATAAGCATGACCTGCTGACCAGCATTGCCGTCAGTCTCCCATCCAGAACATAGGCTGTGGCGACTGGCAACTAAGTTACAAGTCATGTGTGCCTTCTCTATCTCTCCTCCCCTGAAATTCGACCTTAATCTTGTTAATATCCTCCTCGGTGTATAGGTCTCGATGAACCATCTCCACATGCCTCCTAATCGCCCCGTTCCTCTCAATACCCGCCTTGTAACAAATATGACACCAATACATATCATCATTCATATGCACCTGCAAGCTGTGAGCAAAAAGTGATGGAGCATCTGGCCAAACCCTACGATCCTCACATCCCGCCTGTGGACAGAATAAGACTCCCTTATGGTGTCGAACTTGATGGCGTTTGATGTTCGATGGGCTTGCATAGTTTTTGCCGCAGCCGGGTGCATGGCAGTCCCAGTCCCCTGGCTTAGGCATCACCCCGGATCTGTTGGTGCGTTTGGGAGGTTGTGGTTTGCTTTCTGCTTCGGCCCCGGGTACTGGCTCGGCTTCTGGGTCTAGTATTAGAGTAATTCAACATTATGGGGTGTGAAGGGATTTTATGCTGGAATTTCTTCGGTCGGAGGGGTTCCGCTGTGCAAAATTGCTTAGTGTGCGTACCTTCGTCAGTTGGTCTCGGCTCTCTCATTTGATGCCGGTACTCTACCCATAATAAGAAGCGAATATGGGGTCAGCTGATTAATGCAAATGTTGGGGCACAAGGAAATGACTGGCTAACCTTCTTCAGCAAGCCTGAAGATTGCATCTTGTTCTTCTGTCAGCCACGGGCTTATCGTGTCATATCCAGCATAAGGTGGGTTCCTAGAAGGTCCGTCCATGAAGTGTTCTTGAAAGGGGGTTTGAGGGAATTCTGTGAAGGTGTTCTTGTGAGAAATAGGCAGCGGTCAAGGGTGTTATGTATTGGTCAAGAAGGCCGAAACTAGTGTGTAAAAGAGGTTGGGGTTTTGTTTACAGTATGAAAAAAGGGGGTGGGACTGTTACTGGAGTACTACTGCATGCTCCTAAATGTTGTGGGGATTTGGTATTATTCTATAGTAGTCTCATGAATATAAAATATAAAATACTATGGATTTTCTAAAATGCTGTAGTGACCTGGGAGTTGGGTGAATATATTATTCAGAGCACTCAGTAGTTTCTTTGAATGTGGTATTTATGCTGCATTCTCATAACTATGGTATACTAGCCAGATTTCCTAAATACATTGTAAGCTTTTTATTGTGGTACATTGTGGGTTTCACTCTGTATTATCACCACTTCACTTAAATCTCTAGATCCCTAACCCTACTTATACATTCAAAAAATGAGAAAGTGATTTTATCAATAGCATCGCCACTTTGCCCTCAATGATGATGCGGAACTCAAAGTTAGGAATTACTCCTTTTCAATTCCAGCATGTACTAGTAAACACTATCTAAGTCACGTCTGAGTGGAGTGCAGTTGTAAGTCTAGCTTTGAGTTTGATGAAGTCGTTCACTGGCATCATGATACTACAGGTGCGTGATAAGGCCTTTGTACAGGTGGTGAGGAAAATGCCCTGCGCCATTAATGCTGCATGAGTCAGCATGACAGGCTCTAGTGCGCTTTATGCGCATGTAGTTTGTGACTGAAGCTAGGAGTGATATCGGGTGTGACCTACTGCAGGTCCAGGCTGTAGAAGGGATTGGGGATCCATACAGTATTAGAACAGTATGAATTCTGTATTTATTTAAATGTTTGATTCCTTAATGCTCTGAGTTAAGTCAGTTAAATGTGTGAATGCGGGTACTTGCTACAATGTAGTACTAGCTCGGTTGTGCCATAGTATTGGTCCACCCCTTTTTTTCGTACTGAAATTAAGTTTTGCTAGGAACGATCGGACGACTGCTACACAGAGGTGCCAGCATGAAAGAAGGCTTGTCACACGGATATCGGATCCTTATGGTTGGGGACTCCTGTAACGTGGGTTCGGTTTCCTTTAGCAGCAATGAGTAATTTCTGTATTGATAATGAGGATCAACGATATACCGTGCGCGTCCCTAGATATTTTGGTCCTCTAATCTTCTATGCACGAACAAAGAACGACCTAAGATTTCAACACGTCGCTAGGCAACTAATCTACTGGCTAGTTAGCTGGCAAGAAAGCTCGAGAGACAGTTTCTCTATTCATAGTTATAATATTCTTGAGCTTGTATTTTCCGTCGCGGGAACCAAATAATCTTGCTATGCCACTGATAAACATCAAGCTCAAGAACCTCACCGATGCACTCAGTGATGTACAAACCTCAAACAATCATCTTCTATAATCTAAAACTGATCAGCCCCATAAAAATTCCCCTGCCTCGACTGCAGCTCAGTGTGAATACGAAGCATATTAGTATCCAGATCCTCAGTGTGATGCAACTCCATCAAATGCCTTTTAATCTGTCCCGGCGCCATCTGATACGAACAATAGCACAGATGACACCAGAACAGCTCAGAGGTTAGATGGGCCCTCCTTGCGTGGATAAGTAAATCCGTGACGGTAGCGAAATCTGTTCTATCAGTACATTTGCGCTGTAGACAAAATAGGGAGCCCTTGTGATAACGTTGTTGGTGTGATTTAAGTCTTGTCAGTGAGCGATAGGCTTTTCCGCAGCCTCGAACAAGACACTCGAAGTCGCCTGATACTGGTATTGGTCCGAATCTGGGAGCTAGCGTCGCTGAGGTAGATGTATCTGCGGGTGAAGGTGCAAGTTCTGGGGTCTGAGTGGTCGCTATTGGAATAGAGCGTTAGAACAGAGGCATCTCAGAAATGCACGTATTTTGTATTCCGGTAGGTTATTTGCTGCATTGCGTACCTTCACGATTTACTGTGCTCATTCGAGAGATGGCATAGTGAGCTAAGGTTGGACGATGTGGCATCATAATCCCACCAGTCTGGCTGGGCAAGACATCCCCATTCATCTCGAGACCCCCATTTTCAGATGACAATTCTGGCCGGCTAAATGTATGGTTCGGGACGGGTTGTGTCGGATGATAGCCATGATCTGTAGGATGAATATTTAGTATTTAGAGGGTGGTTATTAACGATCTGGGTTGAGGGTATATGAAAACCCGGAGGTACTCGGCGAACTCACCGTCATCGATGAGCTTGAGAAGAGCTTCTTGATCTTCCACCGATAACGGATACAATGACTGATAACCCTGGAATGGAAGATTTGGAGCGTCACCCATGGTTGAGACAGTGGGTTGTGAAGGTTGGTAAATTCCTGGTGGTGTTTTGGTTCCTTGGGCATACTAAGATACACTAAGAGGGTCTCACGTGCTACATGCTTTGTGGTCTTCCGGTGGCTTGTATGTAGTAATATTTCTATGGAGGACTATAGATAGAATAAGTAAAGTCGAGGCATCATTTCCGCCTAAACATTGAGACTTTAATTTTGGGTGATCTAGGCTAATGACAAAAAAACCCACTAAGCCTTTTCCTTTCGGTCCCGATGTTATTATTGATAAGTACTGGGCGTCTTTGGACCTGTATACTTGATTTAAAATTGATTATGCGTTCATTGGTTCTAGGATGGCCATGAAATGAGTTGGTTTAACTGTATCATGGTCTACTCTCACGAAGGCTTGGGATATTATAGGGACCAGGCTACGAAATGGTTCTTCCCACCAATTGTTCATTGATTAAAGTTCATCGTGACTCCAGTCTCTCTGGGGCGCCTGTGTATGGACATCTGCCCTAGTGGGAAAGCTAATTTTTGTATTGTTGTGCCACAAAACCCGACGCAAAAAACCCCCCTCTTAAGTGATTAAGTATAGTTTCCGAGGAGCAACCGGTACCATCCAGATGTTGTAATGCATATCATTACTAACCATCTTTACTTCCACCTCAGACGCCATAAGAACTTCCATCGTAAAAATAATATCACCTTGCCTATTATTATGATGGACTATTATCTCATCAAAACAAGGTTGGCCATTCGGATTTCCGTACATACAGTCCACAACGTGAAGAAGCTTCGTCGACCCACATACCCGATATTCAACCATGCTGCAGCCTTCAACAATCTGCGTGATATCATTTGTTGACTCAAGCCGTATAGTTAGAGTGTAATCTTGGTGTTGCCGTAGATTTTGCTGTGAACAATGAGGCATCCAGTAGTTCATGATGGACCAGAGGTTCTTGTAGATTCTAGCTGAGACAGGGACGAGGGTTCTTTCGGTCTCTGGCCAGTAGATCATATCCACGTTTTTCGGGAGGTGTTTGTGGCGGCTGAAAAGGTGAAATACTTCAATGTACCACTGGGAAATCCCGCTTTCATGCATATAGAGATATCGGCAGTGCTCGTCGACCAGCTGCACTTCCAGCAGAGCTTGATTGTTTGGATCTCTCGGAAATTCGACATATGGTTTGCACATAAAGGTTCTATTTTGATCTTCGGTTGTCCAATTCTCAGGACTATGCCAAAGTTCTATATCCGGGTGAGTGATCTCGTTGTGATCGTCTTTGAGTTCTGTTGTGCTCTCTAACAATGGGTTTTCGAGAGATCTGCGAATCCTGAACCGTCTCTGTGATGAGGGGCTTATGGTATTGAGGGGCCAATGTATGGGGTAGTCAAACCAGTCCCACTCCTCATACCATTCTGCAGTTGCAATGAGACCTGTCATTGATGTTATTGTGGTGGTGCTTTCCCGTGGAAGGGTATAGTATGCACCCCGATAGGTTGTGATCGGTCTGATATTAGGAGGGTCTAAGTTGATCCGTTAGTATCAGCTATATTACTGTGCTAGATGAACGGTCGAGTGAATTAGATGAGGGTTTGAAGGCCCAGCGAGATTCAACCCGAAGGAACTATATCAGAACGATGCCGTGGGTTGAAGGTTAAAGTTGCAATAACGTTATAGAAAGCGCATACCCTAAGTAAGATTTGGAGAATTAAAGCCCTCGTGACTGTTAGCTGAGCGGAGAACCCGCCACTCAATTTTTACATGCGGTGAAATGTTTCATGTGATACAAACCTCAGATGGCTACGTTACCTTAGGCTCGTTCCCATCCCCTACTGCCTATGGCTGCTGCGCACCGTAGGTTTCGCTAGCGGTAGCAAGTTGCCATTTGAGCTATTCCCATTATTATGGTTTCTGACAGCTAGTTTTTCCTCCAGATGAACCTGTGATCAAGCGGTCAGCTGGTATGCCGGATCTAAGAGTAGATCGCCGCCCAGCGGGGGTGTATCATCAAGTATCACTCATATTATCCGGCTTGTGAAATGTTGTTAAAAGCTCGATTGATTGCTTGATTGCTTGCTAGAGCAGGCGCAGCCTGCTCTCTATATACCACGATCTCGTACCCACAAAGGTTCACATACTATTCCCATTCCCGAGGCTGCGCCGAGCGCTCGACCTCGAGTGCCCGAGCCTCTGCCTAAGACCTCCGAACCAAGTCACGGAGTCCATACATATTAGGAAGTAATATCCAACATGAAACACGCAACCGAAGACTAGAGTATTAGTCTTACAGTTTCTTCTCACTAAGAATACCTGACACTTAGCTCGGATTCCCTAATATTTATTATTTTAGAGAGATGTTGGGCTGACTTTGGTGCGCCAGCCTAGCACTATGGAGCGTGGATTACATGCCAAGCCCGTTGCCACTAGTCCAAAACTAGCACCCCGCAACATCGGACCAAAAATTTTCCAACTGCAATTCCATCCCACCACCCTCCAAGACCACCCAATTCGTCAATCAGCGGAATGTTTTCCCTCCTCCGCACCTCGCGTGCTGCATCAGCGCGTCGCGTATTTTCCACATCACCTATCGCAAGACATGACTTTGCAAAGATCAGCATTCTTGGACGTCTTGCGAGCGACCCGGAGATTGCCAGCACTGGCGCTGGGAGAGAGCTGGTTCGATACGTCATCGCTGTGTCAGGTGGGAAAGATAAAGCGACTGGTGAGGAAAAACCGGTAGCATTTTACAGGGTGGCGAGCTTTGATCCTCCTGGCTCGAAACGAGATTTTTTGATGTCGGTTCCGAAAGGGTAGGTTATTCTTCGGGAGTCTGTAATTTGGGGTTCCGGCCGTGCAAATGTTAACTTGGTTTTGTATAGATCTCTGGTGTTTGTAGAAGGTGAAGCGACACAACGCTCGTATGAAACTAATGATGGGCTGAAGCATACCAACTTTGGCGTAATTCAGCGTATGTCTTTGTTTCGTTGTTTCGTATCCTTTTGATTAGGTTGAGGCTAACTTGAGATTTAGGCTCTTTCACTTCTATAATAACTAAGGGCTACGATACTAGCACGAAACACAGGGAAAGGGAGCTGCCGGTTTTGGAGGATTAGTTTTACGACGGACTAGTATGTGGGGGAAGTGCACGCTCAAGTCTTCATTAAAGGGAAGTTTATGGTTTAGGTAGGATGGGGTATGAGACAGGAAACCTCGTCCCCGATCTCGTGCTTTGTATAGATATTTTCTTACTGGGTCTCTTATGTTTTACGGTAGTTACTGTAGCCGTGGCCACCTATGTGGAAGTGTTGCTCGCGGCCGGTCCTGGTCTCTACTTCGTTTGCCGATTTCATGATATATTACGGGCTTTCTGGAGCATTCTTCAACGTACCAATAGAGCTTGAGGCTACTCCACCGACCTCGTCTGTATGGAATTGCACTTCATATCACCACTCACTGATTACGGGGAAGATGCTGCTAGCCTTCGCGGTTTATTGCGCTGAGTAAAACCTCGTGGCCCCGTGAATGTAGCCGCTGAGATGTCTTTCTGCCAGACTAGCTACGTACCTGAATAGTACTTAAAAAGTCCGAAAATATTCGCGTCATTGGAGATAAAACAAGCGATCGATGGGTCCTCAGTTCGGAGAAAGGGCTGGGATTAAGATGAATTTAAATTACTCGGCATAGTATGGGAGTCATGAAGTAAAGCCTTGCTGCGCCCATCGAAATAGGCGAAAACTTGATCCAAATAGCATGGATGGGATAGACTTCGGCAGGTAACCCACGGGTTTTTCTTCATCGAGATATGCTAGGGCTAGGGTTTATCGGTTGAAGGGGTTTATTATTGTTTTCACTCCTGCTACCCCCCCCCATGCACATCCCAACTTTAAATATATTTAGCATTAATATTAATAGCCATGGGTTCGTCTGCTCGCTTCCAGCGTTTTTGAATTCTACCCGCTATATAATAGCCCCGTTGGATATGCAATGTCGCGTGAAACGCTGCTTCGTTTCGACGACAATACTACTAGATACATTACACTACAGACATCCTATATCACTCGTCTGCGTAACACTCTATGCTTCTAAATTTTCGGATAGTCTCATTTGCCATAGACAATCTAACCTGCCAAATTTAAGATATCCCACTTCCTCATACTGGAAGCATTAAATGGGCGGGGGGTGCCGAGTTCCCAGCATGCGTTCAGCTGCCTTCACCCACATCGAGAGTAATTGTATGCGCAGGTTGTGCCTTCTAATACCGCTCCAGTGGCTCTACTTAGTGGCATCACATGTTTAATGATTAGAAAGGGATCACGAGACAGCCAGAGTGACTCTAGTGTATTCTATAACTTCGTCAAAAACCTTCAAGCCAACGATAATCACTCCTCCTACCGAAGTACACCCATCTCCTCTTCTGCTCATACATATTCCTTATTAACACTGCTATCTATTCGAGCATTTTGGTAACTACAACAATACTTATTAAATGCCCCCTGCTCCTGTGCGACGCGGGTCTAAGACCCCAAAGCTGCGAGAGCTATTCGAGAAGGTTACAGATGGAACATCCAATACGACTTCCTGGAACGATGATGCTGGTCCATCAGAATCTCTTGAACGTAAACCACCCTCGATAGAAAAAGCCCACCGTGGGCCAAACGAAGGGCTCCCTGGTCCGGAAGGTGGAAAACATCGTATTGACCTGACGGAGAGTGATAAGCCATACGAAGAGAGAGTACGAGATTACGAAAGAAAGCTTGTCAAATGGAAAGCTTCAAAGGAGGCCGCTGAATCTCATAAAAGTACTAATCGGGCAGGACTGAACCCCGATGCAGCTTCTGGGCGTGGACCTATAAGAAAATTAAAGGATGGGCAACCACCGTTGAAAAGAGTATATGGCAATAAGAAGGAGGAAACTAAACAGCACTCCGGGGTTTTGGAGAGTGAGGAGACGGCCGCCTCTCAGAGTAGTCAGGTGCTTCTCGACAGAGGCCCTAATGAAAACCATGGAAATCCGTTCAAACGAAAAGATAAGGGTAAAGGCCTGGAGATAAGTGACATACGAAAGCGAGTACGCTTGAGGGATGATATAGAAGAGAGGTTGGGTGTTGAGGTTAGTTCTCCGGTTGTCTTGATATGTAGATACTATCCGCGGTTTCTAATCATGTGTTTCTATAGGCATCTGGTGGCAGCAGGATAGGAATGAATGAACTGATTACAGCCCAACGTTCCCGAGCCTCAATAAGAGATTTGAATCGACTTCAAGATGACTGGCAAAATGAGGCGGCGAAAATGAACAAAACTATAGGGAAAGGGCTTGCCCAGTTGGACAAACATAAGAATACCTCTGCCCAAAAACGAATCACCAAGAAGTCTCCATTCCTATCAGCCATAGAACAAATGAACTTGATGCTTGCAGATGAGCTCCGAAAAGGCATTCCAGAGGTCAACTTTGAAATTGAGGATGACGATGGTACTCTGGAACCCTCCGACCTGTCCGATGAAGAAGAACTATACGAGCCAGAGGAACCCCAAGATGATGGGATTAGCCAACACTGGGCTGACTTTTGTGCCCCACTACCTCCTAATCTCCCCCAATTAACTCATGACACTGGGGATGAGTTACAAGGCGCCACCACCGATTAGAAAAAAACTTGAAATCGGTTTGAAGTTTGAGTTGTGTCACAAGTTGATGATGTTTAAAGTTTTGTATGTTAGGTTATGGGGTTATAAAGAAGCCACCAGCTATTGTTTGTAAAAGTTAAATACTACATGTGCTTGTCCGGAATTCATTGGGTGATTGGTGGTTTTCGGGGTTTGACTCATGGGGATGGGCCAATGCAAAAATGTAAGAATAGAGGTGTCTAGTCATGCTAAGAGATTAATCTCTTTTCACACGGTTTCGTGATATCACCCTTCGGCTGTAGTGATGTCGACGAGACAAAACATCTCGGGATCAGATCTCGAGATAAGTCTCGCGATTTCCGAGTGATATTGAATGATCGGGTTTAGCGATAGGTCCAAGCGATGGGCGTCCCATCTCCCCCTAAATCACGCGAGTTGACAGCTCTGTTGTGCTTCTGTCATTCGCATCCACTCAGATTCTTCTTCTTACGATCACCAATCCCCGAGATCACTAATTCCCGACACCAGTATCACAAAACACTCAACCACCCCTAATAGTATACTTCCTCCTGAAAATGATGAGACAGCAGCCCCTCGAGTTTTGAGGAGACCCACTTGATAAATCTCGAGCTGAAGCTCAAGACCGGTTCAATATCTCAGGACCCACAAGATTGAAGGCCCACGAGACAATACAAGTCAAGATCCACCTGATATAAGTCTCGTCTCGTCTCGTCGACATCACTACTCGGCTGGGGTCACAGCTTTTCTGCGGCTGGCTGTGCAGTAGTAAGGTATGGTACTATAGGGTAAAGTCCAGGCACTCTGCTTAACCGTTATTAGTGCATGCTGTAAACCTTATACAGGTCTCTCAGCTTGTAGATTGGGAATTGTGAGGAAATTCGAAAATACTATTAGGCTGCTGAGCCAATAACGAGTGATGTCTCATGACGAGATTGTCGAAGATTGGCTATGGAGCGAGTGATTGATTATGACAGTAGTGTTCGCTTATCAAACTAATGGCAGTCGCTGAAAGTAGGTGTAGTCACATTACTAAGGACCTTACCCCAAGAGTAGGAGTCCGCCATTAGAACTTCGGTTTTGTTGCTACATGAGAATAGCTTAGGTCCATTTCTCACTCGAGAGTGGTTACCATATCTAAGGCCTTGACGCTTGAGAATGGATACAATTTATATAAGAAGTCTTGTAGTCGATGAGTATCAAGCAATGGATGGTGGAAGGAATTGTTTCGGCTAGAAACTTGTGTGATGTGGGATAGAGAGGATATGTATTGGTTAACATATCACGGTGGGGAGGGGTCACGATTACCCAGGGAGTGCATTGGTATATCCTTTGAACCGCCCGTAAAGTGGGGTTGGCAATGGCGAAATTTTCAAGAGGGTAACTATTTGGCTACGCTACCTCCCGCCGCTTTCCTATGCATGGCACCCTAATGAGGATAATCAACTATCGCAGGCAATGAATTATCAAACATATTAGACGAGTTGGGGACCCTTCTGATCGCTAGTTTACATGTGTGAGTAGAGCTTCAAAGGCATACGATAGCATAATTCGCTTCGCTTCACATAACAATTCCTTTTCTACTCCACCATGAGCTTTTGGCACATTCGGCGACTGAACTAAATTCCCCTTGTAGCTTCCCCATTCTAGAGGTAACGCACGTCTGGTATGGTGGCGGAACCGATAAACGTGTGCCTGTTTTAGAACGATCTATTATAGCTAAATAGGACGGGGTTTTCCACTCCGCCAGACCTCCTTATGCCTAACTAGAATACAATCTGAACCATCTGAGCCGCAGCATGATGGCAACATCATGCCTAATCCTCCAAAATGCTCAGGCCCCGGTTGCATTATAGGTCACATATAGGCACATGTCTATCGATTCCCGCACTATAGCACATGGCATTCTGCAGATAGGACTGTGGCCAAGTCTGTCGTATGATATTACGGTTTGTAATATTTCATCCCCTGGTGTCTTGCAATATTCATATCCTCATTCAAACTTAGTGTCTCCCTACTTCGGATTACACTCCTTTCCTGCGTGTAGTTCATATTCCCGATACTGGGTAATATCGCGTGAGTGTGTTTCTTTCAACTAGTGCATGCGTAAGTCTTTCAGTGCCATTCGTGACATAAATCAACGGGGTAAGCTGACTTACGATAGCCACTGGTGAAATAATATACGAAATAGACCATATCCTAGTGAAGCAATCGCAAGTAGCATATAAACAACTCTTCCTGAAGGAAATGGTCGGGGAGTACAAAGCCTTTTCTCGTAGGTGCCATTACCGTATGTGCAAAGCGGTTGGAGTGGAAATTTTGCTTGATACAAAGCATATACGATCTGACTGATATTGCGCTAAGTGACTAAATTTCGCTTCAATGCTTATTGTCGCGGAATCGTTCGATTAAGTCTGAGAGGGGATATGCTAGTTCTATAGCAGAATTTTTCACACATTGTGTACCTTAGCGTTAAAGACTTACTACGGCTCAGAAAATAATAAAGTCTCTCATTGTGCTTGCTGTGCGGACGGTATTCTAGCAGGTACGTTATCGAACCAGCCAAAAGTTCTGGCGCATGTCAACATCGAACCGTCCTGAAGTAATAGAGCCAATCTACTCGCGATTTTCGAGTTCCTTCAATCTTGCCTCCAAACTATTCATTGCCCAAATTTACGGTCAAAGTTGCTTATGAGCGCTGAAAATAATTTGTATCTGGAGCTCACGATCTAAGGTGAAGTATGTCCCTTTTAATAAGCCGTCCCTGCGTATAACCCTTCAGCTATTTCAAGTCCATCTCTTGAGAGTCAAGAATATGGCTGGGATATAAGTGATTGAGAACAATTGCCGAGGTATCTCTGGCCAGTCCCCTGGGTAGTTTTGAATCGAGTGATGCGAGCTGCTATTTCCGCTGAGGATGTGCATGTACATGAAGGATCTCGTATCTTGCCTGGATGATTTTTCTCCGGTATGAGCTGCGTGCGAAGAGGTTGCCACACCCAAGGTATCACTGCCTTAGTTGTCAGTTTATAGCTATCATGTGCAGCGAACTGGTAGCAAAATCACCCACAGAAATTAATCATATCCCTAGAGACGTGTTCTAGCAGCCTAAACTCAAGTTTTAAAATGAGGTAGAAGACCAGTTGAATTGTCCTCCATAGGTATTAAGATTGTACAAATTCAGTGACTGAAATAACGCCCGTGCGGTAAGGGTTGCTAATGAAAAGCTTTCCATCTATTTCGGAATCTAGCTTTCATGTTACTGAGGAAGCTCTTCGATGAGTCTTATCTCTGTAAAGACTCTCCACGGAGTAGAGGTAATAATCCTTTATCAGAAGCTGACTATTGAACAGTAAGTCTATTCAGCGAGGAATGACTTAGGAGTTGTCTGGAGGGCGGGCTCTGAAGAAAGATTGAATAAAACGTTTCTGCAGCAGAAGCGGAAAGTCCTTGCATGTCCTGTCCTACACCTAGATTAGACAAGCGAAGATAATGTTCACGCACCACCACCTGGGCTTGTAAATAACCTCTAAGTAAGCATATGCTTCCTCCCAGTCCAGATAATGCCGATAAAACCCCTTATCTGCGTGATCTGCTTGTGGTACAACGAAGTTCGTACCGTCACCTCTCATGGTTGAAACTGAAGTCGCATACCCAGGCAAATTAATCTAAATACCTCAATATCTGGGGATTCTTGACACATGTATCGGCCCACATTGATTGAATAACCTCTGCTGAAAGTATGAGCACACTATTCATGTATCGGATAGTCGTACCCAACTTTCTTGAATGCTTTTTGCTCAGGAATACTTGTTTTGAATGTTTTCCAGCCACTACCATACCTATTTCCATTGTCCGCGATCATGAGAAGCTCAGGACAGGCGGCATACATCATTTGCGGTCTTGTTGGACCCAATCTCACCGGAAAACCTCGAGTATGAAGTAGAAGGAGGACAAAGACCCAACTAGTCAATTGGTATCCCATATCCATAGCATCAAGGGGGATTCCTGTACTGTAGTGCGGTTCATTCGCTTTCTGATCGAATTCCGTCTCGGTCGGACCATCTTTGGGATACAGCAGAAAAAGCCGAAGAGAGACCCAATGACGCTCCGCAATGGCGATCGAGCGGAAATAAGCTCCTAGGCTTCCGTTCGCGCCTTTTGGCCGTAGTGCTGATAGTAGTTTCCGGTTTGAAGGTTTTCCTTGTTTGATTTACCGCTGACTTTTGATATATTGAACTTTCTCGGCTGCAGAGCAGAAGGAAAAACACTTTGTATAGTACCCCAGGGCGCTGGTTGAAGTAAATAAGTCGTGTCTTCCCATCCGTGTCATCTGCCCGTAGCGGTAATGTTGGCCATTTGAGGAGTAGTTATACTTCGTCCACTTTCTTGTTGAATCAGCTCTTTGAAGACCTCTGGTACGCAGTCGAATACGCTGAAGGGGGTATTGGGCGACACCCCAGAGCGATGATTGAATGCTAGAAGGCTTTGTACTTCCGTTCGTGTCTCGTGTTTGTAGTGGCGGCGGCGGGCTCCTCACCTGTAATATACTCCGCTCACGCTCTTGTTCGATATATCTTTGCTGATGTAGTTTGAGTGAGGAGGAGAATAAGGGAAGAGAATGTTGTTCTAAAGTGAATGTTTCTGAGAGTGAATGAATTTGTTGCTTCCATTCGTGGCCGTTGTGAGAAGAGGGGTAAAAGGGAAAATTAGGTTCTATGCGTGTCGAGGAGTCGGCTGTGGTGGCGATATTTTCCTGGTCCTTTGTTCTAGGATGGTTCGTGGACGGTTGTGCCGTGGCATAGAATGCAGTACAGTGTGGCGGTTGCTATAGCAACGAGGTTAGCAGCGGTCTGGTGTTTTGAAGTTGTTCGTGGGGGTTGCATGACTTGTATAGCGACTGACGCTTAGGGGTTGCGAATCTATGGTGTCAAGATCGTGATGAAGGGCCCTCTGTGCATCTCGTAGGACTATGCATTGGTTTTGGTTAGCATACATCGATCGCGTAAATGGGGTGTAAATAGTGGACTGAAGCGGTTGTAGCATCACCTTTTATGTATCGTGCCTTCCATCAAACTCGATCACTGTAGGCGATGGTGTACCTAGCACTCGCAGATGTCAGTAGAATAACTATTGCCGTAGCTATTGGTGGATTAGTAGAACGAGCAGTCATCAACGAGGGATCACACGGAACCGAATAGAAGTTTTATGATCAACCGATCTATTATTTGTCAATACAAATCACTCCTCCGAAGAGACACAAGAGGTAGAGAAAAACCACCAGTGATGAATGACTTTGTAAACAGAATTCCAAACAAATGCACCGCCGAAAACTCCCACTCTCTCGAGTTTTTCTCATCTCAGTAAACAAATGAAATTTTTGAATAGCCACTAGGTGCCTCACTCCCTCGACATCTTATCAATTCGCCAGTTCCATGCTTCGACAAAAGAAATGTAAGATTGCGCCATCTGACTTCAACTCCACAACAAACTATCCGCCAAAGACAGAATGTAAATGAAACAGGAAAGCAACATTTAAACTTCATCATCAGAAACCGCCATCTCCTCTTCGTCATCACCGTCATACAAAGTATCATCGTCGTACACTTGTTCTTCCCCTGGATACAAAATTCCGCCTTCTTCATCATTAACAAAACCGCCTGGCACACCAAACACCCCCGTCATCACGCCTTCGTTGTATTCCTCAATGGAGCGGAGTATTACATACCACCAGTCCATACACCGCTTTCGCTCTGCATCGGTCGGAACCGCAGGGTTAACAATATGATCGATGTACATGGAATAACATGACAATTGAAGTTGGAGTTCGCGACAGTCCGGAGAATCAGTGCTGAGTTTCCTGGCAAGCCAGGCCAAACCGCCTAGAAGCTCCATATGCCGTTGTAAGAACGCACCAATCTTCTCGACCATCTCCATGCTTGGAGTCGGTTTGCCAACTTGCAGAAAGATACCGCTGAGTCTCCAAATAGAGTCTTTCATCAGGGGTAAGACTGAATCAAGAACTTGTTTTGGGTTTAACGTACCCATAGGAGCGAATGAAATGCTGTTTAGATATTGAGCTGGATAATCATAGACCCCTTCCGGGGTGCCTTCCGCGAGGAGAGGCTGAAGTGGCTCGTGATCTTGGTCATCGTGTAAGGATTGACTCATCAAAGCGAGATCTTCAATATGATTTTCTAAATCTTCGAGATGAATGTTTGCCTCAGTGAAGGCGCCAAAAGCTGGCTCAAACCTAGGCGGCAAAGCTGCGAGTAGGTAGAGCACATCTCTGCGTTCACTAGCCATGGTTTCGAGAGAAACGCGACTGTGGAGTTTAGGCCATCCCGAGAGAATTCCAGCAATAGCAGCAGTCTCGTCAGCGGTATCAAGCGACATTGCAAAGAAGATGTTGAATCTGCTGAATCGTCAGTAGCGGAATATGATGGGAATGGATGTTATTCTCCTTACCTGAACTCTGCTGAGGAAAGGTAGGTAAAACGGGTAAAACTCCGATACTCTTATCTAATGAAATGTTAGTACAGAAGCTTTCCACAGAGGAGCGAGATTCTCACCTAGTATGCGGCAGTTTAAAGCTGTAAGCAACCAAGTATCTGTTCTTATATCGCGGTATCAAGACTGTAAAAGTGAACTTGATTGTGGGTTTCTTATGCGATATTATGCGAACAGAGCAGGTTAGGAGGTTTCGTGATCTGAGGAAGGAAAAAAGAGGAGAGGAAGAGGGGGAGGGGGCCGGTATTTATGGAAAAGCGGGCACGGAGGGTAATCCATAGGGCATAGGTCTAGAGCGGGCAGTTTGTCCACTACCTTCGATATCGAAACCTGCATATGCAGGCTCTCTAAGGAGATTTTCTTCCTTCTCGGCCTATTAGAATCCTGCGGAAACATATTCCACGATAATTCTTCCGCGCATGCGGCCCGAGGTCGAGGTTCTTTGTTTGATTCATTGGTCGGAAGTTTCGCCGCTGTGCATGCGGGGGTTTTTACGAGGCAGGAGTCATCTCGAGACCGACGGTGCGGAAAAATATGCCCGCATGAAGCCGCTTGGAATCTAACGGAAGGCTCTGTGATCGGGGTTTGAGGGAGATTTTGCATTCGTGGATCTGGAGGATGCATCGAGGTAGCGATAGAAGAGCCATTGCTTCGATCTGAACGAGCTGTATGCAGGTAGTTGTATCGTTCTACGGTTTCTGTGACGTAGATAAGAGGTATCTTCAATTTCTTCCATGCAGGGGCACCGTCATATGAAGGCCGCTGATGTCTTTTCAGAATTTTGGTGATGGAAGCGGGCACGAGCCGTGAGTTAATGAAGTACCAAGGGTTGTTGATGTGTTACCGCATGGTTGTTGGTAAGAGGAAGTAGTGGGAGGGTTCGACAGCAAAGGGTGTACCAAGCCAGTTAGGGTCCCGTTATATATTACTTCGAATAAATTACATGTTTGACGCCTTGGGGTTCCGAGTCTAGTAGGGTAATCCAGAGTTTTTGCCCTTCCTTATCTATGCACATAAAATAAGGAAAGTGAGGGGTGAGGAATATTTTGCTTCTCATCCAGGTGGACCGTTAACTACATGTAGCCAGGCATGTTGAATATTTAACACAAACCTTGGTGCGGGGAGTAATACCCGTGGTTCACATCGTACTGCCTCCTTGGCAAACAGCCCGCTGCCTTGGCATAGCCATGGTGAGAAAAAAAAGACTAAACTGGCGGGGATTTGAACAGCAAAACCAAACCTAACTCCAGACGTCTCTGGGGGCCACGGGGAAAAGGGCGGGGCGTTAACCACTATACTACACCACTTTTTTTATGTGTTTGTTCCTTAGTTTATCGCTCTTTGAATGGGGCGGGAGGAATCTGGTTTTACATATAAATAGACAGATAGATAACTAGATTACATGCATCTAAAGATTCATTTGAAAGACGAGGCCAACCATTTGGCCCGCCGTGTATTCAGTCTAGCATCACGTCTATCGTATCCTAGCCACTGAATCGATCAACTTATCGATCACCTGTGCGGCCATGTGCGGCCATGTGCTATCACTCGCACACACGCAGTGGCAGACTAACAGCCTGTCTGTAGAGAAAGATATCATGCACTAAATTTCTTAATTGCTCAACCCAGAGCTAGAGCAATCACCTTAATGAGATACTTGCATTGAAATAATATATGGATGAGAGGTATGGGCAAGAACGGCTGCCGCTCCACATTGACAGCGTGCCTCTAGCCCTATATTTCTGGGATGGCTTCTCACAGTTTGTGGGTTTGAACCTGAGTCACCTCTTCCTCTAATATCGTGTCTGAAGTGTCTGAAGAGCACTCTTCGTAGGGATCTTGTTGACAATGTGTAAGAATGATTTTTACGATATGGCAAGAGCCAAAGCAGATCTAACGGTGCTAAGATACACGCGGAGTACTTCAATGCCAGCAAGTGCGCGATACAAGAGGTCAGAAAACTCGTGGGAAACCATCGGGTTGGGGCATCGTGGGGAGGAGCCTGTGTTGGGAGCGCTCCACTGTAATTACAAGGTATGATACACAAACCTTGATCATTTCAAGAACTCCGTCAACTACTTGCATCTACATACACATCTTCTAGACTTTTAAATCGGTTTCTGCTCTCTAGAAAGTGGCTTTGATGGATTGCGTTGATTCCTAGCCAAATGTCGTGATATGCCATAGGTTAAAGCCCTGCCAAGAACTAGACGCGGTCAGAATCCAGCAACCGCCTCAACCAACAACTCGAAAACCATCAACCTCTCATCTCATTAACTTTCTACCTTACCTTTCAGTTCCACTATTCCATCAAGATGTCTATCCCAGGCACAATCCCTCTTCCTCAAGACTATCTCGTCCGCATCCGCTATCAAACCGATCTCAATGCTCCAGAATGTCCTCCAAAATTTGTGGATATAGGTGGAGATGCAGAATCGCAACTACTCGAGCCATCTTTCGTCTCTATCATGACCCGAGCAGACTCTACTTGTGTTGAAGTAGACCCCGAACTCGGGATGCCTCTTGACCTCATCCATGTCGCTGGTATATTTAACGGAGATGATTCAGGTATGTAAAATATCACCCGCTCAATCCAGCTCCCATCTATTCATTATACTACCCCAAAATTAACAAACTCTATACCCAACTAACGTGAGGTACCCCCAGAAATCTGCCCCTACAAACCCGCCCCCCCAATCGATCCTCGTGACCGCCTCCTCTTCCGCACCCCAGCCCAACTCGGCAGCCACAGCCACTCAAGCATCAATGCCGCTGCTGCCTCCTGGCTCCGCCGAACCGAATACATCTCCGCAGAACTCTCCCGCTCCACCTTCCGCGGCAAACTCGCATCCACAGCGAAATCCGATAAACTGCTCGAAAGCAACCGCGCAAGTCGAAACGCTGCACTACCACATGACTCAGACCCTGTTCGCATTCTCGCTGCTATATTACATGGATTCGATGTTGCAAATCCTGAGACCGCGTTTGATTCCCCGACCGTTATCGATAAAGTGAGTGAGACTGCGGAGAGGAGTTGGGACAAGCCGAGACACCCGACGAAACCACATCTTAGCGTTGTTGAAATGTTTCCAGTGCTGCCGGATGTAGCTGCGCAGAGTGACGCCGGTGGTTATCTGGTGTTTAAATTCGCTACTAGTCCGTTGCCCGTTAGCGAAGTTCGTGACACAAGAGTCGATGTAGGACTGCTTAGGCCACATGGAGATACTAGCAAGCGGTCGAAACCAGCTGAGCAGAACTTTGACTACTACCTCCCGTCTACGACCGCAATCGCCACTGGTATCAAACGAAAACTAGAGAACCTCAACGGCCACGACAGAAACCCTCGTAAACAGTTCAAGTACGAGTACATCCGCGCATACGAGACTAAACGACACCAACAGTATGAACCTGATGTGGTTGGTGAAGCAGCAATGACGTTTCATCCTGGCAGTAAGCAGAAGCAGAAGGGTGTATACTACTATCCGGTCGTGGGGAGATATGTACTACAGCCCAAGAGGAGACGGATGTTCCTCCCTGGAATGCCATTGCGGAATGAGCAGATGATACAAGAGCAGGAACGGTTGGGAGCGGAGGGGCCACCGGATGTTTTGAATGTGAGTGTGCGGGATTTGAATCGGCAAGAGAAAAAGAGGAGGGAGAGTATGGGTTGTAATTAGTGGGAAAGATGCTTGATGTAAGATTTTGAAGGTAGTTAGTTACTGGTGGCTTGTTAGTATAAGCTTGGGGACGTCCCATGATTGTATGTTTTCTTGTGCGGGGAATAACGGTGGGCATGTGAACATCTCGGGACTCAGTTAGAAGCAGCCAGTATGGTTGAATCTGTCCATGTACAAGTGGTAGCCAACAATTGTGGCGACAGCGTACGGCAGGTCATTTGTATGAGAGTGCAGAAAAGAATTTAGGCGAAGTAAGGCCGGGTAACAGAAGTGCGAAACCATCGAAGGGCTGATTTTGAGTTCTTAGGCTTCAAGTTCCGAGTAAACACAACACGGTACCTCAACACGACACAGTACCTCAATCCAACACGGAATGCAACCTAAAATCCACCCTTGCCCAGCAACTGGCTGCACCTACACCTTTACCTCCAAGAAGGGTGTTAGGGAGCATGTTAAGCAAGGATATGACCACCTTATGGTTATCATAGACCACATGAAAAACCCAAGCATATACTCTAATGGGCTACTAGCACCAACTGAAGGAAGGCATTGTGCAAAATATGGTGAGGCACATTGGATGGCATGGTGGGCCTATAGTAAGTAAATAAAAATCCACAAATTAGTATAATTATTCAGGTTTTTTCTATTATATTAATAAATCTAGATGAACCAAAACCTTCTAAAGTCAAGAGACAAAAAATAGCAGCAAACAAGTACAGGGAATCACATAATGAGAAAACACAAAACTAGGTAAAATTAAGTAAATTAAGAGCTAAAGATAAAAAATTTGAGCTTGAGAAAAAAGAAATAGAAGAGGAAACACAAGGACAATTTGAGGAATGGAAAAAAGAGAAAAATCAGAAAAATTAAATTTGTAATAAATAGGACTTAAGTACAGTACGTAGACAGATGTGTTCGTGATGCGGTTTCAGCGCACAGACGTTAAAATCTTCCCCAAATTCGTCCAACTTTAAAAATTCACCAAAAAAACAAGAATAAAGATGAAAGCTTTTAATTTCATGGTTAGGTAGAGCTACCTCAGGAGTTTTTTAAGAAATTTTCCCTAAGCCCCTATAATGTATAGTTGTTTTTCAATAATTTTTTGAATTTGACCAAATATTGTCGCCGAGACCAATTCCCTCATAGCAACTGGGGCCCAAGCACCCTTTATTAAACTTTGAAAATTCACTAGAGCATCAATAGTCATCAGAAAAAATTATAAAAAATCTGATTTTAGTAACCAACAGTGTAGAAATTTATTAAAATTTAGCTGGTATCTTTATCTTTCTCCTCCGATTTAAAATAAAATTTTGACCTTTGGATCGCTATGCCAAGGCGGATTCCGTCACCTGAAACCGCATCACGAACACATCTGTCTAGGTACTGTACTAGTATTGACTATAGTGCGGGAATCAATAAACGTGTACCTATGTGTGAGCTATAGTGCAACCAAGGCGGAAGCACTTTTCATGGGTAATAGAGTGGGTTAGGGTTGTGGGTGTTCGCTTGCTTGTTTCCTTGGTTGTTGAAATTCAATAATAGGGAAAATAGAGCACAGGACGGATCAGTAAAAGTGGTGATCCAAATTTGCACTGGGGCTGTCTATAAAAAAAGGGGATCTGTCCAGTTCACAAGCTACCGGACTTCCTTGTTTGGGTCAGAAAGACAAAAGGGAAAGGCCTCTAGTTATTGCAGTATGGCTTGCTGAGTATGACATGGAATAAAAAGACTTGGAATAAAAATAGTAAAGTCAAATATACATGGCCAATGCACAGTAAAAGTGTGGATATAAACTCCAAAATAACAAAAAATTTCCTTCTTCTGTGACATACTGACTTGACAACATCACACAAAATGGCCCCTCAAAATACCTCCACACAACATCACTGTACTACACACCATTTCCGTACTACACAATGTAGCCAAAACAGGCTTCAAACAACAGCCCCATTTGACTGAATTTATGGGTTGGTTATATATTCACTGCAAATTTCCCTGTGAGGATGCATATAAATCCAAAAACTGGAGCTGGCGATTCTGGACATATGTTAATGAACTTGGTGTAAGTAATAATAAAATCTAAACCTAAATAGCTAGAACAATAAGCATACTAACCTATGATCCACAAATAGATTGTTTGGGACAAATCTGCCTTATTTGATTGAGAGGTGTATATTGAAGGGGAGGATGCTGACTGGTACTGGTTAATAACATATTTGAAAAGGCAATTGGAAGAAGAAACTGAGGAACTCAAGTAGTATAATTTGAAACACTTATTGAAGGAAACAAGGAAATGGACCAAGATATGGTAGATTTGTTGTAGGGAGCTATTCTCTCATCAGTTTATTTGATATTTTAGTATTTTGTAATAGTTAAAAGTTAAAACATGTACTACAACTCGTGGCACTTTATTCAACTGTACATTCAGACACCTTTCTGTGACTTTCACACACCTTTTTAAACTCATTGGTACCATAAATATAGCCATCTCAGTAGCCTTGCATAATCTTTTGTGTCTTGTTCCAGTATTTCCAAATCAAGGATAATAATATTGATTCCAATACTTCAGGAACAATAAACCATAATAGAGTGATACTGTAACCACAATTCTGATGTACATATCACTTTGCTATACCCCAATAATATTCATCAAAGTTTAATTTGCAGTGAAACTTGTTATAAAATATGGCCATATGGTTACAAGCTTTAATAACCTCCTGCAATAGATCTTTTTGTAATAAAAAGTCAAGTTGCATTGCCATCAATGATTGTGCACAACATTGACTTTGACACAGATTTATGCAATCTGTAATTTTCACATCTTGCTCTTTTCCCACTTCGTCAATGGACTTGCACTCGAGATGCAAATCTTTTCGCCACAGCCATGTTTCCCTTATTATACCTATGATTATAGGTGAGTGTAATGGGGGCCCTCCTATAGACAAGAACTATGGAGTGCGATCATGTGAATGTGTGTAGAAAGAAAATAAAATAGTCAAGATGCAAAGTAGCTCAAAGAAACTTAATATAAATAATATTTGTCTTCGTAGGAAAACTTGCTTGTTCGCAATACTCGATGAGAGGATGAGGATTCAGTGTCGTGTGGGAACTGTCTTGGTATTTGTAAACCCAGAGTCAGTCCCCTTGAACCAGCACGACTACCTACTCTACTCAGGGTCACTTCTGGCAGAGTCCTGTACCTCCACAGGAGCGCTGCTTAACACTTTGGGCAATACCGGACAGGTGGAGCCAACTCATTATCGTGGTGCATGGAAACTTACCCTCAGTCTTTCAGATCAGCATACCAGCCTATACTGCCTCAGCTGCAGCCCATATCAGAACCTCCTATCGCCTGTCAGCGATAGGTAGTAGCCTTGTACCATTATGTTGGCTCGAAAAAGACCAAAAGTTTGAGAGGGCATAGTTCCATGAGTTTTTATTCAATTGACTTGATTTTTGGAGTGTTGGAATCCCCTCTCATATATCTGTAACGGGGGTGGTCCTCTAGACAACTGCTAAGGCTAGGTAGGAAAACGGCCGTTGCTTATACTAAAGTCAGGCTGAGATCTTAAAGTATTTTTGTGCAGTTGTCACGGATCTCGATCAAGCACTTTGTGTCTTGTTTATCATGTCATGAAAGGAACTAATGGAGGGAGAAACTAGGTCATGTATTGTGTCATGAAGATCATGACGAGGGGACGCGCAATGTATTGCGTCATGAAAATCATGACGAGGGGACACGCAATGTATTACGCAGTTGGATTTCTTATGACATCATGTACTGAGTCATGACTACGCAATAGCTTGCGTAGGCATAGAGTCATAGCTAATGAACGCGTCAGGGACTACGCAATGGTATTGCGTAGGAGGGATACAAAGATCATGTATCGATCTCTATAGAAGAGAGATCGAGTAGATAGTTAGTTTAGTTCTGTACGTAATCTTTTAAGTTATAAATCGAAGTCCTTACTCAACTACACCAACACTTATAGAATGTCTACACTAAAGGCAACGATAAAGTGAGTTGAAACATGAGGATCGATTGACGCTTGAGTAACAAATACCATGTTACGGGACTGTCATATTCTTGACTTAATGTCGTGCAACGATCGTGAGCGGCATGGTCGTTACAGCAGTATACTAAATAATCTTAAGGGCGGAACTCGGTAATTCTCGTCACTAGGTCTCTCGATTCAAGATGGAGAAGAGCAACTGGTGGCAGGGCTCGCCAGTACTTGTAGTACTGCATGCTCACCGCCTCTACTCAGTTCTACTCAGCTGGGGGATCCAGTTAACCCTGAATCCTGTCAGTGATCATGGGCGGGTCTCTTCAGAAGTGTTCTCTCACATTCCATTGGAGTCCTGCACCTCATGTGCAACCGCTCCTCCTGCACTGCTCTACCAGTCAGGACTCTATGATCCGCCAGCCTAGTCCTACAGGATTACTTGCATGGCGCTGATCAGTCTATAGTTGCGTCAGGTGTCTGCTAGAATAGTTCTCCCAGTTGTGCCGCCTATCAGCCATAGCTGGTGGGGCATGCACAGGTGGATTAGGAACTCAACCGCATTTCTATGTGCTTGATGTCATCAAAGATCTGCTACAGGCCCGTCAGCCTTAGCACCTCCGGATGTTCCTAACCACCAGGTCAGCGGGGTACCAGTGTTCCCTAGCATGTGGTAGCTACTCCGCTCATGCTGGTCCTTGTACCTCTCTGTCTGCCCGCGTCTATTCTACCATTCGCATGTCACAGCCTTGTGGGTCCGTTACAATATCCTCTGGGTCACAGTCTGCTGGAAGGGTGCCATTGACGACCTGGGGGTTATTTTCGGTCTCTGGGACGCACTTTTTTGGCCCATGTCCCCCCTTCTCCCATACTAAGAGAGGGGTGAATCATGAGGTGGCAGTGGGGCCAAATAGGCCCCTTCTGAAGCATGGAGAGGTTCTCTCCATGTCGGCTTGTTGAAGGATCACCTGCGTCAGGTGCAATGCACCCACAACATCAGTGGTTCGCTGAAAGGAGAAATCCCTCAAGCGCAATCCAATCCCACTGTCTTGATTGTTCACTACATTGGTTATCAGTAGTCTCGTACTTAGAACTTCACAAATGCATTGGCCAATTCCTAATACACCTGAGGTTCGCAGTTGGATGACAGCCCATTTGCTGTACCAGTCTCAATTGCTATCTCTAAAGCACTTATACACCATGGGAAGGTAGGGTAACTGCCTGGTAACAAACCTGCAGTTACTTTCTTTCTCTAGCTAATAGTAGGGTAACAGTGTAATGGACCCACAAGGCTGTTACATGCGAAAGGTAGAATAGACCCGGGTAGACAGAGAGATACAAGGTCCACCATGAGTGGAGTAGCTACCACATGCTAGGGAACACCAGTACCACGCTGACCTGGTGGTTAGGAACAACCGGAGGTGCTAAAGCTGACGGGCCTGTAGCAGATCTCCGATGACATCAAGCACATAGAAATGCGCTTGAGTTCCTAATCCACCTGTGCATGCCCCACTAGCTATGGCTGATAGGCGGCGCAACTGGGAGAACTATTCTAGCAGACATCTGACGAAACTATGGACTGATCAATGCCATGTAAGTAGTCCTACAAGACTTGGCTGGCAGATCATAGAGTCCTGACTGGTAGAGCAGTGCATGAGAAGTGGTTGCACATGAAGTGCAGGACTCCAATGGAATGTGAGAGAACACTTCTGAAGAGACCTGCCCATGATCACTGACAGGATTCAGGGTTAACTGGATCCCCCAGTTGAGTAGAACTGAGTAGAGGCGGTGAGCATGCAGTACTACAAGTACTGGCAAGCCCCACCACCAGTTGCTCTTCTCCATCTTCAACCAGAAACCTAATAACAAAAATTACCGAGTTCCGCCCTTAAGATTATTGAGTATACTGCACAAAAATACTTTAAGATCTCAGCCTGACTTTAGTATAAGCAACGGCCGTTATCCTACCTAGCTTTAGCAGTTGTCTAGAGGACCACCCCCGTTACAAACAGTTGTAATGGAACGCTCTATCGACGGTAGTTCTAACTAGTAAACACCCTTTTGTTCCTATCGGATATTGACTATTCGTAATTCTCGAATAACTAGACAAACAAGAGTTCGATGTTCAAGACAAGACTAGAAGTGGTTCAAGACCAGAAGGTAGTAATAGAGTGATATTCAAGTAATAATAATAATAATAATATTTTATTTTAGACACACTATAAACCGCGCGGAACCAATCCTCCGTTACAAGCCCGAATGGCACAGTACAACATGGTACACGGTCTCAACTTCCGCCCACACCAACACAAATATAGAATGAGAGGAAAAAGAAAGGTCCGTCATACCGTAACAAAACCTCCCCACATAGCAACCAAGACAATCAACTAACTGCAGTGACTATGGTTCGTCACCAACCGCACATCCCATTACAGGGCAAGCCGAAAGAAAGCTATCATAATTTAAGAAAGAAAACAAATTACTTGACGAAAGAATCCGATTTAGGTAGAAGCTTTTTGTCGGCGAAGGAGCTGAGCCTTGGCACGGCAGGGACAGGCAGGATCATTGGAGCGATGTCCAGAAGTTTTGCAGGGAATGCAACGGGTGGGAGGGTGAGTGCACTTGGGGCCGCCTTTACAGGTGGAACACTTATGTTCAGTAGTGAAATGAGGGCCGGCACAAACGGCGCAAGCAGTTGGGGTGTCCTTCAGACAGAGTTCTTGATGGTGGCTGTAGGTTTGACACTTTCAGCATTGTGTGGCAGGGGAAGAGGGAATGTAGTTAGAAACCCTACATAACCTATTGAAGAGAGATAGGCTTCTAAAGCCAAGAGTCTCGAGGGTGTAGCGAGTGGGGAGAGCGATGACCATGGTGGAGGCCTTCTTGGTCCATCGGTTGTCAGGAATGAGCCAGCGAGGAATCTGGGCAAAGGTAATGGTAGGGATGTGCTCAGTAATGGCATTGGCGAGAATATCGCCAGCTTGCTTTCCAGAGCCGATTGATGTGGGGATGTTGTGGATCAGAAATTGACTCCACTTGCTGTTGACGTGAAGGGAAGAGGGGGCAAGCCGAATTTTGGAAAGGGCCTCAGTAATCTCCATGTCAAACTTGATGACATTGGCGGCTGGGACAGAGGGAAAGGTTTGGAGGATGATATTTCCCCTGGTGGTGTAACGGGCGAAGCACATCTTGTGGTCATCTGGGACGACGTGGTTGATGGTTTGGAGGATTAGGTCGAGAGTAGCTGATGGAGGGGCCAGTTCGGATAGCTCAACGACAATTTCTCGGTTGACCTTGGTGAATTCAGGCTTAAAAAGGGTTGGCTTTTTGGCCTTTGGTTTGGCAGCAGGAGGGACAGCAGGAGCGTTCTTTGCAGCGCTCGCGTAGGTTTTTGGGGTTGGGGAAACTGGGATGGGGACTGGTGCTGGGAGGGAAGGGCCTTGGAGGTTGCCAATCTGGCGGGTGAGAGCTCCAATGCTCTTTTCTTGTTGCTTAATGGTGCTGGAGAGCCCAGCAATGGTGATATGGAGCTCCCCAACACTGGACGCGGTGTTGGCAGCCTGGTGTAACGGGGGTGGTCCTCTAGACAACTGCTATGGCTAGGTAGGAAACGGCCGTTGCTTATACTAAAGTCAGGCTGAGATCTTAAAGTATTTTCGTGCAGTATACTCAATAATCTTAAGGGCGGAACTCGGTAATTCTCGTCACTAGGTCTCTGGTTGAAGATGGAGAAGAGCAACTGGTGGCGGGGCTCGCCAGTACTTGTAGTACTGCATGCTCGCCGCCTCTACTCAGTTCTACTCAGCTGGGGGATCCGGTTAACCCTGAATCCTGTCAGTGATCATGGGCGGTTCCCTTCGGAAGTGTTCTCTCACATTCCGCTGGAGTTTCTGCACCTCATGTGCAACCGCTCCTCATGCACTGCTCTACCAGTCAGGACTCTATGATCCGCCAGCCTAGTCCTGCAGGACTACTTGCATGGCGCTGATCAGTCCATAGTTGCGTCAGGTGTCCGCTAGAATAGTTCTCCCAATTGCGCCGCCTACCAGCCATAGCTGGTGGGGCATACACAGGTGGATTTGGAACTCAACCACATCTCTAAGTGTTTGATGTCATCGGAGATCTGCTACAGGCCCGTCAGCCTTAGCACCTCCGGATGTTCCTAACCACCAGGTCAGCGGGGTACTGGTGTTCCCTAGCATGTGGTAGCTACTCCACTCATGCTGGTCCTTGTACCTCTCCGTCTGCCCGGGTCTATTCTACCTTTCGCATGTAACAGCCTTGTGGGTCCGTTACACCTGGTTGCGTAGTACGCTCACAGAGTGGCATAGCTCATTGATGGTGGTGGTAAGGGAGGAGAACTGGTCTCGGACGAGCCAGGAAAGATAGTGGGTGGTTTCCCCAGTGTCGTCAACCTCTGGGAGGTAGTCGATGTTGGGTCGGAAGGAGTGGAGGAAAGCGGGGATGGGGATGGACTCATCGTCCCTGTTGAGGTGACCAAAGTCATCCTCGTCAGCGACTGAGTCGTGGTTGGAGGTGTGATCCCTCATCTCAATGTTTGATTCCGGATCAGCGATGGGGATGATGGGTGGGGGGAGGAGGCCAGAGAGACCTAGCTCCAGGGAGGCAGAGGGGGGGCGAGTGGCCATGGGGAGGGAGTCCTGGCGGGGGGAGACCTTGGAATGAGATCTCTTGTGAGGGGAGGGGGGAACGGGAGTGAGGGGACGAGAGGTGCTAATGGTGTAAAACGTGATGCGCCCGGGGTCTGCCAGCGTGAAGGAAGGAAGTGGCAGTACGGAGGCTGCTAAGCGAGGGGGTGAAGCCCAGAAGTTAAAGACTTTTTGGTGAGTGTAACGCCGTTGCAACGTAGATTTAGGTGTTGAGCAGGGATCTTTTGCGTGAGCGAGAGAGAGAAGTAATAATAATAATATTTATTTTTAGACGAACAAGAAACCTCGCGGGACCAATCCTCCATCTCAAGCCCGAATGGCACAGTACAACATGGCACACGGCCTCATCCTCCGCCCGTCGTCCCCTACTTCATCAACAAACTACAACCCCCTAATAACTAATTCGTAAAGAAATTATAACACTTTCATGCGTTATCGATAAAGGAAACCTCCTCCATATCATCCGTAACAATATAAGGAGAAAATGAAAATAAACCAATTTGTTTAAGAAAGCGTAATAAAGCAAAAGGAGAAGATTTATGGAATAAAAACACATCTCGGGAAACAATACCGCCCACTTCTTGTGCGTACGTTTCGCGTTGTTGATCAAATTTGGGACATTCCATTAACAAATGGTTGGAAGAAAGGGGACTCCCGCATTGGCAGATGATGTCCTGGGGGGAGAGTGGATTTTTATCGGCGGTGGTAGTGTTTGTGCGCGCTTTGTGTAATAATTGGGCGACAGGATACCGGAGGGAAGAGGACGGTCCCGAGAATTCAAAGCTGACTCGTCCTTCAGGGGTGGAATTTTGCCATGTCGTAATGAGATGACTTTTAGGCGCGTTCCTGAGCCACGCTAAGGTGACCCGGGCCCATGGGCAAATTGAATAAGTTGAAAATTTTTGGGCAGCGGTGTCGGCGAGGTCATTTCCTCTGATGCCGACGTGGGAAGGAGTCCATATTGCTTTAATGGTCCTCCCGGAACGCTGAAGCTGTTGAATGATACGAAGGGTTTGGTGTAAATATTGTTGGCTGTAGGTGGGGCCTCCTATGAGGCTATTGAGGCACATTTGATTGTCAACGCAGAGGAAGATAGTATCATGCGTGAACTCGGGAGATAAAAGGCTAAGTGCTTCCTGAATGGCATGCGTTTCTCCGTCAATAACTTCGGCATATGTGCCGATGTTACATCCTCCGGTGGTGATTGGAAAGGACAGGGATATGGAAGGATCGAAGATTGCCCACCCTGACGAGACTACTCCGTCAGGGGATTTAGATCCATCAGTATAGACTAAGAGGCATCTGGTGAGGGCTTGTATCCTTATGCGATGTAGAACTGCCGTGGCTTCTTTGGAAAGGGGGGAAATTTCAAGGTCCTGGCTGTCCAGGAAAAACTCTTGGCTATTGCGAAGGTTTTCCAATGGAACTGATGAAGGAAGAAGTTGAGTTACGAGGGAGGCTACTCGAAGGAGGCCCGTGCCTGTAAAAGAAGGGGGGCGGGATTCCAAAAGTTGGAGGAGTTGTTCGAATAAGGGGTGGGGAGAGCCTTTAAACAGGAGGCGAATGCCATATTTCCTGGTTTGGAAGTCAAGGAGCATATCAAGGGGGGGTAAGGCCGCTTCTCTCAATAGGTGGAAGGACTTAGTCCAACAGGGGAGGCCCGATATGACGCGAGCGAGGGTTAAGTAGGAAGGGCGGAGGCGGTCTAGGATGTGGCGTCGACCGGTCCACCATATTTCACTCCCCCATAACATGGCTGGGAGGGAACAGGTAACCACAAAGTGATGTAAGGCTTTTGGGGAGGCATTTCGTTGCCAGGCGAAGGAGCGAAGGGCTCCTGCACTTTGGCGGGTACGGGATTGTACTAAAGAAGTATGATGGGAAAAGGTGAGCTTTGAATCGATCCAGACTCCTAGGGACTTAAGAACTGGGGTAGGGGTGATTATTTGGTCGTAAATTGTTACCCCGGCAGTTGCATCTATGGGGGTCTTGCTAGTAAAGGGAGCAATGTGAATTAAGTCGGATTTTGGAGCCGAGTAGGTGATGTTTAGGTAAGGGGCTCGCTTGATTTGAGCGCTCATACGTTCCTGGAGTTGTCAAGCGGCAAATTTTTGGGTGAGGGAAAGTTGGAGGAGTCCTTCATCATTGACATAGACGATGTTCAGCTCATTATTGGACGGGTTAAGAGGAAGAACAGTAGAAGCATAAATGACGTAGAGAAGAGGAGAAAGGGGGGAGCCCTGAGGGACCCCAGCCTTGTAGGGGACGGGTGGGGAAGAAAACCCATCAAAAGTGAAAGACATGGTTCGTTCGGTACAGAAATTCCGTACCCAATTATTGAGGTATGTAGGGAATCCCTTGAGGAAAAGAATTTCGACAAGCCGGGAGTGTACCACGCAATTGAAGGCCCCATTGACGTCATTTGTTAATAGAGACGGACGGGGTTTCTTTGCATTCTTGATTGGAATGGAAATGGCCGTTTGGGCCGGTGTGAGGAGGGACATGAGGGCATCAGTAGCAGAACGATGAGGGAGGCTGCCCATGTGCTGGGGGGGGATTGCCTGGAGGTCGGAGGAGGCGGCTGTGAGTCGGAAGGCCACTATCTTTTCCATAACTTTGGAGAGGCAGGATTGGAGGGAGATAGGGCAGTATGATCGGGGATCTGAGTAAGATGCTTTCGAGGGCTTAGGTACTGGAACGACTTTGGCTTGTTTCCAGCTTTTGGGGAGGATTCCATGCCAGAGTAAGTTGGAAAACAGTATGGATAAGAGGGTGGGGGAGGCCTGATGAACCTTTCGGATCACGCTGTATGGGATACTGTCCGATCCTGGGGCACTGTCGTAGGATTTTCTGAGAACGTGGTGGATCTCTTGTGGGGTTACTGGTTGGTAGGACGATCTGATGTCAACTTTGGGAGGGGGGAGCCATCCGACCGGTAGGGGGGGAAGCGTCTCCGGAGACAGGGGGAAGAATGAGCTGGCAAAGATCTGGCACTTCTCAGAGAAAGTTTCCTGGTCCAAGATCTTGGGGGCAGTGCGGGTGGGGGGTGATTTTCCTTTATTATTGATGATTTTCCAACCGTCAGAACGGTTGGAGGAGAGGGCTGCTTTGTCCCAATATGCCCAGTATGTGAGGTGAATTTCCTTGCGCCATTGACATTCCGTGTCTTTGAGCTTGGAAAGGGAATGAGGTGTGGGGTTGCGACGATGGAAGCGCTGAACTGCTTTGAGTTTGCGTTTGGTTTTGGTGAGGTCGGATGTCCACCATGCTAGTGCTTTCCTGGCTGGGGATGATAGTGGGGTGAAAAGTTCAATAGCTTGATTTAAGCATTCTTGAATTTCGTCAGCTCTTTCAAGGGTAGATTCGGGGGTTAGCCAGTTCTTTTCTTCTGGTCTGTAATTCTTGATGTGGTCGCCGAAGGAGAGCCAGTTGGTGTGGTGGAACATGCAGCGGGGTTGAAAAGGAGGAAGGGAAACGTGGAAGGCCGTGGATATGAGGCAATGATCAGACCCATGTCCGTCCTCTTCTATGGCATTCCAGGAAAATATTTGGAAGGAGGGGGTTTTAGTGAAGGTGAGGTCTGGGATGGAGGGGTTCATTCCGTTTCTTGGGAAGTGGGTATAAGTGGCGGGAAAATTGGTGAGGTGAAGGTCATTGGTTTCAGTCCAATTTAGCAGCTTTGATGAAAGGTGTTGGCAGTGGCGGATGAGATCATAATGATCATCTGAAAGTTCCGCATACCATAATTGGTGGTGGAGGTTGAAGTCTTCAGTAATAATGGCGTTGGGTAGGGGGGTGGTTGTGGGGAGGTGATTTACTGCCACCTGGGGGGTGGGAGAGTAGACGTTGGTAACCTGGAGGATGTAACGGGGGCCTCGCCTAGTCTCTTAAGCAGTACTGGCTTCGGTATCTGAATGGTACTCGCACTGGAGCAGTTGTGTTGCAGGTAGTGCGTGTCTAACCACTCAGGGGTAAACTCGTGAAGACTCTGAAAACTATCACGGTCGGGAAACGAACTCGTCCTCTTCCAGCAGCAGAAGAAACTGAAGAAGCTAAGGACTCGAGACATATACCGCTAAGCTAGAAAAGACGGCCGTTAACATACTAAAGTCAGGCTGAGATCTTAAAGTATTTTCGTGCAGTATACTCAATAATCTTAAGGGCAGAACTCGGTAATTCTCGTCACTAGGTCTCTGGTTGAAGATGGAGAAGAGCAACTGGTGGCGGGGCTCGCCAGTACTTGTAGTACTGCATGCTCACCGCCTCTACTCAGTTCTACTCAGCTGGGGGATCCGGTTAACCCTGAATCCTGTCAGTGATCATGGGCGGGTCTCTTCGGAAGTGTTCTCTCACATTCCGCTGGAGTTCTGCACCTTATGTGCAACTGCTCCTCATGCGCTGTTCTACCAGTCAGGACTCTATGATCCGCCAGCCTAGTCCTGCAGGACTACTTGCATGGCGCCGATCAGTCCATAGTTGCGTCAAGTGTCCGCTAGAATAGTTCTCCCAGTTGCGCCGCCTATCAGCCATAGCTGGTGGGGCATGCACAGGTGGATTAGAAACTCAAGCGCATTTCTATATGCTTGATGTCATCGGAGATCTGCTACAGGCCCGTCAGCCTTAGCACCTCCGGATGTTCCTAACCACTGTCAGTCGGGAGATGCGGTGTTCCCTAGCATGTGGTAGCTACTCCACTCATGCTGGTCCTTGTACCTCTCCATCTGCCAGGGTCTATTCTACCTTTCGCATGTAACAGCCTTGTGGGTCCGTTACACCTTAGCCCAGACTGTATTGCTGCCTTTCTCTGCGTAGGTTCGACCTGATAGGTATTCAAAGGGTGCAGGGGTTTGATCCATGTTGGCGGTTCGTGATGGTGTGTATCGACCTGTGATGTATTGTACTTCTCCAGGTCGCACTTGAGAATTGCGTCGAATAAAGCGGAAAAAGTCAAGGACTAGATTTAGATAATCTCGTGGGATCTTCTGTGCTCGGTTGGTTGTGAATCGAATTGTGATGCGGTGGCGAGAAAGAAACCCAGTAAACCAACCCACAGAAAATAGAAAGTCCACTACCTCTCGCTCAGGATAGTGCTTCTTAAAGTAATCTCTGCTTGTAATCCGAAACCATCCTCGACGTACTATTGAACCTTCTGCCCTTTTCTGCAAAAACTCCCGATACAACTCAACTTCCATCAATGGCCATTTGGTCCTACCCTCCATCATCCTTCTCCTGTCTCCCGCTGCACATTTAACAAGTTCCGTTTCCATTTTTCGCCATTCACAAATGCAGCTAGTCAAAATACCACCAAAATACTCTGATGTTTCCTGGATCGTTGGACAGCGAAGAGTATCAGGATCTGAAATATACGGTATCGAGGGTGTAGCTAAGTAGCTCAAAACTTGCAATTTCTTCCGAGTAGTGAACGAGCGCCGAGCTTTCGATCGAAGAGGCTTGGCAGGAAAAGATCGAAGTCTTTTATCAACAGTAAGTCGCTTTGGCCCAGGTCGTTGTGGAGACATAGTTCTAACAGCAGGAATCTGAAAATGCTGCTCAGGGTTCAAGTTGCGTTGAGGTTGAGATTTGGTTGAGCTCTCGGGTCAACTTGCATAGTTGTCACTTAGCTCTGAAGGACGTTGATTTGACCTATCAGCAGCTGGGTCAATTATCAATTCCCCCAGTCCAGTTGTATTTGTTATTTGCGAGAAAATACGGTAGCTCTCTAGACTCTGTAACTCGACTGGCTACTATCTGTAGCACAATACCCGAGCGCACGTCCTGACAACTTCTTATGAACCGCACAAAGGCAACGATAGTTTAAGCGAGATAAGGGTCGGGGCTGTTCCGTTGAAAGAACTTTCTCAATAGGAAGGACACGAGTGCTGAAGCGCGAAGCTATGCTAAACAACTCGATACGATGGAGAATTTATCACGGAACAAAGTATGTTGGTAACAAAATAATATTGATAATGCTCTTTCTTCCTTGATGATGATCGACTCAGAATTGACGTCCAATGCAAGAGTATTTATATCCCGTCCTCTTTACTACTGTGTGTTCTTTGTAGCTTGGGTCGACGGACTAAACTATCTACTATTACAAACTGAACTAACCCGCTTATATATTTATCCAACATCCTATCGGCGAAACCGATATCTCCAACTTCCGACACTTACCCCTTGTTCAGTAATCTTCGGATTGCCGTGGCGATGATACGGTTGCGACGGTTGCGTTCACCCGATTGAGTAGGTGGTTACACGATATCGTTTTGTTGCGACAGCTGGTGTTTGGAGCCCCATAGCGTGGGCAGGAGACCTCTGATGACTAATCCGAATGGCCCACGTGACTCAGCGCCCCAAGTTGCCCTATGAAGACCTCTCATACATACCCTCCGGGTCACGTTCCGCGGGAAGGGCACCGTTGACGACCAAAGGGTTACTTTTAGTCTCCGGGATGTGGATATTTTGTGGGTGTCCCTCCTTCTCGATCTACTCACTGCTGAAGGCAGGGTAACGGCCGGGTAACCGGGGAAGGCAGGGTAACTGCCTGGGAATAGGCTGGGAAGGCCAATATCACAACAGGCAGCCACAGAGGGGTCCAACGAAGATGGGAAGGTGACCAAAATGGAAGGTAGGGTAACTCCCTACGTAGGTAGGGTAACAGGGAGACCACTGCACGCCTATAGCCATAGGTATAACAAGTACCTATCCATCAAAATCACTTACATAGGACACATGATGGTACCAGCAAGAATGAACGTATAATTTGCTTGCTTTTTATCTTTTTTCCAGGCTAGAACCTTTGCATCATATTTTCTCTGCAACATGGTAAACCATGTCCCTGTAAAAGAAAATGTACTCTTAACCAAATCCTATTGCTGAAAGGGATCCCAAGTCCCTTCCCATAATAGTCCCTTCCCATATTGTTGAACATCAGAGCTTTGGAAACTAAATTCTTTCTTTTCTATTGTACGTTAGAAAATAGATAAAATATTAAAAAGGACTTATATTATTCACTATCAAATGCATATTCCTCCAGTAACTCTCCATTTTGTAACGACCATGCTGCTTACGATCGTTGCACGACATTAAGTCAAGAATATGACAGTCCCGTAACATGGTATTTGTTACTCAAGCGTCAATCGATCCTCATGTTTCAACTCACTTTGTCGTTGTCTTTAGTGTAGACATTCTATAAGTGTTGTTATAGTTGAGTAAGGACTTCGATTTATAACTTAGAAGATTGCGTACAGAACTAAACTAACTATCTACTCGACCTCTCTTAAATAGAGGTTGATACATGACCTTTGTATCCCTCCTACGCAATACCATTGCGTAGTCTCTGACGCGTCCATTAGCTATGACTCTATGCCTACGCAAGCTCTTGCGTAGTCATGACTCAGTACATGATGTCATAAGAAATCCAACTGCGTAATACATTGCGCGTCCCTTCGTCATGATCTTCATGACGCAATACATTGCATGTCCCTTCGTCATGATCTTCATGACGCAATACATGACCTAGTTTCTCCCTCCATTAGTTTCTTTCATGTCATGATAGACAATACACAAAGTGCTTGATTGAGATTCGTGACACATTTTTAATAATAGGTATCCTGCTCTTATAATCTCTGAAGCATTGGTGGTGAACATTCAAGTGATAGATATCCGCAAACATATGAGCAAATATCATTCTTTGAATATCATAATAAGTAATAGCTTCTGGCATAGTGGCTGTAGTGGTTGTTGTGAGTGTGGTTGTGTGGAATGTGTTTGTTGCGCAGAAGGTGTCTGTTGTGCAGAGAGTGTTTGTTGGACAGAAAGTGTTGTTGTGCAGTTGGAGTTGGAGTCACTCACTACTGAGAAAAAAACCATTGCTACCTCTCACTTCCACCACTTTTGGAGGTTCTCAGCATGACTGGTAAAATATTCAAACCCCCAAATAATGTTTATCATCATTCAACTATCAATGGAATTTATTTGATAGCTAGTAAAGCGAAATTATATTTTGCATATTCGGTTAAAGGGCACGGTTGTGTAGCTAGCCTCCCAGATTGGACTTTGGTAGGTACAAGCTGCCCTAGTGGTTGCTTTGCCAAAATGTGAGAAACTGCAAAATTGGACTTTGGTAGCTATGTGTCCCGTAGGGAGGCTATGCGCACAGCTGAGCATGGTAACACCCGAAATCTACATTTCATTAATTTATATGCATAGATGACACTTTCTTAATACCTGGAGAAAATAAAAAGCAGGGGACTACAGTGAGTGGCATAGCTAGCAGCCTGCTGGAGATCTATTCACACCCGGCTTTCCAATCTGTCAATTGGCCAACCTTCCTAGTCTAACACTTGTAGGTGTTTTTTGACTACTTAACCCCTATGTGCATTTCAATTGGCTTCTTTGCTGCTCAGTATCACTGTCATGTAATACCACGTTAGTCCAACTGAGATAGTATGTCTGTCTTAGAATTGAGTGGGGTATTGAAATTGGTACATTAGCTGACCTAGCCAATTGTTGGCTGCACCAGGTCTCTTATATCCCGTCTTAGTCGTGTGTATAGCCGCCTTAGAGATTGAAATCTTTGAGGACTTATGGTTCCTGATCTTGTACGGCTTTGAAGCGATGGCATACAGTGTGAGGGGCCGCTATCATTTAATTGAGGTTCTACTGACCTGTGGAGTCTGTCAAAGTTGTAACGACTGGTTGGGCGTCGGTAAACTCCACTACTCGATGTGGGTATTGTTGTAGGTTTCTGCCTTATATTTTGGAAGCTTGAAGTTCTGTTGCTGCCGTCAAGGTCACTTCTTTGTCTGTAGCTGGCTGTGGTACTAGTTCTCGGGTTTCTGATGAACAGTGAGACGAGTTCTCTGGTACAGCTCACTTTCTCAAGCTATTTATGTTTCTCTCATCGATGGTTGCGGGGGGAACAGTCCTAACGGAACCTGGCACAAATCTATCGCGGTTGGGTGGATGGTGGGAGATGGCTGGGGTTAGCCTAAGACCATTGCTATTTGTACTGTGATCTTATTTCCAAGATGGTAATAGATCATAGCAGGCCACCCCGAGTTTTTCAAGAGCAACATTCCGCGGCCAAAACCATATGATGGTACCAATTTGATATGTCAAGATAGTGCTCTGATTAACTCTCGAGCAGCTTTCGCGGGGTTTTCGCTATAGTTGAGAACATGAAATGCGCGTGTTCGGTTGGTAGATATTTCATATTCTTTTGGTATATTCCCTTGATGACAGCTTCGCCCCATACGATTCCAAATGCCTAGTCATATCTGATGCAACTTATAGGATAGGTTCGGGTCAGCAGGCCATCCATCGCTTCTGCTGATCACTTGCTACCGAACAGTTCGTCACGCGGTGAGTAAATTCGCGCTTGCCCTAGCAACGACCTCGCAGCTTTGGGGCACTCACATCTAGATATTACATCTCCAGTTCCTTTGCGTACGATATCCCTACGAAGCCCATCTTGGCCTATTCAAATAGCGACTTGCTACAGTTGACATCAAACTACGCGTGCTGGACGACGAAATATGCAGACGGATGATCGAGTAGCAGGAGATAAACACATGTCTGAGCTGGAGGGGGCAATCAACCAACTTTCCAAACAGATAGCAGAGTTATCAAAGTATGCTGAGTCTCTTAAAGAATGGAAGCAGAGATGTTTACGACGTGAAATACTAAAAAATCGACATACTTCGAAGGTCAGTCCCCGAACCACAGAAGTGAGAGTTGCCTCGGCGCTCATACTATCATCAGATTAAGCATTTTGACTGTGAGGAGAGGATAATAAAAACTTGTGTCATCTGTGGGCGAACCATGCTGCTATATGACCTCTATTCGTTTCGACGAGGGATGCGGTGTACTATCGCTAAGAGCTGTCAGCGGTGTAGGTTGATGCATACCCAGGAATGGCGAGTATTGAGGCTCAAGAAGAGCAAAAACAACACTCACTTCGAGAGGCTCACTTCGGCTCACCTGGGCATGATCACGCCTAAGCAAATGGACTTAGATTACGACAAAATTCATCGGAACCGGGATCATGAAAAGGTACTAGCCGAAAACTGTGACAAATATGCTTCAAGAGTTTTGCAGGCTAGAAACTAATTCACTACGAACTCTCTAGAACAAACAACACTCTGCGGCCACAGGATACGCAGTGACACCTTGTGATATTCTGCAGACATCTAAACAGGAGGAAAAAGTTTTATCTTGGATAAACACTGTGACTTCTCCAGGTAGTAGGGAATCTACTGCATCTGAAAGCTTGTTACCACCAATTGCAAGTATTCTTAGTGATATTCCAAGTGTCTTCCATCCATCAGCCATGCATGGTACCCGCAGAGCCAGCTTCAGAGATCTGGCAGGAGCACAAAAGTCTAGGATCTTTACGGTACCTAAGTCCAGGATAACAAATGGTGCTATCACGGACATAATGAATGTTCCGGTAGACTATTCTCTGGGATATTATTGGTATGCTCGAGAACGTGCAAAGCAAAAAATCACGGTCAGATTGTCGAAGACTCAAAGAGCCAACACGGTGAGCATTCTGCATAGATGTTCGCTTCTTAAAAAATTGAAGTAGCAGAAGATGGGGCTGACAGAAGGGAGGACCAGCCTTTACTAGCAGAATTGCCGAAGAATGGTGGAACTAAGGAACTGGAAGGAAATGCAGCGATTTTTCACAGAGACCAGCCAGGCCATGGAAGAAAGTCTCACAACTGGCCTGATTATGGAGAGATACCCGTGATCAATTACTCCACGGGGGTATTATCTGAGCAGCTCCCCGGCCTAGTTCTAGATGCATCCTATAGGGTGCCCAGTGATATAGAGCCCGAGTTCCGAGAAAGAGACGAGCGAGAGCGTCTGCAAAGTACGCGACAAGATACGGCTAGCGCAGGGCAAGCAAATAACTTGGATCAAGGGCTTTTGGCGCTAGCAGTGGCAGCTAGCTTATCAATACCGATGGTCGAGAAGCGTGGCAAATACTTCGATACAAGCAAGGAAGGTGCAAAGGCCCCACCGAGTCACGAAAACGTCACGTCTGGGCGTCCAACTAAAAAGCAGACTAAGAGAGCGCTAAAGTTATCTACCGTAGGCCGAAAACCGCGACTTGCCGTACCATCTGTCGAGCAATTTGATACTGCAGATGGCGTAAATATGTTGGCAATTGCGAAGATAATCGGGTAGAATATTTTGCGCTAAGTGGGTTTGTCAGTTTGAGAGGGGTAAAGGATAATTGATCACTTGGTGGTGACAGAATTGGCGTTAGGGTTGCATTCTTCCTGTTTCAAAAGAGACTGGAAGATACTAACGGTCATGAGATGTACAGTTGTATAACTCAATGTTTGTAATGAGTGATTGATGTCAATTAGACGCTGGGAGCTTATGCCAGGGCTATGGAGGCTAGCTGCTAGTGGTAGGGCGGACGTTTAGGACTTTTTCAAGAGAGTTCGTTGGAGTTGCTGTAATTGGGAGTAGGATCAGGTGAAGGCCACTTAAATGCGTGTAGCGTTTAGCTTAGACGAAGTGAATTTTAGGGAACTTAAGCCTTCCGTTACTCATCGTCGAGTGAAATAACATTCTCCACCTCAAAGCCCACTTGTATGTATGTTAGTCTATAACGATAACCGATGTTAATCGCAAGTTATTGTGGATTTTATATCGTTTTTTTACCACGGGTATACCTTGTGACTCCAAGCTTCGGCAATTATACTTATAGAAAAGATTGTCCAGCAAGAATCTACAACTATCATGCACAGGGTACATTAATCAATCAATTCTACAACTAGCGAATTCTATCCTACATAGAGTATGGGTGTGCTTGGGGTGTCAAAATCAATACAGAAATAGACAAATAGAGACAGATTCTGTGACAATGAATCTTTGCATTCCTAAAAAAACTGCCATTTAATTTTTAACAGTTCACGGAAAATGAGTTTTCCATAGAATAAGGCTATTTATAAGGGCCTTCGTGCAGTGAATAATAAAGGGCTGTTGTTGAACTACCACCTTCAACAAGAATAGCTCCTCCGCCGTTAGCAAATACCTTCAGCTATCCGGCGTTCTATAAAACTTGAACTTGAACAACCCTCGAATCCGTTATATAGATACGCTAAAGGTTATGAATATTTCCTTTCGTCGAGAAAATAATCCGCCCGAACGTTGTTCATAATATTCATATCGACCGGTGCTAACTCCTTTGTTTCAGAGTTAGTATCTCCTACGGCGTGTGTATTCTCCATCTCCATGGCGCTTCTCTTTTTTCGATCTGTAGTGCCATCATGCTCTGTAGAGAGTCGGTGCGCGGTTATCAAATCAGGCGTTGAGTATGACTTTTTTCTACTAGCTTTTGATTTCGAAAATTTGATTGCAGCAGACCGCGTGCAGGGAGCTGTGTGGTATGTATCGATGCTAGAGTTATGACTGCGGGTCTGGTGCAAGCTAGCGGCCATTTCTATAGTAGTCTCAGGCTCAACGTTTTGGACGGTAACTAATGATCGAAGGGTAGGATGAGATATATTGGCAGCTCGCAGCCTCTTTTTCAGCTTCTTCAGCAGTTGACGGCGGTAGCTGGGAATAGCTTTCAATGATGCCACGGGGGAGATATGTTGTAGAACATCATGGTTCGTAGCAGAGGGTAGGCTAGGTTTTACAGAAACCTGAGTATCGATATCAACCCCAATAAAGGACTGGGAGAGCGAGGGTGATACTCTAGGCTTCCTAATAGCTCTGTTAGTATGTGAAGACTCTTCTGATGAACCGAGTGAAGCGCTCAATGTCCGATTGCTAAACGAGACAATGCTGCTTCCAGTTTCACAGCAAGATGAGGCATCTTCATCAGATACTTCTTCCGATGGATCACTCGGATCAGGATCAGATCCCTCTACCACTTGTGATGTAGCTGTATCTTCGATCTCCAGGGGCTTTGCCTTTGGTGATATTTTCAGTAGGTCGTAGTAAAGCTGATGCTCTGGAAGCAGATCATCCAATATTACATCATCCTCACCAAGAAATATGATAATGGAACTATACGCTCGTGCCCATGGATCTTGGCCCGTTGCCTTCATGTAGTTGCTATGGCATTGCCAGCAAGGGATTTGTGCATTGATTATCGGAGATGTAAACATCGAGAAAGGACACCGATAGGTTGAGTACGCTGATGATCGGCCATCAGTTTGTCTTTTGAACTCGCCACAGACACCTGATACAAGTTGTAAAGGCTCGTGCCCGCAGTGGAATTGGTATCGCTTGTGAAGACACATCGCTGCTTTGTTTTGTTTGCCAGTAGTGGTCGACACAAATGACTGACAATGGCGGATGAGATAGAAGATGTTATGATGATGTCACGGTAAGAGGGTGGTCGTGTGTACGTCAAATATTCGGGTATCAGGTCATGTGGAGGGGTTATACATACTACACGGATACCTTGCGAGCTCTTCCTCACACTATAATATAGCTCTGCGATTGTAGAAATCTCCTAGTTGTATAACGAAGAACTCAAGAGCCTGTTACTTCAAATTACCTCCACCTTATGACCAAGTGTTAATGGTTAGGGCTGCAGTTTAGGTGGTCGATGCAAATTTTCGGGAGACATAAGTATTATCCTGACAACATTAAATCCGGAGCCATTGAACTCTAATTTCTCTCAGCAATAGTTGCGGTCAGTAACACGTCATTAATATCCCGGTGGTGAGGAGTATGGCAACGGTAATTCAAGTATACAAGGCTTTGAAGAGCGGATTTGCACACGCCATTCTTACGAGCTAGATTTATTCACTGCAATTTCATCCCCGCGACCGGCCTAGATCAGGCCTCACCCGTAATAGTGTCGGGGAAACGCCCACGTGGTACGATTAGTATCAAATGAACATAACCAAGCATTAAACTATCTGATCATGGGGCTTACACAGCCAGAAGGCTTCTTAAGCTCGCCTCCCTTTCTATTAGTCCCCCCATTATTTCTGAAAAACCCTTAACTCCTTTGCAACAACCTGCTTCCTTTCTCTACTTCCGATATTCACTATATCAATCACTTTATAATCCTAAGTTTCACTTCATCGATTGGAATCAACCGTAAGAAAGACAATCCTCTTGCATACTCTTACAGCATTTTGCTGAGCTCATATATGCCACAGGTGTACGAGTACTGTCATCGAGAAAACTTCCCTCTATCGTCACATCACATTACGTGTAGCGATGGTTCATCTGTGGAGAAAACGACTGTTTTTGAAAGCTTCCGCGGAAGGCTATTTCGTAGTTACTAAACTTATTCTTCCTATGGTAAATAGGGATGTCGACCTGATGTTGGCTGCTTTATTTGCTGCAGCTGAGAACAACCACAAGAGAGTGGTTAGCATCTTGATTGACGCTGGCACTCCTATGGATGAATACGACGCGATTGGCTACGCACCACTACATCTCGCTGCTCTTTCTGCAAATAAGAGTGTGATGAAGACGTTGCTCGGAAAGGGCGTTGATATTGATTCTGCCTCTCGAGGGCGACTTGATACTGCATTACATCTACTGGCAGGTGGCCGCACTGCTCACTTATCACCCCAGCTTCGAATGAATGCTTTCCAAGTACTTCTGGATGCAGGGGCTGACATCAACTACCGGAACGTAGACGGTGATCAAGCTTTGATTCATGCCATATGGCATGTGTACAAGGGAGTAGGATCAACGAACTACCCAGTGGCTGAGGCATTGATCAATGCTGGTGCGAACGTCTTACTAGAAAATCGGTATGGAGATACACCACTTTCCTGGGCACGCCTACATGAGATTGATCGGTTGGTCGATTTGCTTGTCGAGGCAGAGAATAAGGTAAATGTAGCGGTTGGTGTTACAAGTGATCCTTTGCCCGGACCGGATGATGCGATACATGTTGTTTGAGGCTCAGTTGCCAAGTTCTACCAGTTTATGAGGTAGCTGTTTGGAGGGTGGAGGTTATTCAATTGTCTGGGCCGACGTACTATTACGAGTTATACGAAACTTGTTATTTTTTTTCTATAGCTAGATTCCACGCTTGTGTACAGGATAAGATATATGTATTGTCGAGCCAATAGCCCGAATTTAAATTCGAAGTTTCGCTTGTTCCTTGAGTCGTGACTACATAACTACTCCCAAGTATGGATCGATTATCCTTCCCGGAATTTACACGAGATTTACAAACGTAATGATTTAGAGCATGCCAGATGTGTATCCTAATACGCCCGCAAACTAGCAAGATATGTTGATAATTCGGGTGGTTGATCTATCGAAACGGGTGATTTTTCATGACGCGCACCCGGGAAAGCGAACTTGCACCCAACCCTCAAGATCCTACTAGCACTTCTACCCTCGGATACTGATGCTGGAGATTCTGTTTGACTTAGTGGTTCGCCCAATTTCGACTTGGAAGGAAGAAAACATTTGCCAGCGGTACCCGTCTCGCGAGTCCAATTTGCAATGCAAATAGGGTCTCAATTTTTTAAGGTTTAACGCTACATCACTCATGTTCATGACATGTGATGTATCTCACCATAGGCTGGCCAGCTTAAGCCGTGCTTTATATCTTGAGTCCCGGCTCTATTCTCCCCCGTCACACTCACGCCCGTTTCATCTCACTCATTCTTAACTTATTTCTATCCCAATCTACCTGGCCACCAGGTTAACTTCGAGCCTTCTTTGTCTTTCCTAGTCAAGAAACAGGAAAAGATAGCAGCTGCATCTTGAAACTATATTACTCGAACGGTTTTACAAACTCGGAGACTGGACAGACGTTCAAGCTCGGCCGAATCCTAGCTGATTACCCAGGGCTCTAACTATTTAATAAATCAATATCTCATACTAATTAACAAGCTGAGATGAACAGACTGAAAGAATGGACATTTATCAAAGCTTCAAGAAAGGGTTCTTGTCGAGTGATACGGCGCCTTCTACCCAGGGTAGCGAATAATCCTGACTGCTTGATGGCCGCACTGCAAACAGCTGTGGATCACAACAAAATGCGAGTAGTTGAGATCTTGCTAAAAGCTAATGCCCCTATCGATGGATACAATGGCCAGGGCTTTGCAGCTATTCATTTTGCAGCGGATCAAGCGAATCAATTCATGATCTCGCTCTTACTGGACTACGGTGCTTCTATCAACTTACCTACCCAAACAGGTGGCGATACGCCTCTCCACCTAGTAGTGGGAGCCAAGAACCAGAATCCATCACCTGAGCTCCAGATTCTAGCTGCTACAATGCTTATTAACCGTGGGGCAGATGTTAACATCCAAAATAACTATCGAAACACGCCGTTGCACGACACGGTTTGGCGTGCGTACCGTAACGGATCTTCTCCGAATTTACCGGCCGCAAGGCTGCTGATTGATAGCCAAGCCAATGTTCTCTTGGTAAACAATTACAATCATACCCCGCTCAGCTGGGCACATCTACATGGTGTAACAATGATGATTCCGGCCCTACGAGAGGCGGACGAAATGGCAAAGGCTGCGGTACAGGCAGTGTCAGCTGCGGCGACTGCAGCATAGATGGCAGCATCTTACAGGATCAGATGTTTTGGTTGGACGGAGTTGGCTGGATTCTAGATCACAACTAGTCTCTCTGAACTTGAAACCCACGATTTGATTCAGAGTTGTAATTTTGCGTGGGATATGGAGCCTTGGCTTCCCAGTTCTTCTCTTAGATCATACGTTTATTTTTATTGTATTCATCAGCATACTGTATTAAGTAGCTGATACGAGACGGCGGAGGAAGGTACTGCCAAGTTGTACTGAGTGTTTCAAATAGCTTTGTTCTGAAAAACAACGATAGCTTGTTCATAATAGATTATGAATGCCCTAATATAGAACAAGTTCGCTGCTGCATGCCAAAAAGAACTCAGATTGGGTTAGGGTTTCGTATACACTCCCCGTCTTCAAAAACTGAGCGGCCCGGCTGACGTGCGGATGGATTGGCGTGCGGATAATAAGCCACAGACTCCTGCAACTCAAAGTTCGCAGTAAATAATACCTATAAACAAATGAGAATTTCTAATAGGTCTCCATACCTAGTTATGCATTCTAAGGCTTGTTAGGTTTGGTCTAGTTGTTACGCCCAATTCAGATGGTATTATCACACTACGAAGTTCTACATACATGTACTACAACTTAACTCGTGATGCTACCTACCTGTCAAGCTTCTCCTCCTTCCCTCTTTGTCCTCAGCAATTAGATTCAAGTAATACTTACCTGTATTTTCATCTATCATTATCATTAAAATTATGACTACCCATCCCCTTATCCAATAAACCATTCAGCTTACTTTCAAGATACGAATTCAGCTGATTCTGCAATACTCGGTCCAGAGACCCCTACTCCCGATACAGAGAATTCGGAAACTCGATTCCAAGAATGGGTTGAGACTCAAGCAAACAAACTCAGAAATATACAAAGTCTACCATTGTAACATCAAGGAACTGTTCACCACATCCTCATTAATCCAGTCTTCAAAAAATGAAACATCCCGCAGATGCGTATGTATCTGATGACCCACCTCCGAAACCCCACCAGTCTCGGCCAAGCTCTCCACCAAGCCATAGATAACGACTAATGGGATGCTGTTCAATTCCTACTCGCCTCAACCCCCCTCTTGAGCAGCGCAACGAGGACCAACTGGCATCTACCCATCTCGCTGCACAGCGTAGATTACTTGGGCTCAACAGCTAGCTGGTGCACGCCGGTGCCATAGTTGATCTCCCTTGCAGAGCAACCGGAGGACGGCTCTCCATATGGCTTTCTTTGGGGAAGAAAGAGACTGTTAATCGGTTGTGGAGTCGTGGGGCGGGAGCGGATATTCGAGATAATAATGGAAACATTGCGTTACATGTGGCGGCAGCTATATGGACTGTGGCGATGGTTGAACGGCTATTGCATGCTAGGTCTGATGTTTCCAAGCAGAATAGTGATGGGGAGACCCCACTGGAGATTGCAACTGCTCGGGGTTCTTCCGAGGTCATGCAGTATTTGGCTGATTTTGGGACTCGAAGGCGTCGGTTAATGGCGAGTCTGGAATTTTCACACTGTCAACGCCTTGTGAGAAGTTACTTCTTAGGAGACGAAGGGTGAAGAAAATGGGTAAAAAGTATTGATAGTCTCATGTTAGTGCGATAGGCGCAGATGGCTGTATGATGTTACTGAGTATTGCACCTTTTATTTTCGAGCAGTGGGCGATGTTATTCTGCTCCGGCCCTTGGTCTTCTTTAATGAACTTGTTTTTTTTACCCCAAGAATCAAATGTTCGTTTATCGGTCAAATCTCGATCCTTGAGTATGTTCCCCAAAGAATAGTGATGCTTCATACTGCCATCCTGCGATATTTCTCCTCAAGTTGGTCATAGAGTTGGACTGCAGTTTATTCTCAACACCGCTGTCCGTTGATAACTTTCACCTACACCTATGCGTGATGGTTCCCGCCAGTTTCCATCACTGTTTTCCGTTACTCATTCCCTAAACTCGAGAATTCCCCTTTTGAAAGGTTACCCATCTCAGGTATCAGCGCTGAGGGTACTTCTACCCTTCTATTGACACTCCGCTCTCGAGGGAAATCCTAACATAGAAATGGATTGCTTGCCCAAATTCGATGCACTTGACCAATAAATCAAATCAGTCAATCCACGCCGTAAATTTGGCAACAGTTCCTAAATCGAGTGATAGTTCATGATTATAGTTACGAGAAGGTAAAGTGGAAGTGAGTACTCCACTTTTAGCATAAATAACGTATAGGATAATCATTGTACGACAGAGTCTGAGTTTGATAATATCCTAACTGATATATACGCTCCGGTCATGTGCATCTATATTCATGATACTGTTTCCGCGCAGAGAGCGTTATAGAACCCAAACTCGGCCAGCTTTTGAAATTTGCCAAAAAGGCAAGGGTAAAGAGGGATACTTTCAGGTTCCGTAGTAGGGTATTCCTGCTTTAAGGAGCAACCAAAGAGCTTTACTTAAGCTTGGATTATGTGTCTTTTTAGCTTCGCGAAACATTGCTGTCGAGACGAGTTCTCTCTTAACAGCTGAAGCCTGGCGCCTAGGTACCATCTACCGAGTTTATAGGATCGTCTAGAGCATCGGCAGCCATCAAGGAAAGTCTTAAGGCGTCCGGTTTAGGTGGCTAAGATGGTAAAAGTCTATCAAAACCTAGCTCAGACCTCCATCGTTTTTTTCTATTCAAAATAGACCTCTAACCTATGGATTGGTGTGCCAAGGCAGATTCCATTGCCTAGAACCGCGTCACAGATACTTCTGTCTAGGTACTACACGCCTCCGAAAACATGTTTCTGTTACCAGACTTGATTAGGTTTCACAGATAGGGATGCCGCAATCAAAATGGAAGTGGAAGGGTACTAGTGAGAGAGGTTTGGAAACCATAGTCAGCGGCTAGCAAAAATAGCCTGACAAACAGAATGATGCCGTGCCAGGTCTCTCTTGTAGACATAGGTGACCTCAGGAACCCACCCGCCAACCGCAACCCCCGAGCAGGACGCAACTATGAGCCCTAGCTCTCATCACCCTTTGAGCTTAATCCGGGGTGGGGTTCCATGTCCAAATGGGGGTATTATATGCTCTAAAGAAAATTTCAAATGTTATTCCTCAGCTCTAGAAGGCTGATTCGGCCAATATATCTCAGGATACATAAACGCTAATGAAATGATATAAAACAATAGAAAAATAGTATCCGTTAGAAAAGTACTGAGAGCAATAAACACCTCCATAGTCCAACTGCGGTGCGTTTAACTACCGTTTTAGGCCAGCATGTATCCATTTGTAGCGTGAGTGAAAGACTTACACAATATTCGGGAAGAGTGCCCCAACCTCCAGTTTAAGAAAAAGGAAACAATAGAAGGGACAGACATGGGTCATAGATTCGCTCAGATCAAAACAAAAGGGCTATCGCGTCGATTTTTTGAAATGCATAGGGTCATAAAAAGTGATGAGGAGAAACACGATAAGGAAACAGGAACCACAAAAAACGACAAAAATCTCTCACTGGGTAGCGGTCTAGTATTAGGCCCCCGTATGGATAAAAGATGCCCATATTAAGGGATGCTTTAATTTCCTATCCCGTAGCTTCTTGACGGCGTAATGGAATGCAGTGCTAACACGTCGGTGGGCATCATTAACTTCACTGGGTTCGTCCTTAAATAGCAACCGATAAAATTCTGTTGCAACCTCCAAACAGGCAGCATCTTGCGACATCCACTGCGTTGCGAGAACATGACTGAAGCCTGCGAGCTGGAAAGCGCTAGCGATATAGATCGATTCATCCGCTAAGATTTGCGACGAATTTTGGGCGGTGCTGCAAGCGGAAAGAAATGCTATCTGTGCATTTTCGAGGTTCATTTCTGATATGGCGCGGACTGACAATCTGTCTTGTGTCCCATCTTCGTTGCGAAGAAGTAAATGGCTTTCTGAGGGACTTCCATCAGTGTTGGACACACCGTGGCAGGCAAAATGGACAGCGTCGCAGGACGGTAGCTTGTCAATGACTTGAGCCGTGCTTGGGTGTTTCAGCGAAGTTGCGTGAACCTTCTGCCCCACTATGGCAGCGACTTTCTCAACTTCCGTCTCTGCATTGCGCAAAGCCCCCGCTTTCGGAGTAGTAGGCATGCTGATGAGAAGAAGGCGTGAATCCGACCTGCTGAGTAGCTTCAGCTGCCTCTGGCGGGCGTAAGAGAGAGCTTTAATTGTTGGAATATATGAGGATATCACTCGACTTAGTGTGTTGCGTGTTGACCTGGGCGAATGGTCACCAGCGGCATGGAATGGGGCCATGGCGAGCAGCCCAACACCGATCCACCAGATATGGGATAAGGTGCCGTCGGAGATAACCGAGTCCAGCTTTAATGCCTCGAGAATCGGCTCCACTGTTGAATCCCACAGCCACAAAAGCAATTCTTTCATCCTTTCATTTCTCCATTCATATGTGCGGCGTCCGCCCTGGACAAGCTGCATCATTTGACCCATCCACCCTTCAACTGATTCGTATACTAACCTCCGGAGGGCCAGCGATTTTATAGATGAACTTGTGACCATGATAGCGTCACTTCGGAATTCCGTGCAGTTAATGATAACAATCGGACCATCTCTTGCCATCGCCGTGATCTCGTTATAATGTAACGGAAGCTGGAACCGTTCGAAGCCGGGTAGTTCCCGTACTACAGTTAGTACTTTTTCCATTTCCTGCGTCGCTGTCTCTCTTTGGCGACGTTGTTCCTCGTAGATGGTTCGATCATCGTTCCCTAGCTGCCGGTGTAATGGGAAGTCAATCTGGCGGCGAAGCAAGTGAAATTGGTGATATATATCAGGATGTTTTGATCGCAGGTCAAAATCATCACTCCTGCAATCTATTACAGAGCTCATGATTACCCCTCGTCCGAGTTCCAATATCTTCAGACTGTGAGCTACATCCTCGCCCGCCTGTAAAGCGACCGAAGCAGCTCGAGCTGCAAGCGAGCTAAATCTTGACAAGCGATACTCTTGGTCGTTCTTTTCAAGAACTAACTGTAGACCTGCTCTGGGAAGCAGTTTTATCGCATCATCGAATAGGGAACTTGATTCTTGCCACATGTGCCTAGAAGCAAGTGTTTCGGCTGCAAGCATTGCTCCCCAAATCCTAATATAAGGCGGCGACATATCGCAATGCCAGCATTCGTATGAAAGCCGCAGGAGGTGATAAAACCCCAGAATGGATTTGGTCTCGCTGTATCTATCACTTACTGCAAGTGCCATTCTGAACAGGCTTTTCGCCCGTAAAGGGTGATCTGCTGGTGTCGCAGAGATTGCCTCCTGGCCGTATTTCATGGTTTTTTGGTGATCTTCAAGCCTCCAAAATCGCTCGTACTTTGTCCCGTATAGGACACAAAGATGATCTAGCATAATTAATCGATGTTTCTCGTCCATACGTGCAGCGTTCTCGCTCATAGATTGTGCGTGGGCCTCTTCTAGCCGCTCGATAGCTTGCTCAAGGTCCTCAATTTTTCCGTAAGCCGCATACCGGTCAGAATACGCCCTGCCCAAGGTTATCAGGCAGCTCGGGCGGTGACGACTGCCAACGGGAGTTGCTTCGACCGATTCAGCACCGTACTTGATAGCTTGCTCAAGATCTGTCACCACTCCGAATCGGTTGTATCTTTCATCAAACATGGTACTTAAGTTCGCTAAATACCTTGGTCGCCAATGGTGGTCAGTAGAGATCGCCGCAATAGCTTCCGCTGTAAGCTTAAGGGTTTGCTCAAGGTCCCCTGCTACCTCAAATCGTTCATATCTCAGAAGATACTGATAACCTAAGGCTCCAAGCAAATCCGCTCGCCCCGGGTGGTCTAGTGGTGTTGCTGCCAAACTTTCCTCGATTCGTTTGGCCCCTTGCTCAAGATCATCGGCCACACCGAACCGCTCATATCTTTCGCGGTACTTTGCTGCTAGTTCCTCTAGTATGCTCGCCCGGGTATGGTGATCTATCGGTGTTGCTGCAAGCCTCTCTTCGGCCCACTTCGTTGCTTTCCCAAAGCTCTCTGTTGTTTTGAAACCGCCAAACGTAGTAGAGGAAACAATATCCCAGTTCTCCAACATTAATGAACGTCGCGGGTCGTCAGTGCCGACTGCCAGGATTGCTGCTTCACTATGCCTAATGGCTCGCTCACGGTCCTCTGATACACCGAAGTGCTTATACCTCTCGCGGTAGGCGTTGCTTAAGTTATATAGGACTGCCGCTCGTTCAGGCTTCATCGGCGTCGCAGCAAGTGCTTCATCATACCACTTGATAGATTGTTCGAGATCTTTTCTTACTTCAAGTTTCTCATATCGCTTGAAGTATACATTGCCCAAATTGCATCAAATTTTTCCACGACCAAGGTAGTCTATTGGCGTTACTGTCACTGCCTCCGTACAATAATTGATGGATTTTTCAAGGTCCTCCTCTCCCCCAAGCCGCTGATATCTAAGAAGATATTGGGTTCCAAGGTTAGACAGACCACTCCCGTCCAACATATAATTATGCTTCGATATTTCTGCGACCGCTTTTTTGCTGCACCTAATGGCATTTTCAAGATCCCCTATCACTCCAAATCGCTTATATTTGTGACAATATTGGTTCCCTAGATTGTTGAGCATCGCCGCCCGCTCGGGGCAATCTACCGCTACCGCTCTAACCGCTTCTTCACTACATTCGATGGCCTGCCTAAGGTCTTCCGGTACCCCGAGACGTTCATACCGCTGAAGATATATTTCGCCTAAATTCATCAACGTTAATGCTCGACCAGGGTGATCTGTTGGCGCTGCTGCAACTGCTTCTACGACAGTCTTGATAGCTGCCTGGAGGTCTTCTAACGATCCGAGTCCCACATTGTCCTGAAATCCAGCATAGCGAAAAGAAAATGTGGAGGTTGAGGCGATTAGTTCCTCAACCTTAAGCTTCTTGATAGCTTTCTCTGTGTTTTCTACCGCCGCGAGCTTTATAGCATTCGGAGATTCGATATCATCGGCGATATTGTTCCGTACATCACCACTCCATTCCCCCTTTGTTACGGCATCGCCCCTGTCAACACAACCCGACGTTAGTTTCCAATCCTCTGATCGGGAACAAAAATCCACGGCATACCTATCGTGATGAAAGCGATGTTTCTTTGGTTTCCCTTGCTTTCCTTGAGCATGTAAAAGCGTATCCCGGAGCAACCGAGGGCTGACTTCTTCCTCTACCTGATTTAAAAAGGCCGACTCTTGTATAGGTATAGCCGAGTTTTCTAGAAAAGCTTGTTGGCCTTTATCAAGATTATCTAGTAGCATCTGACAAAATCTACGCTCCTCATTATTTCTACTCACCGAATTCTTAGTCTTTCGTCTATTTCCTCATATTCGCATTGAACATTGGTGATCATAAAAGTAGCTGGAGGCTGAAACGTACAGTGAAACATCATCCAAACCCTCAGAAATCACTCTCAATGACCCTTGGAAATCGGGATTATCTTGCATGCGCGACCATAGATACCCCAATTCCCCAGCGGGAAGCCTATCGAACACCCCCTCCAAAGCCCCAGTGGCACTAACCAAGTAATCTATTTCCTCAGTCGCTTCATACATATCGCAGAACATATTGATGTCACTAGCAGCTTCATTTATCGCCGCGTTATTGGAACGCCTGTAGTTGGGCGCGACATCGCGTCGTTCGTCTCTTTGTCCCCATCTGAATGTCAGCGTTTGTCCATCACTGTCGCACAGGTAAAGCTTTAATCATACTTGAAAATGGGATGGAAACTTAATCCCGGCTGCGGAGCTCGTTGAGCCTCAAGTAAATCGTCCAGCACAGGTAAAAGTCTCTCATCAGAGAGGACCAACAAGCTTCCTAGTTGGGTGGCCCTTTCTAAGTACTGTATGTCGCCTGTCGACATGAATTGATTTACTAAGGTCTCGAATAGCTCCCTCTGCTCTGGCGGAGAAGCCGTGCTAGGTCGCAAGGCACCGGATGATGGGCCTTCACCCGCGTCGTTGTTTCCTAGATTTACCCTTCGCCTGGTTTGGGCATTAGATCGGGTATCCGTTTCCGGTAAGGAGAAATTTTGACTTACATGTTTTTTGTAGTTATAATTTCTGGAGTTTATAGTATATCTTCGCCTTTTTCCTCGGTGGAGATGGTTACCCTCGTAGCCAACCTGGGGAACTGGATACTTAAGATCAAACTTTACCCTAGATCTCACCCATTACATTAATCAGTCAAGGCGTATCCGCGACCACTGGAGTACGACTAACCAGAATGCTGTGCTGTGATGCCTGAGGGGTGGGGAGCTGGTGGTTTTACAAAAGAGGGCCCAATCCTTAGGCACTGCACTGCATCTACGGTTCACATACCGTATTATCTCGGCTATAAGGAATGAGGCTAGCCTAAGAGAGCATGATGAGAACTGTATTCTGGCTGGTCGGAAATTGTTGAGGCTCAATTACAACTGGTGAACAAACACTCAAAATCGAACCGACGACCTAAGCGGTAGTAATCCTACCATCTCGGCCAGTAGTATTGCAGTATTCTCCTGTAGCCTCAGGCGGGCCTCATTCCTTATAGCCGAGACGATACGGTATACTATGTAACAGAAAGGAATAAGAAACTGTTTCACACCATTATTCAGGTAGAGCCTATGAAAAAGGGAAAGATTAAAGCTCCCACGAATGAAACTAGTAAATGGCGAATCAACACCGGCTCAGCATACGGGCAAGGCTGAATTGAAACTCACCCGGATCACATATCACCCCACGGCCACGCATATGCTCCGGCCTGGATTTCATTAAGCTCCGGTTACAAAGGGGCCAGCCAATAGAGCAAAGTGCCAAGAGCGTGCTGATATGTCTTGAAATGCGGCAGGTGAATGAATTTTCCCGCGAGTCTCGGCTGAGTGGGGCGAGGAGACTTTGCCAATCAAAGAACGGGGAGAAGGAATGGGTGTCGTGAGGAGATTGCGCATCTGCGGAGAAAATCTAGGTTGTCGTGTTTTGCGGGATGTCGAAGGAACACCATTGGAGAAAATTAGGTACCAGGGCCGGGAATAAGTTGTCGCTCCCATGACGTACCTATGTTAAGACTGTAACTTCTGTAGCAGGCGGTGATACGAAGTGGTAGAATGATTGACACATGTTTTAGCCTTCTATTCTCTGCTCTCTGGCTCGTCCTGTGTAGTTTTTGGCCGCGGCGCGCGATGGCAGGGGTGCTAATACATTTTTGACGATACTGTACTGCACAAGGCGGCGATACGTACTTTCGATATTATCATTGGGTTGTGCAACTTCATCATTCAAGACGTCACCTTGCTGTTCAGCCTCAAGCTTGCATACAGTTATGTATACGCCCCACCGATAGCAACTCATAACGCGCATTGCCAAACTATCCGTCCATGTAGCGCAATGATATACTGGAGTGATACAGAGCAGTGGTCTCTACTCTACATAGTATTCAAATCCTAATGTAAAGCTGCTGTGATACCGTACAAATCATAATGTAGGATGAATGACTCGAAATAACACCTGCAGGAAGGCTGTAGTCGCGAGGGTAGGGTAGATATATGCAGCGGCACCTAGATTCATACGTACAAGGCCCAGGCATAAAGTGACCGAACGGACATGGGTCTACCTTAGAGATAAGCGAGTGTGATCTTATACTATAGCTAAACATATGTGAAGAAAAACTGAGGTCGCAGTTGCTCAAAAGCACTATTGCTTTGCTTGCTACAAAAAAGAAAAATCTGATCCACACTTTCAATTTAATCCTTCCCTTTGTCCATCATGATATCCCACAACTACCCGGGCCCGTGCTTTCCCTATTGCCTGCAATTAGCATTTTAAAAAAATTTGATATGATTCTAGTACTTACTAAAAACCCGAGTCCTTAATAACAGGTGTGACCCCTGTGTACTGCCATGACTGTTGCAACCTGAGTGGGCATAGAATCAACTATAGAAGCAATTTTATCGCTAGTGATCGCATCCCACTCTTCTTGAATGGCAACACGCAAGGTTATATTTGTGGTAGGACAAGGTATGTGACGACTAATCCTTTCCTTCATGATGCACCAAACATTCTCAATAGGGTTGCAATCAGGAGAACTTCCAGGCCACACAAAAAAATACCCTAAGATCCCAAGCTCTTGCAAAACCTCTGCAGTAAATTTTGCATGATGAGGAGGTGCACCATCTTGCATGATATAAACGTAATCAAGTGTATGCCAGGACCGCTCTTGCCAAAAAGAGAAAAGGTGAGGGCGAACGATGTATTGACAGTAGCATGGACCATTCAAAGTACAACCCCAAGCTTTTTTGTCCCAAAAAACTAAAGGACCCTTGATATTACCATAAATGCAACCCCATACCATGATTGTTTCAAGTTTTCGGAATTTTGGAACCAAACAATCTTCAATGTATGCTTTATCAGATAAACGTGTTACCCATGTATTGCCTGCAAAGCCACCAACATTAAAAGCACATTCATCCGTCCAAAGAAATTTGCAATAATCTTCAACCGTCCAATTTTGTATTGTCTTTGCCCAATCATAGCACTTGATTTTTGCTTTAAGGAAGAGGAAGGGTTTGATGCGAGCTACTCGACGATGATACCCATGATAGGAAAAGGCTTGGTGAAGGGTTCGATCATTAACGATAATACCAATCTCTCCTGCAATTTGTGAAAGTGGTTTACGGCGGTTTTCTTGTGAAAGTGTTGCAGGTTGAATAAGTTGCATTCAAATTGGACTAGTGAGAATTCTAGGACGACTGACTCTCATTTGATTTGGAGTGGAAGGCTGTTGACAGATAGTTTAGACAGTAGAAAGAGGTACCCCTAACTTGATTCCAATTTTATGAAATGGCCAAAGTGCAAAAGTATGTAAACCTCAAATTTTCGAACAAAGGCTGCTGGTAAGTTCTGCTTTGAATGAAGGTAGTGTGGATGGTTGGCTTGGCGCCAGAGGCTCAGGTTGGCTCTGGGGTTGCGATTCACATTTGGGTGTGTCAACTGTCACGGCTTGGGTAGTTTAGTTGGTTCCTGTTGTGGTGGTTTTCATTTGGGTTCTATGTTGTTCGGTTGTTAGGATTATGTGTCGCAGGTTTAGTGTTGGGATTTCCTTATTTGGTTATGGGTTCATGTCGGTCGGAAGTTTTTGGTTGTGTTGTGTTTCCTTATTTGGTAGTGCTTGTTCGGGTATGAGTCGTGTTGGCGAGAAGGAAGGGTTTAGGGTTGATAGATCCAGGGGGATAAATAGGCGAGCTGTTGGCGAGTGTTGGTGGTTTCTTTCCTTTCCTCTTCATCCTGTATCTTGTTCAATACACCTCGTATAAACCTTGACCCACATCCTACCCACGTCCGTAACAATCCCTTGAACTTAGAGTATATTGTGTGACGGATAGTCACCGTGCACTAATGTTATACCTATGGCTATAGGCGTGCAGTGGTCTCCCTGTTACCCTACCTACGTAGGGAGTTACCCTACCTTCCATTTGGTCACCTTCCCGTCTTCGTTGGACCCCTCAGTGGCTGCCTATTGACTTCCCAGCCTATTCTCAGGCAGTTACCCTGCCTTCCCCGGTTACCCGGCCGTTACCCTGCCTTCGGTTGCGCTGCTGGCAGCGCTGGATCGAGAAGGGGGGACACCCGCAAAATATCCGCGTCCCGGAGACTAAAAGTAACCCTTTGGTCGTCAACGACACCCTTCCCGCGGAACGTGACCCGGAGGGTATGTATGAGAGGTCTTCATAGGGCAACTTGGGGCGCCGAGTCACGTGGGCTATTCGGATTAGTCATCAGAGGTCTCCTGCCCGCGCTACGGGGCTCCAAACACCAGCTGTCGCAACAAAACGATATCGTGTAACCACCTACTCGATCGGGCGAACGCAACCGTCGCAACCGTATCATCGCCACGGCGATCCGAAGATTACTGAACGAGGGGTAAGCGTCGGAAGTTGGAGATATCGGCTTCGCCGATAGGATGTTGGATAAATGGATAAGCGAGTTAGTTCAATTTGTAATAGTAGATAGTTTAGTCCGTCGACCCAAGCTACAAAGAACACACAGTAGTAAAGAGGACGGGATATAAATACTCTTGCATTGGACGTCAATTCTGAGTCGATCATCATCGAGGAAGAACGAGCCTTATCAATATTATTTTGTTACCAACATACTTTGTTCCGTGATAAATTCTCCATCGTATCGAGTTGTTTAAAGATAACCGCGCTTCAACACTCGTGTCCTTCCTATTGAGAAAGTTCTTTCAACGGAACAGCCCCGACCCTTATCTCGCTTAAACTATCGTTGCCTTTGTGCGGTTCATAAGAAGTTGTCAGGACGTGTGCTCGGGTATTGTGCTACGGATAGTAGCCGGTCGAGTTACAGAGTCTAGAGAGCTATCTAAAGCTTCGCTTAGAATTCAGTAGTGGTGCGAAGTACCGGTCTTACAACTAAGTACATCAGCAAAAACAAACGACATTCCTCTGTGGCCTATTTGACCTCTGTGGCCTATTTGGCTCCTATTTGGCCTCTGTGGCCTCTGCAGAGGTCAACATTCCTCTGTGGAGGTTTCCGAGGAAATTTCGATATTTTCCTCTGCAGAGGCCACAGTGGCCACAGAGGTCCAAATAGGAGCCAAATAGGTCACAGAGGTAAGAACATGATCCTAATTTCAAATAGCTCATTTTTTGTTCTTGCTGATGTACCTGGTTGAGTTACGTGATACCTGTACTTCCTCGTCCCTGGGCTCATCCGTAACATCAACTTTGGTATCTGAAATTATTTGAGGCTCAGGAGTAGTGTTAGTCTTGGGGCAGGGTGCAAACAGGGCGGTCTGCATCAGCAAAAAAAAAAAGTGACACCCACTGCCTCTGAAGGAATGTGGCCTTCCAGAAGATCAGGATGCACTGGGTGCCAAAAATATTGTTACCGGATTAGGCTGAATGATAACATACTAAAAGTGAAAAATTGCACCTGGTACTTCTGAAGGAATGTGGCCTTCCAGAAGATCAGGATGCACCTGAAGACCAAAACGCACTGGGTGACAATTAATTTTTTTGCTGATGTGTGTACACTGTTGGGGTGGGGTGAAGTTAAGTCTTTCGCCCCATTAACCTACATTAACATATGTTAATTGTTGGGGTCCCAACGGTGCCCTGCCAGTTATTGCCCTGTTGGGGCGGGGCGGGGCAAAGGTGGTCTGCCCCGCCCCACCCCACCCCAAGACCATGGCTACTCAGGAGGTTCCACCTCCTTAACTGATATAAGTTCAAACTCAAACTTGGAGTGTGTATCGTGATTGCATTGAAACTGGATTTCAGATTGCCTCATTTTGAAGGACTTGAAGGATTTGAAGGAACTGTTTGATCTGGAGAAGAAAATTTACCAAGGGGAATTGTTTCTTACTTGTAGTTTTTAACTTCTATAGATTTTTACCTTCAGACTTTAGAATTTCTTTGTGGGTATCCTCTGATACCTTTTTTTTGCACTCTAAAATTTATTTCTTTACTTATCTCTCTCTTGTTTCTGTAAAAGTCTCAGGTCTACGTAGTTCTAAGTAGCAGTTGCATAGCATGACGAGCTTTAGGTTTTCAAGTTCTGTTCACTATTATTCGCCATCTATCATTTACCCCACCCTGCATGCCAACCCCAACCGTTGAGTCACTTTATGCCTGGGCCTTGTACATGCAGTACTGCAAAATTCTTTAGACCTATATGGTGGGTGTCTACTTAAACTCAGACCAATCAAAATCGAGTATGGAACGCCATGTCTCACCAAACGCCCCACTCAATTTGAGAATTTATCAAAGATCTCCCTAGTTCAAAACCCTCCTAGAAATACACTCTATAGCTCTATAGATGCTTGAGCTTTCCCCAAGAAGCCGTGTAATGTCCCTGCGTATATTAAGTCACACACTTCGTATTCCTTAGAACGTTCCATTTCATGCATTTCACCAAAAGTGAGTTTTTATTCCGCCACAACCACCAACCACCATACCTTGAAAAAAGATAAGGAGCTTCAATAATATCATATGAAGCCATAAATATTTTTGCTAAAAATTGCAATAACAGCTCAAAAGGCTGGTCCGGGTTAAGGGCGACACCCACCGTAGTATTATCGAAACCCCAAACACCCCCCGCATTGAGATCATTTTGGAACCCTCGCGCTCCACAACCCAAGCAGTTCCGTTGGGATCAATTGCGTGATTTAGTTCCGGCAGGCAGGGTGAGGTTGGTATTGAAACGCAAAAATGGATGTTGAGGCTCAATTACAATTCCATGCAGTGATGATGAGGCCTACCTAGCCGACGGGCATAAAATCTGACATGACAATGTCCATATTTTCTCGCATATAACAAATATGACCACGCTGAGGCTGCATGATAGAACGACTATGGCAATATCATTAGGCGAGACACCACGCTCTTTACTCAAATCTGGAGCTTTAACTTTCAAGTGGCTGTAATTGAGCCTCAACGTCTGCGCGACCTATCCAACAGCAACTCCTACAGCCTCAATCCAATTATATGTTATTTTCAAGAAAAGACGTTGTCATAAGGCACAGTTATCATGCAGTATCACCCCAGCCTTGTTCTTCGCCCTTTTGCGACTTTACCCGATACCAACAGCCTCGTTTCAGCTATTACCAATGAACGGTCTAAGGGGTATTCTTGCCCTGGGTCAGGTGCATACGGGCAGCTCCAATGGTCCTGTGATAACAAGTAACAACTTTACGAGACTATACCCATTCTGCCTGAAGTTATCAGAGCCAGCAGTCGAAGCAGAGTCGGGGGGGGGTATGCTAGCGTCAAACGATTTATTAAATCCCTGAAGCAAAATAACCGTACCAGGTTCTTATTCCTCTCTTTTACTATTCGTTAAATCAGGAACCCTAACCACCACCTTCAGATCACGTACCTGCATTAAATCAAATAAAAATCTGTACGCAAGACAGTGGCCGAAATGCCAACGATTGCCTCGCATCATATGCCAGCCTTCTAAACTTCAATACTCTTGAGAAAGAACGTAAATTTGGCGAGTTTCGAGGTTTCAAGGGTTAAAGTTAAGGAAATATACATTCCTCCTCCACCTATGGCTATGTATCCTTTGCCATGAAGGCTCTAGAACTACTTCCCGTTAGTCTCATCCGATACCGCAAGAAATTGTCCCTCCGTAAGCTAGGTAGCGGAGAACTACACCACTAAATCTTGTCACTCCAAGCTCATGGTCCCGAATTTTGGCAGGTTTTTATATAAGAAATACTTGTTTGAGTTTTGCAGACCTGCATATTAGAACCATTAGACTCTTGATGCTGTCGATACTCGAAATGATGCTCTAGCGCGAATCCTGGAGTACATAGGCTCACCCGCTCGTCTAGGAGGGGACATAGGTATGGTCTCCGCCCCATGTGGAGAATGTCTAGCAAGCAAGAAGATTGACCCTCGAGACCGATGAGTGGCTAGCTTTTCGATGTTGCAAAATATATGATAGGCCGGGCTCACTTATGTAGCACCAGAAACCTGGTCGTAGTTATTCGGCCTTTGCAAACTAAGGGAGGGCACAGAGAGAACAGACGTACTAATATAGGGGACCTTATTGTCAAATTGGTTTGTTGAGCCAGCATAATGGGATGCGCCGTTGAGATTTTGTTACGACAGTGGCCCTTGCTTGCCCTGGTGGGAGCGGCGGGACGCATTCTCCGCTGCCACAGTGATCCAACAATAGCTAGAAAGCCAGAGAGACTAGAGAAAACTTACCTTTAGTAAACTGTGAGGGTCCAAATGTGTCGAGAGAGTATCCTAAACCGATGGATAAAGCCGCAGGTTTACTCCTCATGATGGGAGTACTGAGGCGGGTCATTCATGGGCTCAGATGGTCCAGGTCACCGACGAACCGACCTGTTTCCCAGCCAAATGATCTATAGAACACAAATCTCCACCGGGCACTATGGCGTAACAGTCTAGGTGCCTGGCTCCACCCACGATCCTCCACGTTCATATCCCCGCCGCGCCGATCGACAAGGACGTAGTCACTGCAGTATGGGCATATCAGAGTTTCAATGCACTGGCGAACCTTTTGCCATTCTTCGCTGCGCTAAATTAGCAATTTTGGGATGAGTTTGAAGCATCCTTCGGGCAGAGAGCTGCACTATCAGATTAATACCAGTACTGCGTTAGGCTAATTACGTTCTTTCCTCAGTTCAAGAATACCCACGGGAAAGATATGCTCACCTACCGTAGCATACCTACCCTTAGTAGCAATTCCTGCGCTACACGTTTGATTGTATCTTCCATGGTACTCCGGCAATCCCCACCCAATCCTTACGAGCTTCAATGATAGGGGTCCAAAACTGCGGCTTGCAGAGCAACGCTAGTATTTCCGATTGCTAACTTATAATCACAAGACAACTCCGTTCATAGACCACATGTGTCAAGTTCAATATAGCATCCACTGGCCAAAGGCCCTAAATTCCTTCTACTCGCATCAAAAAGAGTACTCCATCGCGCAAAAGGTTCAAACCATTACAGCATCGGGAAAGAACGCACAGCCCGCGGAGCAATCCCGCCATTTAGGAAGGACGCAGATCCAAACTCCATCACTATAGTCAATGGTTTGACCGGCAATTGGGAGGGATGGGGGAGTATAAGATCACGTTTGAAGACTCAATAACATCTCTCCTGGGGTACCTAAGGGAAGTAATAGGAGAGGTGGATGACCTGGGTAGGGATGAGAGCGATGTATGCAGTCATAGGTCTTGAGGTGAGCAATTGGCGAGGGTGACGTGGGGGTCTTAGGCTCTGCATGAGGGAACAAGGCTCTCTGACCTAGGAATCTTAGAAGGGCATCGATTGATCATGGGGCCTCGAATCTCCTTAGAACAATCTGGAAGCTAGGATTGGCCTTATAAGACGCCAAACTGCGTATCCTGGGGGCACAGGCACCCAAATAGGGATGCTACACGTTAGAGAAACGCCGGATGACCTGAAAGCAGGTAGAGTCAACAATCCAACATCTCCAGACGGTCCAGTATGGCGACTAGGATACTCTAGTCTCTCGAAATTTATTCCGGCATCTGGGGTAAATTTAGTTCTTGTATCGCATCGAAAGATATAATGAAAAGTCTAAGAACCCCGATGGGAATCCTAGTATACCCCGGTTATCGGAAGGGCACTGTTGGGTAGCTGTGGAAGGTTCTGAGATGCCTTGGGCTCAGTCTCCGATATTCCTATTTCTCTTCTCCGAACTTCGTTCTCGTTCGACGTCCTTCCTGAGACGAACGTAAAATATATAGCTCCAAATCCGGTTGAAGTACTTGGCGCGAAGTCTTCGTCCCTGCCACAGGATGTACTGATTGGTGTGCCTAGAGTGGATAGGTTCGGTCCTTACTCCAGCATGACCCAGAATAATGGATGGGATGAATAATGAAGGAATCCTCGGACACGGAGGTTTAGATGCCATACAAATTCGATGACTTACGACAGGTGGGGAAAAATTACTGATACAATAGGTATAAAATATAGGATACGAACGAGATTATCAAAGAGACTGGGTGATACGGGCGTGTCAGGGCCAGAATGCAAAGTATTTACGAACCCTAACCCCCACAGGTCTGAATCGGGTAGCGGGTATTATATAGTACGGTGGGAGTAGAACGAGTAACGCCACTCTCCTGATCGGGTGAAGACCATTACAGGAAATCGCCCAACACGCTGAGGGGCAGGCAAGAGCAGCATGTCAACGCCCTCGGTGGCGGGGAAGCCTCACTGCTTATAACTATAAGTAGGGCCACCACCCCATGTTCCATCCCCGCGTCCAATCCTTCTAACGTGTCACACTGACAATATGGATATCAGTACCAAGACGAATTATACTCGAAGCGCAAAGCTTAGTGACGAAAAGCAGTAGTTTCTTTCAGACTTCACTATCGACTCCACAGTTCAACGATTGATCCCCCAAGCGTTGTTGACGAGAGTTTTAAAATCATTGGGAAAACGACTGGCCTATTATTGACGCATCAACTCCTAGAGCACTGATTTCACTATAAAAACCACGAGCAAATTAGTCTAATGCTTAGCGGGCGTAAGGAAGCACCTGTCAGGATATCCGCATCAAGCTATGAGTATGACTTAATCCACACCTTGTATTACGTGCCTGAGGGCAGCCCAGAAAGAAGCACCTTACTTCTGAGTTGACCATACCTCAGGTTGAGTTAACAGGTGTATGTGCTCTCGAACGAGACGAGGGAGAGTATGTCGGGAGTTTACGAATGATGTATTCACTTCACCTGAATTCGCCTCACGACCTTTGGATTCGGCATGTTGGCATGGACTAGCCCGAGTACTTCTTTGGTCAGAAGAAAGATAGCGTAGGTGAGGTTAGTACTGCACTCAGATGCAACTTTGATCTAGTTTGAACTTTAGCAAGGGCAACTATTGGGATTAGGCTGGCATCTTTGCAACAGTTGAACTCCTAGAGAAAGCCGAAGGGACCCTATCAAGATAACGTTCCGAAAGTATTGGTGTGGAAATAGGAGAAGAAACCCGTAAGGGATGAGTTATTGGTTCAGGAGAGAGAATACAAATGAATAACCCGGTATTCTTATTTCACGAAGCCCAGGAACAATCCGGGCGTGGAAGTGACACGCGAACGCTGAGCCTAACGATGGCTCGCACAAGAAGAGAGCGTTTGATGCACTCAGCCCCGATGCCGCCACCCCTTGCCCTAACCTACCACAACTAGATCTTGTCGATACATGTAGGCTTGAATCTATCACCTTTCAGCTCACCGGTTGGTAAACTCACTTACAGCAGGACTGCTAAGCAATGCTGAGCCCGATTCCATGATATCAAATGATATTGACTTCCTTGCTCATCATGGGATATCACTCGGATATCGAACGTCTTCATTTTACTATCGATACGGCGGTTAATCAATTGATTCCTCCGAGTCCTGTTGGCGAGACCGTTGATATCTCTGGGAGAACTACGGGGCTTTTATTGACGCATCAGCCTTTAAACACACAATTCCACCATGACGATTATAAACGGGTTAGCCAACTTATGAACGGGCGGACAGATGGATATATCAAGATCACAGCAACAGGCAATGACTGTGATTTAACCCATACTTTATATTACGTGCCTGAGGGCAGTTCAGAACGAAGCATTTTGACTTCTGGGTTCGAAAAATCTGGAGTTGTTTTGTCGAGGGTATATGCTTTTGAGCGTGATAAAATGTCGGAATTCCTTGAATGTATTGCCGGTCATGGTAGTCGAGCAACGGCTGTCTTCAGAGCGCAGAGTCCCTTTTTCAGTAACAGCATCATCGCCCAGTGGTTGTCGATTTCATCACCGCACCGTGACTAGTCACTATTTTGAGCCTCAAGATGTCTGTTTAGCAGGATTTAACGACCGAGATTACATTACGGGCTTGAGGGTGGTCTGCTCAATGCACTTATACTCACCTCGGGATATTTGGATCAGATGGGTTGGCATGGACTGGCCTTGGTACTTCTTCGGTACGAAGCGCTGTTTGACAATACGAGGTGGTGGTAATCAACCAGATATGATTTTAACCCCCGCTTTCGTTTTTGGCAAGCTGTTGGTGGGCCTCTTGGATCGAACTGATTGTCATACCCTAGACGGTCGATGAGAACTCGTTGGAAAGCACGAGGCAGTGACGGTTTTGCGTGTTGACGGGAAAGGAGGACACTGGTTTGGGATGAGTGGGAGATGTGTGGTAGTCTGGTGCAAATAATCAAAATCAATAAATTGGTATCGTCACGAGAAAGGGGTTTGTGACTGAGCCCGAGACGTGATAGTCAAGTGCCAGCTGAGCGAAACAAAAGCTCTAACAGAGTGAGCGTAGAGAATTGCTGGTGACAGAAGGGAGATTAGGTTAGCGGCAGCCACCTTCATGGTAATGATCTGATATAGTGATTAACGATGGTGCCAAGGGATGCTGGACATAAATCATTCTAGCTTGGCGCCGCTGGAGGCCACTCGGATTAAAATACGGCAACTCTATTGCGAGTAATACATGTAGTACGAGACGTGATTTATCTACAGGCTGCGGTAACTACAGGCCCCAGTCCATCGACTCCTAGCTTTCTACCCAAGCCTGCTGGAACATAATATTTCGTTTTTCAAACTCGGGCCTGGGCTCGTCTCCTCGAAAGCCGTACCTTACGAGATCGGGAAGCTACTATTCTAACAAACCTTGCTTAATGAAACCTGATACTTGAGCATCGAGATCTATTGCGCGAGTTGACGATACAAGGCTATGCTGGGCAATTTAAACCGCTGTGTAGAATTCAGAATGATCAGGTGCTAAATGTGGGGTTGACCGATCCAGCGTTTATGTACTCCAAGTGTAGAAGTATAAACATGAGTCTATGGTCTAGTGGTAAGGCGCCTCGCTGCTTCTGTGCGATACAGTGGAAGAACTAAAGCAGTCACCTGAAAGGGTGGGAGACCCGGGTTCGAATCCTGGTAGATTTATTTTTTTTTGGTCACCCCTCGACATAATTTCCCTGATTGGAGTGTTATGAACAAAATTCATCAGGGTAATCCCCAGAGTCTGCCATCCGTTTATTTTATTTATATAGATATATAGATGAATGCTAGTCTCGATTCTAGACCTTTTAGGAGAATCTAGGTGGTCGACGCGATTTTCTCAGAACTTTTAAACACCAAATATTGAAAAAATCCAGGCGACGGCAATGTAGGCACGAGACTAGATTAATGCGATAGATGAGGTGATCAAGTGAATAGTTTATTCTAAATCTACAAAAAACATCATGCAATAGATTCCAAAGTAACCAAAGTACCCAGAAGGTGATCCCATAATCCAAATGTCTGAGCGAACACAGACACCTTCATGGAAAGCTCACTGTCCATAAATCTACTGTACCAAGTTGATTTTAGAGAACCAGAACCGTTGTCCACGTCATCTGCGAACGATTTCCAAGAACCATTTGATCAAGTTATCACCAGATGTTTTTTCAAAGTGAACTCTCTCTTGAACCTCAACCTCTAAATCATCACATAAATACCTTACACCATCTCCATCAATACTTTTACTCCCATCACATGCACAACACTTCAAACTAAACCCACAACCCATCGTCTATCAAAAATGTCTAACCCTACCCACAACCCAAGCATTCCCAACTCAACAGCACCAAGGACATCTGAACCATTCGAAATCCTCGAAGATCCTCCAGCACCACCTCCAATGCAACTCTTCTTCCCTACACTACCTAACGTTCGCGTCGAGCTCGTGACAACACTTCAGCAAGCACTTGCACCAGTAGCCCCTACTGTTCTACCACGTGCCCCTTTACAAGTGAGCCGCTTTAGCCAATTTACTCCCCTGCGGCGTTCGTGGTCACTTGAGTCTGCCCCGCGGCAGATGCATTATGACTACGAGACCAGATCTTGGCATCGCGTGTCTCTAACAATTAGTAGATCCCAAGGACAAGAGAGTCTACGAGAATGGGCATCACGGAATGCTGACTCCCCGGAAGTCGTGGAACAGGTTGAAGAAACGGTTGAGCATGAGGCGGCCTCAGCGGAGGTGGGATCGGTGGAGGTGGGGTCGGTGGAGTCTGATCAAACGGCGCCGAAAACTCGTAAGAGGGATAAGATCAAGAGGCTTGGTACTTCAATTCTGCAGAAAATGAAGCATCTTGGTAGGAGGGATGATCATGATGACAAAGGTCCGCGGCCGAGCTTGAGGAGGGCGTTGTCAATGTCTGTTGCTTTTGCGTCTCGGAGGCGAGCAGGGCGGTAGGTGGTTTTTCGTTTTTGTGCGTCCTTGCTTCATTTTTTCCTATAGCTGTACAGTCTCATACGTTAATTCTAGTCCTTGAATGGTTTGGTTCATCTGGTTGTGTCCATTGCTGGCGAATTCCATGTTTTTATGCCCGTCTGTTTATGAACGGTTTAGGTCTTGTTTAAAATTTCGCATTTTGTCTATGATTCCGTTTATTTGCGTCGAAAATAAACAAGAATTGCTCATTCTAGGTATACTTCCATTCATTTCTGACTTGACCCCTCTGCCATGTGAACTATATGCACTAGATTAGTCAATAGATCATAGCCCAGTAAAGAAGCATTAGAGAAAGCGGATTATACAAACTTCTGAGCGCATATCGACACGCTCTAAACTTACGGTTCATCTATCGCTGCCAATACCCTTTTGGTCGCGGTGGGGCCAATTTCTTATCAATAGTGATATGCTTGTGTCGATTAGGAATCATGCTGCCGCATTACCATCGTTAGCTGTAGTTGATATTGGCAGGCACCAAATTTGGATTGAACAGAAGCTTGCTGTGATTATAGTGGATGGATGTAGTTGGGACTCGTAACATCATCTACAGCTATCAGCGAATGGCGGTGACTGGGGGTTACCCTAGTGTGTGATATTATGATTGATTAATCTTATCGGTGCACCATAGAAGGGCACGGTAGGCTTAAGAGCCCTCCTGGAGTTGTAATGTCATCAGCCATGGTAGCTTAACGGTTACTGTGTCGCCCAGAGGGGCCGGGGGAACGCAGGTTCGATTCCCTCCCAGGGTAGAGAAATCTTCACGCACTGGGTTAAGGTCAACAGAAAAACCTGACTGTGACCTTTTTGCTTCTTTTTGGTTTTATCTATACACCAGATACCGCTCAGTAGCCGGTATCAATCATCTATTGTTACATGTGGGATCGGGAGGAAGAGGATTGAGGGACAACTCTCATAAGTAAAAGAACCCTCGGGTGGGACCTATGAGGTATAGTTGCTGCCTGTTCCATACATGTATCTCTTCCTCCAGGTTTCTCCCTGGGGAGACGAATTTCGATGCGGAAATCTGGACCCAATGAGAGGAGGCCTGGTATGCTCACTGCCAAGTTAGTCCTCAGTAGAGACTTGATGCTTAACCTTGCCCTAGAGCAGGACTGTATCATCAGTTGCAAACGCAGTCACGGTGGACCGTTAAAGTCTTTGCCCCCGCCCTTTTCCTACGTTTTCTCGCTCTTCGTTTCCTTATCTTTGATCTACATCTCGACTCCTTCATCACGCATCTTTTGCAAAATCAACCATCCGAATCAATTTCATCACCAATCCTCCTTGCTTGTTCATCCCGTTCATCTTTTTGCTGTCTGCTCTCTGCTCTAACAACCACTACTTCCCAGCCTTCAACATCTTCCTTCGCACCAAGCTCCCATCAATTTCACCCATTTCCGTCTCTTCGTCACTTACAAACATCGGAAATGCCATCTTCAAAGAACGAGCTTCAGTCCGTCAAATTGAAAGTCCCAGGATCTCTCATCCCTACCCCGAAGTCTTCAAACAAACCAACTTCTCATCCTACTGAAATCAAACCCACTATTCCCACCACTCCTCCCACGGATAAGAAATCTCCTACAAGCCTTCCTACTTCACGGCTCAGAGTTCCATCTATTGGCAACACTCCTGCCCTTCCGCGCAAACACCCCTTAGGCCCTAGGGTCAGCTCCTCTGGTCCTAGCAAACAGGAAAAACTCACCACTTCTTCTGCGAAAGGCCGTATTGCCTCAGCTCCTAGCTATATCCGTAAACCGTCCACGAATTCTCTGAAGTCAACTGCAAACTCTCAGCCAACTCCTACTAAAATCCCCTCCCCACCGGCTAATCCATCCCCAAAGTTTTATGGACCGATGAAGAGAGACGATGCCAAGAGAAAATCAAGAATTCCGACTTTGGCGACGCTCGACCCTAAACGCAATTCTTCAGCGCTGGTTTCTAAACTACCGATTCCTACACCAAACAAGGCTACCTTATCCAAGAAGATAAGCGAGTCACTGCTTGATGCCAAGAAATAAGAGGTGCCAGAATTGCCTCCTATTGAAGATTCGGACATTTGGCTGGATGAATCAATCTACCAACCTCCTAAAGTTACGCCATCCTTGTATGAAACGGCTTATGCTCATAACCAGCCAAAGAAGCAGCGTAGTTCGTCCCAGCTTGTAATTTACGCCACGCCTTGGTCTATCTTCCCTACCTTTAGCTATGATACTGAGTACGTCGTACCCCATGACCCAGCAGAGCTAATGGATTGCGGACCGCAAGATACAACCGCACATACGTCCACATGTGACACGAGCGCCACAGTTTATGAGGACCAAAATACCGATTCCAACTGGTTTACATTCCCCGTTGCCTCCAGCGATATCTCTGAGGAAAGCACTGGTATGCAGCGCAATGAGCGGACTCCTTCCCCCAAGAAGTCTTGGACATCGATAAGGATAGTTTCTCCTGAGGAGCCATCCATCATTATGGTGCAAGAGCCGACCTCTCCAGACGTTGAACACGGAAGACCCGCTCTTTCAGAGATCAACCCCAATTCTCCAGCTGCTACAAAGTCAGAGAAAAATTACTTCATTGAGCAAGCAAAGCTCCCGCCTACCATCACCATCCATCCTCACACCCTGCCAGACAAGCAGGAGGTCGTTGCGACACCGAGACTGGACGTCGATTGCCGCAAGCCAGCTATCAGCTCCTCCGCCTTTATCCGTTCAAGTACAGAGGATTTCAGGTTTATCCCAATTCCCCTCAACCAACCAAAGTTTAAAGTTCGAGTTCGCTCTGACCCTGGAATACCAAAGATGCGCTTGAAATGCAAACCTGTCCCTTATGCGTACGATACTATGACAAACGATACTCCTGTAGAGGATTCTGTTTTTGCATCCTCTTCGCCATTGGATCGCAATCCAAGGCCTCTCCCAGCCCTCCCAACCACCGCAGTCACCACCTGCAGCACCGTTGCCGCCAAGAGAGAATCTATACGCGAGGTCGACGGTGGGAATAAAGCCACCGTCAGGAGCCCAGGTGGGCGACCAGATGGGATCCATAACCTCCGGGAAGCGTTTATCGCAATGGGTCCAACGCAAACGACTACAAGAAGCTACACAGTCAAGGATACTATAGCTAAAATCTTTGCTATGATGGGTCGTAAGACCAAAACTAAACAATAAGAAGGTGGCAGTGAGGGAAAGGGTTTAAGGGAAGAACTTAATGTGGGGGACATGTACTTTCTACCTTCAATGCTCCATCTTCGATAACTTTTGAACTTCGTCTAGTTTTTTTTTTTAATAGCTTGATAATTTATGAACGAGATATTATCCCTGTCAACACCTTTGTTTTGGTTGACTTTGGATCTTTTTCTTGATTTGCTTTTGTTTGCTTTTGTTTTATCTATTGTGTCATTTGCGTTATTGATTCTTCTCTACTTTAAACTAAAAAATATTTTAAAACTGTTCATATTGCCGCAAGCGAACTTGCCAAAAACATCCTTGATTGATTGATTGATTGATATTTCATACACACATCTAACAGCTAATCACTCAAGTACCACCTACTCTATGTTGAAGAAGGTACCAAACGCCAATGTTCCTAGCCGCGAATCTGGTGTCAAAGATTCACCAATGGCTAGCATTAACCAGATCGCCATCCAAGAAAGAATTCCCTCTAGCACAAGGAAAAAGACATTAGGGTTATTGCGTTGGTTGCCGATAGCCCCACGGACAAAAGAGATACATATCAGAACCACGAACCATCCTTTGGGCGATTCTACAAATGTCCTACCCAAACACGAGAACCCCAGTCTCTACAAGGCGCTCTCGCACCCCCACTACCCGATCTTGATCGTAATGATCCAAAAATTTTAATTCAATTAATCGGTTAATACTACGAACAGTTATTGGCAGGCCTTACTGACATTACAGTTTCCCACAGGCCTATAAAAATACGCATATCATGCAACCAAATAAAAACAATCTACCTTTCAACACAATCATTATCAAATACTTTCCTCCAACTAATCTCCATAATTAACTGTATCAGTAAAGAACTCGTGATTTAGTGCCTCGGCCGCGGTAATCCTCTTTGACGGATCAAGTTCAAGACATCTCTCAAGCAACGCGACAGCTGCTGCTTCATCGGGTGACATTTCTTCATCACCCTCGAAGCAGGTGCCGGACCCAGTTGCGGTACGGTCCGTGAAGTGTAGGATGATCTTCTTCAGAGGGAACCCGCGTTCGTTGATTGTGGGGATGGTGGTTTCGAAGATGGTTCCTGGGTAGTGTTAATATGTGCTTCCTGTCGAACCAATTCGAAACAGGCTTGACAGGGGATTAGGTTGATTCCGCGGGAACCAGCCAGCTTTAGTACTTAGGGTTTGGGTTCGGCACAAAGAAGGGAGATGAAAATACACTTACCGTGCAAAGCCGCACATTCCGTCATCTTCTTCCTTCCAAAGACAGTCGCCATCTCAATCATGGCATCGATATCATCCGGCGAATTAAAGAACGGCAGGTGCTTGGTAAGTATCATCAACAAAATTATTCCAGCAGACCAAACATCTATTTCTGTACTCCAAATCTCGATTAGCATCGCTCCTACTTCCGACTCTCTTCTCTCAACTAACCCATATGAGGACCACTTACGAGAAGTTTGATCGGTACACTTCAAAAGGACCTCTGGAGCTCTGAATCCCCTAGTGCCGGCCCTATTTGCCCTCTTAGGTGGCCTTTGATCCTTGTTCGGATACCCAACGCTGCCACCAAGGGGAGCAAACACTTTCTGTCTCAAAATGTTGAAATTAGGAGTACACATACAGGGCCAAGCGTACATCGCCGCCTCGTGAGAGAGCCCAAAATCAACTAAGACTCCCGTGCCAGTCTGGCAGTCATATAAAAAGTTACCAGGCTTAATATCTCTGTGAATGAACCCCTTTTCATGCACATACGCGAGCGCTTTCAAAAGCGCGGTGAAGTAGTACCGAATGTCCGAGAAAGACATCTTATTGAAATATTGGCTGAAGTCGTGGTGTTTGTATAATGGGAACACAGCGAAGACTTGGTCTTCGTGCCGAAAGGCTGTGATCAGGGTCGTAACGTACTTGGAGCCAGCAAGTTCTTTGAGGTTCCAAAGTTCATCGCGGATGCGAGTTGGTGAGGCGGTGACGTAGATTTGTTTAACTGCGACATATTTGGGTTTCCTCTTGCGGGCGCGCATGCTACCCTCACGGTTCTTGGATCGCCCCAAGGTCATGAAGTCGAGAGAGCTGTCTTCAACTTCGAGGTCTTCTGCCTTGTAGACAGTTGAGAACGTCCCTAGTTGCCAGGTCAATAAAATTTACAAAACTCAAACCGGAACGTCTTTAGATCTCTCTTACCTTCACCAATCTTATTAATAAGACGGAATCCTCTTCCAAGGTAATCAATAATATCCTGGAGATACTCCATCTGATGAATCACTCCTGGTAGCACGACTTCCTGCTCTTCACTATAATCAGAAGAAACAAAGGCACTGGAGTCAGAATATGATAATTCTTCATCCTGAACTTGTTCGCTACCATTACAAAGGCCAAGGTCCTGATAATCTGGGGAAGATGTCTGATCTCTGAACATTTGCTCGATCTCTGAATCGGGCTCCCAGTCCTCCTGCTCATCTAAGGCACTCTGGTAGTAGTCAGGATCAGTCGGGTCTTTCATGATATCGCGCTGCGGCATAGCTGCTCCAAGAGGCTTATTCTCCTAGTAAATTGATACTATATTGAGTTAGTATTACTTCATCTTTTATTCAGAGATATCTTACCTAAGTTAACTAGAAGGGGGTAGAGTTCCCGATGTTGGTAGCAGACTTGTAATCAATACGAAGCAAGATCTTTCAGTTTCCACGAGTTGTGGATGTCGGGATGAAAAGATGGTAAAGCACAAGATTCATGAAGGGAGGACGAAACTATACGTGATTTTGCCAAGCATTACTTGCAAGACATGTTCCTGCGGAGGCTTTGCGCGCGTTGATTTTCTTTTACATACATATAGCCAGGATTAGGGGTTAGCGCCACCAATCCAGCTCTAAATGGTGCTTGGCGGTAGATTCACAAGTAGAAGATATAATCCATGCGCGTATCAAACACCACCAGGCACCTGTAGCATCGCTTCGCTCGTGATTGGTTGACCGTGTGTAGATGTAATTTCCTAATGTCTAACTAGTACACGATAGCTTTGCGCGTAGAAGAGAAGCGATACACCAGACCCCACAAACCACACTTCTACAGAGTATTAGCTTCTCATCAATCACGATATAGAAAACCACATCGAGCTTCTTCCCAGGATAGCTATACAATGGAAATTCAGCGCTAGGGTAGTTCGCATTGATTTCTTCTGTACTTGAGCACGATCAAAGAATGACAAGATACTAATTGAGGGTTATTAATACATCTCTGTTCATGGACAATGCTAGATTATCACTAAATCTACACTAATACATGTACATGTAGTCTACGCAGATTATGGTTTTCCCCCGTTCATACCCACCCATAACACTGCACCTGCCATTCTCACCCCCTAGCATAGTATTTGGTAAGAGGCTAAACCTAGAAAGAAAACAAGTCACGATTGGTATTAACAGCAGGGCTACGACGCGCATTCCTCGCTGCCTTCAGATCGCTCGCGTCATATTCAGCTGAAACCCAAACCCAGTCAACAATTAGCAATGCCCAACAATAAAATAACGATTTGCAACGCACCTTGAATATTCTGATCAGAAACTGGACCGTTGATAACCAACGCCAATTTCTCCTCGGCCAACTTCTTCTGTTGAGCCCAAAACTCCCTCGCGTCGCGACACGATTGACGGCAGTGAAATCGTAGACAAAAGGGCGTGATGGGCTTCTCGCGCTGAGCATATTTGGTACTTTGAGGCTTAGAGAGAGAGTTGTTTGGCATGATGTAGTCCAGAATCTGGAGAGGGAATGGCCGTGGTTTGGTAGTAGCCGCAGGTTTAGCACCTAAGAACAAAGAGCTCCTACCTATCTCCTCGTTAGAATTCGCACAGTGATGACTCGATAAGCCTGGGGCCGCATCGCTAGTTCAAACCTACCTCGGCGGTGATACGGCACAGGCTTCTTTTCACCCGCCTCCCCTGTTGCTATCACAATTGGTGTGTGACGAGGCTTTGGGAAATTGGTAGGATTTCTTGGAGGTTCGATAGTAGCCAGCCCCAAATTATGTCCAGCTGGTCTAGCCATACCAGGAACAGACCGACTCGTCTTGCGAGCAGTAGGAGTTTTTCCGCTTCCATTCTGTTGCGAGTCAGCCTTCAATCTCATTCATAGGATTAAATTATTACTCACCGGGAAAGAATGCGTGTTATCACTCGAAACAAGTTGATTCGGGCAACCTTGAGGCCTTCCTGCATTTCTAGGGCGGCGCTTTCTGGGTGGTTTTACGGTAGTTTCAACCGGCATTTCATCCTTTTTTGGGACAAAAGCTTGATGCTCTTCATCCATCCAGTTCGGGTTGGTGATTGTGGGAATCGTTTCCATTGTGTGAGCCATTCGGAGACTGAGATTTAAGCGTGAGATTCAGTGTTTGCGCTTCTCGAAACCGAGGGTATTTTATGGTGAGAGATCTGTTTGTCATCAGCTATCATCCTTCAAAGGCCATAGAACATTGGTTCTGTACAAAGTTGATGAGGAAAGACACTTAACAATTGATAGATTTCGAGCGGATTTACGTTGCTGAGAATCTGTGGTTCTGGTGATGAAAAACGAAGCTTGATCAATCTATATCTATATATATAAAATAAGGAAGGGGCAGAAACTTGGGGTTACCCTGCTACACTGGGAACCCCAAGGCACCAAAAGTAGCCTACATGTAATTGATTTTAAATAATATCTCATGGGGATGAGGCTGAGAAGCCAAAACATGACGATCTTTTAGCGTAACGAGCGAAGTGAAGCGAGAAGGGAGGAATATTCTCAACTAAGTGGACTCCTAACTAGCTTGGTGTGTTGAATAGATGAGAGAGTCATCATGAACTAATATACCTTTGCTGTCAAATTCACTCTCCTACTACTTCCCCTTACCAACGCCCATGTTGTAACACATGGCAGCCCTTAGTACTAAGTAAATTATGGCTTGACTGCTAAAATCACCCTCCTACCCTCTCCTACAATACCCAATGTGGTCGTGAGCAGCCTCTGTAGTAAGAGAAAAAAATTTGGTCGAGGCAGGATTCGAACCTGCGTTGGCTGAGTTCGTTATTTCACCGAATACTTCGGATCAGCATTACCATCCCTACTCCACTTGGGCTACAAGACCTTGATCCTATGTCCCCTTAGCTTGGTCTTGAGCCGTTGGAGCGTGTAGCAGGCGTAATTTGTATCACTGGAGCTGCATATGGAATACTGTTCTACTATATCGTCCAGTCTGATCTGATCTGATGAAAATAATTTTTCCCCGCTCAATCTCTCGCTCCCATAGTCTACTATCTCTGCGACTTCGCATCTGGTATATAAAATAAGGAAAAGTGCAAAAACCTGGGGTTACCCTGCTAAAATACGCTCATACCTGTAATTGATTTAAAATAATACATGCATATCACGGGAAGAGGTTGAGTGGGCTCTTGACTACATGTAGCTTGGTGTGCCGAATAGATGAGAGCCACCATGAGCCAATATACATGTACCTTTGCTGTCAAATCCACCTTCCTACTACTTCCCCCTCCCAGTAACACATGGGCAGCCCCTAGTAACCAAGGACAGATGGGAGCAATGGATTAGTTTCTATGTAGGTCAAGATGTTACTAAAAAAATGCGTTCATTTACGGCTCAAATCCATTCTATGATATTTGCAGCGGCGCATAATAAACAAACAAAGAAAACCTATACGCAACTAGATGACTAACTTCTTTAGTCAAACGTATCTGTCCATCAATTACTTATCACGGTTCAGCATCGCCCAACTCACACTCCTTGCTATTCACTTTACACGCTCTCAAACGGCAATACAAACCTGAAGGCTAAATGAAGCTAGCTGTGAGACTATCTGCACTTTGCATCCTATTTCATTGGCGATTTCAACCCAATAGGTTATGAGAGATTCCATTACATATTCTAGCTCCTATACCAAAAACGATCATGTTCCGTGATGATACACGAAACTCACCCACTCCCAGCAACCTCCCCCACAACACAGGATCACAACTTCCACCATAAACACCACATCCACCACAAAAATCCTTGCCTTACATCTTCCAACTTAACTACCAATCAACAAGGCGGCATTGCAAGAGACTCCCGTGGCAAACTGAGAAATACAAACAGTACCTTATTACATTGATTGTAGTGTTACAACACTAGTCACCAAAGTAAGAGGGTAATTTTCTCCCCCCATTTTAGTATTCTTCTTCTGAGATCTATGCCAAAGCACCTATGAGACCGGCAAGAAGATTCCATGCGGTTATCCGATATTTCAATCGCGTCGAGGCTACATATACACCTAACGAGATATCCATCTATCATTTACTCCGAAGGGCCGAAGGACTGCAGAGGATATGTATTGCGTTTGCCCTGGCCTCAAATGTTATCGTCCTAAAGGGTTTGGACGAAAATAGCGCGTGGGACAGCAAAGCATGAATTATGAAGTCTGCACTTTTTAGAAGAGGCAAATGGCAGAAGGAGGCTATGGTCAATCAATAACTACCAAAGATTTTTCCAGAAGATAGCTAACCACCGTTTTCCCTCTAGAATGGGCACATCTTCTGTCCACTTCTTACCCAGGCTACAAGACCTAATACCCACCTCCATAGCTCCCGATAGGTAGAGGAAGATTAAATTCACCCGTCGAACTTTCCAAATATATGACCAGTTGCTCAGACGCCCCACCAGTAACTTCGAGTGCTGCCACAAATCACTTCATGATATAAAAATCTACCAGGTACCCAGTAGTACATACTCTCCAACTCCTTCAACTTCTTCCTCGACCTTTAGTCCCCATACAGCAGGTCTATCTTGCATCACAGCACTTTCAAACTCTCCCCACTCCGATTGACTTGATCCCATGCCCACCATTTCTCGATAGGTAAGTTGTCCTAAGAGCAACGCGATAACTCGTTAACACCAACTCAACAAGCCAATTTATCATTGACCCTACATTATCAATCTGGCTCACAATAGCTTCTTCTAGGGCCCGGAGCACGTCGATCTAGAAAACTAACGACATCGAATACAACTTTCATCCGAGGGAGACCTATTTCTCCATAGCCTCAAGAAAAACGAATCCTTCGTGTAGCTAAACTTATACTAGAACCCCAATGACTCAAAGACAAAAACACCCCAGGAACTGGGTCCCACAACGCTCGGACCTGCTGCCCACTGCCCTGTAACCTAGGCAACACAAGCCCTAGCGAAACAGTACTTTCTGACTGACCTCCACTCCATTCCCCACAACACAAATTATTCCTCACGGGCTTGAATACTCTCCGAACTCCTGGATTTTAAATTCCAGTACCGAATCTGTCTCCCTAAGTACTTTAATCCCTCATCCCTCATTTCTCTCTCTCAACTTTCTAGCCCGCCACTAACATTGAAATAGAAGTACTGATCCATCAAGCCATCACTATGGATTCCATCACCCATCATACCTCCACGGGCTCTGGGCCATCCGAAATGCCCAGGACTAGCAAAGTTCTACCTTATGAGATAATTAAGTCCCGTTCTGCTACGCCACCAGCAATCAAGATCAAACAAGAATTGTTACCTTTCGAATCATCAAAGTTCACTGTGAGCGAGCTTCTAAGCGTGAAAGAGTCTTCTCCGCTCATTTCAGCAGACGAAACGCCACCTCCGAAGCAGCCAGCATATGATCTCAGACAGACCAAGAAGAGGAAACACACCTCTCAGAGAAGATCCCCGAAAGAACTCACAGCAAAGCAGAAGGAAGAAGAGAAGTTTATGCGGCTACTGAGGGAAATGATTCGATACCGGAAGGAAAAAAGGGCTCGTCTGCAGGCTGACATCCTAGGGTCAGACTGTGATACTTTAGGTGGAATAGAGGATAGAGCTGGATCCATTTTTCCAGATTCGCCAGAGATTTACACCCCACCATCCATCTCACCAAGAGAGACAAAAATCCAGGATACAGCGAGACCCCCGTGGGAAATCGAATACAGTAGTGCTGATATAGAACTTCAAACTACACCATTCTCGATGGATGATGCATTCCTCACACCACCAAAGTTCCTCAAACGTGAATCATTCCACTCAGCTTCCACATCCCCCACTAATTCGCTCGAATCTATCCCCGAGGATACCACGATGTACGCACCCACTGGCAAAAAAAATGGACTTCCCGCTGCAGCTGACTTTCAACTTCGCTTCGAAGCCTGTGCCGAAAATCTTCGCCGACTCTTTGAGGATCCGGATCCTCCAACGGATGAACTAGAGGCACTTCCGGATATTATCAACGGAATTATGGAGGAGATGAATAATGGGTTTTCGAGGGATGATATCGAAGATTGATTATGTCTTTTATGGCAGATGTTGGTGTTCATAATGTTCTGGCGGTTTATTTGTGATTAAGTTGGGTGGGCTGTATTGGGTTGCTGTTTCGCGTTTCTGCTTCAATATGTCATCTAGTCACATTGGGAGCTTTGCCGGAATTGTCCGTGCTCCAGACGTCAAAAGGGCACACTTTTTATGGTACTAGCTCTGAGTAGTCGCTTTATACCTTGAGAATTGAATGTACTGTTCAAATTACCGTTTTTACCAGTGAGCTATTCACTAGAATATTCAATTCGCTCATTCGGAAAGTTGCCATGGCACCTCAATATCAATCCTTACAAAACATAGAGTAGTTCTATGATATTTAAACGGAACTTCTTCGTACAATGCCGCCTTAAATACGTTGGTCCAACATCCCCGAAATCTCATGCCGGAGCCTTAATGGCACTTCAAAATTCATTCCTTGGCACCAATCACACACAATTGCCACCATAATTGAAAAATATATACTTGTCTTACATAAGATGAAGAACAGCCGAAGAGCACAAAGCAAACTAATCGCAGATCATAGATGCCATAGCTTCCCCAGTTTAGCCACGAAACATTATCCGTCTATGAAACACCAGCCCTTCGAATATTACCCCCGTGAGACTCCACCATTGCATCCATCGATCAATCAATCCCCAACTTTCGAGGCTCGGTTGACTAGGGATGACCCTGATGTCTAGTCTTATTCTATGATTTCATTTGTAAAGCCAGGTGTCTGCTCGTAGATTATCATACCCGTTGCACCTTTTGCGATTAGAAGAGATACTGGAAATTGAGGTTGATATTCATGGGGTTGAGAACCCGCACTTCGATTGAACACAAGCATTATGGATACCAGATGACACGATTTGGTCGATCTTTTAAATAGCCAAGCTCAGGTCTATCCCTTCGTCTGTAAGAAATTGAGGACTATATTCGCTTCGTTTTCGAAAATCTAAACAACCACTGCCCCATAGCTATAGTATGGGATAAATCAAGGAAATTATATTCACTATCAATCAAAGCCTTTGCAGAGGTAGCGGCAAGAGTAGTGGCTGCTGAGCTTCTCCTAAACGAAAACTTATGATAAGAATTGAGAACAGTAGCGTCCTTGATTTAGGGTTTTACAGAACATGGGATCGGACACTCCCTTGACCAGTGATAGTATATGATTAACACTAGTTAGAGCCCCCAACAGCCCCATCTATTACTACCGGTACTGCGTCATAGAATATCACCACCGATATATACAATTGAATACAGAACATACTTCCCAATTTATATGGCCGAGCCATAGCACATTCTAGCGGTTTTGGGGAACCTTAGAGAAGTTAGCAGTATAATCACAAGTTCAGGAGTTACAACGTAGGATTTTGGTTCCCAAACCAACACCTAGAAGTAAGTTGATGCCTCAATACAGATACCTAACAAGATCGAAGACTCAAGAAATGACGAACTCAATACAAATCAACAAGAATATTTAATATCTCTTTGAAGCCCTTACGCAAAGAAATCAATAGGGTCTTGTCGCTAGAGAAATTACTTCCGCTTTATCCACACTATATTTCGCGACCTCTAGAGATTTTAACTACGCGTTCCCCTAACCCATCCCCCGACAAACACGCCAAAGTAGCAAAAGAGAAAAGAGGATGCCAAGCCCACACCTCCACACTTCATGCCATACCTTCTTGCTAACAACCCTAACGAGATAAACCAAAAAACACTCAACAGCTCGCTATGAAGAGAGTTTGATTAACCTCTATCTCGTCAACACCAAAACCTGAAAGGTAATAAGCTTCACCATAAAAATCACTGAAATCTCGCCTCAAACTCTTCCTCGTACGTTGATAATAAGAAGACCTATCAAAACAAGTATCCCCAACAAGCTCATTGGTCGGTGGACCCGAGTGATCGTCTATGATCCGGAATGATGCTAATCAAAAGCAGCTGTCCAGAGGTGCATACACAGCAGATAAACCTAATTCCATTTAACCTCAGAAACAGACACGTGTTATGTACTAATCTTGAACGGTAACTGCAAAGCATAAACAAGCGATCTTCCGTCACATAGCTATACCACGATTGTATTACTCATCCTTTTTCACTCTAAATAGATGCCTGAACAACTTCAAGATATCGAATAACTAAATCCAACACCACTAATCGTGCCTACCAGCCTTAAGCTTCTAGGTCCATCCCAACACCCGCATCCTCATTCGAAACACTAAAGCCGTAAACACCCATCATCTGCAGCCTTGAGAGTAAGCCTGAACCCAGTACCGCTACTGCAATTCCCTACCCGTTAAGCGATAAACCAACAAGCAACTCACATTTATGGCAGGTCTCTCAGGCTCGGCGTATTTATCTGCTACCCTCAATGATCCTTGGAATAGCACCATAAAGTACATATGCACTACTAATAAAATAGAGTTTAACCGATGTACGATCCTTAGGTGCTCTTAATTACAAGTTCGCTTCAAGTAACAAGCGTGATCACCAATTCTTACTTAATTATTTGTATTGAATTTATCCGAAATTTTGATCTGCCTGTATGGGTTAGGGTTTATCTTACATTCTTGCCAAAGAAACATCACCAATCAGCCTACTAAAAAGCTATTCAACAACGACAGTACGAAACACCAGACAAAAGAGATTTATTAATAAATCTAGACACAACGTGCATCTAATATCTGACTGAGTAAAATCAGTCCTAAACACCACGCATCGCCAACGCCATCCACAAAAAATACTACACTAAAGATACATAATACAAAGAAAGTAGAATAAAGCGGGAAAACTAAAACCCTCACGCAGCCGCGGCTACTCCCCCATCCCTCCTTCTCCCAAACCAAACCGATATCTGTTTCCTCAGTCCTCTCAACCCTTTGCTCTCCTTCTCAGCCTTCCCAGCCTTCCCAACCACCACATCATTATCGCTCTGGCTCCTCTGCACCGGCTTCAACCCCGGAAGCGGCGGTAACGGACGTTCCGAAAGATCGAGTTTAAAAGCTCCACTTCCCGCATTATGTGATGTGCTAGGTCTTGCCGGAAACAGCCCTAATTTCTCCTTCTCTTCAGAAACTTGGTTTATCCGGTCTAGGACCTTCCGGGTACGCATATCGGCTGTTTTGGGTCGAGTGGAGACTTCGATTAGGGTTGGGCGTCGCCGGAGGATAGGGGTTTCTGAGCCATCTCCGATTATGGAATCCGCGCGTAGGTCGCAGACGGAGAACTTTTTCGCGACGGAGGGGGTGAAGACGAAGGTGGGGGAGAGGGGGGAGACCGGGTCTGCTAGTGGGGGAGGTGGTGGGGGGTGGGGTTTTTCGTAGAGGTGACGGACGAGGTCGAGTTTTTCTTTAGCTACGGCGGGGGAGGTTGGTTTGTCCGCATTTGTGGTCGTGCTGAATGAGCGTGTTACGTTCGAGGGTGTATATTTTGCTGTTGGTGCTGGACTGGCGGCGTATGGGGAGGCAGATGGTGCTGAGAGGAGGGTTCTACAGGAACGACGGAGTTCAAGCTCGGTTCGGGGAGTGAGAGGGGTTAGTGGAAGTGGTGGGACTTTGTCTTCGTGAAGTCCGGCTTTCACTGGGAGGTTTGTTTTCTGGTGTTTAGGTTAGTTTTTGATTATTTGAGGGTTTAAGAGATGTGCTCACGATCGGAACGGGTCTGGAGAACGCTCTTTGCCTCATTATGTTGGATGTCTTTGATCGGAACACTGTTCACGTTGGTCTATGGGAATGATTCGTAATTATATGATTGAGAAAAAGGAATATCAATCGCGTACGCTCAGCGTAGCTAAAGTTTTATGTTTTCAAGAACCGCGGAGATTTTGTAGGAATTAAGGGAAACCAACGATGCAAGCACGAGGGAGCGGGAAACCGAAGGAAAAAGACCAACAAGAAAAAACGGGGGAAGCCATGGGTACATGTATTTATTTACACCAACTCTCACCACCAATATCGAAAGGGGGAGCCTGTTGGTGATCCACAAGCAAATTCAAACGAGTGGCCAATGCGAGCTCGTGCGACCAGGAATAATGAGACAACAGGCGGCTGCCAGCCAGTGGTATCCCGGACAGTGGAACCGTGGGAAGCGCAAACGGGGTTAGCCGATCTAACCCTGAAATTCAGAAGCGAGGCTTCATTGGTCCCCAGCCCCGGAGCTCGCGTTTCATCTTTGGTGTGGATTGCGGCCGACGGCCGTTGGTCAATTTCCCCGCCCTCCCCGTGGCGAGTGCTGTGGAAATTCAGCTTCTGTACTTTTCTCCGTTAGCCACATGCGGAAATGACATCCTGCGGAGAAATCTTGGAGATCTCACGTTGTGGAAAGTTCGTTTTGTCTCGACTGTGCGACAATGATCAACACTCTTCTCCCTGGTCGATAGTGAGATTGAGGTATCAGGCTATACGGCGCACGATGCAGCAATTCCGGACGCCGGATGCACATCTAGTTTGATAACGATCGATTGGCTGTCATGGACGTCACAGAGCTCATCTGGATTGTCGATGTCTCCTGGAACTTATTAAACTGGAGCCTCGTGGTAGCAGGGGATGGTGTCGTTTCGATGTTTATTTTTTGCCCAGTTCGAATAGAAGCGCTGCGAGATGTTACAGCTACCGCTGTCTCAGTTAACCTGGCAATGTTTTGACAAGTGTCAATTGAATAGCTCAGATAAAACCTTTCAGTTTCCATGCAAAAATAGAATCAATAAAGCATTGTATGTATCCTATAGACCGTTGGATGCAGCTTTGACCGTAAAATCGAATTCACGATCCATCCAGATTGGGTCTGGCGCATTGACCTTCAGCCTAGTGGCGTTGTGGCGTCCACTGCAGAACACAAAATCCCGCCCAAACGAATAGAGGATACATACCCCACGAGGCAGAGTACTCGTGCAGTACAAATTACTAAATTTCGGATGTAATCGGAAAGCTCTGTGGAGATGTGGTTGGTGGGCCGTTGGCAGGTTGAAACTACCAGCTGTCATGTATCCACAATCCACAATTCACAATCTACACGCAAGAATTCCCCTATCCCTCGGCCCCGGAAGACCCCTTGGGGTTACTGATACTTATGATTGAGATGAATTCGTTGTTGTGGTGACGGAGGGATTGGGGAGAGAAGATGAGAAAAGATGCGACTGATGTTGGAGACGAAGATCGAGCAGAAGAATCCCAGACGATGAAACCCGGCATCTTTGCTATTACTTCAAACCCCTCTAGCAAGAAAAAAACATGCCCTAGCAGTGATAAACACCAACAAAAAATTAGCAGAGACTAGGCCACACACTCCGCGTCAACCTACTGATCCAATCCGGTAAGAAAGTCCATCTCGTCATGTTCCCTTCCCGTACCTATCGCCCCCACCAGCCGTGTCCTCAACCGCGTCTAGTTGCTTCCGAACTCACGGAAGAAACCGAAACTCAAAGCTAAGGGGATTTTGAAATGTAGACATCAACAGGGCTTCTATTTCGGGTTGCTTTGGAGGGTGTTTTATTCACGTGTCAGATGTGGTTACGTTTGTGGCGTGAGAGGATTGTATTGGCGAGTGATGTTGTGTGATTATGTGACGGTTAGGATGAACTGGTTTTGAGTCGTTGGGTTTGAGATTGGGGGGGTTGCTGGATATCTTGGTGTCGCTGAGGTGCTTTGGTTTGTGGGATTATTATGGGGGTTATGAGAAAGCTGGAGGAGGAGGGGGAAGAGGAGGTAAGAATCATGAGACATCGTGGTGATATCGCGAGGTGGGAAAGTCACGAGTGCTCCCCCGTACTAGCGAGCTACGAGTAAATAAACCTCTATATACCAACGAATTTTTATTTATAGCATTCTACTGTTATATGGGCAGGGTTCGGAATCTAATTCTTTCTGGCTAAAACTATATCATTTCTCCTGTATTTACTACTCTTTGCTCTATTTTATCCGCCAACTAAGTCAATCCCCTAAGAATGAGAGATGCCTTTAGTATTATACGCAAAAGGTATCCTAGCCCGAGTATCTCTCCCAAGTATGCGAATGGCAACTACCGTATTATAAACCCAACTATAATTTAACCACGCCGAGATCTTGCTACACAGATAGGTGGATAGGTTCTTCGCCTACAGCACAGACGTGAGATAAATTTTACTGGGGATATGTAGCCATTAGAGCTATGGTGCACGTAAAGGCTCAAGTGGTGCCTGACATAAAGACGCAGTCTGGCCAAGTAAATCCATATCGAGAGCAAAAGCTAAAACAAACTAGGAACAATGGCATAGCCCAAAACGCAACAACAAGGGTCCGTATTTCCACAGTATTGAGTAGTTAGTATCTCTCCTAAAGTAGTAGAATGCACCACGTATTCATTCCTATCTCGTCTTGCTCAATTCCTTCTAAACACGAATGTTTCAGCTCCCTCTTCCGTTTTAAATATACTTGACGGTTCCTTCACTGCATAACAGTAATAACAGTAACCATCTCCATTATTCGCTTTCCTCGTTTGCTGCATGTTGTTGGGTTTCTTTCAATCGTGAATACATCCTAGTTCTTTGCCATTCGATGCCATCATATATTTTTTTCCGTAAGTCGTTATGGTCTTTCTATTAATTATCTTCTATCACGGGAGAATATCGCCGGTGGTTTTTGCCTTACTCCGAAATTCCCGCAAAAGAATATCCATGACCGAGAGAAATACTAAGCAGAAGCGGATCTTTCTCATCGTTGGTTTCTGCTCTCCACTAAACCCTAAACTATACCCACAGAAATAAACCGAAAACCCCAAACACCTTCAAGTTTGTTGCGACACAGGGCATTTCCTAGCCCTCCGAAGCCGCTCCTTTAGTGCCTTATTGTGGTGAAGGTAGACCATAGTATCAGGCGGTATAAACCGGCCATCATTAACGAATAAAACCTGCTCAACCACTTTATCAGCCTTAGTCTTGAAGACATCGAATGGCAGCGTAGTGCCTGCATCTGTTTTGAACGAATCTCTTTCTGTCAACACAGGATAGAGATTCGGTCTTGGTGTAGGCGGCGAAAGCCCGAATAAGACACCGTAGTGGTCTTTTTCGGCTTGATACCCGCTGACCTGCGGTCTAGGGTATTCGGCGGGCCATTCGGATGTTTGGCTTCGATGGCGGTTGATGGTTCTCATAGCGGATAGAACGCGAGAGGGGGTTTGGGCCAGGTTTTTGGTGGGTAGGATGGGTAGGATGGGGAGTAGGATGGGGAGTATCGTTTTGGAGGGTTAGTGGGGTTGAGATGTGTTTGTTGTAGATGAGGAGGGGATTTTGGTGGAATGGGTCTGCGGAGATGGTGATCTGTTCTTGGGTGGTGTTGTTTCTTTGTGGTTTGATTAAGTGGGGTTTATTGTGGATGCTGTGAGAAAATTGGGTGGGGGATGGATAAGGAGGTATCAACATTCTATGTAGTGGAAGGTGTTGACGCAGAAAGTTGTTAGATACTAAAGTGTATGTAACAGGCTACGATTTTAGACAAGCTATATCTTTTCAGCCGGGGTATTGCTCTGGGATTTAGGGAACGAATGTCTAACATGATTATTAGCATCAGTGGTTCACCTCCTGAGGTAAAAAATAAAGCTGGCGGAGATCCGAACAGCAAAACCAAACCTATCTCTAGAATCTTGCTGGGGGCCGATAGGGTGAAGGGCGAAGCGTGAACCACTACACCACTTTTTTACCGTCATGTTTCTTTCTTAGTCTTCCGCCCTTTGAATGGAATGGGAGAAGTCTGGTAACGAATAACCTCTGGTATCCCAAGGAATATGTCAGCACGCTACAGGGCAAGGTCACGCAGGCCGCCTGCTACAATACCTCAAGTTCTTGGTATCTTCCTTTAACCTCTTTTTATCATTTTGTGATCAGGGTGCTCTTTAAGCCTTTATCCGCTGAGATTTATCAATTCCTGCTCTTGGCCATCGTCACTTACAGTAACTCATCTTTCTTGCATCCTTTTTGCTATCTTCCAGAGCACCTCCTGATATTTTGCGTTCGTTGGTGGTACGTACTGCTAGTTGTGATACTAGCGCTCACCTTTTTGTAGGCAGGGTATAAATTCGATATCAACTCAAGGTTAGAAATTGCATAAAAAATCCCCAAGAGCCTTTTGACTGACCAGGGGAATAGCGTATCAAACCTCCACTAGAGAGTGACTATATCCAACATCGTATCTGGGCTTGATAGACAATGAACACTTTACCTCCTGAACTCGTCAAGCTAATTGCCACCTTCTTGGGCGATAAGCCTGACGTCAAAAATTTCCGCTTGGTAAGCAGAACGTATGCGAGGTTAATGGAAGAAAATTTATTCCAGCGACTTTATATTAGTCCCTCACTACAAAGTCTCACGCGTTTCAGAGTGTTCTGTCGCACACAAGGATACCTCACCAGATTTGTGAAGGAAGTGGTCATGGTTTTGAGCAACTGGGAGAATTTGATATGGCAGCCATTCCTGAGAATACTCCGTTTCAACAGGATTCGCTTGAATGATGGTCATGAACTAGAGGCGTCGATAGTATTACGGAAGATGCTCTCGAGGTATTTTCAATTCTTACAAAGTCCGTTCTTCATGAAAATACTTTCCCTAGGGTTTCAATGCTTGCAAGGGCTTCGAACCATCACTATTCAGAGAGATGCTATCCATGATGATGATGATGATGAAATTGGCTTTGCACATGATAAGATAGGTCATATTTGTGATGATGGAGGCCATGCGCTCTGGCGGCGGGCAAATAATTATGGTTTGGATTTGCAGAGCCTGGGAAATGCAATTTGTATTGCGTGGCCTCATTCCGATGGTTTCCGGACATTCAGTGCTTTAATTGATGCAGCATATCACTCAGGGACGGAAATCCATACATGGAAGATAGATTCTATGGTCAGGATTGAGCCTGGAGTTCTTTCAAATGAGGCACTACTGCAACGTGCCGCTAGTGTGTTCAGCAAATGCCGTTCTTTGAGGCTGGATATCTATCTTGGAGGGATCCCAGAGGCAGGAATAATTGACAGGATGGTTCATGGGGATTTTCGTCATGCTCTAGAGTCGGCAACGTATCTCAGTAAACTCGAAATCTCTAGTGATAACTTGATGACCATCCCCTTAGAGGTTCTCCTCGGGACCTATCATTCTTGGGAGCATCTCAAGGAACTCAGAATGACTTCAGCTTGCTTTGGGGCTATGCATTTCCAGAAATTCCTGCGAAGACATCGATCTACGCTCCGGCTCGTCTGGTTTCGACGATGCCGACTGTCTACCGGATCGTGGCTTGGTTCTGAGGGGCTAAAATTCTGGTTAGATGATTTCTATCTTCCACACTTAAAGTTAAAGGTTTTCCAAATAAGGTGGTTGTTCGAACCGGATGGCAGTTACGCCGGAAACATTATTCGGGGGAGTCTTGCTAATTACCAAGCATGCCAGACTTGATGTAACTGTTCCTGGTGAGGGAATTTGGCTCCGTTTTCAAGATGCATGCTGAAATTATGATAAATATGTTACACGAGAAGAGGGATTAGTTTTGAAATGATCAAGACTGGAGATTATGACACAAACGTCGCGAGCTGCAGTAGCATAACGTATTCGAATTTATATTATTGGCTTCAAATTCTACCTTAATCTGAGTTTGAGGGAGAGATACGCCGACGTCTAATGCATGTTCAAGAAACTATTCCTGCTTTCATATCTACCCTCTCTGCGTCTCATCGTATATCAGACGATCTCCTCCTAAGAGGTCTTTGAATCCTCGAAAACCCGAGCCATCTAATACAACTTGATCGAATAGATGACTATCTAGATACCTGGGAACCCGGTTTCAGTCTGGAGTAGCCCCATTCCCCTTAAACCCGATGGTTAAGCTTGATGAAAAAGTCCCCCCTTATATTCTAGGGTTAGGTTTAATGGTAGTGGCCGTGAGACTGAGGCTGCTGATTTGAAACTAAGACAATGACGACGATGGCTCCGAATTTTGCGATTGAGGGTTGTGAAGTACGTCCTAGATATTATACGAAAGGCGAGGGGTTGATTCTGCTAATTTCAAGTCTTCCGATAGTAGATCCTAGTAAAGCCTTTCCACTTATTTTCCCTATTCCTAAATGGGACTGATTTTCCGGCTACATGGGCTTTGATCCTCCGGGGCATTGATCCCTGAGAACCTCGATGGGCGTGTTGCTTGACGTCACCCATTTTGTAGTAGGGGTAGATGCGCACATCACAATCTTATGGAATGCAGGACGTTAATTACAACCAAGACACCCCACATTGAAAACTATATTCACATTATCTGAAGCCCCTTGGATCAAGGTATGTCCCCGCTTCTATATGGTAATTAGGATTGAAAGGCTGTTGAATATATCGAGAGAGACCTCCTGCGGAATTTAAACTTCATTCCCATTGACGAGCAGGATTTCCTGTATGCATCGACCAACATACATTCCGTTCTAGTAGGCCTGTTTTCATATATAGTCGTAACACAACGCTCTCTGGCTTATATGCATAACGTCTGAAATCTTCACCTTCAATGCCAGCTTTCCCATATCAATCTCGTACTGAAGCGTAACGTTCTTTGCTTTTGGGCCCTGCGAATCCGGTCCGGATATATCCGTCAATCGCTCAGTAGGATTTTGTTGTTGCCATTGCCACCATAGGCGGTCGAGGTTTGCGTGGTGGAGGTAGAAGAGTGGGTCTGTCAAATAGGGGATTAGTTAAACCGAGACGAATGTTTAGGGAAACGATCTATTACCTCCCGGGGACGAATACACATCCGATAAAGTACCTGCATCCGATTATCAACGCCGCCCCACGCCAAAGCTTCAGAACTCAGACTCACCACCAACACCAACATGTCCCGCCCCATGCAGTCCTATCCGTTGCACTTCAAACATCCCTTCCAACCTCCTCCAAAATTTAACATAACTACTCTCGCCAAGCGTATCATCTACCTCACCCTGACTAAACCAATACTGGATAAACTGAAGATGGAAATTCCGCTGAAGACAATGGTCATTTCGTTGGATGTTTTGGCCAGGGCCGAGATGGAGTGTTAGGTTGCTGAAAGGGCCGTTAGGGACACAGCCACCGCCGGTGCCGTTGGGAACGCAGAATGCTTCGAAGGGTTGGTCTTCGCATCGTACATAGGGGCCTAAGGAGGATTAAGAGTAAGGTCAGTACGATTCTCAAGGTACTCGGTGTTGCATGTCTAGGTAGAGTGGGAGGTGGATACCATTGCCGCCAAAACCGTCTATGGAGGAGAATACAGGTGAATCGGCCCATATGCTGTCTGGTTTAGCATCTAAAGTCCAGTCCCAATATCTGGGGTTGGGCGTCAGTACATAAGCTGTCTGATACGGCTCTACATCGAATTCTAGCGGAGAATATAACTCACGGTTGGGCACCTCGGAAACCACAGTGTTGTCGGAGCGCGTTTTCGTACGTGGCGGTGAAGTAGCGATGCCATGGGAGGAATTGACCCTACTCGCAACCAAATCGGATATCCTTAGCTATAAGTCCTCGAAAAATTTTGTGTTTCAGGGAGAGTACATTTAAGTGAACAGCCTCCATGTGCTGTATATGTACTCCCTGGAAATCATCAAATCGCGTTACTGCACCCGGAAAGCTCGACTTCATCCCTGATGGCCGTCGCTGAAGGCAGAGAACTGCATCTATGTATTCTTTCTTTTCTTGTGGGAGTAACGTTCGCCTTTACCCACCATCTTTAGTAACCATTCAACCAAACCCTCGAAATACCGCCGCCAGGGCTGGATGTTTTACCATTCTTTCCGCCTCGCAGGATCCGTACAAGTCACATTAGCAAATATATCTGCCGCCGCCACACTCGCTATTGTTGTGATATCCTGCGGTAATGGTGCTGCGAACGAATGCGAAGAAATAAAGAAAAACGAAGGGAGCAAAAAGAGCGAAATGGCGGACTCGCGCCGCATGTATATCATTGCGCTGGGGTTAAAGGAGTGTATTGGGGTTTTGGAGGTGTAGAAGTGTTGACCTGGTGGGAAGGATACATATGGAATGGCGTTGGAATGGAGGGTTAACGTTGGTGGTTGAGGTATTCCCCTTGCATAATGTTGTTGATTTGAGGTTATAGAGGGGTGTTTAAGATAGTACTGATCTTCTTTTCTCTCAGTAGCTAAGTAACTGTAAGAGGATTATCTTGCTAGGAGGCTAGAATTATTACGCTGGTGCTTTCATCGCTTTTTAATCGCCGGGACAGAGGCGCTATGCTACTTGATCATAAGACTCGATAGCCTTTTACTTGAAACGGTTTCCCGGTGGCTAATCCTGGGCAGGAAACTTGCAATTCAGTATTCCATAGTCCGGTAAAATAAATGCTGTCCTCCTATGTGGCGGTTAATTGATTGATTGATAATTCATACACACCCCTATGTGGCGGTGGCTCAACGCAGAACTAACTAAAACTTAATTAATATGCAAGAGTTTCCTCAACGGGGTCAGCTTTCCGGGCTGTGGAATAAATATTGACGACTAAAAGCAGTAATTGGAGGAGCTTTTTAATACGATGTCGCTCAGGCGTGACTCCGGGGGACGGAGATTAATGAGAGACAGGCACCCGAGCACACGGGCACCCGGGAGGGCTCCTGCACGAGTTTACCGGCGGGAGCGCGCTGCTAGCCCCTAGTAAGCAATCGATCCGTTCCAACCTCCCAGCATGCCTACTATTCCAACAACCTCCGAAGGAGTGATTGCGAGTGATACACTATGACCAGCCAAAGCGTATGTGTCAGGTTATTCAGATTATATGAAAGCTTCATTCCACTCCCAGATCAAGGGCATCTACTTAGCTATCGGCTTTCTATGCTGGCAGGATGCGATACTTATTTAGCCATTTTTCAACTCGCCACAGCACCAGGTACTTCGTTGATGTACCACGTCGTACCAATAGACAAACAACATTACTTAATCCAGCCCCAAGCAAACGCCCAAATAACCCGTTACGCGTTTTATCAATCCGCCACCAACCCCTCCCCCCCCCCATCAATATCAACACTCCCAACGTCAAACCCCACCTGTACTAGCGTCCATAAACCCCCATCCTACGTTCACATTACCTCGCAATGGACCCTAGTGACGTTCCAGAAAAGCAACCTAGAGTAGCACTCGCCCTTAAATGGACCGATCCACCCCGCGAATACAAAGACTACCAAAGCGTCACCGGCCTCTCAAACATCTTCGACACCGTTGAAACCTGGGACGATTTCGTCACATATGTTGAGAAAACCTACTCTCTTGAACGTCGGGGGCTTTGTATATCCGATTTCTTCGCTACGACGAGACCGTCGTTGGGAGAGCTTGAGCCGCTTGCGAAATGGGATTTAGAGGACGAGATGCTTACTTCGTGGAATTGGGAGGGCGTTTTGGCTGTGGCGGAGGTTCAGGGGTGGTTAGGTGTTAGTTTTACGGTTGAGGAGGTGGAGGATGATGATACGGAGGAGGAGAAGGTGCGGAAGAAGAAAACGGCGAAGAAGGGGAGGAAGGTTGGACAACGGAAGCATTATTAATCGTGGGAGAATATTTAAGGAGTTTGTGATTGCTTAAGGGTATGGGAAATTGTAAGGATGAAGTGTTCGTGTTCGAGGGGGGGGTTATGAGATTTATAGTTATTTCATTTGCAATTCAAAAACTAAAAGACTCGAAAAAGTATCTACGTTCACGTCAGTAGCTTAACGCTTCCTCTGAATCCCCATGACCTACGTGAAATCCTAACGTTATCACTCAGCTATTCCAATATTCCCTACCCAACTATTTCTCAAGTGACTAATTAGAAATACCTTTACATTCTTTCATACAAACCACATGGTACATATTATTCTATAACCATAAAACTTCCTAGGATGTAACAATTCCTACAGTTTAACTCTCGCCTCAATCAACCAACCCTCTCAAAAAAAACCCACACTACAGATCTAACTTCAGTCTCGTCTTCGCTACAAACACGTTCCCTATAGCAAACCTACAATTATCGAGCAATAATTAGTGCATAGTCCACGACCCCCTCTTCCCCGCCTCTGCCTCACCTCTACAATACACAACCACTAGCATACATATAGTCCCTCGAATGTCATCCAGCTACTAGAACCTCCATTGACCAAACCGAACTGTTCCTAGAGGGTTCTTAACTACAAAGCTAAAATATGAACCTCGATAATCCCTAATCGTCACGTAAATCCAGAGCACAGGCGAGTACAAGACAAGACCCGGAACACGGCAATAATCACAGCGAATCACTCGTATTCGAAACTCGCTTATTTGGAATTCTAGAAGTATTTGGAACTGAATCCGAAACTGACCGCGGTTGTATGTGAATCATCCAGTTACATTACGGGCTTGATCATGAGAGTACTCTCCAGATTTTACCAGAAACTTCGAGAACGCCAGCAGTTGGAAATCAATCCACTCCAGTTTTTGGCTATTTAGAATAACTCACTATAAAACACCTTGCAAGGCCCTTCACTACAATAACTTCCCTCGCTTCACTTCCACTAGTAGATCAGATCACATCAGAACACCCGTAACAGATTCGAAATTTCCGTTCCCATTTTCCATCTCGTACCACTATTTCGCTAATGATTTTGCTACCTAATTTTGCATCTCCAAATTACCGACTAAACCGCCACTCATCAAACGCATACAAGTAGATATATGAAAGAAAGTTGAAAAAAAGCTCCAAAAACATAAAAGGAAGACTAAAATAAAGAATATCAACCTCCCGCTCGCCCACACAACCTCACTCAAAAGACTTAGATAAAGAACTATACACAAAGAAAGCCATAGTAGTACATCTCAATCACGCCCAGTCGCCACCACCTCTTCTTCGCCGCTTCGGCTCCTCTTTCCTTCCCTCTCCGCGCGCCCCCGATTCTTCACGACCATGTTTCCGATCCCTCCTCTCACGATCCCTCTCGCGCTCTCTCTCGCGCTCCCTTACATCACGGTCCCGTTCACCTCTATCCCGTTCTGCACCTCTTGGCTCCCTCTCACCACGCTCACGATCCTTCCGATCCGTTGAAGACCCGCCACGCTCACTTCCTCTTCGAGACTCAACACGTTCTCGCTCCACTCGCTCTCTCTCACGATCTCGCTCAAGCCCTCTCTCGCGATCACGGTCTGGATGGCGTTCTCTTGTTTCCCGGTCACGTTCACGGTCTCTAAGAACGTCACGATCCCGAAGAACATCACGATCTCGATCCCTATTGTGTTCCCGCTCACGGTCCCGTTCTCGCTCCCTATCCCGTTCTCGCGTGTCACGGTCTCTCTCACCGCGTCCTTCACGGCCGTCCCTGTCACGGCCATGACGTCCGCTACGGCTTCCTTGATCGCTACCACCACGCTCCTCAGTGCTGCCATGGCCAGAAAGACTTCCTCTTGGACTTGGAACCGGGGGTTCAACAGCGATGATACTTGTGCTTGCGCGTCGTCCGTCGACCGTCATCATCGTACGTCTACCCGAGCCGCCTCCACCAATGTTTTCAGCTACGCCGAGGGATGCCCGACTTGATTGTTCACGGCCACTGGTGGACCCACCGCCAGTGGTGCCATTGCCGCGGCGAGCACGACCGCGGATGACATTGCCTTGTGGGGTTGCAGTGTCGCTGGCCTGACCAAGGAGGTTCTGCATTGCCTGCATACGGCGTCGTTGGTGATGCGCCTCATCACCTCTATCTGGACGAGAAGTTGCAGGCCCGGTAGGCGGAGACCCTGGTTTAGTCGGCACGTTGATAGGCAACACAGAGCTCTCCATTATACCAGCGCCAGCACCAGGGCCGCCAGCTCTTGGCCCAGAAGGTGGTGCAGAAGTGCCAGGCAATGGTCCCTGAATCGACTGCATCCGACTCGGATGCACTGGCAGTGACTGCTGTCCACGGTCTATCTGCGGCTGTCGTTCATGCCGTGTCTCCCTGTCTCTCGCTTCCTGCCTTGACTCCCCTCTCGGTGTCGCGTTCGCACTTGACGTCCCTTGTTTGGGTCCCTCCCCCACACCCATGGCCCTCAACCGATCCGGATGAATTCCCGCCGTATCAACACCAGGCGTACTCGGTGCCGACAAACTTTGCTTCTGATCTTTTTCCAGCAGCCCACCTAAACTCTTACCGTCTCTCTCTCCAGGGCTCGGTAACGGCGGCGGTCCCCCACCAACAGGCGTCGTTGGCATCCTTACTGCACCACCAACCGCTATTGGCTGCCCTGTTGAGATCCTAGCTAACCCACCGCCTCGTGGCCCATGTGGTGGATTCCGGTCTCGTGGTCCTTTGGGAATAATCAGATCTGGTGGATTCAACCGCCCGTGGTTTGGATCTTGATGGTGTGGCTGCACGGCGATATGACGCTGCTGATCGCGATGGTCCTGAATTGACGGGCCAGACGGCGCGCGAATAGGAGCGCCCGAAAATAAATCGCGTGTATCCCTCTCTAGTTGGCCTGCCGACTCAACAACTTGTTGACGATTGCGACGATCACGCTCGACATCTGCTCTCGGACCAGCAGGGGGACGTTGAAGGTGTGGGTCCTCTTGTTGACGGGATATATTTTGATCCGATTGTCTTCGCTCAGGAATGATGCGACGATCTGGATGCTCGAGTCTATCTATAGCAATAACCTCGCCTTGACGCATTTGATCGTGCCTCCTCGAGCGATCATCCACTCTATCTCCCCTCCGTGTTCTATCTAAATCCGGTGTCGGGACCCTTGAATCGTTCCGTGAAGGTGGCGTCTGCTGCGGCGACTGATTCTGCCTCTGTGATGTCCCATCAGGTCGTATAATATCTTGTTCCTTCCTATCCGGGGCTCTCTGCCCTCGATCATCGCGACTTGGCAACGCTGGACGCTGGAATGCCTCGTCCCTACCACCCCTCGGTCGCTCCACATCACGTCTATGTGGATCCCTGATATCCCTTCCTCCATCCCTCCTCGGGCTCTGCACGCGACGCTCTTGTGGCCCTGGCCTCTCAGGTAACCTCTCATTACTCGGCCGTCCCCGGATCTCAACCTGCGGCCGCGCGTCACGGACCAGATCCCGGAGATCGCGATCCGTAACACGCCCATGTTGTGGTTGCTGAGCTTGAGGTCTATCCGGAAGTTGATGTTGCGGTTGAGGCCGCCCCGGCTGCTGTTGCACAATCACTCTCGTATTCTGGATGGTGTTCGGCCTCATGACCAGATCAGCCGCCGCACGAACCGGCATATTCTCATCCCGTCGCGGTGTATTAGCGCGCATAGGCTCACCAACCATCTGCTGTGGCTGCTGCTGCGGCCTCGGAGGCTCTCTCGAGGGCTGTCGTCTAAGTGGGGGTGGGATCGGTCCTGGTCTCTGGGGCAGGTTTGCAACCCGTCTCGTATCAACGGTCTTCGAAGCATCCTGAACCTGTGGCACCGGCGCAACCCTCTTTGCCTCCCTGCCTTTCGCACTGTCATCGATCTCGCCATCCTCCTTCTCGGCATCCGGTTTTGCTGGCAGTATCAAAGACCCACTAGAGTCCAGATCAGCCTTTTCGTTCCCCAAAGCTGGAGGAGAGCTTGGTGAAGGGAAAATATACTTAGCGGTCGTGTTCGCAATCGTTTTATGTCCTGGACTTTGATTCGCATCTGCCGCAGGAGTACCCGTTGGTGTTGGACTCGGCTTTGCACTCAAAGCAGCCGGAGTAAGAACCTCGCTCTTAGCACCCTACACAACACCAGTTTAGCCCCCATCACATCACTAAGTATCACTTGTTGTACCGCCACCCTAGTTACTAGAACCTCCTCAGACGAAACCTACTAAACAAACCTAATTTTGTAGATTTGATCGATAGGCAAGTTTTCAGGAAATCCCGGCAACTAGGAAGCGCTGTCCGACTTAATACACACCTTCTGAAACCCGGCAACGACTACCCACTCCCCCTCACGCTTCTTCAATAACCCCAATAACGTTAGAGCAGCAATCTTCAGATCCTCCCTCTTTTCCACTCTTCCCAACTCCTCAACTTTCTCCACCACCGTCCGTCCAATCCAATCCACCGCTGGGAAAAACGCATGTACGTGTTTCAGCACTACTACCGTGTTACGAATATGCATATATTCCTTACTGCTCAAGCAGTTCTTAACCGCATTGTGTAGAGCTTTATGCCACTTATACAGAATCTTCCGGAAGTCTTCCCAGTCGAAAGGACTGCCTTTGACGTTGAACCCACACAAGCCCTTTCCGAGAGCTGCAGCCTCATATAGTGCACGGTCAGCATGCCAGGCGTGAAGGTCCGTGAGAATCTCCTTCAAGAAACGACCGTAGTTCTCGGCTTCGCGTTGAGTGAGGATAAAGATAGTAGTTCCAAGAGACTTGCCGAAGATGGCATCGTAGATCCCGATCGTATGGAACTTAGGAGTACCCATTTTATGCAAATCTTTGATAAAACGGGAGCAGAAGGAAGCGTCGTTGGGGGAGAGAAGGATACGTGGAAGGAGACAGTGCTGAATAAATGCATTCGTCACCTCCCGTTGATCGTAGTGCGCGTCCGCGAACCAGTGGTCCTTTTCTGCCATCAGCCGTCTCCTAGCAAAGTTGTGATCCCGAATATGTAGCTTCAGCTCAGCGCTCAACTTCGAGTGTGTCGCCATCATCTCCTCCCGACGTTCCCGCGTCTTCTGCCGGCCAGATATACTCATATCACTCCGATCACTATCCAACGCCCTGATCGCTGCATTCAACCGCGTGGTCTCGTGCTGATATGCTTCCATTGGTACGTGAATATCATAAATGCTCAGCTGCCAAAACGTGACATAGAAGCTCAGCGAAAACTTCTGCCAAACTTCCTCTGGCAATATTGGCCGCACCTCCTCCATAATCTTCTCCAGTACCGGATTCCACGGGGTTTTCTTCTCGATAACCACCTCGGTGTCAGCATCCTTCATCTCAACATCATCGACACTCTCCGGCGACTCCACCTCAACTCGTCGCATCTTGCTCTTCACGGCATTCCGCGCGATCCACCAGGCCACCGCAGGCTCGAGCCCAAACTCCAGACACAATCGACTAAGACTCGGGACGATTTCCTCATATTTTTCCGCTGGTAGCCCAGTATTCAGCAAATCAAGATACTGACTTAGCACCACATGGATCTCATCAAACAAATTTCCGAGCACCTTCAGCGGCGCCCCATCCTCATCTAGGCGGAAAACACACGTCTGCCTCTCTTGCGCGATCAGTATCAGCAGCTGGGTCGCCAGTCCAGATTTCGTAAGAGTGTAAGTAAGCGTCTTCATCGTATCTGGCGTATCCTCCGCCCTACTATCTCTAAACGCCTTCAAAATCTGCTTCCTTAGCACCTCTCCTCCAGCAAGCCCCTGCAGTTGAGCATCGTTGAGATTGATCTCTGGGTTAATTCCCGCCATGGACTGAATCAACTGCTGCAAGACGATGAGGTCGACACTGATATTCCGTTTGAGTTGGCGGGCGACATACTCCAGGATAGGGGTTGGGTCCATCTGCTTGTTGTAGCGGGTATATATCTTCCCGCAGAAGTGGGCGAGGGCTAGAAAGTATTAGTTAAATTTACCCCGTATTGGTTGAAGAGACAATTTTATGCATCAAAACTCGGTTCATTCATTCGGTCCGTTTTCCAAAGACTTGGCTGGAAGTGGGACTGGGGATTGAAATTCATAAGTTTCAATGTTGAAACGTGTGGGAGTAACACTTACATTGGAGCCATCTGCTGGTCAACATCCCGTCTGCTTGCACTCGCTTCTTTCCTTCCGTGCTCATGCTGTCACAATATCAGTCTTGTCGAAACACAACACCCACTCCAGAAACGGCCCAACAATAAGCTCGATACATACCTCCCCAAAACCCCAAACCCAACACCATCAAATCCCACAACTCCCCAGTATCTCGCTGCATCTACAACTACCTCAATCAAATTGTCATAGCCCTCCACTTGCCCTAACACTACCCTCATGACCGTAACCGGATCACTTGTGGCTACCTTCGCCAACTGCCTTGCCATCAGTTTCACATTAGTTTTACTGATCCTCTTCAGCAAATCTCTCGTCTCGCGTTCCGTCTGCGCAACTTTAAATTTCAATTCGGGATGCATTCTGTGTAATCTGCTGTGAGGATTGCTCCATTCGCCATAAAGGCTATATCGGGTCGAGGTCGGAAGTGTAGACAAGAGACGCCAGACTTCGTTAACAAGACCGGCATTGCCGGAAGTGAGTGAGATGGCCGGGACAAGTAACGAACGGCAGAGGTTGACCCACCGCCCGCGCTCCTCGTCTGTACACTCCGGCGAACTTAATACCATCTTGCCAATGCGACAAACACGGCTGAGCACGCCTGGATCACGCCCTACCCGCGGGCCGAGGATGCGGCCGAGTGTCTCCATAAGCACCACCACATCCGCTGCACTTCGACATATAGGAACGCCATCTTTCCACTCCTCCCAGAAGAAACGGTACTCAATATCGCCTGTCTTGAGTTTCAAATTCGCAACCGTGAATGTGACCATTGGCTTACGGCGTGGCTGGTCTACAAGCTCGACACCACCTGCCCCAGCAGCAGCGGAGGGGAATGCAAGTTTCTTCATTCCCATTTCTGTGCGCGCGGGGCGGAGCGGGAGATATACGGTCTCGATACTCTGGACGATGACACGAGAGAGATGCTCGGCGATGTCGTCGAAGGGGCCTGGGAGGAACGGATATTTCCCGAGGATGTACATTGCTGCTGGTATCGCACCGACAGCAAGGAGATATTTAAGAAGAATGACTTTTTGATTGTCTTGAACCTTAGGGGAACGTATTTCCTCAGGTTTTTTCTCCTCGACAGGTTTTTCGTCGGCCGTGGGAGTGGAAGCGGTAGAGGGCTTCGAGGGTCGCGGAGGTGGTGGTAAAGTGTCGTCAGCCAGAGCGCCAGCCATCATGAGGGCATTGCGTTTGCCGCCCCGTTGCTTCTCCTCCATTTTAGATTTCCAATTGGAATACAATTCAGTCATCCCTGCTTCTTCACGGGGGGAGAGATGTGGATATAAGTCGGCCAGGTCAACAAAGCCGATCTTGACCAGGAGAGCACTGAGAACGAGAAGATTCTCTGGTGTGGCCTCGCGGACATCCTCTTGTTGATAATAGCGAAACTTGAACCCGAGTAGCTGAGCAGCGACTTTGTTACCGCCTTTTCCACACCCTTCCGGAGACTCAAAGAACGCGGAGATCCCCTCGCTGCGGAGTTTATCAAAAAACTCTCTATCAGTCCGTTCCTTTTCTTTCTCCTTTTCGACTTTAGACTCCTCACGTCCTTTGGCGGGGCCGGGTTCATCATCGATGTGATTAGGGAGGTGTTTCGGCCACCATGCACTACCTCGGAGCAGCTTGACAAAAAAGCGGGCATTAGAGACGACAGTACACGCTGCAGTATCGAGAAGAACATCCAGAACTCTTCCGGGATCCAGCTCGAACGCGCCGACCAAACCTTTGACTCTCTCACCAGTCCTCCCAACTACCTCCAGTGGTGATGATGAGTATGAGGCGGTGAAGAACTCTGTAATTAGTTTTGAAAACCCCTCGGTTTCTTCACGGAGAAGGTTGTGCTTGCGTTGTCTATAAACCATATTTGTGGTGACTTTGGCCGTCCGCTTGACGAAAGTCTGTGTGACTAGGCCGATGGCCATCAGTGTAGCTGCTTCTAAATTCAAGGCTAGGTCGTCCTGCGGTATTGGATGGGGAGTAATGGCCTTAAGCAGTCTCACTAGATTATCGGGGGTGGTATTTCTGACAGTATCATTATGCTCCTCGAAACCGTAAACAGTCGACAGGAATAACCCGCGAAGGTCGAGCAGCGCGCTATCTGTCCTAGAATCCAGACTGATCAAGACGTCCGCGAGAAACCTCACCGCATGATCAACCAGTAGCCTTCCCTCGATCGTCGCCTTGACAAGCTCCTGGAAGATGATGCAAGCCTCGTCGGTGTCCTTATCCCTCGACACCTTCTCCAGGCTCCCCTTCACGCGTGAAAAGCCCGAAAACTGCCACTCCTTGATGACGGCATCGGTAAAGTGTTCCCAAAAGTAGAAATCGCGCGGTGTTGCGGGAGGGGTAGGATTATTCACGAGGTTCATTAGGTCGTCAGCCGGCATGGGTTCGTCCATTGCTCGTCGATTAGGTGTCCTCTGGATAGGAGGTTGTTGCTGCGACTGCTGCTGTTGCTGCTGTTGCTGCTGCCCTGAAGTGTTTTGGCGACCGCGTCTGCCAGAACGGTTCCCACCGCCGCCTTGTCCCTGTCCTTGTCCGCCTTGACCACCTCCGCCACCACCACCGGAATTGTTGCGAGGAGTGTATTGGTCACCGGAACGATTGGGGGTGTAGGGTGATGTACGAGAAGGCTGGTTATTATCTGAATGTTTTCGTTTACGATTCCGATCGCCTTGGTGACGGTCGGAATGGCTGGGCATGACGAGGGGGGAGGAGGAGAGGAGGGGGGGAGAAGAGGAGGAGAAATGAGGGAGAAAACTCCCGTTTGATGAAGGGAGTAACTTAGATTGCTGGGACGATCGAATAGGTGACGGCTGCTTCGATGTGTTGATGAAGAGGATCAGCAGCAGCAAGTCACGGGACAAGGAGGAAGAGGAGATGGGAGGAGCAGCAAAGGATAGACGCGTGGTTTAAAGGACAGAGGGATAGAAGAGAGAATGATGGAGAGATGAGAATGGAGGATGGGTGAGGTTGAGATGAAGATGAAGATGAAGATGAAGATGAAGAGAGGGGAGAAAGGGATGAGGGATGGAGGGATGAGGAGGAGGAGGGAGAAGCAGTGACAGATGTTTCCTCTTGTTTGTATTCTTCTTCTCGTCTCTCGTCTCTCTCTCGTCTCCTCTCCAGTCTTCTGATGGATTTCCTGCAATGCAAAGAAACGAACGATGACCGAAAAGAAACAAGCCAGAAACCTCTTGGCGTTCGCTTATGTGAGCGCGGGAGGCTAACGTCACGTGGGTGCTGCTATTGATTTTTTTTAATAATGAATTTAATTCTGAAAATACCTTTCCAAAATAAGGATAGACCCTTTATGGGTATTCATCCTCCGGCTGCTATTGATGTTCTGGTGCCTTTGTTCTCTCTATTCAAGCTATCTCCTCTTCTCCTCTTCTTCCCTTCCTCTTCTCCCTTCTCCTCTTCTCCGCTTTTCTCCTCAGTCTCCCCCATCCCTTATCACCGAATCCGACGTTGGTCAATTTCCGGAAAAGACCTAGTCACAATCCAGAGATCATTTCCTACCTGTAAATATGATAGCAACGGTCATCTCCGCTATCGCTCGATAGCCTTCGCTACCCGGCCTCCGATCGACTGAACGTTGAATAGCCTACTGAAACACGAGTTTCCAGTATCCAAGGTTTCGTGATCCGAGGAAATAGACAAAAGAAAAGAAAAGAAAGGGTCTGTGGGTGGACCATTCATCTCCAGATTTTTCAAGCTGCTCTTACTCTATAGGTTAATTGATAACCCATCTGGTTTCCATAACTGTTGGATGTCACCTGCAGTCCGCCACATATATATCTTTCATCTATATGTTCAGTAACATGAGTCCATCTTGACATATCGCTTCCGTGCCAAGTATACGTTAGGATCAGAACCGGCTACCTCAACAAATACTGATAGCATCACCTGAACCCCCACTATTCTCATCCTCATTACTTCTTTTTCCCCTCTCTTCCTTCCCTCCCTACCACGTTTACCACAGCTCTAGCCTCGTAACCAGCCACCCCTGCACCTCCGCTACAGCCTTTCACCAAGCATCCTACCCTCAAACTACGGTATGCGCTGTCGTAGCAATGAACCAAACTACACATGAAGCTCTAAACCTTACGCACGTTACTTACAATGTACCTACTACCCTCTCACATTCACACCTCACGAGATGTAAGGGAGAACACAAATTACGCAACGCTTCCACGGCCTAAAATGCGAAAACACGCCCTTCAATAAGCTATTACTGTATCAACGGCTCAATAAATACCTATCAGTTTACAACTTACAGCTTCGATAGTCCCTTCCCAGCCTCCGCACTGTCAGCCGCGGGCGGGTGTTCGAGTGATGGTGCATGATCCCACGAATTAAACCCACCACAACGAATGGAGGTATTCTATTCACCTCTAATGAAGTAGAAGCATTCTAGACGCTAGGCAGTGGGCTGATCGGATTGTCTATGGTGGTCATAGTATGTAAAATCAAATCATCAATACTTAGCGCTCAGTCCATAATATAGAAATACTTTTATCTCCACTTGTGCCTGTTCCCGTTCTTGGTGCACCGCAGGAAGTGGGCTCTTCTAAACATAAATTTTACCAGGTGCTTGGGGATCATCTCGCTGAACCAGATGTGTAGCGAATGGAGCTTTTGGCGGATGAATGGTGTTGCATACTTTAGGTTACAATCAATGCCTACAGTGATAGAGAGATTGAAATTGGCCAGCTAGACTACATAGCTATCTCCTCGCTAAATGAAGTACTATAGTATTTATGCCACATAGCACATGATACACTGATTGATTGGTTCATGTTGCTCAAATTCCGGATATGGAGTATATTGAATAGGTGTTTCACAATGTCACTAGTGCTCTATAGCTATAGAAACCCACTTTCTATTGTCTCTTGTATGAGGATCTCGGTAGCCAACTACATTCTGGTAGAGGTTCACACATTCATGTTGCCATCTCTCAGTTCAAGCTATTCAACTTGACAGCATCCGTCTTTGGTTATATTCCGCAATTCCGCTTCAATGCACAACCATTATATTCATATTCTGCCGTTATTTCTCCCTTTATATTCCAATCCCTCGCTTCCTCCATTCTCTATCTCCTCTACCGAATATATCTTGCCTCTACCGAACATATCTTGCCTCACTACACCTAGTAGTCCACCCCACCCACCACCACCACCACCACACCATCACGATGAAGCTCCAACTAACCCTCGCCTCCCTCCTAACCCTCACCCACGCCCACTCCTGGGTCGAATGCATCAACACGCACATCCCCAACTACGCCACAGCCAAAGCCAACCCGGCCACCATCCTCCCCACCAACAACTGCTCCGGCTTCCCCCGCAACGTAACCAACACCGACTGGGTCTACGAGTCAACCTACTACTCCTGGAACCTCAACCACCCCGTCACCAACGCCCACAACCTCGCCTGCAACCCCATCCAAACCCCCTTCTACCCCGCCTCCAAACCCATCACCGTCGCCAAACCCGGTGACTCCCTCACCCTCAACATGTGGGGGAATGGCCACGTCCGCGGCGACTGGGGCCTCCCCCCGAACCGCGACCCCGGTCTCGTCCGTATCTACTGGAAAGGCCAGAAAGAAGCCGAGATCACGCTCAAGAGCGAGCTTACGGAATTAAACTGGCTGGTTGGCGCACAGGCGAATTTCTCGGCGGACGCTTGGTCGGTGAGGATCGATGGGAGGCCGTTCGATCGCGCGGCGTATTTCCATTTGAAGATCCCGGAGAAGATCGAGAATGGGAGACATATGATGGTGTGGACGTGGGCTAATGAGAGGGGTTTTTTGAAGAATAGGGATGGGTGGAAGATGGGGGATTATGATAGGGGTTGGATTGACGTTTGGTCGACTTGTTTCGATGTTATGATCACTGGGAGTGATCATAAAGGACCGAGTTATAGCGTTGAGGAGAAGAAGAAATTGGCTGCTGAGATAGATAGGGTTGATTCGGGCGCGGCGTGTAGAACGCAGTCGTGTCGGAAGGGTGGGAATGCTGCGTATCTTTGTAAGGGTGGTGATTGTCCGCCGTGCTGGTATCTGAAGTCGGATGGGATTGATTGCTATGAGTATCTTCCCCAGACGACTAGTTGTCCTTTTGGTGGTGGGTTTGATTGTAAGTCGAAGAAGCAGAAGTAGTCGTTTGTCAAGCTATGTATATGCTGTTTCTGTACTAGATTAGCTGGATCTCTTGGTCTTATCGTCGTTTGTGGATTTGGGTTCATTTGGTGTTTTCTTTTGTTTTAGTTTGTTTAGAGATTCGGATGGGTTCTGTCTGATGGGTCGTTTTGAGCCTGTATCAAGGTAGTAATTTACAGTCTGTTTCCTATCTCCCATACATGTCCACTTAGGGATACCTACACACCTAAACTCCTACAATCCAAGCCTGCACCATCAACCCAACTCCAGACACGTGCACAATGTACTGAACCCTACAATAACAGATATAAACGTTGAATAAGGCAGAGAACACCCCACGTACCCAAATGCTAAGCCCACCAAGACTAAAAACAGCTCTAAACAGCACAGGGAACAGTAAAGTCTTTTGATAGATTTTCATCTAGGATACAGCCTGAGCCACGATTAGTAATTACTCATCGAGATAATACGAGCCTTGGGATTACTAGCAGCTAGAAGGTTGCTACAGCCCGCAGCAAAAGTAGCTTCAAATCCCTCATACATATCCCACCTAAACTCGTTCCCGAACACACCTCCCCGAACTGGGAATTTTTTCCATAGGTATTACATAATTCTGTACCCACAAGCTGACCACTGCCAGGCCAAGAGGCTGGGCGCCGAGCCACATGGGCCGAGTGATGTAGAGTGAATGCGGCCAGCGGAATCATAGCCTGCTTCTGAGGATACCCAACTAACCGGTTAAGCCTCGCTGACATCTTCAGACTGTTCTGGTATGCTCTGGGTGATACAACCTGGAGACAAGGGAGGATAAGATTGGTGGTAGACTGAGGAGCGGCTATACATAAGATGTGGTTCTCATTACATTTCCTTTCCTTCGGAACCAAGGCTACCAAGAGAACCAAAGTAAACATCCCCATTCGAACCGCTTATTCCCGCCTCACTCACCCCGACGCAGGTACTAAAGCTTCGCCATAATCCCGCTATTCCCACAGCCGCCCCATGTGGTCTCCATCAGCCCTACAAGACAACCTATCGGGAGAGTGCGGCGTTCTGGATACCAAGAGCAAGCGCGCTTGCATGGCCACGTGGGGAGCGCGGTCGCTGAAACAGAACTTGCCAAGCTGAAACCGAGATGGGGATTTCAAATGCACATGTCGGTACTGTCGTGGACTATTCAGCGCGAATGAAAGGGAGTAGGATGTTATGTTATGTAGCTGGATCGGAGGCTTTCTCTGCCAAGTAACCTTGCATAAATCTTTCCCGCTCTGCAGCAAAGGGCAGTTCTCGAGACAACCTCAGATGGATCAACCTCTAGAAGTGAATCGGAGCTCGACGACTAGGACGATATGCCACGTTCTGATGATCTGAGGCGAAGTTTTCTTACCACAGTAAAGACTAGAGCGTTGGGATGCTGTGAAGATCACTAAAGCGGAATATTTTACTTAGAGTACTTAGCGCAAACGAAAATCGAAAACGGTGAAAGCAGAAGACTTTGGCTCGGTAACTTCGGCAGCCCACCCGCATGCTTTCTGGCAGGGTTGAGATATGCATATTTTATGGTTAGAGTGGAGCATGGGTTGTCCCAGATTGCTTTTCTGGCGATCAAACGGGTTTACCTTGAGAAATCACTTTTGGTTTCTGGGTACTGCTATTGTTCCTAATGGATTGATAATGGTGGGAGTAAGGCCACCTATTTTATCTTTAAACCACAAGTGTTGACCATAGTGTGGTATACTCATTAAACACAACTGGGGTTCTGGCTGACTCCGAAACCATTTTTTGTCTTTAAAGACCAAATTTTACCCAGCGTCTACTCTGCCGTCTACTCTGCCTCACAGCTGGTTAAGCGAGATCCTAGTACATCCATTACAGGATTAACAACGTATCTATTTCCAGACCTAGCAGACTTTGCCGCCAGTCTGGGTTGAAGGCCAGTACCAGGTTATTTGTGAAGTTGGCAATATTACATGCCACCACCTGTGCCTTCGAGGGTGGCGGCATATCTGTAACCTTCCATAAATCCCACCCAGTGAGGCGGTGCTTCTTAGAGAATGCATCGTTTTCTGAAACCTAATTATCGCACCGTCACAAAGAGCTGTCCTGGTTTACAAATTCCGGCAGGACGAACCCAGCCAATCACCCCCTAAACGATCACCATGGCTTGAAAACAATGGAGTCATAATGCTTAACTCTCGATTTGTGGAGGCGAGGCTCCGCCTCTGCGACATTTGATGTCTTGCACGGCATCTTAGATTGCGCAGGGCCCCACCCACACTGCCAGCTGCCATATACGGCTAGTCTTCATGCGCCTACTTTTCCGGATGATTCACGTCCAAACATCTGGTAAGGGGATGTGGTGTAGCTTTCTGTTATTGCCCCTTAGCCTATCCAATTGACTGAAATAGTTTGGTGCGCAGGGGCTAATGAAAAAACACCACCTTGATCACGGCTTCGGGAATAACCGTGCACCCAGCATTTATATATCCAGTGGGGCCCCTCGATGATTGACCTGATCAAGCCAAGCCAGACACCATGATGTTCCCAAAAACCTCCTTTCTCCTAACTCTGGCTCTGGGCCTGACGGTATTAGCCACAGGACCATCACCAAGGTTGACGCCGCCAGAGATTGGCAGGATTGTCAATAAGAAATATCTCCAGCCCGTTCGCACGAGTAGCTACGACACTGGGCCGGTTCTACAGTATGTCGAGTTGCCGGTTAATCATCTGGATGCGAACTCGGAAACGTTTATGAACCGGTACTGGGTTGATGATTACTTTTACCAAGCTGGAGGACCGGTTTTTTGTAAGCTTGATCGCTTAGTAGGGAGCTGTGCAGCGCTTACGGGGTTTAGTTATTGATAATGGAGAGGCGTCGGCGGATGGGATGGAACAGTATCTACGTGAAGGTGCATCTGGTTCACTCGCGAGTGAGTTTAATGGGTTTGTGGTTGGATTCTTTGTTATGGTAGTAGTTACTAACTCGCGACGCTAGACTACTGATTCTTTGGGAGCACCGCTTTTATGGAACTTCAATGCCGAACATAACAGCTGATATGCAATTCGAGCCTGCCCAGCTGGAGCAATATCTGCAGTACCACACGATCGAACAGGCGATGGAAGACGTCGCGGCTTTCGCTCGACAGTTTTCTTTCGACGGGTTGCCGGCTGTGGACTTGAAGCCCGGAACGACCCCATGGGTGTTTGTCGGTAAGTATCTCTCGCGCACTACATGCCAAGATACTGACTTCCCAGGTGGATCCTACCCCGGTGCTAGATCAGCTTGGATGCGTGCCCGAAACCCGGAAATCTTCCATGCCAGTCTTGCCTCATCTGCAGTCGTCGAACTCCAGGAGAACTTCTGGCAGTATTATCGTGTTATTGAAAACACTATGGCGGACACCGGATACGCTAATTGTTCATCGGATATGCGCGCTCTTTCCGCTTACCTCGATAATGCGTTCGATACTCAGAATGCGACTGCGGTGGATTCGTTCCTGCTGGGTATCACGGGTCCGAAGGGGTCGCCGCTGTATAGATATTTCCATTACGATGATCTCACGGGGGCGAGTAATGCGTGGGATAACAGGAGGACGAATCTACGCGCTGCTATTGAGGTTATGTTTCAGGATTTCCAGGTACGGGTGAAGCTCTGGTGGGTGGTGCGTTTACTGACGGATCTTAGTATGTGGGCATGGATGGATACCTTGGGTCGTTCTGCGACGGGTTACAGATTGAAGCTAACGGGGGGAACCAACTCGCGACTATGCAATCTTCTGATGGGATTTTTACGGACTATGATACTGGGTCGGCGCTGGCTGTGTATGCTGATGTTCTCCAGGTTATCTGGGGGGATGTATTGACACCTTCGGATTATCCGGCTCCAGGAGTTACGACTGCCAATTCTGGACAGTACGATTGTGTCAATGATCAAGCTACATGTCAGGACACTATAACGCAGTTCTCGTGGATGTATCAAGTCTGCTCAGAATTCGGTATGATCCCCCTCTACAATAGATGTGTAGTGCTCACACCCCCCAGGCGCCTTCCAAGTAACAAACTCATCCCGCCCCTCCAGCCTTCTCCCTAAATTCGAATCCGTCGACAACTGGGTAAAAGACTGCGTCAGCTACTTCGGCACCACCGTCTCTGACGGCCCCAACCTCGCCCCTATCGACAAAAAATACGGTGGCTGGAACATGTCACCATCCAACGTGATGTTCTCGGACGGAGAACTAGACCCATGGAGAGCTGTATCGCTTCACTCTGTGGAAGACAACTCTCCTAAACGACAGTCGACGACGACTATCCCGGCGAATGGGAAGACTCCGGGAGGGGGCCAGTTCTTTGGGTTCCTGGTCAGTGGAGGGTTCCATTGTCCGGATTTGGGCAACGTCGCGAGGCTTAATAATACGTCGATTAATCCGCGGGATGCGGCGAGTGATACTCAAGCGAGTGCTGATACGGCTCATACGTTGTTTATTGACGCGCTTAATACGTGGTTGCCGGCGTTTCAGAAACATGATGTCTCGAATTCTACGACGCTGACTCCGGCGGATGTTTCGAATGGTGGGAGCAGTGGGTCGTCGAGTACTAAGAAGAAGAGTGCGGGTAGGAGGAATATAGTTTCGGGTGGGACTGCGTTGGTTTCTGCGTTGGTTTTGGTCGTTGTGTATTTGGTTCTTTAGGTGGGGGGGGTTCGAGCGGTTTTTTGGTTGAGTTTTCTTTTCTTCTGGGCTGGTGTGCGCTGGCGTTCTTGTATGTAGATACCATATAACGCATGTAATATTAAGATACTATATAATACCATTGGTTACTAGTTAGTAGTATCTCTTCCGCACCCGGAGCTCACCATACTAACCCTCTTGCGTCTGTAGGAGGTGAAGGTTTAATTAAGGGTTTACTGAGAGTATCCTAGATTAACCTGGTTTTGAACTAGCATAATGCTGGAAAAAAGAATTGAGATCCTGGCCTTGGAGGTACTGACATGTTAGATGGGGTTTTTACCTGTTGCACGGAGTTTCGTCTGGATTGGTCGATCTACGTTTGATGTGCCTGAATTTTACTCTGCGGACCTGGTTCTAGTTTGTAATTATCTACGGCTCTGGACTGTGTGTTAAGTTAGGTACGCATGCGTGTGGTATGGCTGTAACTTCGAGTGATTGTTAGTGATGATTGATTGATTGATTGATCGATTCTCATAACACGTTAAAATCTACTCTAGCAGTACAATCAACTCATAACCCCCTCCCTCCTCAACCCACCCACCACCTCCTCCACCATCTCCCGATGATACTCCCTCCCAAACCCCTCAAACCCCATCCGTCCCTCTTTCCACGAATCAATATACCCATCCACCACCGCATCCTCCCCAGGTCGATACCTCCACTCAAACCAACCCTCCTCACAAGCCCGCTGATCAAGTACCGCAATAGCGACGTCCCACATCTTCCCATCCGTGTAGGTGCTAGTGAAGAAAAAATGACACCCACAGCGCGCACAGAACCGTCGCGTAACGCTTCGAGAAGAGGATTTGAACGAGTTGTAGGTGCGGAGGGTGTCGTCGGTGATGAAGTGGATTTGCTGGAGGGGGACGAAGGCCCATACCCAGAACGGAGCGCCAGAGACGGAGCGACAGGAGTGGCAGAAACAGTAGCTGGCGCAGTATTTCCGACCTCTGAGGGGAGTTAGTGGTGTTCAGTGTAGTCGTGGTAGTGGAGGTACTTACGGTTTCACCCATTCTTTTAGTATGGTGTCCTCGTTATAGTTCTCCCCCGCGCGGTGGATCTGGAATTTTACGCCCCCGCAGTAACACCCCCCGTTGAGAAGTTCCCTATTCTCCTCGCTTTCTTCATCTTGGTCCTCCGGCTTCCAGATCTTTCCATCTGCCTTACCTGCGAACCTCGGTAATCCATCATCCATATACCTCGAAACCCCACCACGGAACGTCTCTTCAAGAAAGACATGCCGTTTTGGTACCACTAGCTCCCTCACGCTGGTGAAAACACCCCCACCCCCAGTTGAGACCACAGTGGATGTAGAAATATCAATCGTGGGAACCAACACCGCTATCGTGTCTTCGGACTCACGGAAGAATAAAGTTGCTCCACATTTCTCGCAGAAGAATAGAGTTTTGGAGGTGGAGGTAGTGTGGGATACGAGTTTTGTGGTGGGGCTTTCTTTCACAGTGAAGGATTTGGAGGGGATGAGGGTGTAGAGTGTGCAGTGGAAACCGACGGATAGTCGGAGGTCGGTGGAGTGGTCGTAGGTTCCTTCGAGGGGGATGGGGAGTGAGGCGGGGAGGGAGATTGTGTAGGTTGTTGATCGGCAGTGGCAGGCGCCTGTGATTGTGGTCATTGATGGTTGGTAGGAGTGATCAGGATGTTTTTCGAACAGGGCTAGGTGAGGGATGAGGGATGAGGCAGGCTGGAAGATACTGTAAATGAGTAAAGGAGATTGTAATTATAAGGATTCTCCAACTTTCATGACTCGTAAGGTTGAGTGGGCGTAGCTCATATAACAAAATGAATACGATCCCGTATCCGATACTGGGAATACCCGGCAATTTACCCAGCGCCAGATACAACCTTGTTCTTATCTGCGGTTTCTAGGGCTCCTCGAGTCTATACCTTGCTAGTTGGTTTAGGAGGGCTCGTAAGGGGAGAGGAACTTTCCAAATAGAAGATTATTGTTAGATAGTACTCTTGGATTTCCCTAACTAACGCTCAAGATGGGATGGATCATGCGTAATAACAACGGTCCCTAATTATTAGCGCTAGTCCCCTTTGCGTTCTTAATAAGCTACAGTTGTAGCTACTTAGTAACCGATTCCACTCTTAATAAAAACCGCCGTTCTATCACGCTATAAAGTACTACCTCTACAAGGGAAGTACATAAATGCATTACTTCTCTTAAGATATTTTCGCATGGATAAAGCATCAGTAAATAAATCAACAAGATGCATCAGTTTGCCGGCAAAATATTTGTATGAGTAAGGTATCGGTAAATGAATCAATTCACTTAAAATACTTGCATGGGCAAGGCATCAGCCTAGTTAGGGAAATTCAATGCCTTTCCCTCCTTTTCTCTGCAATTACAACCTAGCTCCACCCCTAACCCATTCAAAAAACGAAAAAAAAGTATTTACTAAAAGAGTGGGATCTTGAGGGGTTTGAACTCAGCATGTTCACCCCCAAGGGAAGTCTTTTTCACTCTATGGATTTGTCTTTAACACCTACACTACTAGCTTAGTAAAGGCATCAGCAAATGTGTAACAGGGGTTGGTAAATGAATTAGGTAGTACGTTTATAACACTCATCCCATTTACTTATTATCTGCGTGGGCAATATGTAAATTTATTTTGCCCACCGCTGTAGAGCACATGCAGTGCTAAAACAACAAACCTATGCAGATAAATCCATTTTCAAGCGTGAGGTATACACCATCTCTTTTGAGTTAATACCAATAAATCAGTCGGTGACCTAGACGAACACGATCAAACGAAACAACTATCCCCTGCATTCCCGCATTGTCTATACAGATCCGCCATCCCTTCGTTCTTGCACCCTTTCAACAATATCCCCTTACCCCTTGGGGGCTATAATCCCTTTGCTCCCTCTTGATGATATCAACTATATACGACCATCCACTAAATATGTCCTTTGTTTGGCGAATAGACGACAGAAAAAGGTATAGATCTGACACCTTCACACCCAAGCACAGTACAAGTCCATCTCCACCTCGCTCACTTCATTCCGCCAACCACGATATCTAGCCTTCGGGTAAACACATATTCTATCACCAGGGCCTAAAGCCTCCATCCATTTCCTTGTATCTCCTTCTTGAGCAGCCCATGTGACGATGTGAGCACGAGTCTCATACGATGCGTGAACGTTACATTGAATCAATAGCCGCGAAGACTCAACTGGACTACTTCCTGAATTCAGTGTAGCACCTGCGTCAAACCAAGTGTACGAACCCCTGTAAGTACCGTGGTCGGCTGTACCGTCACTCCAGCCTTTTATATAGGTTAGCACCGGATTATCAGCAATATCAAACTCTGGGTAGTCGCCAAGAAAATACCTTGATCATGTGATCTCATGTAAAAGACGATTTTTCGCACTGGTGACTTCAAGCGACTTTGTACTAAGGTTTCAATATATGCAGATTCTGGGGTATCTTCCTCCACGGTCAGCTCCTCTTGTCGCTTAACCGTAGTACGAGCCCAGTACTCTGCCAAGTCGAGAATATTATCCGCAATCGATATCGGGAGGCCGATGCCTTTGTGTAGAATTAAACGAGTTCGGAGTATATCCCGTGGGGTGAGGGACTGGACCTCTGGAACAATGCCTAATTCTAAAGCAGCTTTCAGGCTGTGAAACCATGGCTCGTTTTGAGCCCAATCAATATCATCTCGGCGAACATCTTTCAGGTTAAGTCCCAAAAGCTGAAGACTTGGGATCTGTGATATTAGGTATTCAATTATTGGCCTCGATCGGAGCTCTAGCGCATGGTGAAGTGCAGTTTTTAAAGTAGTAGGTGATGGGGTGTTGATTTCGCCTCCTGCTTCGACTATGTCGCGAAGTGCGCCGAGTGAGTTAGCTAGCACTGCGGCGCAGGCAGCTGAGGATCCGGCAACACTAGCTATCTGGGATTTATTGGCTTTCATCTTCGAAAGTAGGAGATGCACAGTTTCCTTCCTTCCCTGGAACGCAGCCGCCTGAAGGACTGTTACGTTATTCCACGTTGCGTGAATATCTGCCCCCTCTTTGATGAGCATTCGCACCATCTTATCATGCTTGACACGGTCCGAACTAGCTGCTGCGTGGAGCGGACTCCCAGCTTGCCCTCCAGGCATATTAACATCCGCTCCATGCTTCAGCAACAAGCGGGCCAACTTCTCACGTCCCGTATCCGCGGCCGCCTGTAATGGGCTTCCCCAATACCCGTGCTGTGTATTGACCTTCGCTCCATGCTTCAAAAACAACCGCGCCATCCCCTCAAATCCATACCAGGCTGCTCCCTGCAATGGATCTCCAAAGTAGCCATAGTCCGTGTTTACTTCCGCTCCATGTTCGATCAACAACTTCGCAACTAGTTCTGATCCCACGGAAGTCGAACCCTGTAATGGATCACCGAAAAACCCACCCCGGATGGAAACCGGTGCTCCGAGTTCCAAGAGCCTTTTGACGACCCATTCGTGGCCGGATTTACTTGCGATGTATAAGACGGACTCGTTCGATAAGTTAGTTAGATTAGGGTTTATGTTCCCATCCCATAAATCGTCAACCACCTCTCCAAGACCATAAAGTGCGGCACCAAATATTGAGCATGGCGGGTCCGACTCGATCTCTTTTGGGGGATTAATGCTCTCGTACCAGTTGATATAGCCTAGCCCAGCTTTGTTAAACGATCCTAGGAACTTCCGTAACAACGCTGGTAGTTTCTTTGACTGCCGTCCGTCATCGCAATTCTTGAAGTGATCTTGCCAGTAAATTAACGAGTAATGGTAAAGCTCGCTGGGTCGAAACCCATATTCGCTGTCTTCATCGTCTCCATCATCGTCTCCATCGTCTTCTCCGTCATCATCTTCCCCCTCATCGTCTCCCCTGTCATCGTTCTCGTCGCTTTCTTCATCGTCACCCTCTTCCTCCCCCTCCTCCTCCCCCTCCTCCTCCTCCTCGTATTCCTCCTCATCGTCGCTATCATTGCTATCCTCGTCTCCCCAGAAGATATAATTTTGCGGATCGTTTAGCAAATAAACACAAACTTCTGCTGCCATCGTGTTCGTTACAACCGCATCCCAACGGCGCTTCTCAAGATACTCTTGAACTGACAAATGAACAAACCGCATAACATCCAACTGATGATCTAACACCACAAGATTGTGACAAAGCTTAAGGATTACTTCTAGATCAACATAACTTGCCTTCGGAGAATCCGTAGCAAGTTGCAGCCCAAGAACAGCACCCGTAATTAGCTTTTCCGGCGAAAGAGCCACCGAGGAGCACATTATCCACATCATAGCTCTATCAGCAAGCAGGGGGCCATTTCCTTTCTCGGCACCGATCTTTTTTTCGAAAATCTCCGCGTATGTTTCTTCCAATGTGTCTGGAAGCTTTCCCAGCCTTCCTCGGGTATCAGGCGAAGCTCATATTATAAGGGTCTTGGTTGGGCTAACCTTGTCCGAACATCAGATTCTAGACTCAAGTCGCAGAGATCTTTAATTTGAAGGTCTACCCAGAGGAACCTGATTTACCAACACTAGTCAGTACTTCGTTGAATAGCTTGTAGGAAAGAGGGATAGTTACATTCCGTTGGCATCGTTACTCAAGGTCGTACAAATAAGTTCCTTCAGCTCTGGACTAACTTTACCATTCAACAACTTCCTCTTTTGTATGCACTCGCTGATTTGACTTTGCACAAAACGATTAATATCATCAGCGTTATCGTTTGCTTCGATGTAAAGGTTAGGTAATTCTGCATAGCGATGGGTGATGTCAGCATCATCTCGACTAGAGACGAATATTTTAACCAGATTCGGTGCCAATCTGAGGATCCTTTCAAGTGCCTCAAAGAGATCCTCCCGCAGCTTGGGATCGCATTCATCCAAAGCGTCTATAATGATCGTTGTCTTCGGGTAAATGTTAAGAAGTTGGAGGATCAGATCAGTACTCTCATGAATTCCCAAGTCTCCTGATGAAAACCCTTCGAGCTTTGCGGTATTGTAGTGTTCAACGACTGCCGCGTGTAATACACCAGTCTTCAGATATGATAGTTGTTTGAGAATGGCTCGGAAAATAGTGTCTGGATCCTGTCGCTCGGTTTCGTTTCGATTGCAGTAGAAATAAGCAAATCCTTCGTCATTATCTGCCTCAAGTTGAGCGAGTAGAAAATCCACCACCAACGAGCTATCATCGGTTCACATTTTAGTTTAGCTTGGATCTCAAAACGATAATCAGAACCAGAAACCCACGTTAACTTTGTCTTCCCCGCCCCAGCTAAATCGATGAATCCCAAAGTTAGCTTTCCATCTTGTTCCCTGCTAATCAGCGAACTACTCACGGATCCCATGTAACCAAAGAATATTCGATATGCTCGACACCTGCCATTGCTTGAATGCCCCTTTTTGAAGCAGCCAATCGCCAGTGCTATGAAGCCGCCCTTCCTTTGCTCTCTCGTGATGTTTCTTGTACGGGATTCGGGAAAGCCAGAGAAGAATCTCCGTCCTCTCTGAGTCTGGTGACGTTGAAGAGGTAAATTAGCATACGCCCTAAACGACAGCTAGAGGCCGAATGTAGCTAGGCTAGCTGATCCGATGATAAAAAACAAACCTCGCAACCCATCGAATATAGCAGCGACTTTCGAGTCGATTCTCATGATGGGCTTCTCGAATTCATGAAGGATATTCCTGAGTTTCTCCATTTCATCTACAAATCTTGCATTAGCTAACTATAATGAAGTGACTTGGCTGTAGAGATCAATAATAGGTAAGGGGACGGGAACGTGACAGACCTCTATTCTCTTTATTAGCTAGGCTTTGATCTACAACCCAAATGATATTAATTAGCGATCCTTGAATGTGTATCACGATCTTAGATCACGTACACTCCGCTTCAGTTACACTAGCCGCCTTAAAAACAGCATCGTCCTGAGTTTGTATGGCGTTAAGAAGTGGCTCAAAGCCTCCAGTATCGAAAATACCCGATGCAATACGAACTTTGATAACACGTACGCATGTCAACTTAACGTGCGCTCGGAAGAGTCTTTGAAGGGATAGGGGATTTATAGTACCTGCGGTATTCTGCGCATAAAATTGCTTTGCTCGTGATAAATATGTTAGGATAGCAGAATACAATAACGTTAGAACTTTCTCAAGATTTCTACTTGAGTTAAGACCTAAACTCTTTCCCAGATACAGCTTTTCATAAAGTGCACATCGATCTATCAACACTGCGATTTTCTCCAGGCCCACGAGGATCGTCCCCATTTTCTGGCTATCATCCACCGCGAGCTACAATGTGTCAAGACCCACACCAACCTGAAGGAAAAGTAGGAACACCAACCTGCAGGAGAAACCGAAACCCTGCCCAAGGAAGCGCGGCATGAACTGGGTCATATTGAACGATAATATCGCCAAACAACTTGAATTTCTCGACCCATGCAAGCAGCTTGTCAGCCACATCACGCAGAATGATCTTCTCCCCTTTGTATGTAAACTTCCACTGTTTATCGATACAGAGTTTCCGCTTTATCGCTACTGCTTCCACTACGTTGTTAATAATGTCGAGTTTATCATCAAGACTCCCAAAGTTTAGAGCCTTGCGATCCTCTTCAGATAAACCCAGGAGTGCCTTTGCCCAAACAGAGTCGGGATAACTAGGTTCAGAGGCGGGTGGTGAGAGCTTCGTAACAGGTAGTGATGGAGGCTCAATAAGTGTGACGGATGAACTTAAAGAATAGCTTATAGATGGGGAGCGGCCACGGCTGCTAGGCCGGTGTTGTTGTAGGTATTGTCCGGAGACATCAGGGGATCCAGAATCCAAGGTTACTAAAGAATTAACACTAGTTGAAGAAAGTTTCTCGGGTCTAGTTGGAGAGCGGCTTAGGGATCGCTTGAAGAACACCCTTAAACGACCCATCCCATGACCTTCATCCCCAGGAGCAGCAGGCGGCTTTAGGCTGGGGTTGTCTGAAGTGCTAGTAATACTAGAAGTTTCTAATGTTTTTCACCAATCACTTCAGCATTAGTAGAGAAAAGGAAAGGTTGAGAGACGAACTAACCAGACGAGTTGCGGGAACGCCCCCGGAACAGCCTCGAGGTTCTCATCTCGGTAACCAAGCTCGTGGTTCGTCGGTTCTTGTATACTAATCCCCAAAACTTGAAGCAAACACTTAAGCCTTCCCGATGACCAGACACTGGGGGTGTTGACGTTATGTAGTGAGGGGCCAAGAGAAACCTTCAGCCCCGGTGAGAAATTTGAAACTGGGTTTCAGAGTGCAGTAAGAACAACGTTAATTCGCCCCAGCACAAAAAATGTTTTCTAATAATGCATCAGAGTATTAGTGATTGGATGCCTAGTCTCAAACCAGATTGGGGGCCGGGTCTACACAACTTTATCTTATTTCGTTACCACCCTATTAACCCCAACCATGCTTATCTTACTCGAGAAACACGTAAGACTCTTATCAACAAAACCAATAATCCCAAGGAACACATACAGAGGCGGGACTTTGGTCAGCAGACATGTGCCGCTTCACACCAAAATTGGGGTATTTCGAGTCCATTCTTTGTCAACACTCAACAAAAGATAACTGCTAGAACTTGATACGGTGATAGATTTTGCTCTGATTTACCCAGATATCTATTTTTTCTTTATATTTAATTGTATGGGTGAGTGCTGAAAAAATCGGAGACTGTGTGAGGTTAGTTGCATTGTCATATTCTCACCAAAATCGAGTAATCTTAGCCTATTTCTAGACCTCACCTACTTCCTAAGCCTACCACTCTGCAGATATTGGACCAGAAAAATACTAAAAATCATAGGGATAGATCCCACACATGGTTTTCCCTTTACTGAAATAGGGACAGCTGCTAGAGGTTCCCCTTACTGTAAATTGTTAACTTGAAAAGTGGTTATTTTGGTGTAAAATGGCACGTGTCTGCTGACTAAAATCCCGCCTCTGTAGTCTGCTACTGACCCAAAGACACCGGGTTTTGAGTTACAATTATAATTAATATAAGAAACGCCAACTTAGGCTTATATTTCTCCGACTCTAAAAATCACTGGTCGCAAGACTAGCTTCACAGCACGAAACATTTCGCTGTCAAGTATGTATCTACTCTATCACCCTTAAGAAGGCGGAGAAAAAGCAAAATGGGCTTGACTCGCAGCAAATGGAGTTTCATATCGGGACAGAAGGCTAAGTAAAGTACCCCGCACTCAGCCCCAAAAAAGAACTTACCAAAGTGACGAATAAGGCACACATACACAACATATTTGTTACGCATTAAGTGTTTCATGTTTCGTGCAGAATCTTGTAGGTATCTATTTAAATTTCTCGCTTCCCAACAGTCTAGAGTACTCTCGGTGATCGGTTTTAGTTACTTGCCAAATAATTGCCTGTGGCATGGGTAAACGGTAGCAACCAACACCGCAGACATCACTGCATGAGGTTTCAACTGAATTTGGTGCTGTTTGAAGATCCGGAATCATTGAGAACGGCGTAAATCTTGAACCCCCCACTGGATACCAAACGCAGAGTGAAACCTACTTTCGATAAGAGATCACAAACTCGAGTTCGGTTGTATGAGAGGTATTTGCACCAAACTGAGTTACAGTTTTTGCCGTTACTAAGGTTTGCCCACGTCACATAGTATTACCATCATCATATATCACTCGTTATTTGGCGTTGTTACCATCGTAACTTGGCTAACCGTGTGATGAATACCCATAAGGGTCCATCCCGTTAGAGTAGTGGTTCCCCACTATAATTAAACTCGTTATAAAAAAAATTAAAAAAATAGGTCAACACTAAATAAAAGTCGGACTCGCACCCCAGATCACGGCGCAAGCCTCCCACAAACCCAGTACCCAACACCCCAACTGAGTTAGTGTGATCTTAAGTTCTAAGCAAAGACATACATAGTTTACATTAGTTACGCGCAAAATTACCCACCATTTCGCCCAATTGGCCCAGTCCACCCGCGGTCTGGTAAGGCACAACCCCAAAATACAGTTCAAATCTCCAGTAAATCGAACTTTCGTCCATCATCTACTCTACAGACCAAGCGAAGCGACACAAGGCACAATACTTCTAAGACATCACATGATCCCCGGGATATACCGTACGGCCCTGCCGATTTCCGATTTCCAAGAACCCTGAAGTGGTTACCTGCATGGGCGATTACGAATGCTTGGCTTTATGCCCGCCAATAGTATCTGCTATGTCACACATGCGCGGGTACCCGCTCGCAATTATCGTGGATGTTGTTTCAAGAGTGACTCACAGTTGGTTAGCCTCTCCAAGAGTTAGAAGTGGGTTCTTCTGTGCAGAAAACGAAGGGGGGATTTCCGATTGCATGATCTGAAGTCTGCGAGATCTTCAAAATCTAGGAACTAGGAACTGTATATCAGAGTCTGGTTTAGTACGAGATGTTGTGCTGATCGGCACAAAAGTCTTACCTCATCGCTTAGTTGTTTTTCAAATAGAGGATTGGAAGTTAGGCGATTGCTCGATAGTTAATTTCCTCACTTCAATAACAAAAAAAGTCATACATAGAACATCAAACGCACTCAGATTTCCACGCCGTATAAAAGCCCAATGACACAAACAAGAATAGAACCCACATTGTAACCCCCACATTCAACATAACTCAACACCCCCAAACATTATTACAAACATTGACATAACCTCCATAAATAAAACCTCTCCCGCCCCCAAGACCCCTTTACTGGTGTTGATGATACCCTGGCATCTCCTGTGCATTCACCGGCGGCGGTGGTGGTGGTGACGAAAACCCACCCGTGCTTTGCGCCTGCACATACGGAGCGGGTGTTTGTGGAGGCGAGACAACCTGCTGCTGGTAGTATTCGGCACCAGGCTGTGGGTATTGCTGGTATTGGGGTTGTTGAGGCTGCTGGTATTCTTGCTTCTGCTCACCAGTGTATTCTCCTTGTTCGACGGGTACTTGGCCGGCTGCGTCCATGGTCTGGAGTTCGCCGTCAGGAGTTAAACCGGAGTTGTGCTTGGCACCGCGGAGGTCCTTGCGATTCTTGTGGAGGATTATGGCGGAGAGGACTAGCGATCCGATGAAGAGGAGGCTAGTTGTATGTTAGTTTTCTGTTTCGGAAAAGATATATTCAGTTGGGAATGTGGGATAGCAAAGATGCGCTTACAAAATGATGAAGGAGATTCCGAAGGTGGCCTTCGCAACCTCACACGGGATCCAGGTTCCATCGCCAGTAGAGTATCCAAGGTAATCATAGGTATAAACCCGACAATCAGTCCAAGACAAGAATCCGCTAGCTCCAAACCCGGCCAGAGAGATAAGCCAGAATACCAGCAGGAAGGCATCTACGATTACGATTGCCAGTGGTAACAGTAGGTTGGAGAACAACAGGAAGAGGGTGATCCCGAAGTAAATAATCGTGAAGAGGGCGGAGACAAGCGCTAATGCCGCATACCTAAGGATAAGATTGTTAGTTATAATTCTGGAATAAAAAAGGGTAGTGTTGGTTACCAATATGCATATACGGAAACGATATAGGCTGAGCACCCAAGAACAATGATAGCAAAAAACAGTTCGATAGAACGAAGAACGATCACAGGCCAGAGAGGCCAGCGAGTATCTCTAACCATCTTGTTGGATTTGAGTGCACTTGGTTTTCCCTTTTTTTTCCTTTATCCTATCCTTTTAATAATTGTCGAATCTTCCAAGGGTCGGCGTGTTTGGTGACTGTTGAAGAACCTATCGACCGCCGAAAATAACACAGAATCGTGAAAGGGAGATAATGGGCAGGCACACAGCTTTTTATACACTAAAATAGGAGGACAAGCCCAGGTGGTTGCTTGCTTGGCAGGAAATGGGCGTTTGGGGGACGAAGCGAGTACCCCTGCCAGGGTGAGGGGCCAGATTCGTACGACCCTAAGTCATAGCTGACGCAGCTATAAAACCTCGTTCGCGAGGTGGGACAAACTAAGTTCAAATACGCCAAGAGGTCAGGGAGGGAAGCGAGAAATGTGCCTATGATTTTTCGTTCCGCACTTGGATGTGAGGGCTGAGCAAGCGATTTACAAATACGGCCCAAGCATAAGAAGGCTGCAGATTGTCACACAGAGCACAAACTGATGTGCTTCCAGAGACACAGAGGGGCTCCTATCAAGCAATCACCACACCAAGTGGGTCTATGTTGTGTGTGTGGAACACTTGGCACCGCTGTGTACCACCCACACTGCGTGCCATTCTAAGTAGACCTGCTGCCTGGCCTTTATGTCGCTTTCAAGCACAAAGAAAGATGGCTAAATTATTGAAATACGGATATGTATTTGCACCGATCGTGGGTTTAATTGTAATTATCAGGAGAGCAGTAAAGCACAATCGAGCCAACTGCCTGCCTAATATGTTCTAGCAAGACAGGCCCATGAACGGGTTCACGAAGATCAACCACTAATTGCCTGTCCTAAACGAGAAAGCTTAAGCATTCCCTGCCCAGAGCCGCACCTCGTCTTTCACTCAGCCACTACGCTAATGCTGCGATTGCAGAAGCCCAAGCTCAACATTGGCGCATGTTCTCATGACAGCAAGCATACCCCGTCCGACAGCAGGTTTGGCCAGCAGTTGCGGCTCCTAAAACCGTGGCAGTGCATCGAGGCAGGGTAGGAATCGCGCCAAGTCATCATTTCGAATTTCCTCTGGCCTTTTGTGGAACTCTGAGACCTTGTCAATCCACTGTGCTGGGTGTGGATTTCTTTGTCCGGCTTTAGCGATTTTTCCGGGGCAGTACAAACATCACGGTTAGCGGTTGGCCGCAGTGAGTTTTTTCCGCTATCGCAAATCTTGGAGGTGAATCACGATGTCTACCTAATTAATCCAGAGACCCACCTCCAAGCCTAGCTTCATTTACGTTTCGGCAAGAAGCAGGCCTGGAATACCCCGCCGTGCAAATTACTTGAATGCCCACGATAGCACACAACAATGCGGATCACCCTAGAGAGTAAAAATTTCTACCTCGGCCAGAACGAGAGGTTTGGGATCTAACCCATGGAGCAACCTCGTTGCCAATTCTTGTCCTGCTCCAAACGGGCGATCTAGATAGGCTTCTTCGATAACAGCCGATGTACCCACTTACTCATTATTTGCTAAAATACGTGTACCTACTTTACAATACCCTGCAATCGGGAATTCCATACTCCTTTGAGAACAGCACATGATGTGTTGAGTATCTGGTAGGCCTCCAAACACGCATCAAATTTTTTCTTGCTCTCCCTTTCGCATATCGAAACCCGTCTTGGTGCCTCACGTTGACGATTTAGATGGCCGACACGTGATTAAGCAGATCCGTAAGAACCCTATTTCACAGCCCGAATCTATTTTAGGCCTCCTCGGAATCAAGCTTTCGCTATGATTCAGAACTGATTCGTGTGCGGATGGCCGCCAGCTGGATTGAGGCCGCGTCTTGGCGTGCGAGGCTGTAACGGGGTTTCCCGTGGGAATGTCACGCAATAGAAAGGAGGGCGGGGTCCTTTAAATGACTATCGCACGAGTTCTTCTGTGGTTGGCTGAGAGCTTGTTACGGCTTTTCGTGATAAGGCACTCGCTTTGCAATTCGAGGCCTCAACATAATGTTTCCCGCCGCTTCACCGCTATACATGGTTACTAATCTAAGGCGCGCGGGAAGGAAACTACATTACAAAGTGAGAATTTAGGGCCCCAATAAGCCTGGCTCACCGAATAGTCAACGAACTGCTTCGCGGATGGGAGCAGTAGATTTCAGCCTAACTAGCGCGATACCTAGTGGGTGATAGTAGAAGCACTTATCGTGACTATCGGCAAGGAAAATCTTGTTTTTTAGCCTAGGTTTGTGTTTTACTATTACTAAATAAACTTAATGCGTTGTTAGGTTAAACGTTGTACCTTGAGGAGAAGCTCATATGTCTTATTCATTGCTAAAATTCGAATATTGGGTTTGATTTTGGGGTTTATTGAAGGTGGTTGGAAGGAATGGGCTAGTGTGTATTATATGTAATTAATTGTTTGATGGTCTTGTTCCTGGTTTTTTGTTAAAGTTTAGAAACTGGTTTGGACAAGGTATTTAAAATTGTATTCGAGATTTGTGGAATACCGGTACCACCTATATTTTGTACCAAAACGAAGCGGACTTTGATGATAGAAATAACTTATTGATCTACAGTATGATGCTGTTTTCTAAAAAAGATCTATTAGGTAAGGTGTGACATGGGGTGGGGGCTCTCGATGAAGAAGTACTCATCAAATAGATAATGATAGACCTTATTCTAAGCTTCTGTATGGGTTAATTAACCTTGAAAATTCTATCGCATAAAATGCTAGTAGGCATGTAATAATTGAGAACCGGCATTGTTTTTGAAATTTAAATGTGCATCACTTTATTTCCTACGACTGGTACTCGTATCATAATTCATCTTCATAGGATATCACTCGGATATTTCAAAGTTGTTTGGTGGCGATGGATAAATAATAAAATATCTGGACCTATGTGCACTAGATGGGCGAGCCACTCCCAAGATGCTGTACTTCCCGGGAAATTTGCTACATTCAACATGGGCTTCGAAGATTTGAAGCGCTTTCTGGTATTTTCTTCTGCGGACGTAAGCCAGAAGTCAGATTGCTTATTACCCTATACTATATTAAATTTTAAGAAAATTCTGTGGTTAACTAGTGTTTGGAGCGCGGGATAAATACATTCAATAATATGATATTTTCCTTGGTTGACTTCGAAGTTCGAGTGATGTTCTGTGATCCGACTAATATTTTATTTATTTGCTTTAACAGAAATTCTCATGTACCTAGGTGCGAGCTACGAGATAAAGATAGGGAGCAATACGAATAAGCTGGCGAGACTACAGTTACTCAGGGTAGGTATGAAGAACTCGAAGACGCAGGTGGATGTGACTGGATTAATGCGGGTTGGGAATTCTACGGGGGAAGCGTTTTCTGGTTCTTTGTGCCTGTCCCGAGTATCATCGCTCTGGGCAAATGTCGTGATAGGGTAGGGCGGAATACAGAGTGATACGCACTACCTTATAAACTGGTCAGATACGACCTACGCTATCCTAAAACTAAACCTGATATGGTGGTGAATGTGGCGGGGAAGACAGGAGCTATCCTGCATCCGGCTGGCTCAGGTGTTTTCTACGCATAAGCCACCTGCTAGCGCCGGGTCGTATCTGACTAGTTTATCCGGTATGGGAAATACCTGTGTAAAGACTTATTCCCAGCTACCGTATCACCTGTGTGCAGCGGACAGTCATACAAGACGTTCAAAAACCCCCTCCTTAACTAAATCGGCAAGAAAAGTGGGGATTTGGGGCTACCTTATCTGAGGAGGCAACTCCAATGCCGTACCTGATAGTCCGCTATGTATAGTTAATACAGTAGCTTTAGTTATGGTGAAGCGTATTAGGGTGAAGTCCGAATTATATAGCAGTGACGAGATATAATCGGTCCTATTTTTGATGTCGGGAACGAAAGGGGGTGTATTCGTTACCATTGCTAAGAGAAACATCTCACGCCCATTCATAGGGCGTGATTATCCGGTCCCGGAGAAGTGGCTACGATGATAAAGTAGTCTTGTAGCAAATTTGATTAATGACGTGTTACTTTATAGGGCCGTTTTGGTGAATAGATGTTAGGTAGCCGTTGTATCGTCTGGTATGCTCTCCTGCGATAGTTTCAGCGCTGCTTGAGGCTACGCACGACATCGAGTAATTAGTCTAAGGTTTTACTAGTAGCTAGGGTAGAAAACCGTATTAGTGGCAGTGCCTTTTTTTAAAAAGGGTTGAAAACGCATGATTTTAGATAGACTTCAGCCGTTTAGGTATGTGTTAGTTTCCAAGGTCAAGGTTGGATTCTAGTTTAGGGTCTGGATTGCGTTAGTTCCTGTGCAGAAGGGAATGGGTGATCCGATAATGTGCTCTGTTTTGTGCTTGTCGGTATTTACCATCGTGTTTAGGTTCGGGTAGGTTTCATCTTTGTTAGATACCATAACCTAGGTGGCTAAATGTACTTAATGAACGAACAAACGAATCGATTAAAACGTTAGGAGAAGCTTTCTCGTGCTTATTTGAAATTATTGGGGATAAACTTGGGATTTATCCTGCGACGGATACTAGTCGGAAGAATGGAAACTAATTAGGAGGTTGCTGGCTTCTGTATTTCTCTCTTTTGCAGTTGGTGGTTTTTGGCCTATAAACTATTCCATAGCTGTCGAGTGGACGCTGCAGCCGGAATATGGCATCATACCGCAAAACAAAGCTACGAGCTCTAGAAAAGGCATGAGGGGGGGGATCATGTTATTTCAATAGGATGTTGGCTCGTACCATAAGAATGCAAACTCAAAAAGCTAACTCAAAAAGCTAAATTGTAAGATGGGCAGATGGAAGATCCAGGAGACGGGGCTGGTCGTGGAGAGGAAGTTGGGTTGTCTCTAAGCTCCCAGAGTCTCTCGATTTCAGGGTCAACGTCATCCCTGAGCCCAAACTCGCAAGGATGTAATGTGGCGTAGAATACACTCGTTCCTTGGTGATACGAGAGTTGCCGCTAATTGAGGGATTGAGATTTTCGATAAGCGAACGACGTCGCGGAGTCGGCTAGACCGTGTTAGGATTGGGTAGGGCTTACTAGCGGCGCACAGTGACTTAGAGAGCCAAAACATGAGGAATAGTATTCGAATTGCAATTGCAATTACCTGAGATGGTCAAGAAAAAATATCCAATCTAGTACGCTCTTCTCTGTGTTTTACTTCTCTTGTGGTCCTTGTTTCTCTCGTAAGCTGTGGGCAAGTCATTTGGTGTTCCTTGCGCTGGTAGCTCTATCGTGAGACCCTTGCAAGAATACTGTAGAGGATTCGGGTCTTAGATAAATGGTGTTGCTGGCATGCAGTGATGAACCTCGAGTGATATCTTATGCGTAGAAGTGAGAAGTGACGGAGGAGAGAAGGGGACAGCGAAGAAAGTCTTTCCAAAGACAGGAGACTTGATCACGCACAAATATATAGCATGGGATAGTTAAGTAATCTATTAATCAAGTTAAATTTTATAGGTATTTGGACATGCCATGAGTGTAGTCTGTAGCTGGTTTACTAATTGTCCTTGTGTTTTGTGCCCGTTGAATCTCAGAGATGGCCTTTCGGTTAAGAAGATTGACTCAGAATTCGATATCAGTTTTTATTTCCCTTCACAGCTTGAATCATTTTTGTTTCACTTTCATTGTTGGCTATTTTTTGGTTCTCATCATGATCGCTCCTGTCTTTTTTTTGATGCCATAATCATTGTGTTAATCATTGTGATCTAGTCATGACTATTTCCGGATCCCACTAGCACTATAGGTGCATAACTCAGGAGGCGGTGGGAATTTTCTGAGAACCTGTAGCTAGGAGTACTCCAACTCACCAATTTCATCCTAAGATTCTCCGTCATCCTATATTACTCGTGAAAAATGTTTCATGAGTGACGCCGGTGTTGTTACTGATGCTGTTGTAAAGTGATGTGTTGGAAGTTAATTGTCGTTAGATTTGAATCGGGCTAGCTCATGATTGGCGAAAACTCCCAGATCTCAACAGCACATGCATGTGCATCGACGGCAGCCGTTTTGGGATCAAAATAATTGGCCTTGGGTCTCGAGGGATCGGCCGCCAAAGAAAAAGGAAGAAAAAAAGGCAGATAGCGTGGATCTTCCTACGACGAGTAAGGGGCGTTTGAAAGTTGGGGGCATGAGCTGGCGCACCGAAGAGTATGAGTGAGTGACCTGGCCAGTTGTCTGTTTCAACTGAGGGACTGGATGCAAGGTCAAGTCTTGGTCCCTTTTTACGCTCTTTTCATGTGCGTACGTGACGCATGCACATGCACATGGCATATGTTTAGACCTGCTCGGATCTGGGTTACCGCCCCTTCCGAAAGAAAAAAAGAAGAAAAAGAAACGGGCCCACCCAGTCCCTGAAATGGTTACCTGCATGCATATGTTGGAGAATCGTGGCTACATGCGCATGTTCTGACAGTCGGGATGGAAAATCTTGCTGCCATCTACAGGTTGATGCTCGAAACGTCTTGGACGTAATAACTCAATCTTGCCTAAAACGAATCACACGGTTTGTGTTCTATTTTTTTCCACGAGGGATCTAGGGAATACCTCATAGGCTCAAACTAAACGTTAGTACTAGCTTCAGGCCAGGTTGTGATAGGCAGAAAATTAAAACCCGGGAGTGGGATTGACGAATCGTTACGCCGCATAGCTGGGCGGGCCAGCAACGGAAAGTTTCCTGTTTCCTTTTTCTGTCTTCAGCAATTGGGACAAAGAATTTGGTTGCCAGCACGCGGTTCAAGGACCTGTATGTTACAGGGATGATAAGAGTGGGCTCAGTAGCTAGTGCTTTTGCCTTGCATTCACTCTCTTAGAATTGAATACGTAGTCAATTTTCTCTGACCACGGTAGGCGAGCCGTCTTATCCCTGGATGGAGCAATATGTATGCAGGCCCCGCACAAGACTGACGGCAAGAATTTCGTTGGAACTGGAGCTACGAGATAGTGGGTGAGATGTGGGTGTGCTGGTTGGGCACCCAAGCCTTCGGGACTAGGCTGGATCTGCAGAAATGCCCTTCGTTCCCTGGGATGTGGGCTAATTTTACCCGTCTTATTACCAGAAGCTAGGGTCCCATTGAGGGGTGCGTGGCCCAGTAAGCGGCACTGCAGGTACGCCTGTTATCTGGTACAGCTCATGATCATTGATATTCGGTTTTTGCCCACCTGCTCTGCTCCTGGTTAGAAATGACTCTACGTACTATGGTCTGGGGGGATGCAGACCTCTAAACCCACTACGCACTTCCTTTAACTACTCGACTGATTTTCGTCCGCCCTGATATTATGTCGCCAGCGCTGTGCTACGATCGTGGCTTTCTCAGCAGAAGGTCAGTGCTGAAACGCATATTCTTTTTTTCAAAAGTAATTGATGTAATTCGTTGAGGTTTTGGGGCGTGGAATGAGATAGGAGATTGCTCATGGTACATCTGTTGTGCAGTAATGTCATGTAGTCTGTTCTTCTAGGATCTGAGGTGTGGAGGTGCCGAGTTGCAATTGTCTTCAGTGTTTGTGTACGAATAACCCTGGGATAGCATGGTCCAATTGATCTACAGCTGTGCGCCTACTGCGCACCCATAATTAGTTGCCTGCCTGTCTGCCAGCTTACTGCGCACTTTTATGGGTCCGCGGACCAGTGTTGGCGATGCAAGGCAGAAGTCTGGATTATTATTGTCGACGTCGAGAATCGTCGATCTCCGCGTTGTTTTCACCCCTTGTTTGAATGGTAATTGCCTAACTACCAACCAATCTCCACCATCAGTATCCTGCCCGAGCTACACATTTCTCGAGTTGGATCTTACTGCAGAAAGCAGGGGTTGATGTACATGCCTGCTTTTCTAACGTGTTAGGTTAGGTAGCTGAAGGCACATTAAACAAGACTCCACGTGTACGTATCTTGGAGATCTTGGATACATGCTGTCAATGTCAACTGTGCCTCATGTATCAGGCTGAGAGTTGCTTGAAGAAACTAACGCCTGTCTCTCGTCTATGGAACAAGAAAAATTTTCCGTGCAGGTGGGGCGTACGCATCTTCATTGTTCATGACCTATCACTCGGGATGGGCGGATTCGTGCTGGTGCTTTTAGGCGTTTCACGCGTGTTCGTTGAGTTCTGGGTAAGTAAGGTGGTTTGGACGAGGCTATAACGTGCAGCTGAAACGTCTGTTGGTGGAAGTTCGTGAATTGTTTTTTGATTGATCCTTTAATCGCCCCGCGGACAAACAGAAGATCGCCTGGGCTAACATTCAGAGTTTGACTGATTGGGCTAGCTTCTAACTGGCCGTGATGACGGGCTTGTTGGGTTGAGCGCTGCGCAACAGTTATTCTGTACTGGTCTCTAGGTAATAAAAGAAAGTCTCTACGCCAAGCCCAGCTTCCCCGCTCGATCATGCGAGCCGATGTTCCGGAAACCTCCGAGAAAAGAAAGTACAGCCACAAAACAGCTACCATCTTTCGCGATGCCAACCACAGCATGAGCGGGGTGTTGGGGAGAATACAGCAGGGCGAGAATACGTACAATTACTTGACTCAGGGAATCCGCTTACCCTTGTCTGATATTGATGTGGACAGTTCATTAAAATTACATGTATGTATCGATATCGATTCGACTTTAATGAGTGAGGCTGCCTTCAGCTATATCAGTTATCCATTTCCATGGAGTTGCGATATCGATTTATACAGGGACTAAATAGAACGTGTCCTTGGGTAAGGGGTGTACATGTTCATCCGAGCTTCAATTAACTCAGTTTAGAATCGAACGTTAACCCCTAGACCACTGTCGTTAACTACACGCGCCCTACAACGTAGACCAAAGTAGTTTATGAGTGGGAGAGCTCCCAAGGATGGCCTTTGTCATATATTCGACATATTTCTATAAGTATGAGTATGAAGGGCCTGAATTATCCCTATTGATAGGCATGGGTATTTTGTTTTGCTCGGTGAGGTCAGTTGTAGGTTCATCTCTCAGTATATATGTATATCACGCTCGGTTATCTGACCACTTGATCTGTTTTGATAGGTTTCTATCTGACTCGTGAGGTAGTCATGTGCTTTAAATACACTCTCCTACAGAGATATACACTTAGAGTTAATCGTACTCTATTACGTTACTCTAGATACTCATAGTCATATGTATCGATATATCTCTATGTGGGCCTGGGCTAGTTAGAAACGTCATGAGATGGCAAGTGTCAAGCATCTCCTGCCAGCTCCTGTAAGCTACCGAGATTCCGTCGATCCCGGCTATCTGCTCATTGCGTCTAAATGGATGTGCTTCGTATCAAGCATGGCGCATGTCTACTCGTATTCTCGTGACGTTTCCGAACTGGCCTGGGTCCGCATGGAGGTGCATATGACCTGCATACATACAAAATATCTAGCAAATCGATTTACAAAATACATCTAAAAATTGAAACTATTACCCCCCTCATCAGCAATACAAGCCTCAATCCTCCTTGACATAGACATGATGTGATGATTTATCCTTTCTACAGGATAATTCTTCCATTCTTCCTCCACAACAGCCCTTATCCCCTTTGCTGTAAATTGCCAGCCCAACCTTTTTTTAATCTTGTCCTTCATCTCATTCCATATCGTTTCTATAGGGTTCAAATCGGGGGAATTGGCAGGCCATTCTAGCCTGTTTACTCCCTGACGCCAGCGTGCCTCATGGTGATAATGGTGCTTGTGAGAAGGGGCATTATCCTCCATGATAACGAGATCTGGCCGTTGAACTGCAGCAGTAGTGGCAAAGGGAAATAACAGAGGATTCAAAATTCGCTCTCTGTAAATGTACCAGTCAATTCCACCTTTTCTATCTTCCCCTCGAACCTTCAACTCAGGTATGAATTGTTGTTGAAAGCCCATGTAGTTGAGCCATTCTTGTTGTCTAAGCTCAGCTTCAAACTCCTGACGGAGATGTACATCTGCAGCCTTTCTCTCCTTTGATGTCTCGTATGGTGTCTTGTAGACATGATAAGGAAGATCAGAACCTAAATTATAGTATTTGTTAACATTATTTTAAACTTTTAATTAAGAGTTACATGTAACAAGAATCATATACCTGGGCATCCGTAAAGAATAGCTCCCCAAAACATAACTGTTGCACCTTTAGGGAATTTTCGATTGAGGTTTCTGGGCAAATGTTGCTCTCCTGCCCGCCGCAAAACCCCTCTTGCACGGCGGCTTCTTAAATTACCAGTCTCAAAATAGGTCTCATCTGTAAAGACCACATTTTGCCAGTTGAGGTATCGATACTTGAGACAAAATTCTAGTCTCGCTGCCTTTTGCTCAGGGCTTAAAGAAGGCTTTTTAGTAGGCTTTCGACGGTGGATTCCATCTGATGCGAGTACTTTCTTAACAGTAGTTGCACATATATCGAGTCCCGCTATTCGAGGTCAGCTTATACTTAAAAAAAATTATTACCGAGCATACCTGCTGCTGCAAGGTCTTCAAATGGCATCCGACAATGCTCAGCATCTGACAAAGTCAACTCTATCAACCTCTTTTCTTCCGCTGGTGTTAAAACACTATTGCATCCTTTCTGGGAATTTGGTTCAGGTGCTAAGTTCTCTGCAGCACACAGGTCAGGATTCCCAGTTTCTTCTGCCTTTCTTCTTGCCTTGTTGATGATATCTGAGCAGGTACTCATCGGAACCTGAGACTTCGCAGCTATCTCAGATAGCTTCATCTTCCGAGGTCCTGTCAAAGTCGCATATGCAAGAATTTGTCCTCGCTTGGACATCGATGTTGTCTTTCCCCGTGGATACCTGATCATTTTGGGCTGATCGTGATGTATTCTGGACACTACCCAACTCCAACCTCACTCCTCAACCCCGAACCTTTTACCCAAGCTCTCTCACCTTGAGGCTCTGCGCTGCCAGCTCACTTGCGACATTCGGTACTAATTCATTGGTCCCTGCCTCTATTATGGCCGTATGCACCTCCATGCGGACCCAGGCCAGTTCGGAAACGTCACGAGAATACGAGTATTCTAGTGACCAACGGGTCCCCACGTGCGGGGCACATTCCGACGAAATATGATGCATGGATAGTATCCGGGATGGGACATTTCTGTTCTCCTAAGTAGCTATATCCGATGCATGGGGTGCTAAGCGGCCTGTCGATCATTGGCCTTGCTGTGAGGTGATGTCATTGGGCTGGCGACTTTGTTTATTTTGACGGCAAGTTCCATGAACAGAATGGGTCTGAGGCGCTTATAGGTGTGGTTGGATACGTTCCTCACCTTCACACATGGCATTGTTCCACCATCATATTTTGCTTGCGATTTTGTCTTTCCCTGAAGATCCTTCTGCCGGAAAATCCTTATAATTTTAGATTTTTTTAGATTTTTTTTTACGCGAGAAACATGCCAGGAGTGGTTTGCCTAATTCATAAGAAATCACTCGGCTTAACCGCCTCCGTACTCGTGAGCAAGTCGCCTGCTAGAAAAACACTGTTTGCGCAGGTGAGCCGACCCGAAAAGCCACGTTTTTGTTAGGTGAGTTGTGATATTATTCTAGGGGTGGTAATGCATATGGGTGCCCACATCTGGGTACGTGTGAGCGGTGAACACGGGTGTGGGCGAACCAGTCCTTTCTTGGAGTCGCGTATTGCGTTTAAGTGTTTTAGGTAATTTTTTGTAATTGGCAATCATGAGCGTGGGGATTCCAAGCGTAGTGAAAAGTACATCAATCATGTGGCAAACATGTTTTCTTTGGGTGATCCGTCTGCGAGCTCGGGAATACAAATGGGGTAGAAGCACATCACAGTCACTCCTGACCACTCGACGAAACTGGGCGTTTGACGAAATTCGCTGCGAAAAAGCGGAAAACTATGAGTCCCCAGGCTTCAAGTCAGGGAACAGCGGGGCCTGGGCCTAGTCAGCAATAAATCTTATTTGTACAATATTTTGGGCTATCATGTAGTAGGATTTTTGCAAAAATTCGAGAGAGTTGTAAAAGTCTCCTAAGCGACGACCTCTGTTCGTCAAATGGCCAGTTTCGTCGAGTGGCCGGGGGTGACTGTATCCCTGGATGAAGATATCTCTTTCCGAGTGGGTCTTGGGATTCGCTAGTTGAGGCATTTATTATCGTTTGTTGGCCAAGATATTGTCTGTTCATTGAGGGGCCTAGGCAGATATGTGGTCATGAAACACTGGATCCTCACCGTTCAACTACTATTATTCTCAGGATCAGCCCGTCGTACCAGTTATTTCGCACCAAGTTCGCACTGTGGTCTGCCACGTATGATTTTTTTCTTTCGTCTAGTTCATCTCTAATCGGTGACGTGATATGTACACATAAGCAAGAAATAAAGTCTTTTAGGGTGACCCCCCCAAATTTTTTTTTTTATGACGTGGCTATTCCACTCTAGAGAGTATATTACTAGAAGATGTATGTCGAAAGACTGACTTCCCAAGCCCCAAATCCCCAAAGTTCCCAGCCGGCCTTCCTATATCCTTAAACTCCCAGAGAATCCATCAACCCAGTACTGTTCCATTAAGAAAAACCCGTGAACGACAAAGGAGAATTTTCGTTGTGACGACATGATCGAAGCTCGAGTGAATTGGTTCTAGAGTGCCTCCCTCTCCCCCGAAAAAAAAAAAAAGAAAAAAAAACCTCCGCACGAGGTTCATTTTTCAAGGTCCGCCTCTTCCATAACCATTATGCGCAATTAAGTGAATTCGTGAATAATCATTCCCTCCGATAAGCTTGACTGATCATTCTTGGTCAGAAAATTGGGCGATACGTTCCCCTCAAGCCTCATAAAAAAATCCAGTACTTCATCATATCTTGGTCGCATCTGGTGGATACGTGTACGGATACATGTCCGAACTTTCTTTCCCCGCCTTATTCCTCGTGCTCAGAAGGTGTGCTATTCGGATTGTACGGAGCTCCGTATGCATATCCGGGTGCGACTCTAAGGAACCAAGGTTCATCTTTAAAGGAGGAGCTCTGATATGCCTCCATAGGGGAATAGTATTCCCCAACCAACGCCGCAATGCTGGTATGTGTGTTACCTGGTGCAGCTTCACACTTGTCGATAACCGTCCAATCCGAAGAGCCATCAGCCTCGCTGCTGGGTTGGGATTTCGGTGAGCTGGGAACAGAACGAGAATTATTGGCTGTGGTATGGGTGCCGAATAAATCTTCAATGTCCTGGAAAAGAGGGGCAAGATGCTTGGGCACACTCGTGTGCTCACAACACTCAGGGTTGTGTTGAGTGGAAAAGACTTCTTGTTCACGGCAACGACATGTGAGAGTGGGTTGAAGTAGCGCATTGCGATCGTTTACGACTGGAATCGTATACGTAGTGGGGGTTGTATATCTGATAGCCTTTACAGTTGTGAACGTTAGCACTCTACGTCAACACATAGATCAACGGACCGTTAGACCAACCGTATTAATAGGGTTATGCGCCAATTCTGGAGCATAATGGCGGGGAGAAATCTCAGAATTCTGGCCGATAGTCTGGGGAATCGATGATTCACGAGGGTCACGGGGGGATCTGGTTCCGATTAGTTGTCAAGATCGAAATTATTGATGGGGGGATTGGCTTTTTATCATATGATAGGAGGCGATGGGTAGTACCTGGTTGGCTCATTATGTGCAAGCTGCGACGAAAGGCCGGAATGGGGCTTGATTTTGGCAAGCTCGCGTTCAGATGAAAAGCCTGAAGTCATGACGGCGAGATGAGAGGGAAGTTGAGCAGGTAAGATACTGTTGGTCTTCGGGCTGTGAGGAAAAGTAATAAATGAGCTGTTTTACTTTTGTTGCTGTTGCTCTTGTTATCGTGGGTAGTAGTGCCAATGATATGAGGCTAGCGATTTCGGGGTAGCTGACACTCGTGATGTTGATGGTATTAACAACAACGAAGATGAAGGAAATAGTGATGTTGGTGTTTCTGACGATGATAACGAAGGCAAGCTTAAGGAGGTAAAAGATAAGGAACCGGATAGGGACCTTGGTGCTGTTACTGGGGTGAGTGATGGAGCTACTCCTGCTGTTGTAGCTGATAACGAGGCCAACTTTGCTGGTTTCGGTATGACTCGAGAAGGACTGTAGTAGTAGGAGAGTCGCCACGAGTATCAGTGGACGGAGTAAGAGCTATTGAGATGGGGCTCAGAGTTGTAGTTGTAGGATGGGTTTGGGTGGGAGTGGTAAATGTGGAAAAGGGTAGAAGAATTATTTTTGTGTTCTTTTTTTTACTGGTGGGGATTTGTGTTTCCCCAAGCAGAGGGGTGTTTTGTGAGACTCAATCTAGGTCGGCGTAGATGAATTGTGGGGGAGGGGAAGAGGACTTTATAGCTCTGTCCGCGTGCCTTCAAAGATAAATTGTTTCGGTTGCGGAGATGGGAAGTAGAAGTAGAAGTAGAAGAAGTGAAGGGAGCCTCTTTCGAGACAATTTATCCAAGTTTCTTCGGTCGCACAGATTAAAAGAAGAAAAAGAATAGGCAGAGATTCCCACAGCGCTCGACCAACGTATTTCGAAGACGGATTGTGTGTAGAGATGGAAAAGAGGGGAAGAAGAAGCTGAGCGCTCTCGGGACGAGCTCCTCCTTTATGAGCTCTCCGGGATTGGACTATCAGGCTGCATTTTTTCTGCTCGCCCTGGGAATTCATTGAGGTGGGGGGGAGCCGTCCCGCCATTTGCATAGGCTATGACGCTCACATTTTTTATAATCAATTACAGGTCAACAGGTCAACATGGACATTGTTTCGTCGGGCTTTCCGAGTGAATACATTGGCCGGTGGAGAAATTTTTCGTAGAATGGCGCGGCATGTATAGGAGAAAAGACGAGAGTGCGGGGCGGGGGTGAAAAGAAGGGCCCAAGCAATTTCGCACAAGGAGGGAGAGAAGCGCACTTTTTGGAAGCGATGACGCTGATGCCGTGCAGGGGCTGGGTCTGTGAATGTGGGTGAGATGGGAGCGTGTATACGTAGAAAGCGAGAGAGCGACAGGTTTTCTTGGGGGGAGAAGTTAAGGACCGATGAAGAGTGCTGCATTAGCGTCAAAGAAAACAATCTCAAACAAATAGAGTGATCAGGACAAGAAGCCGGAGGGGGAGGGGGTGTGATCGTGACCAACCAAGCGGATACGTTGAGTTATAACGGGGAGCATTCGGACAAAACGGTTCCGTTGGGGTGGTCAAAGAGACCGTTTCGCACCTGACCTGCTGCGGACCGAGTCTTTTAGAGAAGGCAGAAATGGGGGGGAATAGCGTCAAGGCAGACCGTGGAGGCCATTGAGCTGATCATGGTAAAAGGTAGGCTGTCGTGCCCTGCGTTGGCCATCGAAGCAGAAAGCCCTTGCCGGGAAGGTGGAAGAGAAGAAGGCGGAAAAAAGAAGGCAGAAATAGTTTTAACAGGAGTTCTTGAATCTGAGCACAGTTTGCACGTAAGTAAAATCGGCTGAGGCAGCAATTGAACTGAACCTTTCAAATGTAGGCAGAAAAGCGTCGAAGGACTTCAGACTTATACCATAGTCGAACTTGAAAGCGGGGTAAATGAGACCGATAACCGGTTAGTGGGAGGAAGCATTTAGGCCTGGAAATCGGGTAATGATTTGCGGACTCTGTAGCACAACATAGCCAAAAGCAAAATGTGATACGTACGTACGCGTAGAAGTTATCTTTATCTAAATGCCTTGATGATACGCGAGGATTCATGCCATCACCTGGCTAAGATGAAGAGCTCAGCTCACATATGACATTTAAGTGTTCGTATACGTAAACTTAGAGTGGTGCCACTAATCGTAGTGTATATTCGAGTTCGGCGCGGTAGCGTTCATAGGTGTCACTTGCACTACAGGAACATTAAAACCTCGAGAACTTGTGCACAAAGAAGCCTATCGCCTAGATCCTGTTTGTTGGGACATGATGAATCCTCGTCATGCTTGTGTGTGCCGTAAGAACTCAGCTGGTGTGCACTGAGAAAAGCAAATGCGTATCCTTGAGAGGTTCAAGTACAGGGGAAAATGGGTATTACAAGCCTAGGTATCCAAAGACCTGAATATAAGTTTTGGAGTGATATTCCACACATATTTTTTCGAGAAGCTGTGTGTATTTTTGTGTTCTTACGACTCGCAACTAATTGAGGTTATGCAGCAATATGTCACTATATCCCATCACTTACCCGATTCGGTTCCAGAGCGCGAGCTAAATAATGCACAGGTCCGAAGCCCATGCGTCACCAGCTTGAGCGGAGGAAGTTGCTGATATTTTTTAACAGAGTGGTTCGCTTATTCTTCAAGGCTCATGAGCTAAATTGTAGCGAAGGCATAGCCACCAACTCAGTTTGATGTCTGGTAAGGCGGACGTTGGTGCACACATCTGGCTGCCAACAGTCCGCCCATTAGATGAGCATTTGCATAAAGCAGCACTTTGCGCGATGGATTTCTCATCCCTGCGTGATCTCGTGGCCACATTTTGTGTCATCTGTAGGTACCCCGCGGATACTTGAAGGGGGTGCCGCATATCGCACCTAGGACATGCACTTTGCAATTTGGGCGTCCTAACTTTTAGTAAAGTATAGGTAAGTACATACATATGTCTAGTAACTAGCTCTGTGTAGATTACCGGGCATACTCCTAGCAATAGGGCCTTCGTAACCGTACTTCACTCTAGCCAATCGTCACCAGTGTGCACGTGCATGTGTGCTTCAAATCTCATCTCGGCAATCAGTTACTCGTGCACTTTGCCAATTGGCCACAATTGATGATATTTGGGTGTCTAAGACTCGACTGCACCTTCCTTTGCATCTGCGGTTAGGAGGAGAGCGAAATAAAGGGCGTCAAAAGCGTGTAAAATCATTTTATCGCGGCTTTAGGGGCTGTTCCGCAACTACTGATCGTGATCTTAGCGTCACGCTCAGGGGCAGCGCCAAGATTCCGTTGGATTTGTGCGATTTGGTCACGATACCGTTTTTAATTGCTTTGTATTACTGGAACCTTTGCTGAGCGCTATTGTACCTAGGTATTTACCATGTTTCGTATGCGCGTACTCTTGAGAATCAACTCGAACAGTGAATTGAGCCCTAAACTCTTCACTGCATCATGTCCATTCAACTAGTTGGAATGGTGTAGTGCTGCTAGACTAGCTTATCTGTAACTAGGGGATTGGGCCCATTGGAACTAATTCAATTAGCGTTATAATAATATTGTGCTGAATGGATGAGGAACTATAGTATAGCCAAGCTGCAAGCAATGGGTGTGGCGCATTGAAGGTAAAAGGTAGATTTGTTGTGACCTTACCGAGGATCTACACATTAGGTGGGAGTCTGCGGCAACCACCTCGATGTTTGTGTGGCAGCACCGAGCGGGTACTCATCCGAGATATCATCAACGAGCAAAAGATTTATTCGGTAGATTTGATTAGATATTTACATATACCCTCTTTGTCTGCTGACGCTCCCGGGGCAGGTGGAATTTGTCAATGCCCAAGAAAGGATTGGGTGGTTTAGAGCGCGAGTATGCCGGACGAAAGGAAATCGAGCCTAGGAGTACCACAAGCCCAAAATCTATGTATCGTGGTAACTTGTGTTTTTGTGAGGGATTATGATATGTCCTTCAGCATTATTGAATTTCCTGGAGCTTTTCGTTCTACTTCAGCTGTAGCGTTAACATTAGACCAAGGTTTCGTTGGGCTATCATTTGGGGAGTTGCATGCAGGAGCTATTTTTGATCATGACTCATCACTCGGTCATACGCATTTAGATTAATAGTGGAAAAAGTTTCCCGAATTGAGCACAAATGCTTTTTTCTTTCGAAACTATTGTTTATACGCGGAGAACGAAAGTTCATATACAACATTGAAAGTTACGGTGGGAGGAAACCTCAGTCGGGCATAAACATCTACCTCATCGTGAGGGATGCATATGTAAATGGTAAGTATGCAGAGAGGTACGCAAGTTAGAATCCTTGATCGTACGACTAACCGCGATGAGCGCATAATCTGCCAAAGTGGGATTTGAAGCAGGGAAGTGTTTCGTTTCGTCTACAGGCATTTGATAGCAACTCAATGGTTTTGATTGGCCTTATGCATCATCAACACTTGGAATAGGGAAAGAAGCAAAAACTGCTTGCAGGGCACCTCGGCTTGATGGAGTCCACAAAAATCCTTGGATCAGGGGTGGGGATTAAACGACGGAATTTTCCGTTCTCCAGAATTGTGATGTGAGACCTGTGCCACCACATCTCGCCCTGAAGCAGTTCTCTTAGGAGCATTATTAGGTAGCGATGTATAGCGACCGGAGCCATCCGGCCGGGGGCCATGAGGCGGGTCGGGCCTTTTCGAGAGGATGAGGCCTGCTTTGGGGGGTTTTGAAGCTTTGGAAGCTGGCTAGTTGTTAGCAGGGGATTACTGGGTTTTGACTTGTTCTCACGAATTTTCGAGCTAGATTCATGAAAAAATGGTTGCTAGGCTGAGGAAATGAGTAGAGTAGGAAAAGGAAGTGCCTGAGGTTGAATCTAATTTCATTTCGTGCCCACAGCTTGATCAAACAAGTTTGTTTGATTCTAGCTTCTAGCGGCCGACAGCTGTGCTTCTAGTGATTATCCACACCAAAGCCAAGAAGCCTCATGAATGAGGACTTGATCTAACTACTTTTCGGGAGAAGTGGGCCTTTTGGGTTGATGGGCTGATTGTCTCAGGATACACATAGTCAGCTAGCCAGCGCTTACCAGATTTAGCTCAGGCTGTGGTGGAGGAGGGAATATGGTACTCTGTAAATCTTTTTTTCTTCATTGGATACTAGTTTTAGGGTCTATGCCTGGCTTAACTCCGAGTAGTTAACTCCGAGGCTGGAAAACTACCTCTAGCACTGGTAATCGAAGATATTTCTCTTCATCCACACCAACTGCAGTAGCTGGAAAAACAAGAAAGAGGCTCAATTTTGCTTCCCAAAACTGTTATTTTTAGAATGTCATTCTCCAAGCCTGACAGCATGATGCTGCGTGCTTAATTTAGCTTGTTCTGGTGGCTTTAAGCTTTCGTATACGTGCGGATGGTAGCTCAGTCAACAAATTCTCGAACGGGCAACCCCATAAAGGGGAGTTAGATGTAATGAAGATAACCCTAACCCTAACCCTTAGACTAGGCTTGTAGGTCTGGTGCTAGCTATATCCCTTCGACCGTAGCACAACTTTTGCTGTAGCAACGGGTACCTTTATGATATACCTCAACCTCTCAAGCAACCAAAAGTATCATAAGTAATCTGAAATTTGGGTACATAGGACTTGATTATCTGGAGAAAATAATATTAAATATTTAGATTAATTGGTCTAATCTATTAGTTGCTTGTAAATAATATGTGGGATGGCTCTGGAGACCAAACCCAGCCAATTTAACAACCAGATGTTTTGAAAGCTGACAAAATTACTAGAGAAGCAAGCACCACCCTCAGCGATAGCAAATACCTAGGCTGTAGAATAATTGTAATATTAGGACTATTGGTGGTGGAGAAAATGCATCAAGCAAACAGAACAGCCAAATTGAGCCCTGCACCCACTGAATCTGCTACCAAACTGTTGCCAAGACCATCAAAAATTACTGGAAAATGCGAAAAACCACCAAAAACCCAAATTTTTGACACAACAGAAGTCTACCTCAGCAAAGTCTAAAAATACGAGGTTATCATAAATTTAATATAAATCATCAAAATATATCATGGAAAAATTGTGGAGTCCCTATTGCAATTCCTGCTAGAAATTTTTGAGAATAAAATTGAGGGTCATTTTCAGGGCCAAAATTGCAGTTATGGCCATATCAATTTATTAAAGCAACAGACAAGAAATTTTGATTTTAACATGTTAGTCATAACTAGTATATACACATCTACCTCCAATCAAGGATTTGAGTTTATTAATTAAAATCTCATTGAGTTATAAGCCGGTAATTTTTTCTTGTGGCCTGTACAGGCCAGATACAGCGTTGCTACGGACGAAGGGATAGGAAAGCTTATCCTTATCTTCTAGAATCTTAAAATTGCCTAATCTGTCCTGGTAAAGGAATAAGACCATCCTTGATATTGAAAGATAAGTAAAATTTTAAAAGTGAAGTGGTGGTATCGAAGTTCTAGCACATGGCCTCTCAAGCCCCACGATAAGTTTCTAGGTCCCAAAAATCGGAAGTTATTACGCTAAGCAGCAAGGGAAAAGGAAGGAAATAAAATGAAGCTAACATTGAATGTAAGAATTAGAAAAACAAAATAAGTTATGACCCCGAAATAGCCCGGAGAGCAGATGTGTAAGAGGCTTGTATATGCAAGTATCTGAATGAGTTTAATTAATAAACCTTCATCATTTTCAGTGGTGTGTGGAGCACTAAATACCCCTAACTGGGCTCGTGAGTGTGGATGCAGCTTCAGTCGTTATCCTGGCGTTTGTAATATTTGTTGATGGAAGCGATGTTTAGATTCCCATCCTCAGCTGCGAATATTGAATATTGTTCATCGGGAGAACCAAGTACAAATTTCTCCGAAAGAGGCAGATATTGGTGCTCCGGTCTTTCGAGGAGGGATCTTGATAGATAAACGGCGGCTAAGGTGGTGGCGGCGGTGGTTTGGGAGGATTCGTCAATGTCTTTTAAGACTGAAGGAAGTTTGATGTGGCGATGAAGTACTCGAGTACATGTGTAGCACTCAGATATCAAAGGTTTTGCTTGAATGCTTTCCTCGCAAGAACAGCTGTAGACTATTATTGGAAGGTTGACCTTGTTTGTGGTGCTTGGCTGTGAATGAGTAGGAGTGGTAGATAATGGCGTGTTTCCGATAGAGTCAGTCTAGTACTAAAGTTAGTATCGCATGTGACGGTAAGGTATAAATCTATAAGATACCTTTTTGGCGAACTTGGGGGGATTTCTGCTGGAAAGATAGTGTTTGGCATTTCCGGATTCTACCGTCGACTTCGAACCTTCGAGGGCAACGGCTTCATACAAGAAATGTATACATCTATCGTTTCAAGTTAGCTGTGATGAAGGATATGTGAGCCGTTTTGGATGGGCACTGCCTCTTGCATTTGTCACATCCTATCCGACATGAAAGGCTGAGTTGAAATGAGGAAGAAGAGATTGTCTCAATAACTCTGGGAGTCATAGTAAGTGCTGTTTGTGGCACTTTCGGCTGGCCAAGTTATAGGTTGAGGGTGATCCTTTGAGTTGCTAGAGAAAGAGCATGAACTATTATGGGTGTAGAAAGAGAAAGACGAAAGAAAGGTAGTGGATTATCAAATACGAGAAAGTAGACACATAAAGTCTTATTTATACCTCTATTATTCCTTAGGCGGTATGGTGGAAGTGCTGCACGTAGAAAGACTCAACCACCCTCCTCGTGTACGTGTCCGCTGTTTGCCCCCGAGCAATTATAGCGAATCATTCGAACGTATCACAGGCAACCAACAAGCCTCTGGAGATGACAAACCTCTGGAGATGATAACCGGATCTGCCTGTCCTTGATTACGTTCCCTGTTCAGCCTCTCCAAGTTCGCGACTTCACTGTGGGTTCGAGGGGCTTTTGATATTAATTGGATTACTATTTCCGCATTTAATGTATGAGTTGATGCAAGATCTTGAGATATACGGTATATAGTGATAGTTTCCTGTTGTCAGAGCTTTGTTCGGGGAGAATATTGTAGCATATGCGAAAGGTGGCAGTATCACCAAGTGAGGAGTCTAGGTTACGATATCTACCTCCGTTGTTGGTCATTGGTTGGGGAGGGGGCATGTAGATGCCCACGTAGCTACTAATCGATAGCCCAATTGATGTAATTACTCGTAAACATTTGAAACCAGTTTTCCGGACCGAATATGCACGGGTCACAATAATCACCGGCAGCCCATTCGGTAAGTAACTGCATCGCTTCTAAGGGTGTGTAGAGGACATGGGGGAATGACGGGTGGCGTTAACGTTTCGCATACCCGGATTCAGGCTTACCTGCTTTAGACTGGTTGGCCCGGTAGCGAGCACTGCCCTATGGCGAGCATCAATCAAAGTTTGTAAGATATCTGTGCGCTCAAAATACAGCGACGAGCGTTCTAACAAGAAAATTGATGTGATATCTCAAATCTGCGCTTGATTCTAGTCTAGAAGAAGCCTTGGTCAATCTAGGAGAATAGGAATATAGTTGCTCACTAGCCTTAGTTAAGGGCGGTTTTTGAAAGTGTCCTTCGGCTTTCTCTTGGGTCAACCTCTAGGTACGTTGCAACCAGCCCCAGATCCCATAATGATGCTTGGGTTCTGATTGGTGCTCGCCACCGGGCCAACCTGTCTATGTATGTGAAAGATCAAAGTTCTCCTGAGACTTTCACCGCCCTAAAAGCTTATCGACGGTCTATACTCTAGTTCTTACGGTTCTTGGCTATCGATTTCTAGATTTAGGCACAGTAAATCTCGGTTGCATTTAAATTTTGCGAAGCGATAACTATTTTAGGAAAGCGCCGATGAGATGCGCCTGCAGGGATTTTCAGATGACGGATGTATTTAATGAATCAATCAGTCAATCTGCAATAGTCTTTTCGGGTATAAAACGTGCCACAGGAAATATTATGGGGTTTTGCAGCCCACTTTTTGCAACGTGAAGAACCTGGGGGTCGGGTTTTTCTGGCTAATGTGCCCGATTGGCTAGGTCACCATACGCTATAGCTAGCTCGTACTCCAGTATGCAGTCAGTATGGCTGTTGGGGGTAAGCGTGAGCGAGCTTTCTTGGCCTTATGTACCGGTACACATGTACTCACTAGGGATTATTTGTGATTAGTCCTACCTGTTGAACACCGTTTAGTTGAGGTAGCTTTTACGAATTTGGTCACCCTCATGTCCTAAGCTGTGTATCAATTGTAGACCTAGTTATAATCGTTAGGTATGAAGGGTCATCATATATTATTTAAATGAGGTTTCCTTGCTGTAGTTTTTGAGCCGAGCTATACCACGTTTTTAGCCAAGCGCTAGCATACATACATGCAACATTATCCTCTGAACACAATGGTCAGGCGCATTGGTAGCTAATTCTGATATACATATCGCGAAGAATATAAATGAGAAGGCTGATAAGAGTACAATATAAAGCGAGAAAATTACCGATTACCGGGATTGCTGTTTTGTGGCCATTAGGATGATAAGTGGCGGGAACTAGAATGGAATCTCGCAGTGATCGGAAAATCGCCTATGGGCTTATCATAGAGTGGCATTAGACCTTACACAACATACATAACTTGAATCTTGGCGTCTCTTGGTGTGACGTCCACCGCGATATTCTAGGGGCTTCGGAATTTCGATTTTTTCCAAAGATCATGAATCATAGAACAGTGGAGGGTCGCGAGAGAGTATAACAAGGCTTGACAGGCCTAGCTAAAAAAATGATCTCCATTAGGTGGTGAAATATTGAGTTTGTGAGCCAAGCCTCGTTATACCCTCTACCTCATCACCCCCACTGCTCTAGCGCTCTAACGGTGAGGGGATCCCCTAGATATCGTAGTCAACCTTCCTCGCTTGTCTTAGGGGATTAAAGCCCTCCATTTCGTACAAAACTGCATGGGATTCGGGCGAGCTTAGTTTTAGCCTCAAAAACCTATCAAGAGCTGGCTTAACTCATTGCAACACATGATTTGCCACTTGAGCATGTGGATAACATCACCGAGGACATAGCACACCCACATAGAATTCAAAAAGAAAACGCACGCCTGAAACAGTTCAGTGACTGCTAACATGAGAGGAGGCAACCAAGAATTTGGTTTGGACTTCTTTTTCGGGTACCATCACTAGGCATGCATGTCCAGCCATCTGTGATTGGGTCTGCTGGGTTTGGCCCGCACAGAAACTTGCGATCGCTTCCTTGCCTTGCCTGCTGTTAAATCTCAATTCTAGATATTCTGTACCTTTTGCTTGTTGCTGTGTGATAGTCTCGCATCGAGTTAATAATTTAGGAGGGCAGAAACGCCATCTAAATCAATCTTAGCACACTATTTCACATTATCAATACTAGGCGTGTAAGACGCATGTGGGATATCAAATTCAATCAATAAGATTGGTTGAGCATATAATTGATGTTTTTGTGAGTTGGGCGAGGAAAGCTATTAAGTATGCCAGAGGGATTACAGACAGGTTACGGGGTCATATAAGGGGTGTGGGGCGGTGGGGCGATAAGTATAAAGATAGTGTGGTTGGTGAGGCCAGAGAAGGGGGAGGGACAACATAGGTATGTGGAGGCAGATGTAGAATGTTTGGGGGTAGGGAATTGTATAGAGAAGGGTTGGTGTTGTGGTTTAGGGAAAAAGGGATGTAGATTGGGGAAGGGATTGTTGTGGAGAGGCTGGTGATTGGCGGGGGAGAAATAAGATTGATGGACAGGAAAGCTTAAAAGATGGGGAGGCAGAAGGTAAGGAAATAGGGAAGGAGAAAATTGGAGTGAGTTATATATATAGATAGATAAATCATACACACATGTGATACCGCGAATGCCTCCACAGTCACCGAGACGGGACATTCACTAATATTCTTGGCAGAAAAACTATTGGATAGCGATATCATGATCTACCTGCGTTTTATAAAGTCAAGCATCTTGGTATGTCATTACATCGCCATATAACAGTTCCATGGCATCCATCTAAGACACCTGGCTCTACTATACACCAATTAAATCCAACACAAAATAGCTGCCAAGAGGATCGGTGAGTATCCCGTCTCGGTGACTGTGGAGGCATTCGCGGTAGTTATATATTAAAGGTGTGCCTTTTATTTATTCAGGTTTATTATTCAATAGTGCCATAACCTAGGTAGTTAGATACACTTGATGAATTATATATCTATCTATCTATGTTTTTGTGAGGGTTACGGATCTAAGTCGTGGTGTTGTAGTTCGTACACGAGGTATCACTCGAATATATTGCACATTGGATTTTTGGAAACCTGCTTCCTTTTGTGCCACATTTGGCTATCCTCCACAATCCTCGTTTATTTGGTCTTTCCGCCTCTGCTTCGTTCTTCTCTTCTGCATTAAGTCTTCCATAGAAGCAACGGATATCACCTCTTTCTTACGGTGAGAATGTTGGAACATGGTTTTGCAATGTCATGATGAGCCGCCTATTCGACGTCCAACGCTTTGACCGCAGTTGGATTTATTGGTACTCGCTCTTCTAGCTAGCGTTAATAAAGAATGGTCGGATACTCTATAACTTGACGATTATTAAAGTATCCGGATGCCAAGATGCCAAGAACCCTAGCCTGGGGTTTCTTGGCATCTAGATACTTTAATAATCGTCGAGTACGGTACGCGTTCCACTATCTCTAGCTCTTCTTCGACGATCGTAACTACCTATCTCATACCAACCACTCGAGTTTTAAATATCGCCTACAATTTCTCCAAGAACGGCTTCGGTATCTCCTCAGAGCCCTTAGTGTGAACGCCTCCTTCGAAAAAATGGTCTAAAGTGTTGAGAGCTGACTAGGAGGTAGCTACTCGCCGTAGTCGTCGACTCTGGAGCGACCCGGTCCAAATGGTGATAATAATTACGGCTGTCGAGAGTTTTAAGATGACTTTTAGGTTGTGGGGATATTCTCTATATAGTTTACAACTCGGCTATGCTCGATCCTTCAAACTACTTGACAAGAAAATGGGTTCAGTACCTGGAATTTTCACAAGGTCGCCCGCTGTAGTGCTAATTAGGCGGTACGATGCTTGGATAACAGTGTGTCGAGATCGATCCCATTTGAGAACAGTTGTAAGGAACCTGTCCTGGATACCTTTTGTTCGGCGTGTAGAGGAAGGCTGTTTCCACTTAGCCTAAAATCGTTTCTAAGAACTATATATTGCGGAACCCGCAAGTCCGTCCCCTACACTGACAATCCATCTACCCGTACTGACAAGTCTCTCGGTGAATCTTTATCAACAAACTTTCTTGTTACTGATATATATTATCCGCTGCCGCCTACGTATACAAGGGATTTGCTCTACATCAAAAACGGGGTCTGCGTCCGGCTATGTGTAGAGCGCTAGGCGTACTGGGCTCGGATTTTTTAGGTGCTGTGTCAGGCGACCCGACTAGTATGGCGTACGTCTGGACGTGTTAGGCATGTCTCCTATGCCTGAACAGAGGCCTAGAAAACCTGGGCATAGCATATCGGACGCATGGAGTGGGCAGGCGTACCAGGCGCTCTGGACGAATCACGGTCACATTCCTATCACGCTGCTTTTTATGAGTCTCGCCCGTGATTCCTAAACGGCGCGAAGCCATTGCTCTACTAATACTCTATGCATATCAATGCAGCTAATCTAACTCTTATTCTACTACCCACACTACAGTAACCTCCGTAATACCTTCAGAATCGACTCCCGAATAAGCCCCGACTCGACTGCTGAATAGGCGATGAATTGACTGCTGACCGCTGAATTGACTGTTGAGTAGTAGTCTCCGAATGGGCTCTATACTACAGCGTGTTAGCGAAATTGATTGACGGGTAGGGGTGTGTAGATGGCAAGCAGGGTAGGAGATGTGGATAGTATAAGGAAAGTGGTAGGGGAAGTCAAGTGAGGTCGTGATAAATAATAGCAGAGCACATGACCGAGGGTTAGGGTCTTGAGTTTGTTGAATTTCGGCAATCCGACTGGGGCGGGCGTAGGTAGGCAGACAGGCATGTGAGGGTATGAGATTGTAGGTGGATATTGACGTGTTTGAGCAAGCAATAGAGCGGAGAAGGTAGTACTTTTGGCTGAGGATTCCGACCATTCTCCGTATGAGACTCGATTCAATGCCTTCAGGTAGTGTTCGTTCTTCAGCTGAGGAATATGCGGAGCGATGTCTCAGTTGACTACTGTGGTTTATGAGTGCACGTCGGAGGTTACGTAATGGGGAATCTTTCCCGCGCGTAGGGGCTAGCTCGGTTCCGGATATCCAAAAGAACTCAAGGTGGTAGAGTGTCTTGTCTTGCGAGATCTTTGAGTTATTCCATTCGCTAAGTAAAGAGAGTTGTTAGATCGGTTGGTTAAGTCTCGGCTGGGATCGCCATCGCAACGGCACGTGCACCCTGGAACATTAGATCGAGTGATCGTGGATGGTCATTAACATTACTGGCTATTGGGTTGTAGACACGTACTTCGGGGGTGGAGGAAAGTCTGTCACTAGGTGGCTGTGGCGGCTGTGGTGGCGCGCCGAGACCGTCGATAAATACATAAAAAATCAATACATCGTTGCAGCTCCTCCAGCAGCAATAACAGCCCGCAATCTATCTGGCATACTCCTAATCAAGCCCTCTAGCCTAGACTCGGTTATACTGTTCCATGTAACTGTTAGAGCTCTTTTCATAAGCTCTAGATCCTCTATTCTACCCCATGTTTCACCCAATTCACACTCCATATCACCCCACAGAGCCTCAATCAGATTGATATCTGGCGACTGTGGGGGTAAATTTACTACATCTACCTCATTCCTTTCCCTACAAGCGATAGCCCACTTCTTATGACCAGGTGCGTTATCCTCAACTACCCTAACCCACCCATATTCCTCACAGGCCTGATGCCAGAATGGAATAAGATGTGGATCTACATCAGCAAAAATTGATAAAGCCGCCCCGGCCGCCTGGAGGTCTAGGCGGTCGGGCGGAATGTTACCCTTCTGTTAGGTTGCTGCAGCATCTCGGCGCGCCCTGGAGGCATGGTTTCCAGACCTTTGACCGCCTGGAGGAGGTCGTTTCCTCCTGTAGCAAGTGGTGTAGTGGGCTGCTTCTGGACGCGTGTGGTCCCTCGCTGCCGCAGGATTTTGGCAGCAGTTCGCCCTGTAGAATGGATTTGTACAGTAGGGCCTGGAATATTCGGGAATCACTTGTATGGAACCAATATCATTGACAATTGCTTTATTCTATGTATCTATGTATCTATATATCTATGTACAAATATCGAGGGCGCAGCTAAACTAGCTTCTGTGGAAGCTGCAGCAGCAAGTCGACGACCTGCCAGAGGCAGGCAGCGAATTGACCTATTGGCGCAGGCTCAGGCTTAGGCTCAGGCAGCGAATTGACCATGTGGTGCAGGCAGCGGAAGCTCGGGCAGCGAATTGACCTATTGGCGCAGGCGCAGGAAGCTCAGGCAGCGAATTGACCTATTGGCGCAGGCGCAGGCTCAAGCGCGGTCGCAGGCTCAGGCTCAGGCTCAGGCAGCAGAAGCTCAGGCAGCGAATCGACCAATTGGCGCAGGCGCAGAAAGCTCAGTCAGCGAATCGACCTATTGGCGCAGGCGCAGGCTCAGGCGCAGGCAGCAGAAGCTCAGGCAGCGAATCGACCAATTGGCGCAGGCGCAGGAAGCTCAGGCAGCGAATTGACCTATTGGCGCAGGCGCAGGCTCAGGCTCAGGCTCAGGCTCAGACAGCAGAAGCTCAGGCAGCGAATCAACCAATTGGCGCAGGCGCAGGAAGCTCAGGCAGCGAATTGACCATATGGCGCAGGCAGCAGAAGCTCAGGCAGCGAATCGACCTATTGGCGCAGGTGCAGGCTCAGGCTCAGGCTCAGGCTCAGGCAGCGAATTGACCATATGGCGGAAGTGGAGGAAGCGGCGGAAGCTCAGGCGGCGGATCGACCATGTGGCGGAGGCGGCGGAAGCTCAGGCAGCAAATCGATCATATGGCGGAGGCGGAGGAAGCTAGGGCAGCGGATCGACGACCTCCAGGAGGCGGCGGAAGCTCAAGAAGCTCAGGCAGCGGAAGCTCAGGCAGCGGATCGACCATATGGCAGAGGCAGCGGAAGCTCAGGAAGCGAATCGACCATATGGCGCAGGCAGCCATCAGAAAGAAGGGGGGTCCGCGCCTACTGCACCTGACGCAGTGGGCGCAATAGGCGGTCTAGGCTCGGATTTTTTTTGGGCACTCGTTCGGGCGCATTTGGCAGCGATATCACGTAGGAGCAGGCATACGAGCAGCGTACTCTCGGGCGAAGTATTCTAATCGTTGCGTCCACACGATGATACCGATAAATCCGAGCCTGATACGTTGGGCGCAATCTATCTTCTGGTCGTATATTCTGCCCTATACTCGCCTGATACGTTGGGCGGAGATATACTTTGGCACGAAGCCTAAATCTCCTGCGTTTCTTGCGTCCGCGAATCATTACGCCCAAGGATAGCCGCGCCTGGCCAAAGCATGCCCTTGAGTAGAATATATATTTCGTACTGAATCTAGATATACTATGTACATTTGAGGCGTGGATCTGCCCTATCAATGAGCCTGACAGCACTACTAGTATTGCCTCGTGCCTTAATCCCCAAAGTCGGACTCGGGCGGCTCTGATAAGTCAGAATCCCTGTCAATACCTTCGTCTTCGTCTTCGCTATGGTCGTTGACTGGATGGTCTTCGTCCTGATCCTCCTCCAAAAGCTCTTCGTCAAGGCCTTCGTCTTCAGTCTCCCCTTCCATCGGAATTGCCTCTGTACCTAGATCCTCGGGGTCATACTCAGGAGTATCCGAATCGGGATCTCTATCGGGCAGAGATCCTTTCGGGTGGTGGCGCCTTGCTCGGGCTCTTGGACCTTCATCTTCGTCTGACGCCTCGTTTGAGTCTTCTCGTACGTACGGTATTGAATCGTTTGTGTTTGCAGTAGCCTCTGCCCGAAGCGTAGCAGTAAATGAGTCAATATCTGGGTCTACTAAAGTGTCTATGGTCTCTGCGTCCGGGTATTGTTGACCGTTTCCTTTCATACGTTCGAGTATCTTCCGACGTACCCGCCCAACGACTAATTGGCCAACATCTTCGGTGGGGAAAGAAGTATGCCACGTACTAAGCTGCCGCTCCCACAGCGCTGCCCCAAGCGTACCAGTTAGTCACTATCTAGGGTAGGGCAGGGTACTAGGGCACTAACTCTTGCACGACTCCCTGCAGAAGTTCCTCGTTCCGGAGTATCTTCCTGTTTCATACGCTCGTAGGGCAAAGCACAGTGCCGTCGAGATTAGGCAGATAAACGAAGGGTTAATCGCTCCTAAGAACGTTGGGTCTTGCATCCCAAGGGATTGAGAGCGTGAGAAATACTTCTTCCAGATCAGGCGCGGTATCTGGGGCGCCGCGAATCTCCATCCATGTGACTGGTGTGTCAAAAGTCAGTACTAGTATTTGGGACCTTGTACGAGGCTCTTCAGACCTGGTAGTGATCTGGATCACATTGAAATCGGTCTTGGTCCAATAAGTACCGCACCTGCGCCCCAAGCTCTGTGGGGCGGAGACGCTTAAGGTGGTAGTAGCCTAGGATATACTGCTTGCAGATGCTATAAAGCTGTGAGCGTATCCGGTGGTGATAGCTACGGAGCTATATTGTCAGGGTAAGCGGATTGTTGGGCGGCGACTCCTCGTATAGATACGTACTTGGCTTGCTACTGCTAGGGATGGATTGCGTCCCACATCGACGCCCAATATCTCTTGAGCTTCTTTCCAAGCGTCCCTAGTCATTTGATTCGTCTCGAGGGCATTAGGAAAGGGGCAGAAGAATAGCGTACGATAGTTCATGATACGCTGAGCCTCGGCCAGGATCTCGGCATATTGATCCTCAAATCTGTGAACACTTCTGGTCTTCGCTAGATTACTCTGGGACTTGATTCCGGACGATACGTCTAGGTTTGAAGGAGACGAGGTATGCTGCTGAGACGAGGTATGCTGCTGAGACGAGGTATGGCTGGCATGTTGCTCGGGGGACGTGTGCTGTTGGGATAGAGGTCTGTCGGGCGTACTGGGTACTTGGTTGTATCTTTGACGCCCTACTTGGTGTCGTACGGCGTTGCCGTGAAGTCGCATATTTATATCCAGCCTGGGATTGCGTCTGTTGGGTGGAGATTGAGATCTAGCTTGCTGGGTCTCTGGGATCTGGCTGGCAAAGAGTTGACTCTCTGGGGCATAGGATGGGGCATTTTGGCTACGTAGCAGGTTTTGCTGTGGGGCGTTTCGATTCCGGGCGACTTGGCTATCCTGATCCTGACTGTCGTAAGGTCCGCTACCAAGTCTACCGCCCAAGTCGGTTGTATTATTGTAGGAATGAGGCTGAGAGTCTTGAGGAGGCGATGGCTGCATACCAGCATTTAACTGTGGGAGACCGCCCTGAGAGGACGCAGTATTCTCTGGTCTTCGTCTCTTCGAGACCAGACTTTGGGTGGCTCGAGTACTTCGACCAGTAGCTTCGATGCCACCATTGATTTGCGTATGCCGTCGTGTCATATAGGAAGCTTGAGAAGCAGCCGACCTACGCTTGGGCGGCATGATTATTGACAGTCTGAGGCAAAGAAGTTGGGCGATATCAAGCCGCCTGAGAAGTTGGGTAGAAGTATGAGAGGTGGGAGAGGTGCGGGGTGAAGAGGAGATTAGCATGAATCGGGGGAATGGGGCGACTATAAAGGAGTCACCATGGGCGAGGAGAAGAGACTAATATGTATTGATGACGAAATAGAAGACCTAACCATACAAAGACTCGGACTTATACCACAACAGGCTAATCCTACCGGTACGGAAATATACGACTAGATATACCGAGTGTTAGCCAACTAGCACTGATTAGCCCAAACGGGTAGGGGGTAGAGCGCAATACCAAAAAATAGACGAATAGACGCCTTCGATAAATGAGAAATATCGAGATCCTCCTTCAGTCAATATCCTACCCATCCGTACAACCCCCCCCTTTCCGATCCTGCAGATAAGAATAAAGAATAGAAATACCACCACCCAAGATCCTGCCTAAGAGAATATAAAGAGAAATACAGCCTCCGCCCGATACCCTCATCAGCAAAAAAAGTTATTTGTCTTCAGGACCTTCAGGTGCAATATGGCCTTCCGGAAGACCCTGAAGACCCTGAAGACAAAATCTCACTGGAAGACAAAAAATATGTTGCCGGATTTGGCTGAATGATAACATATCAAAAGTGAAAAATTGTCTTCCAGTCCTTCAGATGCAATATGGCCTTCTGGAAGACACTGAAGGCCCTGAAGACATAATCTCACTGGAAGACAATTACTTTTTTTGCTGATGCTACCCATAAAAATACGTAAAAAAATACTGCCAGCCCCCACCAGATACCCTACCCATAAGAATACGAATACATCAAAAAAGCCTCCACCCGATACTCTGCCCATAAGAATACATATAAATATACAGCCGCCTGCCAGTATCCTACTTATAGAGCTATGCTATGATCTAGGTCAGCTATCTGTGCTTTAGGCGGTTATAGGATACGGTAGGTAGAATACTTAGAGGGAACAGTTAGGCGCCATCATCTTCATCCGCATTGTCATCCTCGTCTTCTGCCTCTTCGTATACCTCAGGGCTGAGGTAGTTCTTGAACATAGGCGGAGGTGTCTGTTCCCCTGTGGGATCTGGGTCGTGAAAGATCACGAGGGCGAATAGCATACTCGCCTTTGCAGAGGCAGCAAGCCAGACCCGAACATCCTTGTCATCAGAAATATGGATGATATCGCCCGCGCCAGGTTGGCGAGCACCGCTGGGAGCTCTGCCCCAATTAGCCACCTCCGACGTTGATCCATATATCTGGCACGGTATCCAGTCTCCTCCCCCTTCTTTGCGGAGGGGAGGAGTACGCCTCCGTATAGCCCTCAAAAGATAGTTGAACGATGGCAGCGCCAGTTGGATATGTGCCATGTACGGGGCATCTTCGTGGCCCAAGAAGGGCAGCCATGGGGGTTGCCTGAAGACATCAGAGCGATAGCGTAGTGGAGATGCCGCGGGCGCTGCGGCTGGCGCGGGCGTACTCGGGCCAGCTTCATCTGGAGGCGCAGCAGCAGCAATTGGATCTGCATGAAGGCGCCAGGATGACAGCCAATAGTAGCAAAGAGTTATTGGGCGCCCGAAGTACGCAGGTTGGTTTGCCCTAACCATGGCTGAGGGATAGTCATATATTAGCATCACTCTTGGGCAAGTTCGTTGATAGATTAGGTCATACTTTGCACTTCAAGGGTCTCTTCGTCAATCTCTTCCTCTTCCTCATCTTCGTCGTCCTCGTCAACCGTATCCTGATCAATAGTACTCCCACCAGCGTCAGTCTCAGCCTGATCTTCAAACCTAACCTCCTCCGCCCTACCCTTCGCCCGGGTATGCACCTTTGCTACTATCACATCTCTCAGCGCACTGTTCTTTGTCTTATTCTTTGCGGCGTCGGTCATCAGGGTGTTGACTGCCGCGGCGAGAACCTCCGATTGCTCAGATCTCTTGCCATAGATCGCATAGTACTCGGGCAAAGGGTCCATTGTGAAGGCATGGGCTACTGCGGCGACCCACTTGTCAGTACCCGCCTGAGTCTTATTCCTGATATTATTTCGCCCGTAGAATGACTTCATGGAGTTCCGGAAGATCTTCCATTGGTCGTTCGTCATCGATAGTATCTGCTTCGCCTCGTTGATCTTCAGGCGGGTTTTATCCTGCACAGTACGTTAGTATACACGTATTCTATATCATGAGCGGATGTACAGACAAGCCTATCAGTCTCTTCCTTAGGCATGCCCAGCCTCCATGCCGCGACGGCGGGGGCAGCGGCTTTGGCAGCGGGCTTCGTGACTTTGCCCGACCTGAGCTTCTGGACGGGATCGACGACCTTTCCCTTCCCCTTCGCGGCCTTCCTAGGTGCCATTGAGACGTCGTATGAGGCGAGGACTCGGGTATGTGAGAGTTGGATAGAAATCTCTAGGTAGAGATCTTGGGCGAGGATTAAGGAAGAAGGAGCTGGAGGAGGGAAGAGGCGCGAGAGGGATCAATATATAGGGCGCGTGCTATCACAACAAACAAGGCATATTGCTTTTCCCTAACCCCTCCCTCCGCCCGTGTGGGCGGAGGGAAGATCAAACATGACGTCAGTCCAATACGAAGGATATTCACGGATGGATATCCACTGCTGTGGCAAAGTGGAAGTAAAGACAAAGGAATAGGATAGTATAGGGCGAGAAGGTCAAACAAAGAAGTGGTGATAGTGGTGATGGTGAAGTTGGAGGCGACGTCGCTTATTTCCTAGTCGGGCGCTGCATCTGCGCCAAGACACCAAGACCTCCACGACATCAACAGCACCTATTGTATCAGATCTGCCCCATTCAGCCTCCCTTGGACACCTTTGTCTGCCTGCTAGAGCCACCAAAGTATATTCCCTTTCTCCCTTTATTTGGGCACAAGCTAATATTGTACTAGTACGATTGATCCTTTCAGTATGCCAAACGGAACTAGATGCCCTTACTGCTTCCGGCCATATGCCCTAGCAGGAGCCTTGAATACGCATATCGCGCGTTCACACTACGAGATGCTAGATCAGGCACTGCAGCCAGATGATCCAACTGTGCCCGAGTCTCTAGAGGCAAATATAGAGCCTGATCTCTCGGGGTACGATTCTGATATGGAGTCACTGGGCAATGGATCCCAGCAGGGCCAGGAGAGTCCTGTGCCTGATACCGTCCCTCCTGAATACTTTCCCGGCAGTGGGGCACCCTCAGGCGCTGTACCAGACTATGAAAGGCATCTCCAGGATGATTGGGAACCTTGGGCGCCCTTCTCCGAGCACCGGGAGTGGTGCCTAGCTCGTTGGTTCCTCGAGGCAAAGACTTCCAAATCCAAAATTGACGAATACTTCAACAGCGGATTGCATTCTTCTCTCAACCGTACCTTCCAGTCCGCGTATACTTTAGGCAAATGCCTCGATCGGATCCCAGGCTGGGAAGCCATGCCCGAATGGCAGTATGGGTCTGTCACCTTCGCCCAAGGAAGTGAAACACAGTTTTTCTATCGTGATATCGTTGCTTGTGCCCGATACCTGATATCACAGCGTTGCTATACATCTCATATGGTATATAAACCAATTAGAGAGTACGATTCAGGCGCAAATAGACTATTCTCCGGCCTACATACCGCGGACTGGTGGTGGGAATTACAGAGCAAGCTTCCGGCTGGAGCTACCATCGTACCTATAATCTGTGGATCGGACGCTACCCAATTGACAAACTTCTCGGGAGACAAGAAAGCTTGGCCTGTATACCTGACTATTGGCAATCTCCCAGGGCCTGTACGAAATAGTCCTAGCGCCCACGCTCAGATATGCGTTGCTCTCCTACCAGTACCGCCCAAGTTCAGAGGAAACGCAGCATCCCAAGCCCAGCAACGATCCTGGAACTTCGAGATCCTGTACCAAGCGATGACCCTAATCCTCGACCCCTTGCGTACTATAGACAAGGCCCACGGTATACCTATGCCCTGCGCTGACGGTCAGATACGGAAGTGCTGGCCTATTTTGGTGGCATGGCTAGCGGATCACGCGGAGCACTGTACCTTGCAGAGTGTGAAGAATAACCTTTGCCCAAAGTGTGAAGTGAGACGAGAAGATCTAGGTACCTACATCGACTGCCCTGCTTCGAAATATCCTCGGGCAGAGGGCGAGTATGAAGGAAAGGTAACAGAATACGAGTGCCTGAAGGGTATCGAGGATCCTACACAACGCCAGCGCCAGGATACGGCAACTATTGAAGCCTGGTTCGATGAGCGAGGGCTTAGACCTTTGCCCAATCCCTTTTGGGGACTCCCATTCGTCCATGGGGCGGACTTGCACAAGCCAGATACCCTTCATGTCGTATATCTAGGGATATTGAAGCATCTGATGGACTGGTTACATCCACTCCTGCAAGATTTTGGGCGACTGGACGCGTTTGATGACGCCTGGAAGAATATACCCCCATACCCAGGTTTCACTGCTCCACGTAGGGCGTACCGCGAAGTATCGCAATGGCAGGGCAAAGAGATGCGAAACCTTGGTAGGATTATTCTGCCCGCGTTGGCGGTAGCCCTACATACTCCTAGCAACGATAGGCAGCGTCAGATATTCAACCAAGTCCTAAGATGTGTCAGAGCTTTGGTCAGCTGGCTGCTCATGACCCTGTACCCCTCCCATACTGAGGAAACCTTGAGGTATATGGACCAGTATTTGAAGGATTTCCACAAAGAGAAAGACGTTTTCCTCAGATACCGAAAAGGCAAAGCTGCAGAGGCAGTAGCGACCCAAGTACGGCAGACCCTGCGGGATGAGCATGAGGCGGAAGTTAGGTCAACTCAGGGTATGACTGCATTGAAGAAACGACGACTCCAGGCCGACCAACGTTTTGAGCTAGAAGAGGCGGTATCTGAGGTGTACCGTGAGAACTCTCATTTCAATTTCCCTAAGATCCACCTAATGTCCCACTTCTCAGAGCATGTGAGAAGATTCGGCAGTATCCCGCAGTATTCGACTGAGGCTGGAGAGTCTGCCCACCGGGATCAGATCAAAGTGCCCTACCGACATACGAATAAGGTGGATCCCATGTTGCAGATCCTTACCAACTACAACCGCAGTCACATATTTGCTATGAACGAGCAAAACCTGGTTCAGATTGCCCGAGAAGGTTGCTGTACGGCAGAGATGATGGACGTTCTAAACCTACTACCGCCAAAGGCTCGCCGTATTGTGAATGCGTCACATCGAGAATACGAGGATCCTCCAGAGAACGCAGAGATCTGCCCGACCTCTATTCCATATTTCTCCGACCAGGACCAGTGTACCAAACGTTTCGTCGCCTCAAAGGATCAGTCTACACTGGTGTGCAATCTAGCTCTGCCTGAAGGGAGCCTGCCCCTCGGAGATTATATTAAGCAGTATTATCGTCGCGAGCTAGGTGCTACAAGGTGTCCAGACGTCAGACAATGGCAGGTAACAGTATTCCGAACGCTACATATACCAGTACACAGCCTAGGATTAGGCGATGAGTCAACGACTCACATCAGTAAAAATTGATATAGCCGCCCCGGCCGCTGTGGTGGGGCGCGCGGGAGGTGGAAGGAAGCGATGGATAAGTCACGTGCGCGGTCACGTGTATAAGGGTTAGGGGTATTGACAGCGGAGGATTTCTATTACTGTTCAACATTTCCTGTCGATTCTATTCCTATTCACTACTCTATTCTTTCCTATCTATCTACCTACCTATCTATTTTTGTATCGTATTCCTTTGTGGCGGGCTTTTGCCTTGCCTAATTCGTATCGAATATATCCTTCCTATTCGCTCGATTCCACGCCTAATAATCCGCATATATGTGCCTCGCTATAGGACATCGAAGTCCGCGTCGACGCAGTCTCTTCTTCACAGCGCGAAGGCAGCGAATATCAGATCTCTGCGTCAAACTGGCAGAGTCTCCTACGCACTCGCCCACAATGGTCCCTTCGACCAGAGAGATTGATACGCTAGGCTTCCTAAGCACGAAGAAAAGCAGTCACGTAGCGAATCGCACGCACATACGGAAGGCACGGGATTTGGAGAAGCTCTTCGGCAGAGAATTCCCACGGCGGAATAGACTGTGGAGACGCTATAGGACGCTAGAAGAGTTTTCTTCGGCAGAGAATTCCCTGTGCGGAATAGGCTGCGAAGTTACGGGATATAGAGCATTTGAGGCGGCAGAGAAATTCCACAGCGGATTAGACTGTGCCTATTGCGGCAGAGGTCGACTTGCTAAGAGCGACGGACTGCGCAAGGAAAAATTTGTGGCAGGGAAGTCTTCTGAGGAAGGGCTAGGCTGTACAATTAATACGGGATCTCGGAGATTCAGCTGCCGAATCCGCAAGAAGGCAGCAGACGCCACGGGAGACGTATACCCCCAATGCCCGCGGAAAGGCAAGAAGAAAGATTCAGACTTCGTACGATTCACAGCAGAATTCGCAGCATTCACAGTATTCACCGTATTCGCCCTATCAATCGCAATAAGCATGTCGACTCCACGGTCCACAGTCAACTCCACGCCAACGGCAGGCACGCCAATTACCACTGCCTCTGCAGATTTGCTTATCGAAGGTCTTCGGAAGCAATTGACGCATATGCCCTTTCCAGGAACCCACGGTGCCCGCACTTCGACGGAAACGATGCCACGGATTTCCTAGAGCATTATGAGCTTCTATACGAAGAATTCGGAGAGTCGGAGAAGGCGGCTGTGAAGAAACTCCTCTCTATTGCGTCAGGTCTTTTGGTGCCACGATTCGTTATTTGCAGGGATATGTGGATGGAGACTGGCAAGTGTTGCGGAAGGAGATTCTGGAGGAATATAGAGCGCAGGATACGAAACAGCAGATGTATACGGTAAGATTCCTGGAAGAGGCTGACTGCCGCGCAGAAGAAGAAAACAGGCGATATACGCCCCTTTGTGCGCACGTTACGGCAGTTTCCACTAGTCTTAAGACCACAGGCATGCTTTCGGAATATCAGGAGATTCAGCTGTTTCTAGGAGAGCTGCAATTAGATCTTGCCAGGAAGCTGATTATCAAATTCAAATTGGATGTCAACGTGCCCAGCTCCTTCAAGGCAAATATGCCTTGATTAGGAAAGAGGCTCAGGATTATTCTTGGCGCGGCTTCGCGCGGAGGAATTGATGAAGAAGGGTGAGTTTTCTTAGAGTGCTTATTGACCAGCTTTTAGCGCAGGAAAGCAGCCGAAGCCTTCAGTATCAGCCAGTTTCGGAGGATCGCAGCCGGTGCAGTCAGCGCAGATTGCGCAGACTACGCAGCCAGCTCAACGCCAAAGCCATAGTATTGACGTCACAAGCGCAATTGACGACATTTCGAAGCGCATGGAAGCCATGGTTTTACGCCAACAGGCGCAATTTATGGAGAGTTTTAGCAGAGCCAACGTCGGCGCCAGAGCGCCTCCGCCGCAAGCCTACAACACGCCAGGTCCTGCTTCGGGAGCAAATGCATTTCCCTTCCGGAATCCGCAGCCAGCTCAGCAGTACGCTCCAAATCTTCAGTATACTCCGGCAAGGCGTTGCATATTTTGTGCAGATCCCACGCATTTGAAGAATCAATGCCCTGCTTTGATGGCTAAAGAGCGCGCAGGATTAGTGCATAGGGCTGTAGGAGGGAGAATTCACTGGGGAGGTGAAGGCTCCGGAGGAGATGTGGTAGAGCCGTGGGAGAGAAGTACGGGAAGAAATATGCTGCAGCAAGTGGAGGCCAGAGAGCAACAACCTCCGCAGCCGTCGCAACAGCCAGGCGTAAGGCGAATCAAAGCTGCGCCTAGTCCTAGCCGCGGTCCGAGTTTCGAGGTCAGAATGGCGCGTTTAGGGGAATTAGATGAAGAAAGCGAGCGAGGAGGAGGTAGTAGAGGAAGAGTTGGAGTCGGAGTTGGACTCGAGCTCGGAGGCGGAGTCAGAGGAAGAGGCGGGTGGTGCGTTTCTGCAGTCAAACCTGCGCGTGTGGAAAAGCGCAGGGCGCCAGCGAAGAAGGAAAAGGTGGAAGATCTCAAGAAAAGAATTGAGAGGCAGGAAGGGTTACCAAATGCTCGGGCACCCAGGCCTAGAGCATATCCTCCAGTAGAAACTGTGGAAGTGGAGATGCAGGAAGATAAGCCTACGAAGAAGCCGGAAAAGAAGCCCGTTGCGCCACGAAGAGCCCTTAGAGATGATGCCATAGGCGCCCCCTCCGAAGAAGAGCTTTTCCACAGACTGGCAACGGAAAAGTCGATTAATATCAGTATTTCGGAATTAGTCTCTATTTCTCCTCCCTTCAAGAAATATCTATACGGCAGGGGCGTGCCGCCAGCGCCAGCTGCGAAGGTTTCCAAAGCACACGCATCTCCACGCGATTCCCAGACTCGGAGAATTAGGCATCAAGTCGAATACGCTGCTGAGTCAGGCCTAATTCCCATTAGTATCAACGGCGTTTTGCTGCAGCCAACGGGAGATAATGGATCAGAAATCAATCGAATGGGTTGGTCGGAATTCGAGAGTTTGAATTTGCCATACGACGACCAAGTGGACTGGACCATGACCGGAATTACTGGAGATTCCACACCTCTGACCTGCTGTATTCATGAAGCGCCCGTTAGTGTAGGAGGTGCCGTGGTTTATACACCAATATTCGCATCTCCAGGAGTGGAAGGCGGGTCGTGTTAGGGCGCCCATTCGAACGCGCTGCGCTTACTAAAGTGGACGAATAAGGATGACGGCTCAGTGTGGGGTACGATTTGGTCCTCGATCGGCAAAGAAGGCCAAATTCATGGCAGTTCCGCCTGAAGGGTATGCGCGCACTTCAGTAAGGGAAGCAAAAGGGCAGTGGATGCGTAGGAGGCGAGGCGGCGGTCAGGAGGCGGGAAACGGGAGATCTCAGTAAGCGCGGAGGTGCTTACTGAGAAGAGGCGGCGGAAACCTCCGGAGGAAGTGGTCGGAAGAGTGGCGGAAGTGGTGGAAGAAGTGGGGGGTGTGGTCGGAAGAGCGCAGGAGACTCCGCGTCGACGCGGAGTCTTGCGAGGTGCGGAAAGAGAGGTGCGGATGCGGCGCTGTATGGCAGTTTGGAATGAAATTCAGCGAGCGGGAAGTGGAGTAAGCAGCAGGAGGCTGTATAAGAATAAGAAGGAGAAGGTGCGCCCGCATGAACGTCAAAAGGGGATGGCGGCCCTGCAGAAGGAAATGCGAATTGGAAGCAGGATTGCCTGAAGGAAGAAAAGAGGCGAGGGCTGGATAAGCCCGTTGGCCCTTTCGATCACATCCTTACGCCCAAATTCAGCAGTGTTCCACGAGGGTCTCGTCTCACGAAAGAAAGAATAGCGGAAATGGATATAGGGCACCTTCAGCCAAAAGAGCGAGAGCTTTTGATGGAAATGCTGTACAATAGGGAGGCTGCTGTGGCATTCGAATTCACAGAAATTGGCTTATTCAAGTCGGAAGTTGAGCCTCCACACGTAATTCGGACGATTCCACACGTGCCTTGGCAGGAAGCTCCCTTCAAGACACCCAGAGCCCTGGAAGGGGAGGTTATTGAAATCCTGAAGGCGCGGATGGCAGGAGGCACTCTAGAGCGCTGCCGCGGGCCGTATCGAAATCCTTGGTTTCTAGTAAAGAAAAAGCAGGGCGGGCATCGATTGGTCGCCTCTTTCACTAAAGCCAACAGCCATACGATATTAGATGCGGCACTGCCTCCTAGGGTTGACGAATTCAGCGAAGAATTCGCTGGAATGGCAATAGCCTCGATTATAGATCTATTCTCCGGCTACGACCAGGTCGATTTAGCGGAAGAAAGCAGAGATATGACTGCTATTCAGACACCTTTAGGCCTGCTTCGGTATACTCGAATGGTGCAAGGAGGCACGAATTCAGTGCAGGCATTTCAGCGAATCAATTCCAAAGCGCAGCATGACAATATTCCGGAACGCTGCAGGGTCTTTCTCGACGATGTGGGTGTAAAAGGGCCAACTTCGCGGTATGATGATGAGGAAATAAGCCCTGGAATTCGAAGGTTCGTACAAGAGCATATCGTCAATTTGGACCGAGTCCTAGCAGATTACGAAAGGGCAGGCGCCACAGTGGCGGGAATTAAGTCTTCTTGGTGCAAGCCTGGAATCAAGATCGTGGGATTCGTTTGTACGGAAGAAGGGCGATTTCCTGATGCAAAGAAAGTGGAAAAGATCGTACTTTGGCCTGCCTGCGATTCAGTTACGGAAGTCCGAGCCTTTCTAGGAGTTGCCACCTATTATAGAATTTGGATCGAAGGATTTGCAATTATCGCAGCGCCGTTATTTTTCCTGCAGCGAAAAGGGGTGGTTTTCGTATGGGCAGAAGAGCAGGAAGAAGCAATGGAAACGATCAAAAAGGCACTTACTACTGCGCCAGCGCTGGCTACGCCACAATATGGTCTGTTGGCAGGCCTGCTGATTTTAGGGGTGGATGCCGGAGGAGAAGGTTGGGGTGCCGTTTTAATGCAATTATTAGGAGATATAAGGCACCCTTGCAGGTATGAGAGCGGGTTGTGGGCGCCTGCAGAGAGGCAGTATGACGCGGGGAAGAAAGAGTGCAAAGGACTGCTCAAGGCGCTGAAGAAGATGCGCTTTTGGCTCTATGGAGTTAGATTCCGTGTAGAAATCGACGCTCGAACGCTGGTTCACCAATTGAATCTCCCTGCTAATGATCTTCCAGGCGCAATGGTCACTCGTTGGATTGCGTGGATTCGTCTCTTCGATTTCGACGTGGTCGCGTTGGGAAAGCAGCATACTGCAGCAGATGGATTATCGAGGCGTAAGGGGACTGAAGAGGATGTAGCGGAAGCAGAGGCGGAAGATGTGGAGGAATTAGAGGAATTCCTCGATGATCAACTATTCGCCAGCCGGGTAACCGCAGGAGAGTCCGCGTCGACGCGAGGTCCTATTAACCCTTTTGTATGCTTAGCCAAAGGAGAGTATAGTGGTCGTTGGCAGCAGATTGGCGAATTCCTGGAGTCGCTTACTATGCCGGAAGATCTCTCGGAGAAGCAGCGGAAGGCGTTTAGGCGAGAAGCAACCAAATTCCTAATTCGAGACGGGCACCTATTCCGGAGAGGTCGTGAGAATCAGCCGAACGCGAGTGATATGCCATGGACCAGAAAAGCAGCAAATCCTGAAGGATCTCCACGACGAATCAGGGCATAGAGGCAGAGAAGGCACGTTTAAGAAGATTTCTCAACGCTTTTGGTGGCGTGGACTAGCCAAAGATGTGGAGGAATTCGTTCGGACCTGCGAGCAATGCCAACTTCGAGCCTCGGCCAGATATCCTGACGAATTGCATCCCACATTTGGCACTTCGCTATTCGAGAAGGTCTGTGTAGATATCGTGCATATGCCTGCTGGAAGTGATCGAAATCGGTATCTAGTCCTCGCTAGAGATGATTTCTCAGGCTGGGCGGAAGGACGTGCTTTGACTAGGGGGAGCTCGGAGAAGGTGGCGGATTTCCTATTCCAGGAGGTTATTTCACGATTCGGATGCCCTAGGAAGATTGTGGTGGATGGAGGGCCAGAGAATAAGGCATTTACGGAGCGCCTGTGCAATCGGTATAATATCAATAGAAAGGTCGTTTCTGCATATCATCCGCAGGCAAATGGGCTGGTCGAGCGTGGGCATCAGCAAATAGTGGATGCTTTGCAGAAGATCTCCAAACAGCCGAAAGATTGGCCTAATCATCTTCACTCTGTGCTTTGGGCGGATCGAATTACGGTTAGAAGGTCCACTGGAAAGGCGCCTTTTGAGCTCGTTTTTGGGTGGCAGTGTGTGCTTCCAGTGGAGATAACTATGAGCTCGTGGGGCAGTATTGAGTGGCAGGATATCCACTCTAGGGCGGATTTATTGGCAGCTCGGGCCAGGCAATTGGAGATGCGAGACGAGGATATTGAGGAAGCAGCAATTCGGCTGAGAGAAAGCAGGTCGGAGAATAAGCGGTATTTCGACTCCCATAGGAGAAAACGGCCTGGTCGCAGACCTTGAGCGTTGGAGATCTCGTGCTTCTCCACAATACGAAGCTAGAAAAGCAGTGGAGTGATAAGCTGGCGAATAGATGGCGTGGACCCTTTCGAATTCGGGAAATATCTCCGGTAGGCACCGTGGTTTTGGAGGAGCTCGATGGCACGCTTTTAGGCGGTACTACGCCTCCAGATCGTGTTAAACGCTTCTTTCAACGCGCAGGGGAAATCGCAGAAGGAATCGCAGATGATCTCGCAGAAGATCTCGCAGAGGAATCCGCTGAGGAGTTAGGAGAGGAGGACGCGGAAGTGTCCGCGTCGACGCGGGAGCCGCAGGAGGAGGCGGAGATAGAGGCGGAAGTTGAGGAAGATGTGGAAATGGAGGAAGATGTTTCTGTGGTTGATGGTAAGCGTGTGAAGCCTAAGAAAGACTGGGGCTTCTACGTGCAGTTGCCTTAATACCACTAAAAGGGGGGTCCCTTACGAGTCTCTTTTGTATCGTTTCTTTGGCTCTTATTCGTCGTTTCCTTCGTCTATTACTCATCGTTTCTTTCGTATCTATTTACCTGTATTCCCTTCGTGTATTCCTTGGTCTACTATTCGTCGTTTCTTTCGTATACTCCTCGTCAATTCGTCAGTTGATTCGTCTCTATTTGCCTGTATTTCCTTCGTATCTAGTCGTCTATTCCTTCGTATATTCCTCAGTCAATTCCTGTTTAATTCCTTCGGAGTTCTATGTTTCTATTAGCTGTATTTTTCCTATTTTTGTACCTGTATTTGGCGGATTTAGTGTATTTTCCTATGTTTCAGTGGAAGAGGTGGTGGAAGTCGAATTAAGGTTGGGGCTCTGCGGGAATCGCCGGCAGGATAGGGCTTAGGGCTATGACGCAGAGGTACCAGAAACGCCATGACCTCTTCTTTATTAGGAGGGGAGGGGGAAGCAAACCTGCTTCCTAGGACTAATCCCTTACATCTCTCGCCTAAAGGAAGGATCTCGTCGAACTCTCCGCAATCAGTTTGATTCCTTCGCTATCAAGCTGACCCTCGATATCAAGTTGACCCTCGACGCATAGATATCAGCGCTTTCAAGTTGGGCACCATTTCTTTGTTTGCTTTACTACGTCATCATGAAACAGCAGCGCGCCATGTTCACTCCCATAAATGAGCCGGCTGGCCCCAGCACTCCAGAAGGCAGAAAAACGAGAAGCAGCAAGTCAGAGTCGCTGTCGCCAAGTACGGTCAAGAAAATGGTACACAGAGCGCCGAAAACCTCAGGCCATACGGGCACCAACGAAATCGTCGAAATCACGAGAGAAAGCGTATTGCAGCGGCGCGCCAAACATGGCCTGCGCAGTCTAATCGAGAAGACCGTGGCAGCGCACAAAGATCCCGTATCTCGAGCCGCCGTTCTTAAGGATGCCCTGGAGGTGTTTGCAGAGGCGCGGGAGGTATCAGATGAGGGAATCTCGCGGATTTGGGCCGATTATGTGGAGAAAGAGGGGCTATGGGATCAGTTTGGTGGAGAAGCGGCGTTTAGGGCTATGATGGACTATGATAACGTGAATGCGCCAGGGCGCAAGAGCGTTATAGAGCCACAGATGGCAGGAAGGAGAGGGCGAGGAAGTTGATTTGTGAGAAGTGGGGCGACCAATGGGAGGAGGAGTTCGATCCACAAGAGTACCGCCTGCGCCAATTCTCAGAGCATTTCCTACGTCAATTAGCGGCAATTGCTCGAGATGGGTGGTCAATGAGCCAAGCCTGGAAGGCGCTGGATGCAGGCTATCGAATGCGCCTGCAGGATCGAACCTCCGGCCAACAGAAAGCCTTGGTATTCATGCCTAAAGATGTGGCATATCTTGAGGAATGGTTAACGAAGGCAGGAGAGGGGAAGGAAACGAAAGAGGAGGTTCGGGATGAGGATTTGGTGTTGGCGTGGCCTGTGGAAGTTAGGCCGAAGCAGATTAAGCCAAAGGCTGCTAAGAAGGGGAAGTCGCTGGAGAGAGTAGTGGAGGAAGTGGAGAGTGGGGCGGAAGATCAGGACTCCGCGTCGACGCAGACTCCTCGCTTGGTGCCGGAGGAGGATGAGGTGGTTGGTAAGGCTGTGGAGGCGCAAGCGCAGAGCCAACTGGAAAAAGGAAAGGGGAAGGAAGTGGCGGAAGAAGAGGCGGAAGAGGTGCAGAAAGGTGTGGAAACGGAAGAGGAGGAGGATATCCATAAGTCCGAAGCATGTGGTTGTGGAGAATATCTCTCCAAGGCATGGGTTTCTAATCTGCGCAAATATCGAAGTGCAGAGGTGGTACCGCTTGCCTCGCAGGGCAAATATCTACTGGATGGCGTGGAGGCAGGGCTTGATAATCTGTGCTGGGAGCACTTACAGCGGCTGGCATCGTACGTTGGCCTGTATGTCAAGCGCCTGAACCGCGCGGAGATGACGCTGCGCCTGCAGCACATCCACAGGCAGTGGGATTCAATAGGGAATCTTCACGCTGCCGCAGCGACTTATGGCTGGTTTAGGAAAGGAGCGAGGGCTAGAGTGGAGGCGGACGATTTGGGAGCTTTGCTTGTGGAAGCCAATTCGCGTGGGAACTTCCGCAGTTTGATAGAGGGAAATCTTTGCGCGCTTTGGCAGTCAGGAGGCTTGGGATGCGTTTCTGGAGAAAGGCAATTGTGTGGTTCCGGCGTTTAGGTGGTTGACGGAGGAAACGGAGCTTTGGGCTAAGATCTCGGAGGAATTCGACCTATATCTCCACCATCAACGGAGTGATTCAACGGGCTGGCTGCGGAATTGCTATCACTCCGTATTACAGCAGGCAATTAGGCAAGACCCCGTGTATTACGTTTTGGTGTTGGCTGCGAGGTCGGACCGCGCCTATCGTATGCTTTGGCATTTCCTCACTATGCCAAGTTTTCGTTCTTGGAGATTATACGCAATTCCGCCATATAGATCTGAATCATCGGAAGGCTCTAGATACGGGCGTGGGAGTGAATCACATCCAGACCTCGCTCTCGCTGGATCAGGAGATCCCGGAAGGCTGTACCGCGGTCGTCGAAGGCTTCCAGAATCACACTCGGGGATTGGTGGGCTCGAGTGGAAGCGCGTGGAGATGCGAAAGACGGGAACTCTTTCCGAACCACTAAAACGTATCTGCAGGAGGATGAAGCTTCGTTTGGCAGGGAAGCGAATATCGTCTGCGCGCCTGGAGGTCTCCGAATTACGCTGCCGCATCTAATTCACGGGGCAACTGCTGGCGCCAAGGATAAGGCAATTCTGCAGCGAAGACCGGTGAATAGTTGGCCCACAGCCATCCAGGGAGACGGAGAAGCCATGGAATTCCTGGAGATGGGCTCACGTGCCGATATCGCCGAAGCACATCGTTCACTGACCGTACTGCCGCGGAATCCTACTGGGCAAATCAATGCCCATAGCCGCCCTAAAGCGCGTTTTGCGAGTACTCCGGAGGTCGGCGTGTGGGGAATTGGAGATGCGCTGTTGGGATTGGTGGACTGGGAGTCGGCTCGTGTGCGTTGGGAGTTGGAGATCTTCTTTGGGGGCAGATGAGCGGAAGGCGTGGAAATTGGTGAGAAAGGTGCGGAGGAAGTTGATGGAGGCTATGAGGGAGGGGTATAAGGTCCAGGAGTGGGCGGAGAGGCGAGATTTCGGTCCGAATTCCTATTTCCACGCCAGAGATACGGGCACTTGGGAGCCTCCCATGCGAATTACCAAGCAAGGCAAGGATTCGTTGCTTTGCGTGGAGGTTATTCGCTGGCAGGATTTGGTTCGGATGTGGAATCGGAGGTGGAGGTGGAGTCGGAAGTGGAGGTGGAGTCGGAGGTGGAATTGGGCTCTCCTATTAGGGAGGAGTTAGAGGTGGAAAAGGAAATAGAGCCCGAATTGGAGGACTCGGAGAAGGGATTGGAGGAATTGGAGGATCCGCCGGTTGGTGTCGCCGCCGCAGCTGCTGTTCTTTGCGAAGGATTCGCCCGCTACTGATGTCGCCGCCGCAGCTGCTGTTCTGCTTAAGGATTCGCCCGCTACTGATGTCGCCGCCGCAGCTGCTGTTGCTGCTAAGGATTCGCCTCCTCCTGACGTTGCCCCGCCTGTTGCTAATGAGGATATGCCTCCTCCGGAACCTCGCGTTTTGGCAGAAGACCCTGCGTCGACGCAGTCTCCTGCTAAGCGGAAGCTTTCCACGTCGTCGGAAGGGAAGAAGAAGCGACGGAGGAAGCGAATGAATTGGTAGGAGAGCGGAGTCCTAGGAGGGGAGGTTTCTTTGGTTGGTTTGGTCTGTTTCTCGTTTCGTTCTGTTTCTCGTGTTTCCTACGTATAGATTAGCATATGATTCCTTTGTTTTCTCTGTTTTAGAAGGGGGTTAATGGCCAGGGGACGGCCATTGTAGGAGGAGGGTTGTGGTGGGGCGCGCGGGAGGTGGAAGGAAGCGATGGATAAGTCACGTGCGCGGTCACGTGTATAAGGGTTAGGGGTATTGACAGCGGAGGATTTCTATTACTGTTCAACATTTCCTGTCGATTCTATTCCTATTCACTACTCTATTCTTTCCTATCTATCTACCTACCTATCTATTTTTGTATCGTATTCCTTTGTGGCGGGCTTTTGCCTTGCCTAATTCGTATCGAATATATCCTTCCTATTCGCTCGATTCCACGCCTAATAATCCGCATATATGTGCCTCGCTATAGGACATCGAAGTCCGCGTCGACGCAGTCTCTTCTTCACAGCGCGAAGGCAGCGAATATCAGATCTCTGCGTCAAACTGGCAGAGTCTCCTACGCACTCGCCCACACCGCCTGGAGGCCGGAGCGGTCGGGCGGAATGTTACCCTTCTGTTAGGTTGCTGCTGCGTCTTTTGCCTCCTCGAAGTCTCCCTATCCTCGCGGACGTTGCAATTCTAGTGCCTTTGCCTCCTGAAGATATCGTTTCGTCCGTTGTCGCCTGGCAGCGCGCAACCTCTCTGGTAGGGTTGGTGCCGACCTGCTGGCGTTCGGGTGGGGCTTGCCTTCTGGCAGGTCGGCTTCTAATTCTGATCTCCCTGCGGCAGATACTCTCCTCTCAAGGAAAGCCGTGCTTCGGGCTGAATATCACCATATTTTAACTCCTCTGGAGGGTATTTGTGTTTCTGAATGGATATAAATTGGATATGGATTATTGATTGCTATTGCTACTACTACCCGCTACCACGACCACTACTGCTACTACTACAATAAGGCTCCCTTCTTTCAACCTCCCGCCGACCCTCCTGCAGTCGGCGGGATGCTCACCACCCCCGCCCAATGTGCCTCCAATACTCTGAACCCCCCTCAAATCGTTCTCCTCGCAGCTGATGCCGAGCGCTCTAAAGCCGGCAGCGGCTCATTCTGTCTCATCACCCCCGTTGTCTCCACCCTCCGACGCCGGAAGATTAGCAAGGATATGCGCAATTTCTAAATCGGGGGCGGAAGGGGCAGGAAGCTCGGTATCCTGACATCGGCGAATTGGCTCCGGCCCCTGTAGAGTCGACGACCTGCGCTTCCTTAGCTGTAGCACAACGCCTAGGCGTTGCTGATTGGTCTCAAATCCGGCCTGCGACTCACGCACATGCTTATCAGGCTGAGGAGTCATCTAAATACTATTAGTTACTGCAGCCACGCGAAGTAATAGAGGTGGCGTACCTCTCTAATTTGCTCAATAATATCCTCCAGCAGCATCTCTTGGTTGTCGGAAGTTAGTTTATCCCATGTATTGATTTGCCTATGCCAAATCGCTGCCCTGTTTATTAGCCGCTGACGCCGACTTGACTGAGGTCGGCGAGGACCTACCTATGGAGTTATTTGAGTTGAAGTCCTTAGGCTCTTCGTAGAGCCCAGTTTCCCACGCCTTCAGGCAATGATATATCATGGCTGTCGTCAGGGCAATCAAACGCGAGTTGATACTATCAAGGAAATGCTTGTCTTTTTGGCCTATCGCTCTCTTGCTGTCGAAAAACTTCTTGTGGATCATCATCGGTATTTGTGGAGCAAGAAATCTGCCATCAAGGCTCTGCCGACCTGTCAGCAGTCGTCACAAGATCGGAGAGACCTTCTTACCTCGTACGGCTTACACGCGAACCTATCCATGTCGAGCAAATAGCAGACTTTCTCCGACATTGTCGCCATATCAAGCCCTTGTAGGTCATAGAGCGAAAGAACCGCCCCTTTCACTGTAGATAAGTAATGGGAACGTGTGCTCGATTGCTTGGCTCTTAGCTGTCGCTTGTCAGCATTTCTTGCCAACCTCAGAGGGGTCGGGGGAGTATCAGTACCAAACTTAGGCTTTCCTTATCGATTAGTGTCTCTAATTTGCAAGCTCTCTGAGCATCCGCCCAAGCTTCCGCATACCACTCGGCCTGCGTAATCACATCGGGAAAAGGCTCCCTGAAGTAGGTGTAAGAGGATATATATTGACTCGCACATTGAACTAAAGAAATCAGGCCAGGATTCAGTTTAGTATAGCTTCTTGACTTCCGATTCCGCCACACATCAACAGGCAAGGGCTGGACAGCTGAGGAAGGTCTGTAGGGTCTCGATGCCGACCTGACAGCGTTCGTCATTGGCTTACTCGCTGTAGGCGTTGACGACGGTCGAGGTGTGGTAAATCCCTGTTTGATCAACAATTAGCCTCTTCTTTTGAATAGAAGTGATATCATACCGTACGAAGCTGGAGCTCTCGACGGATCCTGTCAGCTTGCAGTATTTCCCTGTGTTTTGCGGTGGTCTTTTTGGGTTGCAACTGGAGAGAAGGAGCCACCGGACCCTGAGGGTCCGACAATTCCTCGCCATCCTCCGTATTGTACTCTACATCTTCCTCCTCCTCCTCCTCCTCCTCCTCCTCCTCTTCATACTCATAATCCTCCTCTACATCTTCCTCTTCGTACTCCTGCTGCTCCACCTCGTGGTATATACCCTTTTTGGCAGTCGTTGCCTTTGTAGGAACTCGGCGTTGAGGCGGAGGGCAGTTCGTTAGATTAGATTGCCTAGTCCTGGAAACCTTACTTCGATCGTTAGTATCATTCTTTTTTGCCATTTTGTGAGTAGGAGATAGAGGATTTGTGAACGTTGATTGCCGGACTCTGAGAAGTCGACGACAGCCTGCTGGGAGTTGGAGCAGAATTATAGTCAGGGGCGAAGAAATCAGTTGACACGGCACGGCTAACCTAAAACATTGCCGTTATGGGAGCAGCATTTATGACTTTTGGGGACGATGGCACACAAACGATAGTTACAGTAACGGCAGGTTCCCCGAAATTAGATAAGGAAAGAAGGTCTGTGTCGACCTCTAGGAGGCCGGCGAATGTCGTTCGTGGTCCACGTCTAACTTAGCAATCAACCTCCACAAAATCATGAACTGTGGTGAATCGCTTGCTAGCAAATAACAGATATCCTGCGCCAACAAAATCGAGGTAGAATAATTGCAATAAATGATTATAATGATACATGCCGACTTCTCTAGAGTCGGCGCACGCCATTCCTAGCGAGAATCAACAATCAATCACATTAAATTCGTCAAAAGGCAGGGAAAGATGTCATACTGCAGGGGTAATGTGTAGACCGCATCCAAGAAATAGTACAACAGCTAAAGTCAAGACTAATGATGATAATAATACAAGCCCACCTCCCACAGGCCGGCACGAGCTATACCAAAACCACAATCAGGCTTACCAAATGGTCTCTTAAAGTCAACATGGGAGAGGATGACTTACCAACAAATACAGGATAAACTGCGACTAAGAGATAGAAAAATAGCACAAATAAACGAGGAAAAGGGGTAATAGATACAAAATTAGTAATAATGATATTCACAGGTACGGTGCGGCCTCTCAGAGGTCGGCAAAAGGTATACTAATTCCCAGCCCGAGTCATTAATTGATCACCGTGACTCCGTTGACAAAGGAAGGGGGTAGCTTACCAGCGAGTAATAGAAAGCTTGCTTCCACAGATAGAAATACCCAAACCCAGCGTCGAAGGAAAAGAGGAAAAAAAAAACGCCCCCCCCGCACCACCTTACCGGCTCCTAGCAAGCCGGCACCCACCCACCCAGTTTCCCTAAAAATACTGAAATATACCTTGCGAGAACAAATAAAAAAAAGACTCCCACCGTGTTGCGCCGACCTGGGGAAGGCCAGCAACTACTCCTCCCCATCCTCATTACCGTCCTCCGCATTATCGTCACTGTCGTCACTGCTCACCTCATCTTCGTCATCGTTGCCCTTCTTACCTCCACCAGCGCCCTTAGCAGCAGCAGCAGCTTTATCCGCCGCATCAGCAACCTTTTTTGCCTTCTCTGCCTTAGTCCGGGCCCTGGCAGTTTTCACTGCAGCTCTGGCTGCCGCCCTGTCAGGAGCCGACATGTACTCGTCAGTAAACCCTTCTTCGTCGGAGAAGATAGCATCGGTGACAATCAGTCGGTGCTGGGCCTTTGTTGTTTCTAGCATAGTCTGCTGACGAGCAATTCGGCGTCGGATTTTCCTCTCGCGCGCTTGAAAGCCCCTATCCGTCCTAGGGAGGGGTTTAAACTTCTTCCTTACTGGGCGCTCATCATCCGACGACTCCTCCGGGAAATCCTCATCCAAAGCATCGAAGTAACGCTTGGAGATATGTGCCGGCTCGCCTGAGGGCGGCGGGGTCTGAGGAGGGGATTCCCCACCAGCAGCTGCTTCGCGATGGAGGATTATGGTGCACACTGGGCGGGGATCAGTCGTCGCCCCCAGCCAGGCCTCCACCTCGTTGTCTTCTGTGAGAAGGGACTCTTCTTCAGGCCGCAACTCTCCACTCTCGGGGATGGGAACAAGGGCACCCCATACTGCGCGGGGATGGCGGTGAGGCGCATGCTTCATGGCGTATTTGAGGATATCATGGAGCTGCACCGGCTGCGTGAAGGTCGTCAACTTGCGATACATATACGTATGATGGTCCCACATATATCCTGACCCCTTAGTCGACGAATCCTCCGGACGGTGCGCACCAACATCGTCAGGATCAACGATACGGATGACAAGAGATTTAGTTGGGGGGGTAGGTGCAGCAGGAGCAGCGCCGACCTCAGAAGGGCCGGTGGCAGCCCCATCAGTATCACCGTTATCTGCCATTTGCCGCTGTGGGCGAGTGTGTAGGAGACTCTGCCAGTTTGACGCAGAGATCTGATATTCGCTGCCTCCGCGCTGTGAAGAAGAGACTGCGTCGACGCGGACTCCGATGTCCTATAGCGAGGCACATATATGCGGATTATTAGGCGTGGAATCGAGCGAATAGAAAGGATATATTCAATAACGAATTAGGCAAGGCAAAGCGCCCGCCGCAAAGGAATACGATACAGATAGATGGAAAAGGTAAGAATAGTGAATAGAATAGAGCCGACAGGAATTGTTGAACAGTAATAGAAATCCTCCGCTGTCAATACCCCTAACCCTATACACGTGACTGCGCACGTGACTATCCATCGCTTTCTTCCACCTCTCGCGTGCCCCACCACAATCCTCCCCTCCTACAATGGCCGTCCCCTGGCCATTAACCCCCTTCCAAAACAGAGAAAACAAAGGAATCATAAGCTAATCTATACGTAGGAAACACGAGAAACAACCAACGAAACGAGAGGTAGGAAAGACGCAAAGAAACAAACCAAACCACTAAAGAAACCTCCCCTCCTAAGACTCCGCACCCCTACCAATTCATCCGCTTCCTCCGTCGCTTCTTCTTTCCTTCCGACGACGTGGAAAGCTTCCGCTTAGCAGGAGATTGCGTCGACGCGGGCTCTGCTAATTCGCGAGTTTCCGGAGGAGGCATACCCTCATTAGCAGCGGCAGGCGGGGCAACGTCAGCAGCAGACGAATCCTGAGCAGCAACAGCAGCTGCGGCGGCGACATCAACAGGCGGATCCTCCAACTCCTCCAATTCCTCCAATTCCTTCTCCGATTCCTCCAATTCGGGCTCTAATCCCTTTTCCACCTCTAAGTCCTCCCTAATAGGAGATCCTACTTCCGCTTCCGACTCCACATCCGAACCAAATCCTGCCAGCGAATAACCTTCACGCAGCAACGATTCCTTGCCTTCCTTGGTAATTCGCATTGGAGGTTCCCAAGTGCCCGTATCTCTGGCGTGGAAATAGGAATTCGGGCCGAAATCTCGTCTCTCCGCCCACTCCTGGACCTTATACCCCTCCCACATAGCCTCCATCAACTTCCGCTGCACCTTTCTCACCAGTTTCCACGCCTTCCGCTCATCTGCCCCCAGCAAGATCTCCAACTCCCAACGCACACGAGCAGACTCCCACTCCACCAATCCCAGCAGCGCATCTCCAATTCCCCACACACCTCGGACCTCCGGCGTACTCGCAAAACGTGCCTTAGGGCGGCTGTGCGCGTTGATTTGCCCAGTAGGATTCCGCGGCAGTACGGTCAACGATCGATGTGCCTCGGCGATATCGGCGCGTGAGCCCATTTCCAGGAATTCCATGGCTTCTCCATCTCCCTGGATGGCTGTGGGCCAATTATTCACCGTTCTCCGCTGCAGAATTGCTTTATCCTTGGCGCCAGCAGTTGCCCCGTGAATTAGATGCGGCAGCGTAATTCGGAGATCTCCAGGCGCGCAGACGATATTCGTTTCCTTGCCAAACGACGCCTCATCCTCTTGCAAATACGTCTTAGTGGTTCGGAAAGAATTCCCATCCTTGGCATCTCCGCGCGCCTCCACACGAGCCCACCACTCCCCGAGGTGATTCTGGAAGCCTTCAACGACCGCAGTACAGCCTTCCGGAATCTCCCGATCCAGCGAAAGGCGAGGTTTGGATGTGATTCACTCCCACGCCCGTATCTAGAGCCTTCCGAGGGTTCAGATCTATATGGCGGAACTGCGTATAATCTCCAGGCAACGAAAACTTGGCATAGTGAGGAAATGCCAGCATACGATAGGCGCGGTCCGATCTCGCAGCCAACACCAAAACGTAATACACGGGGTCTTGCCTAATTGCCTGCTGTAGTACGGAATGATAGCAATTCCGCAGCCAGCCCGTTGAATCACTCCGCTGATGGTGGAGATATAGGTCGAATTCCTCCGAGATCTTAGCCCAAAGCTCGTTTCCTCCGTCAGCCACCTAAACGCCGGAACCACGCAATTGCCTTTCTCCAGAAACGCATCCCAAGCCTCCTGACTGCCAAAACGCGCAAAGATTTCCCCTCTGTCAAACTGCGGAAGTTCCCACGGAATTGGCTTCCACAGCAAAGACCCCAAATCGTCAGCTTCCACCTTCGCTCTCGCCCCCTTTCTAAACCAGCCATACGTTGCCGCAGCAGCGTGAAGATCCCCAATTGAATCCCACTGCTTGTGGATGTGCTGCAGGCGCAGCGTCATCTCCGCGCGGTTCAGGCGCTTGACATACAGGCCAACATACGAAGCCAGCCGCTGTAAGTGCTCCCAGCACAGATTATCAAGCCCTGCCTCCACGCCATCCAGTAGATATTTGCCCTGCGAGGCAAGCGGTACCACCTCTGCACTTCGATACTTGCGCAGATTAGAAACCCATGCCTTGGAGAGATATTCTCCACAACCACATGCTTCGGACTTATGGATATCCTCCTCCTCTTCCGTTTCCACACCTTTCTGCACCTCTTCCGCCTCTTCTTCCGCCACTTCCTTCCCCTTTCCTTTTTCCAATTGGCGCTGCGCTTGCGCCTCCACGGTCCTACCAGCCACCTCATCCTTCTCCGCCACAACTCCAGGCACTTCCGTACTCTGCAACTGAGGAGTCTGCGTCGACGCGGAGTCCTGGTCTTCCGCACCACTCTCCAGTTCCTCCACAACTCTCTCCAGCGACTTCCCCTTTCCCTTGCCTTTCTTGGCAGCCTTAGGCTTAAGCTGCTTCGGCCTAACTTCCACAGGCCACGCTGAAACCAAGTCTTCGTCTAACACTTCCTCCTTCGTCTCTTTGCCTTCGCCCGCTTTGGTCAACCACTCCTTGGCATATGCCACATCTTTAGGCATAAATACTAAGGCTTTCTGTTGGCCGGAGGTTCGATCCTGCAGGCGCATTCGATAGCCTGCATCCAGCGCCTTCCAGGCTTGGCTCATTGACCACCCATCTCTAGCAATTGCCGCTAATTGACGTAGGAAATGCTCTGAGAATTGGCGCAGGCGGTACTCTTGTGGATCAAACTCCTCCTCCCATTGGTCGCCCCACTTCTCACAAATCAACTTCCTCGCCCTCTCCTTCCTGCCATCTGTGGCTCTATAACGCTCTTGCGCCGGCGCAATCACATTATCATAATCCATCATAGCCCTAAACGCCTCTTCTCCACCAAACTGATCCCATAGCCCTTCTTTCTCCACATAATCCGCCCAAATCCTCGAGATTCCTTCATCCGAAACCTCCCGCGCTTCTGCAAACACCTCCAGGGCGTCTTTAGCAACCGCGGCTCGTGCTACCGGGTCTTTGTGGGCTGCCATGGTCTTTTCGATTAGGCTGCGCAGGCCATGTTTGGCGCGCTGCTGCAGCACACTCTCCCTCGTAATCTCGACGATTTCGTTGGTGCCTGTATGGCCTGAGGTCTTCGGCGCTCTGTGTACCATTTTCTTGACTGTATTCGGCGACAACGACTCTGATCTGCTGCTGCTGCCTCTCGTTTTTCTGCCCTCTGGAGTGCTGGGGCCAGCCGGCTCATTTATGGGAGTGAACATGGCGCGCTGCTGTTTCATGATGACGTAGTAAAGCAAAGAAGTGGTGCCCAACTTGAAAGCGCTGATATATATGCGTCGAGGGCCAGCTTGATAGCGAGGGTCAACTTGATATCGAGGGATCCAACTGGCAGCGAAGGCTTTCGACGAGATCCTTCCTTTAGGCGAGAGATGTAAGGGATTAGTCCTAGGAAGCAGGTTTGCTTCCCCCTCCCCTCCTAATAAAGAAGAGGTCATGGCGTTTCTGATACCTCTGCGTCATAGCCCTAAGCCCTATTCCGCCGGCGATTCCCGCAGAGCCCCAACCTTAATTCAACTTCGACCACCGCCAAACATAGGAAAATACACTAAATCCGCCAAATACAGGTACAAAAATAGGAAAAATACAGCTAATAGAAACATAGAACTCCGAAGGAATTAAACAGGAATTGACTGAGGAATATACGAAGGAATAGACGACTAGATAATACGAAGGAAATACAGGCAAATAGAGACGAATCAACTGACGAATTGACGAGGAGTATACAAAAGAAACGACGAATAGTAGATAAAGGAATACATGAAGGAAATATATGAAAGAAACGACGAGCTGACGAGGAATAGACGAAGGAATATAGCAAGAAACGAAGAAACAGCGAATAAGAATCCAAAGAAACGGTACAAAAGAAACTCGTAAGGGCCCCCCCTTTAGTGGTATTAAGGCAACTGCACGTAGAAGCCCCAGTCTTTCTTAGGCTTCACACGCTTGCCGTCAACCACCGAAACATCCTCTTCCTCCGCTTCCTCCGCCATATCAACATCATCCTCCGCCTCTTCCTCCTCCGCAACACCCTCACTCTCCACCTCTCCTTCCTGACCCGGCGGCTCCCGCGTCGACGCGGATACTTCCGCGACCTCCTCTCCTAACTCCTCTGCGAATTCCTCTGCGAGTTCTCCTGCGCGTTGAAAGAAGCGTTTAACGCGGTCTGGAGGTGTGGTGCCGCCTAAAAGCGTGCCATCAAGTTCTTCCAAAACGACGGTGCCTACTGGAGATATTTCCCTAATTCGGAAGGGACCACGCCATCTATTCGCCAGTTTATCACTCCACTGTTTTTCCAGCTGCGTGTTGTGGAGAAGTACGAGGTCTCCAACGCTCAAAGTCTGCGAATTAGGTCGTTTCCTCCTGTGGGAGTCGAAATACCGCTTATTCTCCGACCTGCTTTCCTTCAACCGAATTGCTGCCTCTTCTATATCTTCCTCCCGCATTTCCAATTGCCTGGCTCGAGCTGCCAATAAACCCTCCCTAGAGTGAATCTCCTGCCACTCAATACTGCCCCACGAGCTCATGGTTATCTCCACCGGAAGCACACATTGCCAGCCAAAAACGAGCTCAAAAGGCGCCTTTCCTGTGGATCTTCTAACCGTAACTCGATCAGCCCAAAGGACGGAGTGGAGATGATTAGGCCAATCCTTCGGCTGTTTGGAGATCTTCTGCAAAGCATCCACTATTTGCTGATGCCCACGCTCGACCAGTCCATTTGCCTGCGGGTGATATGCAGAAACGACCTTCCTGTTGATATTGTATCGATTGCACAGGCGTTCCGTAAAGGCTTTATTCTCCGGTCCTCCATCCACTACAATCTTCCTAGGGCATCCGAATCGTGAAATCACCTCCTGGAACAGGAAATCCGCCACTTTCTCCGAGCTTCCTCTAGTCAAAGCACGCCCTTCCACCCAGCCTGAGAAATCATCTCTAGCGAGGACTAGATACCGCTTTCTATCAACTCCAGCAGGCATATGCACGATATCCACACAGACCTTCTCGAATAGTGAAGTGCCAAATGTGGGGTGTAATTCGTCAGGGTATCTGGCCGAAGCCCGAAGTTGGCACTGCTCGCAAGTCCGGACGAATTCCTCTACTTCTTTGGCTAATCCACGCCACCAAAAGCGCTGAGAAATCTTCTTAAACGTGCCTTCTCTGCCTCTATGCCCCGATTCGTCGTGGAGATCCTTCAGAATTTGCTGTTTCTCCGGTCCATGGCATATCACTCGCTTCGGCGGCTGATTCTCACGACCTCTGCGGAATAGATGCCCGTCTCGAATTAGGAATTTGGTTGCTTCTCGTCTAAACGCCTTTCGCTGCTTCTCCGAGAGGTCTTCCGGCATAGTTAAAGATTCCAGGAATTCACCAATTTGCTGCCAGCGCCCACTATACTCTCCTTCAGCTAAGCGTACATGAGGGTGAATAACTCCAGGAGCTCGCGTCGACGCGGACTCTCCTGCGGTTACCCGGCCGGCGAATAGTTGATCATCAAGAAATGCCTCTAACTCCTCCACATCTTCCGCCTCTGCTTCTGCCACCTCTTCTTCAGTCCCCCTACGCCTCGATAATCCATCTGCTGCCGTATGCTGCTTTCCTGGAACGTGGACCACGTCGAAATCAAAGAGGCGAATCCAGGCAATCCAGCGAGTGACCATGGCGCCTGGAAGGTCGTTGGCAGGAAGGTTCAGTTGGTGGACCAGCGTGCGGGCATCGATTTCCACACGGAATCTAACTCCATAGAGCCAAAAGCGCATCTTCTTCAGGGCTTTGAGCAGACCTTTGCACTCCTTCTTCCCTGCGTCATACTGCCTCTCTGCAGGCGCCCACAGCCCACTCTCATACCTACACGGATGCCTCCTATCTCCTATCAACTGCATCAACACCGCGCCCCAGCCTTCTCCTCCGGCATCCACTCCCAAAATCAGCAATCCAGCCAATAGACCATACTGTGGCGTAGCCAGCGCTGGCGCCGTGGTAAGTGCCTGTTTGATCGTTTCCATTGCTTGTTCCTGCTCTTCTGCCCACACGAAATCCACACCTTTCCGTTGCAGGAAGAACAGCGGCGCAGCGATAATTGCGAATCCTTCGACCCAGATCCTATAATAGGTGGCGACTCCTAGAAAGGCTCGGACTTCCGTAACTGACTCGCAGGCAGGCCAAAGTACGATCTTTTCCACCTTCTTTGCATCAGGAAACCGCCCTTCTTCCGTACATATGAATCCCACGATTTTGATACCAGGCTTGCACCAAGAGGACTTGAGCCCCGCCACTGTGGCTCCTGCCCTCTCGTAATCCGCGAGGACTCGGTCCAAATTGACAATATGCTCTTGTACGAACCTTCGAATTCCAGGGCTAACCTCCTCTTCTTCATAACGCGAAGTTGGCCCTTTTACGCCCACATCATCCAAAAAGACTCTGCAGCGCTCCGGAATATTATCGTGCTGCGCTTTGCAGTTGATTCGTTGGAATGCTTGGACTGAATTCGTGCCTCCTTGCACCATTCGTGTATAGCGGAGCAGGCCTAAAGGGGTCTGAATAGCGGTCATATCTCTGCTTTCTTCCGCCAAATCAACCTGATCGTAGCCAGAGAATAGGTCAATAATCGAGGCTATTGCCATTCCAGCGAATTCCTCGCTGAATTCGTCGACCCTAGGAGGCAACGCCGCGTCTAATATCGTATGGCTGTTGGCTTTAGTGAAAGAGGCGACTAGTCGATGCCCGCCCTGCTTTTTCTTCACCAAAAACCAAGGATTCCGATATGGCCCACGGCAGCGCTCTAGAGTGCCTCCTTCCATCCGTGCCTTTAGGATTTCAATAACCTCCCCCTCCAGTGCTCTAGGAGTCTTGAACGGAGCTTCCTGCCAGGGCTCGTGTGGAATCGTCCGAATCACATGCGGAGGCTCGACTTCTGCCTTAAATAGGCCAATTTCTGTGAAATCGAATGCCACAGCAGCCTCCCTGTTATACAGCATTTCCAACAAGAGCTCTCGCTCCTTCGGCTGAAGATGCCCTATGTCCATTTCTGCTATTCTCTCTTTTGTGAGGCGAGATCCGCGTGGAATACTGCTGAATTTAGGCGTAAGGATGTGGTCGAACGGGCCAACTGGCTTATCCAGCCCACGTCTCTTTTCCTCCTTCAGGCAATCCCGTTTCCAATTCGGATTTCCTTCCGCAGCACCTCCATCACCTTTTACATTCTGCGGTCGAACCTTCTCCCCTTTCTTCTTATACAGCCTCCTGCTTACTCCACTCCCTACTCGCTGAATCTCATTCCATACTGCCATACACCGCCGCATCCGCACCTCTCTTTCCGCACCTCGCAAGACTCCGCGTCGACGCGGAGTCTCTTGTGCTCTTCCGACCACACCCTTCACTTCCGCCACTTCCACCACTTCCTCCGGAGGTTTCCGCCGCCTCTTCTCAGTAAGCACCTCCGCGCTTACTGAGACCTCCCGTTTCCCGAGCTCTGCTCGCGCCTCCTGCGCATCCACTGCCCTTTTGCTTCCCTTACCGAAGTGCGCGCATATCCTTCAGGCGGAACTGCCATGAATTTGGCCTTCTTTAGGCGATCAGATGACCAAATCGTGCCCCACATTGAGCCGTCGTCCTTATTCGTCCACTTTAGTAAGGCAGCTCGTTCGAATGGGCGCCCTAATACGAACTCGCCTTCCATCCCTGGAGATGCGAATATTGGTGTATAAACCACGGCACCTCCCACACTAACGGGCGCTTCGTGAATACAGCAGGTCAGAGGTGTGGAATCTCCAGTAATTCCGGTCATGGTCCAGTCCACTTGGTCGTCGTATGGCAAATTCAAACCCTCGAATTCCGACCAGCCCATTCGATTGATTTCTGATCCATTATCTCCCGTTGGCTGCAGCAAAACGCCGTTGATACTAATGGGAATTAGGCCGGACTCAGCGGCATATTCGACTTGATGCCTAATTCTTCGAGCTTGGGACTCGCGTAGAGATGCCTGCACTTTGGAAACCTTCGCAGCTGGCGGCACGCCTCTGCCGTACAGATATTTCTTGAAGGGCGGAGAAATAGAAACTAATTCCGAAAGGCTGATATTGATCGACTTTTCCGTTGCCAGTCTGTGGAAAAGCTCTTCTTCGGAGGGGGCGCCTATGGCATCATCTCTAAAGGCTCTGCGTGGCGCAGGGGGCTTCTTTTCCGGCTTGTTCGTGGGCTTATTTGCGGGCTTATTCTCCTGCATCTCTACTTCCACGGTTTCTACTGGAGGATACGCTCTAGGCCTAGGTGCCCGAGCATTTGGCAGCCCTTCCTGCCTCTCAATTCTTTTCCTGAGATCTTCCACCTTTTCCTTCTTCGCTGGCGCCCTGCGCTTCTCCACACGCGCAGGTTTGACTGCAGAAACGTACCAATTTGCCTCTTCTTCCTCCGACTCCTCCGACTCCGACTCCGACTCCGACTCCAACTCCTCTTCCACCACATCTTCCTCGCTGCTTTCCTCGTCTAATTCCCCTAAGCGCGCCATTCTGACCTCGAAGCTCGGCCCTCGGCTAGGACTGGGCGCAGCCTTGATTCGCCTCACGCCTGGCTGTTGTGGCTGCTGCTGCGGAGGTTGCTGCTGCTGCTGCTGCTCTCGTGCTTCCACTTGCTGCAGCATGTTTCTCCCCGTACTTCTCTCCCACGGCTCTACTACATCTCCCCCGGATCCTTCATTTCCCCAGTGAATTCTCCCGCTTACAGCCCTATGCACTAATCCTGCGCGCTCTTTAGCCATCAAAGCAGGGCATTGATTCTTCAGATGCGTGGGATCTGCACAAAAGATGCAACGTCTAACCGGAGCATACTGAGGATTCGGAGCGTACTGTTGATTCGGCTGTGGAATCCGGAGCGGAACTGCGTTTGCTCCCGAAGCAGGTCCTGGCGCGCCGTAGGCTAACGGCGGATGTGCTCTGGCACCGGCGTTGGCCCTACTAAAACTCTCCATAAATTGCGCCTGTTGGCGTAAGACCATAGCTTCCATGCGCTTCGAAATGTCGTCAATTGCATTCGCGACATCTATTTGGCGCTGAGCTGGCTGCACAGGCTGCGCAATCTGCACTGGCTGCAGCGACTGCGAATTTCCTGGTACTGCCACTGAAGGCTTCGTTTCCTGCGCCAAAAGCTGGTCAATAAGCGCTTCGGAAGAAAACTCACCCTTCTTCATCAATTCTTCCGTGCGGAGCGTGCCCAAGCAGTAGTCCTGAGCTTCCTTCCTAATTAGGGCATATTTGTCCTGGAAGGAGCTGGGCACATTAACGTCCAATTTGAATTTGATAATCAGCTTCCTAGCGAGATCTAATTGCAGCCCTCCTAGAAACAGCTGAATCTCCTGATATTCCGAAAGCATGCCTGTGGTCTTAAGACTAGTGGAAACTGCCGTAAACGTACGCACAAATGGGCGTATATCGCCTGTTTTCTTCTTCTGCGCGGCAGTCAGTTCTTCCAGGAATCTTACCGTATACATCTGCTGTTTCGTATCCTGCGCTCTATACTCCTCCAGAATCTCCTTCCGCAACACCTGCCAGTCTCCATCCACATATCCCTGCAAATAACGAATCGTGGCGCCAATAGAGCTGACGCAATAGAGAGGGAGCTTCTTCACAGCCGCTTTCTCCGATTCTCCGAACTCTTCGTATAGAAGCTCATAATGCTCTAGGAAATCCGTAGCGTCGTTTCCATCGAAGTGCGGGGCGCCGTGGGACCCAGGAAAGGGCATATGCGTCAGTTGCTTCCGAAGTCCTTCGATAAGCAAATCCGCAGAGGCAGCGGCAATTGGCGTGGAGTTGACTGTGGACCGTGGAGTCGACATGCTTATTGCGATTGATAGGGCGAATACGGTGAATACTGTGAATGTTGCGAATTCTGCTGTGAATCGTACGAAGTCTAATTCTTTGTGCTCTTTTTGCGGGGTGTTGGAGGGGTATACGTCCCCCGTGGCATCTTCTGCCTTCCTGTGAGCTCGGCTGACTCTCCGAATTCCCATATTAATTGTACAGCCTAGTCCTTCCACCGCAGAAGACTTCCCTGCCACAAATTTTTCCTTGCGCAGTCCGTTGCTCCTGGCAAGCCAACCTCTGCCGCAATAGGCACAGTCTAATCCGCTGTGGAATTTCTCTGCCGCCTCAAACGCTCTATACCTTGCAACTCCGCAGCCTATTCCGCACAGGGAACTCTCTGCCGAAGAAAACTCTTCTAGCGCTCTACGGCATCTCCGCAGTCTATTCCGCCGCGGGAATTCTCTGCCGAATAGCCTCTCTGAACTCCGTGCTTTCCGTATGTGCGTGCGATTCGCTGCGTGACTGCTTTTCTTTAGGCTTAGGCCTAGCGTATCAATCTCTCTGGTCGAAGGGACCATTGTGGGCGAGTGTGTAGGAGACTCTGCCAGTTTGACGCAGAGATCTGATATTCGCTGCCTCCGCGCTGTGAAGAAGAGACTGCGTCGACGCGGACTCCGATGTCCTATAGCGAGGCACATATATGCGGATTATTAGGCGTGGAATCGAGCGAATAGAAAGGATATATTCAATAACGAATTAGGCAAGGCAAAGCGCCCGCCGCAAAGGAATACGATACAGATAGATGGAAAAGGTAAGAATAGTGAATAGAATAGAGCCGACAGGAATTGTTGAACAGTAATAGAAATCCTCCGCTGTCAATACCCCTAACCCTATACACGTGACTGCGCACGTGACTATCCATCGCTTTCTTCCACCTCTCGCGTGCCCCACCACACCGCTCTGCCAGGGCCCTAGCCGCGTTCTTCTTCTTGATGGAGTCAATGCATAGGTTTTTGACGGCTTTCTGCACAAGAGCAGTATTTTCCGCAGGCCCAACACCATTCCAGGCCTGGCGGAAGCGAGAGAGGTACTTGTGGTTTATTGCCCGCTCCTCACAGGTCGCCCAAGCTTCTCTGCCAGGGCTGTCAATGCCGGTAATACCGTTCTGGATGCAAAATGAGCTGATGTCATCTCGAACAATCATATAGGCTTGATTGTTGCTTGCATCGAAGCCCAACACAGCTTTGAACTCTGTGGCTGACATTTCAGTAGATCTAGCTCGAGGAGCGGGGGCTGCAGCAGCCTTAACACGCGGAGGCATTTTTCTGCGGGTCCTGGTCGGCCTATGGGATGTCAGCCTCTGAGTCTTATCGTCCGTTGACGTAAGTTGCGGTGAAGAGCGCGAAGAGTCTGGCGAAGAGTCTGGCGGGGGAATAAAGTCCTTTGTGCGGGGTAGGTCTGGCGAGCGACCTTGTGTGGGGGAGGGAGTAAAGCCGTATGGATTCTGCGGAGGGTACTGTGGGCTAGTGGGAGCTGCCTGCGGCCCCGCTGGAGTCGGCGAAGTTTTGGGTGGAGTATTGGGTAGCCTGGTATTGGGATCTGACTTATTGACTGTTTCCCACAAAGCGGGAGGTTTGCTTGGTGTTTGGTCGGAGGATGCCATTTTGCGAGGTTTATATATTACTACAGCGAATGGCATTAAACAGGGAGCATAAAGAGAGCGAAGGAGGCTGTATCTCGAAGCCTCAAACAAAGAAACGCTGATAGAGTGGTGGAGGGGGGGGTGTGGAGGAGGGTGTGGAGGAGGGTGTGGAGGAGAGCGTTGAAAGAAAGAGGTGAGGTTGAAAGAGCAGGAGGTCTAGCGATTGCCAAGCCTCATGGCTAGGATGATGTCATTCCGCGGAAAAGCCTACAAATACACTATATGAATGAGCGAGCCTACAGGAGGTCGGCTGGGAGCTTCTATGGCTAGTCTAACACTTGGCAGCACTTTTCTAATATTATAGAGTGGTCGTAGAGATTGAGGATCCTGATGGCGCTGGTGTTGTGCGGCTCTGCAGTCGCTTAGTCATACCCCTCAACATCACCCTATTCTCGCGATCCTCACGATCCTCGCCTAATACCACATCTATCAGCACTTCTATCAGCTCCCCTATCAGCACTTCTACCTTCTCAATTGCTCTCCGACCTGCGCGGCTGCGCTACAGTATTATATAGCTGATTATCTGCTCCAGGTTTTGCCCTTTCTGTCGCCACACCTATCTTTATTCTACAGCGTGGGAGACTCATCTCAAGAATGAGCATGAGCTGCTGAGCAAGCAGTATTTCACGCTTATCCGGCAATCCACCAGCCGGTCACCAGTCGTCGGTTACTTCCTTGGAGTGGGAGGATGATATAGAAGAGACTGACGAGAATTGGGGCGCTACGAATACTCTGGATATGCCACCAGAGTACGACTCGAACGAAGAGCCTGTTGGAGCATCTGATGAGGAGAATGAGGCTGATTCTACGCTTCGTACTCGACAACCGCTATCACCCCCTTTCCGGACGCTGGGAGGTCGGCTGGCGAAGCAGCTGGCTTTCAGGAGGCTCAGAAAAGACTGCTTGACGATCCTATATTTCCGGTCCACACCTCATATGATTTCCACCTAGCAAAATGAGTTATTGACACCAAACGACGAAGACTGGCATTGAAGATTACTTCAAGAAAGGTCTATATCAAGGTGCCGGCTCCTATCGGTCCGCCTATACCCTTTTCAAGGTCATCGAGAACCTACCCACAACTTTAGGGGCGCCCAGTTGGGAGTTTATGGAGGAGGTAGTGGATGGAGAGTCCTTCGTGCTGGCACATCGCGATCCAATGGTCTGTGTTCGATATTTATTTAGAAAAGAAGCTTATTCAAAAGATATGGTTTATGCTCTTTTACGTGAGCTCAATGTTGCTGGCGAGCGCATGTATTCAGACCTCCATACAGCTGATTGGTGGTGGGATTTACAGGTAACGCCTGCGACCTCTCAGGAGCCGGCGCTTGCGGTGGTTATAGGAGACTCTTCCTTCTGGCTCCACAGTCGTTCCAGTTCTTTGCGCATCAGACCAAACCCACCTCACTAACTTCTGCGGAGATAAAGGCTTGGCCTATCTATCGACGATAGGCAATATCAAATCCACAGTGCGAAACAAAACGTCAGCAATGGCCATGGTGCTCTACGGCACTTCTTCCCATCCCCCCTAAGTTCGGCAAGCTGAAAACGAAAGAAGCCGAAGCTCAAAGAGTCAGGAATCGAGTGATCCTTGATTTGGTCATGGATAAGGTGCTGTCAGCTCTCTACGAGCCGGCAGCGAACGGCATTGAGCTGTCGTGCGCTGATGGGCAACTGCGATTCTGCTTTCCAATACTCTGTGGCTGGATTGCCGACCACCTGGAGCACGTCACCCTGCAGCACATGAAGAATAACTGTTGCCCTGTGTGTGAGATTGACGCTGAGAATCTAGGCCAGCTAACTATTTTGCCCTTCAACACCCGCAATCACGAAGAGTATAAGGCCAAGGCGCAGCAATTTGGGGACACAGGCAATATCGAGAATTTAGATTGGCTTCAGGAGAGAGGTCTAAAGGCAGCAATGAATAGCTTCTGGCGACTTCCCAGAGTCCGGCCGGAAGAGATCTGGAAACCGGATCTTCTTCATACTATCTATCTCGGCTTATTGAAGCATTTAATGGAGTGGATACAGGGCTTACTAAAAAAGCATAATCGCCTCGACCAATTCGACAGAGTATGGAAGTCTATTCCCCCGTATACTGGTATTACTATCCCTAAAAAGGCCTATCGGGAGGTTACTCAATGGCAAGGAAAAGAAATGCGGAATCTCGGGCGGTTTCTACTAGCAGCGTTGACCGTCGCTCTGAGGAAGCCGACGGCTTCAGAGAGGCCGGCGTTCAAAGAAGCCCTCAACTGTACCCAAGCCCTTCTAGACTTCCACTTAATGGCTCAGTATCGCAGCCATACGGAGCAAACCCTTGGATATATGGAGGATTATTTGACAAGGTTTCACAAGCATAAAGACGTCTTTCTAGAGTTTCGCAGGTCGAAGCAGGCGACTGCTAAAGCAAAGCAGGCAGATGCAGTACTGCGACTAACACAAGAGAAGGCGCTGTCGACTGCTCAGCGTACGGCAAACAAAAAGCGCAAGGCAGCTGTGGAGGATTGACTAGAGAGGTCTGAGCAGTTGCAAGATATCTACCGCCAAGAATCCCATTTCAACTTCATCAAAATACACCTTTTGACTCACTTCACGTCCCATATCAGGCGATTTGGCAATATACCCAGCTACTCCACAGAAGTCGGCGAAGCCTCGCACCAACAGCAAATTAAGGTTGGATACCGTGCCTCCAATAAACACAACGCCACGAAGCAAATTCTCGAGCACTATTCCCGCCGCCACACAATATCTATGCATGTGGTGTCAGTTCGAGAGGCAGCTCGTGAGAAGTCGGCAGAGGACCTAGGGAAGGAGGTGATAGACCTTCTACAAAAGGAGATGCCTTCTCTGGCAGAGCTCGATATTCGGTCAGAATACCGGCCACCTCGGGTGCTACGGGGTATCGGCTAAAAAGGACGAAGTCACTGAAAGATGTGGCTTATGAGCTTGGGGACCAGGAGGATCGACTTGTGCAAAAGGTGGTAGACTACAGCAACAAAAGCTTGCCGGACCCCCACAAGCTGACAACCAATATACGGAAGTTGCTACATTATCCAGCCGAACGATTCAAACAGCTTCAACTGCCGGTGCTCAAATTCCAGGAAACTGATATATATACCATACATCGCCTTCGTTGTACGATTCAGGAGCGATTTCGAGGTGCTGCGCCAAGAAATGATTGGGTATGGGTGGCTGTAGGTGACGAGACTCAATTCGGTGCCTTACGTGGGCGTTTACCTGGTCAATTGAGATGTTTATTCAAACTGCGGGACCCTACAACCGGATACAGTCATCGTTTAGCACTGGTAAGAATGCTCCGGGTGGAGGGCGCCGGACGCCTAGAGTCCGACAGCAGCTTGGTGAGGGTGGCTTCACGCAAAGTAAACACACCATATAGTGATGAATGGGTTATTAGCGTGGCTTCAATTATAGGCATGGCGCACCTGATTCCAGACGAGGAAGAGGAACAATGGTTGGTAAACAGTAGAATAGACCTAGAAACGTTCAACGATATCTATTAGGATGTGGAGTAGCGATGTACAAAGCCTTTTACCGACCTGCTAGAGGTCGTCGCCGTATTATAAGTAGCTGAATAAATTGGATTATGCAGGAGTAGCGATATCTTCCAGGTGCATCAAAATCAAAAGCAGCCCCGCCATGAGGGCAATAGGGGCAAATCGAAGCACCAGGAGGGCGTTTCACCTCCTAGAAATGAAGTATGGGGAGAGTATTTCCGGGCGGTGATGTGATATAAGCAGGCTCTCCAGGGAGGGTGCCGGACGCAGAGAGGTCGTTCAGGAGAACTAAAGACGCAGGCAAATCTCCTAGGCGGCCTAGGCGGTAGGGCGGAATATGTACCTAGTGGGCGAGAATTTTTTTTTACTGATGCATATCATTCGCGCTACCGCAGGGCAGGACTTTCGGAAGCGTGGGGCAAGAAGCGACTGGGCATGGTGCAAATTTGGGGCAGAGGATCAATACGGTTCTTTGAGAGGAAAGCGCCCAGCGAGGGTGCTTCGCTTCCTAAAACTTAGGGATCCCTCGAAGAGAAGGCCTCTACTACTCGCCGTAGTCCAACCAATGCGTCCCGATAATGGTGGCCGACCAGATACCATCCATGGTATGGTACGGGTATCTCGCCCAAGTGCAACAGGCGAGATATGGGTGATCAGTATCAAAAGTATCACTGGTATGGCGCATCTCATTCCAGAGTCAAGCGCGCCTAACAATGGGCGCTGGTACGTCAATCATACGATAGATCTGAATACGTTTAATCAGATATATTGACACTATTAACCAATACTACCTACCAATATCAGTATCTAGAGAACTTAGCAGTATGCGGTACAGGAGACAAGATACGAGGCATGATGTACTAGCTCGAGGTTTTAGGATGGTCGATACGAGAGGTATGCGGATATATGTAGCGTCTATTGGTGATAAATACTAGTGTACACAGCCCAAATAGGGCGATAACTCAGGCTGTTTATTGAAATGGCTGCATACCAAATATCTGCCGATAGTATAGGATACTAGGTGTATATACGTGACAGGGCCTGCAAACGGGCTAGTATCCATGCGTACCAGAGTACCAGACGTGAGGGTGCATTAGGAGGCAGATGTATGGGGCGTAAGTACGATGAAGACGAACGTACGTATTTGGGCGGAAAAAAGGGCGGATTGTGGAGCGTATGGGCTCTTCAACGCCCTAGGGCGCATTAGTGGGTAATGGGCTGTACGTTGGGGCGCATAGGGCGAAAGTACGTACCTGGAAGAGCCAGGACGTACTAGGGCGTGGTTTAAAATATTCGCGCGCCTGGACGCTTGCCCAGACGTCCAGGCGTGGTTCTGCTTTTGCTGATGGCGGAGGCTGCTGCAGCTAATCGACCAATTGGCAGAGGCGGAGGAAGCTCAGGCAGCGGAGGCTGCTGCAGCGAATTGATCAATTGACTGAGGCAGCAGAAGCTCAGGCAGCGAATTGAGCTGCTTGCTGAGCTCGCTTAGGCGGAAGCAAGCAGCCAGCGGAGGCGGAGGCGGAGGAAGCTGAAGCAGCGGATCAAAGCGAGTCTAGGAGGCATATCAGCGGGAATCATATAAACGGAAGCGAGACGTACCTAGGAGTTACTTTGCAAGCAGAGCTTAGTACTTTGAGCCTAAAAGTCACGATGTCAGCAAAGTCCTATGGTACAGCGAGGTTGAGAATGGGTGGGAGAGAATAGGAGGAAGCAATAGTAGGAAGGACGGGAAGGAATAGGGGGAGGTGGAGATTGGTGTCTTACTAGGCGTTGCTTTGGCGACGACTAAGCGACAACTTGGCGACAACTTGGCGACTACAAAGCGATGACTAAGCGACCTCCAGATTTTTGAAAATCGCTAAGTGCCTGGGAGGCGGGTGAAGTGAATTCTGCTAAGTCCCGAGTTCTCAGGGACTTAGAAAAATTCGATCGAAAATTCTTGAAATCTGCTGCCGCCCAGCGCTGCCGGATGGTGGGAGGTCGCCCGGAAGCGCTGCAGGCAGCAAACGCCGCCCGGGGAAATCGCTGCAGGCAGTAAGTGGCGCCCGGGCGTGGCAGGCGGTCGGGTGGAATATGTACCTATTGGGCGCAATTTTTTTTTTGCTGATGTAATATATGCTTGGTATAAGTAGCTGAATCTACTGTCACCTTTGGTGGAACGAAGACCAAGTCTGATCTCATGGTACCGCAGAATGCTCCCCATACCATAATTCCTTGCCGTCCTGATCGTTCTCTAATATCAATACAATCAGGATGGCCCTCTTCACTTGCGCAACGGATAACCATAGGCCGATGTGTCACGGCTCGGGTAGTTTAGTTGGTAAGTTACTTGGTCGTTGACATCTTGTATCCATGGGTCACGTGTTCGGTTCCTGTTGTGGTGGTTTTCGTTGGGGTTCTATGTTGTTCGGTTGTTAGGACTATGCGTCGCAGGCTTAGTGTTGGGATCTCCTTATTCGGTTATGAGTTCATGTCGGTCGGAAGGTTTCGGTTGCGTTGTGTTTTCTTGTTTGGTAATGCTTGTTCGGATGTGAGTCATGTCAGCGAGAAGGAAGGGTTTAGGGTTGATGGATTCAGGGGGGATAAATAGGTGAGCTGTTAGCGAGCGTTGGTGGTTTCTTTCCTTTCTTCTCTATCCTGTATCTTGTTTAATACACCTCGTCTCACCCTCGATCCACGACCAAACCACGTCCGTGGCGATCCCTTGAACTTAGAGTATATTGTGTGACGGATAGTCACCGTGCACTAAGTACCTGGTTGAGTTACGTGATACTTATATTTCCTCGTCTCGCGACCCGTCCGTAACACGATGATGGAAACCCTCTGTAGAATGCCATGATTCATCACAGTAAACTAGGCGTGACCATTCTTCATATGTCCAATGAAGTCGCTCCTGACACCATTGAACACGCTTGGCTAGATTTTGTGGCCGTACCCCAAATTTCTGGCGAGGCTTGCGCTTGTGATATCCCATAGATGCCATTGCATTGCGAACAAGTTCAGGAGAGCAATTGTATCCCATTTGGTCTCGTATTTCTATCCAGGAAAGGCGTCGAGTGTATCGATCTTGTGTAACAAATTGACGAAGTTGCTCTTTCTCTTCAGGGCCAAAGGTTGGAGGTCTCCCTGAGCGCTTGCGGTTTGAGGGGGTACCGAAGATTTTTGCTCGGCGGTAAATCTTCATACATGCAGTACGGTGTATATTCACCTAATTAAGTCAGTATGTACTCAGTCTTCAGTCTTCCGGTGTTACTAGTAGTATAGTTTGAAAAACAGACCTCTTTTCCTATAGCAGTCCATGACATCTGAGGCTTTGAATGATCGCGCAACGTAATGATTTTGAGTCGCTCATCTCGGGTGGTTTCTCTTCCCTTGACATCCTCGCTAAAGTAATCCTTCCTACACCCTTTCACCTTCATTTGCGCTTCGGTACTTGGGCTGTTGAGATTTCGCTGCTTGAGAGAACGACACTTTTTTTGCTTGAGATCTCGAGGGGTTGACAGCTCAGCTCGGGTCCTGCACCTGACACAGCCACCAGCACCGCCACCTAGTGACAGACTTTCCCCTACACCCGAAGTACATATGGTATAGCTTTTTCTGAAACTGGGTCGGCCACCGAGGTCGTGTTAAGATATCGGTTTGCATTGGGGTTAAGTGACCCCGTCAGAGTTTCTTTAGGCCCTGTAAGTAGCTGTGATTAGGAGCCAGGAACATAGGCCTACTGGAATGAATAAACTATCGAGATCATGGGTAGTGCCCCAGCTCTTGTACATGATTCTGGGCGACTCTAGCTATAAGTGGTATATTTTGGATAGCTAAATCATATTATGCAGCGCGGAACATATAAAGTGGCCTTCCAATTGAAGCTTTTTTCTTTGCCAGATACTACTGGTTGTGGTGTGAAAAAATACAAATGAATGACAACAGCATATGCCTGGATTTACATATGAGAAGAGCGTAAAGAACGTGTATAGCGTGTTCTGGATACAGAAACCCCGTTTGAACCATAATCGTAACCTCAGGGCCCAAGGCCTTCGCTCCCAATTCATGTCTAGTTCAAACCGCATTGACCCATGCAAACAGTCATGCAAATACCCACGACAACGGCCGGGAGGGTATCACAACCTGCTTTACATCCGTTCCTGAGACGGGGTTAGCAAACGAGCCTCGTTTAGTTGATATGTATTGTGGGGAAGCAAAAAAATGGAGGCAAACACTTACGCGCATGCCGTGGGGTCGCCAGCGCGCTTTGTAAAATCGCCTGTGTCAAGTTCTCGGGCCACTTTATCATAATCCTGTAATCGTAGTTCAAGAAATCGAGGTTAGCTATGCCTGGAGGTAGAGAGTGTATGTTCTGGCAGTTGTGAAAAAGAGTTTGAACATACAGTAGGCAGGGCCTGGATGAGAGTCACAGCGGCAACGAGGGATAGAATAATGGTCTTGAATTGCATTTTGAATTTGGTTGCGGTGGGAAGTGGATTGGGTTGAGTCGTGGAAGTGATTTCTGAATGAGATGTGTGGAAGATGTGAATGAGGTTGATGGTGGACTGAATGTGCGAGTAAAGGGGAGTATTTATAGGCAGAAATTTCCCCACCATTCTCAGCTGATATGGTGCCTCGTCCCTTACAAATGGTCTTGGTGCTTATGGGAGCGTTGGTTTCTACGGATGTATTTCCTAACATGAATTGTTGTGCGTTGAGGGTTGGCATAGAGAAAGAGCTCCTAGTGAGCTGAAATCGAAAATTGGTTCCGATAGGACGATCCTCGTGAGACTCAAAAGAAATTGGAGCACATGATTGCACATTGCTGTGATATTCACGTATTTAAGTCCCCGGCTATCGTGGCCACTATGTGATAAGTCAATCTGTGCCTAGCCGGCTCGGTGTTCGTGGAAGTTGGTGACAGCGAACGTGCGTGTGCCTGGGCTGGATTTACTGATTTGAGTTGTTACTAGATTGGGTTTGATTGATGCACATGTCTTGCCCAGGCCCAGAGTCAGGAGACAGAAATCTGTTTCTAAAGACTAGGCTAGTGACTGGTTTTCTCGAGGACAATCATGTCAATTCGGTAAACCTTTTTCTTGTAGGGTAAATTACGTTGAGGCTTTTTGTGGATATCTAGCCATCTTAAAGTGCGTAACGATTGTTTAATCGATTTATCTCATAGATTAAGGTTTTTGGCGTGGAATTAAGGTTTTTGGTCTGATGGGGCTCTTTCTAGTGTTAGTAGGGAAAACATGCATGGCGTATTTTGGGTAGAGTACGTGATGGCTATGGGGACTGGGGCATCAATACTGAAGCAGTGCAAGCGCCGAAACGATTTTCGTTAGGTAATTGGTACGGCTATTCTGCTAATGACAATAACACCCTAGAAAATATGTCTTAGAGTTAGCAATCGGGTATACATTTAGTATACTATTTGACCTAAAGGGTCTAATGAGAGAAGGGGACAATTTCTTCAGCTGGTTGCGGGAATTTCAAGTACTCAGGTGGGAATGAAGAGCCGGATACGCATGTCTTAAAAATCCGAAATAGACCAGTTAAGCCGTAAACATGCAAGCCAGGGCAAATCGGAGATCGTTGCTGACCGATACAATCCCCAGGTTCTTGTCCACTCTGAGCAATGTAGGTCCTATTTTCATCAACTGTCCAATCCTTGGGAATCGCCATACCTAAGGATGACCTCCAGCCCGAAACCGTTTGCTTGGCACCCCGTAGTCGCAGTTTTCTTATTCACATAGGAAGAACCTCTGCCCTATTTAGCTCTTGAACACAACTGATCATCTTTCTGCCCTAGCACATTTCCTGAAGCTTGTGATTTGACTCGGTTATAGATTATGCTGGTCCTTGTTATTTCATGATCGGCTAATACCACTGTAGTCTTTTCATGGGCGATAGCCAGATGACTGGAGAGAATGATTTTCGCGTGTCATAGAAAGTCTTGAGACTCAAAGCCCCTACCCCTTTCTAAGAGCTATTTGCATGAACTGTTTGATATTAACTGTTTGATAGCTTCCTAGCTTGTTTGATATGTTTTGTTGAGGTGCCCCGTGAGTAACAGTATTAAAAGTATTGGCTGATTACTTGACCGATTAGCTTTTGATGCAAATGAAGGCTCTCTACATACCCAGGGAAAGCAACAAGTGCTATATAATGCGAATCTTACCTCGGAGAGAGGGAGAGAAGGGGAAGGCTGATTACTGGATGTGACGGCCTCTGGTGTACATGGGTAAGATACTTTCAATTGGTGGGTACACACCTTAGTTGCTTCACCAACTATCCAGATTTATTCTAGAGCTAGTAAGTAAAACATGTATAAGCATGTCTGGGGCGTAGGAAACTGGGGTGTCCCGTAATCCGGTGGATGCTGCCCCCCAAGTGGCGGTGGCTAGACACAGAATCGTAGCTTAGTCAATTGGAAACTAACCAATCAAAATCTAGCCCTCTAAGGGGGGGCAGCTTTACCGGACTATGGGATAGTGGTTACTGGGTGTATAGCGAATGAGGGTGTATGGAAAACAAGGGTATTTTCAGGTCAAGGGATAAAATGTTCGGTGACGATGAAGTCTAATTCCCCTCCTAAAAACACCTGTTCATTGCACACCCTCGTTCTCCATACGCGCAGTAGTCACTATACTCGTGCTCTAGCGTAAGAGCCTGGAAACGCGGGCGGTGAGTCGACTATACGGCGAAACATCCTTGTACCACCCTGTAGCCACGCCACACTAGAAGGAAGTGATGCTATAAACCCGAGGAAATGAGAGTGCTTAAGACAGATAATAAGTATTAGGTAATGCGAGTCCTAATCCATGTTAACGTTGTGATTACTCCCTATAAGCTGCCACACCCAATAATGGCTCTCATTTTTCCTTGTGCATAGAGCTTGAATGAAATAATTGAATAAATGAAAATAGTGTTTGGTCGAACTAAACCAAAAAGATATGCGTAACAGACAGAAAAAGCATCACCGAAACTCTATTCTGTACTAATTTAAATGTAATTTCTAAGGCCTCTACTGTCCCTGAGTTGTGTCTGCCTGAGTTGTGTCCGTTCCACCCCCCGAACCGCCTACTTTCACACTCGCGGGGCCTGCCAACTGGATTCGACGGGTAATTGTTGTTACAGACGCTCTAACCGTTTCTAAAGCAGTAACATTGCTGCTTGGCTTCCTTGATGGCCATGGGACCACAATGATCTCTCACTCGTGTAGTAGTAGTAGTAGCAGTAGTAGCAGTAGTAGTAATTCATTTACGTATCCAACCCTATGGGTTATGACTCTCTCACTCGTGTGTTAAGTACGGGGATATACATATTAACTTCAGCTCATCGGTATAAGGTGAATGGAAATTTTAATTACTTACTAACACTGTTCGCGGAGAGTGTCACGCCTTATGAGGCCGTTGGCCGCGCCAGTGTCAACTCCTTGGGCTGCTTTACTGTACTTCTAACCATATAATAAAATAAGGGGGATTGGCTTTATTCGAGAGTAGATGATGTGGAGAGCGTACGAGTGGTTGAGCCTAGACAAGTGTGGTAGCGGCGAAGAAAGTAGCAATAGCCTTGAATTGCATATCGAGGGTCGTTCGGTGGCGATTATTTTGAGTAAAGCATGTTCTGGATGGGTATTTTTCTCTGCACCTTGAGTGCAGTTGATAACGACTCAAATGTACGAGAAATGGTAGTATTTATAGACAATTTTCTGGTAGCAATACTTGAATCCTCTCCATCGTCTTTGGCTAATATTTCTCTTGTAGCATAGGTACTGGTGTTTCGCGAAGTCTCGTCTAAAGGTTCTACTTTATGGATATATTTACTAACTAAGGATTTTGCGCGTTAGTGGCTAGAGGGCCAGTTCCGACCGGGTGATCTTCTGAGGGGCCCGGAGCAGGAGAGAGTACTAATCAGCTGTTAGTATTGTTTTTGGGCATAGAGCACTTGAATTAATATTGGGTTGGATTCAGATTAAGGTTAGGTTAGCAGATGTCTGACTTCGGATTTGGTACCGTTGGAAGACGGGACGAGGTTCAGAACACCAATAGTTATCCATTTCAGTATCTGCGCAATTTGAGACACTGCTGCACGAGGGAAATCATGAAAAACGTGTTCATCCTTCTCGCTTAAGAAAGCCAACAGCAACACTGTAGAAAACTCGGGCGTAGGACCGGGAGATGCGTGACCTCGTGACCTTCAAAACGAAGACGTCGATTAGCAACAGGGACGTGGGATAGTCGTCTATGTTTTTAGTTCCATGGTTTTCGTCGTTATTCAGTAAGTATGATTTGGTAAATCACCGTTGTATGTGCGCTTAAGATAACTATTGGTCGGACTTGGTTGATGGGGCCAGTTTGGTTATTCCGACCAGATTATCCTGTTAGACGCCTTTAATCCTCCTACTCAGCCGAGGGAGAGAAAGAGGGTATAATTATGTCAGGGTTTTGTGAAGGGCTTTCATGTACGTGACGGACTAATATGGTCGACGCTAATTGCTATTTATTGTATTTACTACTTATGTTCATTATCATAGAAAATAAGAAACTATCAATCACCTGCTCGCTTTACTTTCAACAGATCTTACTTTGGGGATGTTACGTCGGATTTGTTCTTGGATTCTTCTGTCCAAAGCGCTCAACATTGAAAATTATCTCCGTGCAATTTAGTGTGAAATCGTGAGCCGGAGGGATCCATAGCCAGCCGCAGTTCAAGTAGCCACTTTGAGTGCGCCATGTGGCCTGCCAAGATGCAACCACTTGCACGATGAGGGTGTCTGGGGAAACTCGAAAAAAACAGAGTTCAGTACCTGGGATTCCCACATGGTCACCCACTGCAGGACTAAACCAGGCGATACGACGCTTGGATATGCCAGAGCGGACGGGATGGCTCATTCTCATCGTTCTATGACCGAACACACCATGGGTTGGTGGAAAAATCCCATAGCTTGTTTCCTACCAGTACACTGGAAGCAAGCACACCTCACATCTAAACGATTCTCAAGTATAGACACTTTCAACCCCAACCATTACAAACACATTAGCGCAACCCCCCGAGCCCCTAGGCTTTTGTATGTTTTCCCATCTGCCATACACTACAGGCTGTCAGGATAGTTTATCTTGATACATAAACTACTAACGGACCTTGATTCTTGGCGGTTTTGGTAAACTTTTATAATTGGAGTTTGGACCAAACACACTAGCAAGCAAAATAAATTAAAGCTATCAAAAATTCAGTTTGCTTAGGAATGGGCATTTATTTCTCATATAAATATAATTATAACCGATATGAAAGGGGCACTAAAATTGGGGGAAGGGTTTACGTCTCTGATTCAATCTTCACTCCCGAAGAATTTCCCCCATAATATGGGGCTAGTATCACGATTTCCGTCGGTGCTCTCGCTGGTAGGCCTGCTCCCAGCACAAGTGAACACTATGGCTACGGCATCTATGTTTGGTCGTTGTTGGCCGGGGGATAAATTGACTATGATGGCAGAACGGAATAGAACCCTCTCAACAAACTAACTGTTGACCTATCGGGGAATATTTCGAAGCATTTATCCCCAAATAGGAAGCTGGCCATGGTCCGCGGCTGAAAGGAGTGAAGAACAGGAATACTTTCGGAATAGGTATGATTTTAGGATAACAGTTGATAGGATGGAATGGATTATATTTCTCTTTTCTTTTTCTTTATTGCAGCAAGGGCCTAGTCCGGACTAGTCAGTTTTTGTGGATGGCCAGATCTTAATTGTCGTTCAAACAAGAATTGAAATAAATTGTTTGCCCCACACAGTCTGCCCCTGGCAAGGGTGGGACCTTACTCCAAACCTTATCTCAACCTCGATCTTGGGACCAATTCTTGTCGCTTAGCGCCGCAGCCGTTTCATGCCCTGTCAAACATTTGCAGGGTATTTAAACGAAATTTACAGGCAGTTTACTACTGAAATATGCTTTCCGGCCTTGGGTAAGGGTTAGCGAAGGCTTGGCGTGAAGAGCAAACTTAAAAAATCCTTGGTGTAATTGGGTGATCAAGGGGTTTTCTCAGGCTTTCTAGAATGATGAGATACTACAGAAGGGCACATGGGTTTGGATTGAATTCGTGTCCGCTTGTGCATGTTTCTTGATTTCAACGAGTTCGCAATCAGCTTTGGCCATCATTGGGAGCACTACTGCGCATGGTAGGGGTGGGCGTTTTCCAGGTTCGAGGCAACCGACTGGGATGCTTTTTTCTCATCCATCTTGAACAAGAAAACGCAATGATTGGATTAACCCTTAGTGTCGGCTATCTTCCATGTCACTTAGTGTATGGGCTTTAGAGTACGTACTCTACCGGGGACGATCGCGGGAGAAAACCTACAGCGCTCAATTATGTGCCAAGAATGAGTTTGTCGGGAAGGAGTGGAGCGTTATGAACAGGAGGGGGTGTATGGTTTCACCTAGATTTGGTAGACGAATCAAGGATAGAGTCGTTTGCGGCTCGAAAGTAGTTGGTCTCAGACTGTATCCTATCAAGCCCTGACTAGTATGATACACTATTCATTGGAGAGAAAGGTAGCGAATAGAAAGATAGGAGGCAAAGGAATAGCACATATTTCAGCTTTTTTCGGAAGTATATCCTGCGCATTCTCAGGAGGCAAAATCTCTGAGACTTAGGGAAGGATAAAATTTCTCCTGTGCGCCCAGGCTAGTCTTTACCATTGGTAGGCCGATCTGAATTGACAGCATGAAAGCAGTCCGAGAAAAAGAAAGTATTATATGACGAAATCAGGCAGCATTCGCGGGATCTAGTGCAAGATTGTATTCGGTAACCCCGTTCCAATGAGATAGAAATAACATGCGCAGTGCAGATCAAGAGCATAGAATTCGGAGCCTGACTGGTACGAAACTTTATGGTAGCGTGCCTGTCAGCGGTTATGTGCCAAATGATCTGATAAGATGAATAAGTCTAGAGACACAGCCAGCCGCGGCAGGTCTAGCGGGAGTCATCAACCCCATTTTGTCTAGATATTCGGTTTCTGTCTAGAGATTATTGAGTTTACTATACCTCCTTTAGACGGTACTTTCAGTGAGAGGTTTCATATCGCTATGGAGTGTCATGTCTGAGTGCCGGATATACTTGTCACTTTGGCCACCCGCCAGTGTCACGAAACGCCAAAACTTGGGGCATATGTAGAATGAGAAATCTTATCTTTCCCCACTCTGAAAGTTATTCCCGGTGTATGGATTGAGTGTTGCTGCAAAGCTAAGACAGTGAACGTGGATATCTTTGCGCACACGACCAGATATGTGACCTGCGCATCTTCCATGCATACACACGAGTTCAAAATCGCTGTGGCTTACGGAATTGATAGGTCTGCGCAGTGCGCATGATAATGTACTTTTCATGGTATATAAACAGTAGTTTAGTTTTGAGGAGTTCGAATAGATATCATATAGCTCCACAACAACTCCTCCAAGGCTTCATAGTAGGCCTTTCTCCCTCAAGATACATACATACATACACCAATTCGTTACTTCCTGCATCTTCAAGTTGCGACTATGCTCGGCTTCCGCAAAATACACATTGATACACTTCAGCAACAGCTTTTGTCCTTGGATGCGAAGTTAGAGCGCCCGACTTCGGACGCCGTCAACGGTAAAGGAGAGACCCCGACGACCAATACACATCATGAACTTCAAAGCGGTGGGTTCGTTTGCAGACAGCCAGGATGCGCAGCCGCTAGGGAAAATACTGTTTTTAATACTAGGTCCGAGCTCGAGTATGAATATTCTTATTTGAGGGTATTTCTTCACCTCGTTTAACTAAGCTAACATGGTTCCTAGAGAACACCAATTGCAACATGGCGGGGAAACGAGCAAAAAAGACGCATCTAGATCTGCAGAGTAAGCTTCTAGCTTCATCTGCCTTCTTTTATCGCAGATTTACGGCATGCAATCGAGGGCGAGGATTTGGGTTGGATGAATTTGTTTTTGGGGTCGTTTGATTTTGCGTATTATTTTTATGAGAAATTTAAGTGGCTTATCACTATTGAAATTCTGCGTGCACTATTTGTTGCTTTCCAGTGATCGTAGGGACTATCTTCCGCATTGCATAGACCCGACCCGCCTTCCCGGGTGGTGTAAATCGTGAGATCTTTCGCTAGCCTACCATAGATGGCCAATTCCCGAATGTGGGCCCCGGAAATGTCTTATTTCACAACTTGAATAAGCAAACTATGGCCACCACTGCGTGAACTACAGGGATAGTTAAATGTGATGGTAGGTGGCGGTGCCACTTGTTACTTCTAGCGCAGAGGTTTTTACCATCTCTTGTCAATCAAATTACCCTATCTATAGTACGGCCATATATTAGGTAACCTATAGCTAAGCTGCCTCTCAATACTGGAAAATATTTTCACTCGTTAGTCTGGGGTCACATTCCACAGGCCCAATTAACTTCTCCTCGTGCAGTGGGTTGGGGAGGTTGCGTGTACAGTTAGTTAAAACTTGGTTACAATCACTACCATGATGCGTGCTGCCTATGAGAATCCAAACTTCTAAGTATTTACATATTCCCTACATCTATGCTAGCCGGGGGAAGCTTTTGGTGATTCGTAGAGCATATCTATAACCAGTAAAGTGCGCATATTTTTTTGCTATTTCTAATTTTCTTTTCCCTTCAGAGCAAGTAGAATCTTAATTTAGGGCTTTAATCGATTACTGACCCGAAAACACGCATACATGTGCTTTCGACAAGCGATAATTAAGGACCCGGAATTAGCTGTTACGTATGATGGAGGTATATGCTGCATGAAAGGGAAAGGGGATTCCCCAAGGCTAGAACGGTTACTTGTTACTTCATAATTATAGATGGTTACAAAGATTTTGGGAATATGTATAACTTGCCACAGTATCTGGTCAGGCGTCCGCCCCAGAAGAGGGATAAGAGACGCAACTCCTCTATGTGGCGGATGCCTATAGCCAACAGTGGTATATGTCTCAAATGCTTGTACTCAACTTGAAAACAAGACCTCTGTACTTTTCTATGCTAGAGCCCTGCACGGACCACTCATGTTTCTAGGGCCTTACCCTGATGCACAAGTACTAGCCGCCGAAGCTGATTTGCTACTCGTGTTTTTCACAGCAAGTTTGGTGAAGTTCCAGCTCTCAGAAAAAAACCCGATCGCTATGGTTGCCACGTCGAGACACGTGGGCTTTTTGATCGTGATGTTTTTTCGAAGCCACAGGATCAGGAATATAGGTATTAGCAGATCTTATATGTTTTACTTACCTGCGCCGGGAAGAATCTCGGCACTCCCGCTTAGAACAGGGTTAAATCATCACATCTCGATATAAGGTCAAGACACTAGCTATAGGTTCATTACTAAACAATAACCACCAATAATCTTCCCAAAATCTTCATCCATCGACCTACCTGTATGCCAGTGTCCCCCCACTCTTACCCTTATCCCACCTATCGCTCTCGAGGTTTCATGAAATATACCAACCTCTCAAAAGATGGAATCACTTCTCATATCATACCGCAATAATTAACTGGCCGTATGCGACCACGCGCTGAGACGTTATAATAAGGAGTGGCGAGTCTAAGGGTGGAGGTTTTTGGGGGCTGTACTGTTTATGGCAACAGGTAGCTCTTTTAAGGTAAAAAGTCCTTCGAAAAAACGAGGAGAAACGGCTGAGAAACAGTTTTACCCAAGCTTAATTCAACGTAGTAGCGTGTGGTTATATACGACCAGTTAATGCGACAGCCATCGGTGGTCTAACTCGGTCGCTATCTAATAGTGTCATCGTGACCCTAACCCACGTGTCTTAGAGAACCTCTTCGGCGCGGATCTCGACTCGAATTCATAGGGCTGGGATATGATCTATTATTGGATAGAGAGGCGCTGAAGACAATCTATCGACACCAGCAGATATGTTCGATGTGAGCGATACCGCACTGCTGAAGCTAGACCTTTGAAGGGAAGACCGATATTTCCCGTACCGGTTCTTGTCTGGATCTCTTTGATATGAGAACCAAGTTCACACTGCGAAGAAGATCATGAGCTCCATAAGACGAATTCCGACAGAACCATGTTCGCATTTGATCTGACGAGGTTTGAGAAGTTCTAGAATGAGGATGTTGAGGGTGGTGAATAGGAGGTTAATACAGAGCTTGCAATACTGGAAGGAAGATTTGATCCTATAGCGAGTGAAGGAGAAGAGCTGGTGCTTGATGGTCTAGCGGTTGAGAATACTGGGAGTGATCTTATGAGATATGAGATAAGCCCGGGAGTAGCAGTGACGATAGTGAAATTGCTGATACTCGTTCCCAGATATTTCCGTCCAGCATTTAACTTCGAAAAAGTGGTCTTTGGTCGTCTCTTCCGCCAATACAATTCCGGCAACTTTCATTAGGGATACTACTGTAATACGAGTCAGATCTCATTGGTGGCTTGCAAGCCGGGGAAACGTAACCGTAGTATCACAAATCTCTAGTCGGACATCACAAAGTATAGGATAGACAGGGGGCTCACAATTCAAAATTCACCAACTCCCAGCCACATCTCAATAATAAGGATCTCTTCTTCCCTATATAATCCATCTTCGATCACCGTTTGTCTGCTGGCTTCGCTTTCCACTTTAATAACGAAATCGACCACAAACATGGTTCATAACTCGGAGAATCTCGTGCCCGATCGCGAGCATGCTATAGCCAACGAAATCGAGAATAACGGTAAGGAACCCATACTAATTTTGAATTCCCAAATTTCACAGGATCTGAATAGCTGACCGATGACTGCTAACATTCCTCAGGCCTCCCAACTTCCTACGGTATGCTCCTCTTCCCCGGTTTCCAAGCCCTAGATGTCTTCGGCGCCCTCGACGTACTCAACCTCCTCTCCGCCTTCCAATTTAAACTCTCCCTCTCTCTCATCGCCGCAACCCTCGACCCCGTCTCCACTGCTCATCCAACTGGTAACCCTATGGGATCAACCTTCCACCAAAGCATCGTCCCCACCCACACCTTCGCAACTGCCCCACCCCTCGACGTCCTCATCGTCCCCGGTGGTGTTGGTACACGCGTCCCAGGCACCACCCTCGACGACCTTCGCGCATTCATCAAGACCCGTTATCCAACCCTAAAGTACTTCATGACTATCTGCACCGGAGCTGCCCTCGCTGCACAAACTGGCATTTTGGACGGAAAGAAAGCAACAAGCAACAAGTGTGCATGGAAATGGGTCATAGCGCAGGGACCAAAAGTTCACTGGGTTCCTGTTGCGAGATGGACGGTTGATGGGAATGTATGGACTTCTTCGGGTGTTGCTGCTGGGATCGATGCGATTTTTGCGTTCGTTGAGACGGTGTATGGGAAGACGGCGGCGGATAATATCGTTAGGCTTATGGAGTATGATCGTCATTTGGACCCGGAGTGGGATCCGTGGGCGAAGATTCATGGCCTTTGAAGGGGAAGATGTAGTGGAGTGAAGGCTGAGGGAGCTAGAGCGGGCGATGAGGTGGTGGGGTGGCTTGAGGGCGATTTGTTAAATTAGAACGGTAGAAAGCCCGTAAATGAAGCTCGAGGATATCAGTATCCCTTAAGTTGGTGAAGCTGCCAACGGGTTTGGTGGCTGAGTGCGAAGTCTCATTTCAGCACACGAAACACCATACCTGGCTAGAACCCTTCTCAATATAGTAAGATCATCTATTTTCTACCTGATCGAGGTTGACATATTTGGCAGCTTTTTACCACCAGCGTAATAAGATGCTGTTTCACTTTGTAGGGTTGTCAGTATTATCCCTTTCTAAAAGTTGTCTTGTGATTATTTCTTGGTTGGTGCTGCGCAAAACAGGAAGTGATGCCAAGTCTTCAGCATCATACAGTGAATCCAATAGCAACTCTTCTCTAGACCTACAATTGGGCTATTCGGTGAATTACAGTACCTAGACAGATGTGTTCGTGATGCGGTTTCAGGTGACGGAATCCGTCTTAGCACAGCGATCCAAAGGTCAAATTTTTATTTTAAATCGGAGGAGGGAAAGAATAAAAGTACCAGCTAGATTTTAATAAATTTTTACGGCCTTGGTCACTAAAATCAGATTTTATGAGATTTTTTTTGGTGGCTATTGATCTGGCGAATTTCCAAAGTTTAATAAAGGGTGCTTGGGCCGCACCCCAGCTGCTATGGGAGTCTCGGCGACAATATTAAAAAAACTCCTGAAGTAGGTCCATTTCACTATGGAATTAAAAGCTTTCATCTCTACTCTTGTTTTTTTGGTGAATTTTGAAAGTTAGGTGGATTTAGGGGGATTTTAACGTCTGTGAGCTGAAACCGCAAGATCTCCTATGAAGCATGCGGATACACATCTACCAAACGATGTCGCTGATCTGCTTATTCTTGCCCAACATCAATTGATCAAACCAGTAATATCTCACAGGCTTTTCTATAACTTCAAGATCCTCGCTAATCGTCAACCAAAATCTAGATGAACAGCGCCCGTCCGCTTTCCGCCCGGCTACCGGCCAAGTAGGTGATCTCCGGTCTCATGACGTTAGATATGACGAGACCAATCCCAAAACCCTCAATATATATAACTACCTTACTATACCCCCAGAGGTCTTACAACATCCACCGTGAATTTCTGAATCACTCAATCCATTCCTATCACTATGTTCCGTCTCGTATCCCGTCCGAGCATCTCACGGCAGATGCTCCTCCCCCTCCCCCCTACTATAGCAATTAGAACTATCGTCGAGCCACGCCACTACCCAGGCGACTCTCTGACGATTACAGACGCAATATGTCACGACCACCGCGAGCTCGAATCCTACTACTCCCGGATCATGGCTATAGATGAGAAAGATACCGACGCGAAAGAGCGCTGGCAGAACCAATTGACGTGGGAACTAGCGAGACACGCCGTTGGTGAGGAAATTGTCTTGTATCCAGCGTACGAGAAGTATCTCGGGGAGACTGAGAAGAAAACCGCAGATAAGAAACGGGATTTGAATCAACAGGTTGAGTTTGATAAACCTTCCCTAGAAATACCATTGAGACCGGAGGTGGGATAGGATGTGGTGCGATAGTGCTGATTGTGATTTTGCGCTGAGTAGACGAAAGTGCGTCTCGAATACTTTCAACGTCTCTATCCTACGTCCTCGGAGTTCAAGCCCAAGCTAACCGAATTAATGGACGCCCTGAAACAACATATCCGTGTCACTGAAGATACCGAGCTGCCGCTCCTCGAGGAGGCCTTGAGGACTGTATCAACAAAAGTATCGGGTGAACCGAAGGAAAGAGGGGTGTCGGAGGAGCTCGGGAGGAGCTTTTTGAGGACGAAGATGTTTGTGCCGACGAGAGGACATCCGTGGATGCCAAACAAGCCGCCGTATGAGACAGTGGTGGGGTTCTTGACGACGCCGGTGGATCGGTTGGCGGATATATTCAGGAAGTTTCCGAAGGAAAAGCAGAAAACTACCGAGAGCTGGAATGGGGAGGGTTTGAGGTGAATCGGTTGGGTGATAGGTATCCTAGCTGTGAGGTAGGCGCTTGCAGGTTTGGACTTTAGATCTTGCTTTTGGATACTTGGAGTTATTGTTAATAGGTTGCTGATTGTTCTCGTATTTGTATCCTAATTTGAATTGTAACTTTGAGTGTACGCATGCTCAAGGAGCTAGTTGCCGCCGATATGCATGTATTCTGAGCCGGTACATCAGAATTGTGGGTGATAGGTACTGTGGATAATAATTGACCCTGCGCAGAAACAACAAGCCACCATTCTTACGGATTTCTCGGTACACCTAATAGCGAAATGAATCCTTTCTACTATTGAGTTTAGAAATGTGTTTCGGCGTTAGGATTCTAACCAGCTTTATTAGTGAAGCCTACCACAAGCTGGTGGATGTCAAAAGTTTTCCTGATGTATAGGTTTAGTGGTTCAGGTCGTTTTTACAACAACCCCAAGACTTCATTCTTGTTTCAGCTCTAGCAAATCACCGTTACTTCACCCTTCCCTCCCCTACCTAATCCCTCCTTTTACGCCTTCTCTGAAGGCACCCGTCTTCTTGTTCTCACTCTCATCCCACTCTTATACAAAAAGAGCCTCGACTCCTCCACCCACATCTTCTCCGGCTCCACCAACTCCAACCCAAACCTCCAAAACAGCAGCGGAAGCGTCTTACATATCTCCATCAACGCAACATTCCTCCCAATACACCTACACCCTATTAGCATCAATCCCTACAATAAGGAAGAGAACCATACACCCTCGTCCCCCCTCCAAACCCAAACCCCCACTCCCCAAACTTCTCCCTCCCTCCACCTCTCCAGCCTAAACTCCTCCGCATCAGCACTATACAACGTCTAATCCCTCCCGACAACCCAATTATTGATCCCACATCATACCCGCCCTCCACCCATGCCCCAGGCAGCAGCTCCATCTCTCCTTGTGATACCTTCCTACCAAAAATCGAAGCCACGCTCGGCGATAACCATGCCACCTCTTTTACCACCGCTTGGAAATACGGTAGCGCCAGCGTATCTGCGTAGGATGTCGGCGGTGCAGAATCAAGCTCGTAGACGAGGCGCTGCAGGACTGAGGGGTGCCAAAGAAGGTACATGCTCGCACCTTGTAGATATGCAGCAGTAGTGTCGGCGCCGGCAATGAGCGTACCCATTACCTCGCCGAGAATAGCAGAGTGTGGAAGGGGTTCACCAGACTCGGTTTTAGAGGTGAGGAAGGCTATGAGGAGGTTAGGTTTGGGGTGAGTTGGTGGGAGGTTTGGCGTGTGGTTATTAGGTTGTTTGCTAGCTTTATGGGGTTAGTTTATGGTCTTGGGAGATGGAGGGAGGAGGACTTTGAGTAGATTTCCGATCCCGTTTCCGGAGGGTGGTGGTAGAAGGAACTTTATAGCTCGTTCGAAGATCTTCATGAAGGCTGGGAACGCTCCTGGGATTGCAAAGAATCTGAATCCACCCTGTGTGCTATCAGTATATAGTTGTTTCAGAACCGAAAATACTGGGGTATCACTCACATGTAATGATTCCTGGTACCCATTCACGTCCCCGCCAGCCGCCATAAACCCGAACTTCTTCCCGTATCCGAGCTCGCTGATCAGGTCGAAGGTAAGATGGTTCATCCACTCGACGAGATCAAACTCCTCGCCACGGTCCGCGAACCCGTCGATATGTTCTAGGAACTCGTTGACGAGCGCCGTCACGGAGGGCTTCATCTGCATCACGGAGGTCATGGAGTACTAGGCACAGAGTCAGAATCTATATATCCATACAATTGTTTGCCAGAACTAACAGCATATGCAACCCTCTTCCTCACCCGCGCATGCAGCGCTGGCTCTCTCGCGAAAAACACAGGCGGCTCTCCACTAGGGAGAAACCCATCCCCGAATTGATCACCTTTTGCCAATGCATTTGGACCACGGCCATAAATGGCCCTAATAGCACGGTGGTCTGAGAAGCTGAGTGAGTTTGGAGTGATGCGTATTACAGAGCCTAGTTATGGTTTCTTGGTTAGTTGGGAGCCTCGTTTTACTTGCTTTTTTTGCATGAGGAATAGGGGGAAGGCTGCATACCGTATTTCTCGTGGAGTTCGTAGGTCTTTAGATGCTGGTTCCCACTCAATACTACTCGTAGCCACTAGAGCCGTGATATGCGGGCTCAGAACTATAACATGTTAGCTCTGTCGCCTGGAGGTTCGGGTTGTGGGGTTATGGGTTATTACGCACTGGGCCAGGGAATTGCGCTAAGGGGTGTAAATGCACATCGTAGGAGACACTCCCAACTACTAGCAGTAATAGCACAGCTGGAATATTATCTCTTTAAAGTTCCGGGGCTGATATCACGAAGTCGCCCGCCATCGGTAGCGTTATGGTGGTATCGGTTTGCGGTGGGGAAGGTGTTACTTCCGCACTCTATGTTACAGCCTTACTAGGGTGACACGAGCGAAGGTTGTTGGCAGCAGATGAGTAAGCCATATCCAAACAATTTAGTAGAGTAGGAGGAATATCTTGCTTCTAACACCAAGATGGAAATACTCTTTCGTGAGTGAGCCGCTATGCCCAGAAATGAGTACTACTGAGACATAGGCATTGAGGTTAATTCAACATTTGAAGTTTGTGCTCACAAACAAAAGGATCCGGAAAGCATATCTGGGACCCTTTTCCGCCAAATGAAGCAACGACTTTTGTACGAAGGTGCCCCATCATCACGTGGTCAATGATTTGAATGTGCGAAGGACAGATGGCCAAACCCTCCAATTGCAAGGATTGCCGTTATTGTGCATGTGGCTACCTGTTTGCGATGCATATCGATATGGGCACCTCTTTTCTAGTTGTATTCTCACATACCACTACAAGCACTGCCGTAGCGATCGATCACTATCATTTTCGGTAGATCACAGAATTATACCGAAGGAGATAAATTATAGAGTAAGTCCACGTTCATCCCTTGTTAACTACGCCAATAGGTACAGGGGCCGTTGCTTAGTCATGCAATACGGTGAGATGAACGGACCCTAATTATAAGGCAACCACAAGATATTTCGTAGTAACTAATCAAGAACGATATCAAAGTAAGTAGAGAGGAGCTCTCTATGCCTAAACTGTTTGGGCAGCAATGGGACTGTATGTTTTGTGTATGCATGGAGTATCACTCATTTCATGACTAAGCGCCTGCACCTACTAAGCAGCCCAACATGTTCTTATTAGCTACTAACCGATATTTCGCGTAATATTACTCTACTTTCGCTCCGCCTCCTTACGTTTTTTGGAGGGAATCTTCGTCAAGACATCATCCACAAAGTTTCCAAAGGAAAAGGCCGAAATATTGACCCGAAGGCCTAAATAAGAGCAATCGTAAGAACAGCACGCTCGAATAGCTGCCCAGCGAAAATCAAAGGGCTGCCGTTGCGCGGGGATGGGAGCCGTGCGGCAACACAACACAGCCTTGAACACCTATGACGATCCATGGCTATGCACGGTGGATAACGCTCATCCCTACAAAATCTAGTCGGGTTTACGGCGGGTCATTTGTATGAGAGTGCAGAAAAGAATTTTAGCATGGCAACCACTAACCGAAGGGCGGGTAACACCCTCCAAGAGACCATCAAGATACGGATTTTCTCACAACTAGTTGCAGCAAAGCCAAGTTACCTGCAATCTAGCATTTAGAGAATATATTCCGGAGTTTTTATTTCATATTTGTAAGTTAATATAACTCTAAGTGTAAGCTCTTGCATAGCTACATGTATGTTGCTGCCAGTGGTCAGAGTGAGCTATAAGCAAGCCTGGGAAACTTGGTTTTTGGCTGCGGGGTGACACTTGCAGTGACTATACAAGTTAAGTGACTTTGTAACAATTCAACTTTCAAGATTATAGGTTGATGATAGAAGCTTCACATAGTTTTAGTAATCCTTCGTATTCAAGGTGAAGGCTGCAATTAGTTGCAAATTTGGCCAGGGAAATCAAATACTCAACCTGTAGCGATGGGCTTCGCTTACAGCAGTCCCTGCCCCTCCTACTAGTATTAGAACCAGACGCGCTCATGCAACAAACTTGCAGTTTAGTTATACTAGTTCATAAATATGAAGCAACAGTCCCGGAATATTTTTCTAACTACTAGTTTAAGCCTGCTGCCAATGCCTTTAGTATCAAAATCAGTATCTTTGTGGTTTCCTTATGGTGTTACCCGCCCTTCGGTTAGTGGTTGCCACGCTGAAATTCTTTTCTGCACTCTCATACAAATGACCCGCCGTACGGGTTGAGCAGGCGATTAAACTACTAGCGGGAAAATAAAGTCTGTTCGGTTTGGTGCAACTAACGCGGAGCTGGAAATCTCAACAGCAACGAACTCCTATGCATCCCCATTCACATAACCACATTTTGTGATCAGCTTATTGAGTTTTTTTTTGATTTAATTCCATTAATTTTGATGGCTATAGCAAGATCTAATCGTATAAGTGGGGGCTCGTTGTTCCGTTCCAAACCGAACAGACTTTATTTTCTCGCTAGTATTGTCACGGGACGATATTTAGAGGGCTATATATGAAGCTCCCTACTCGGCCTTTCGTTCCTTCCTACCATCTTCATATACTTGCTTTTGTGTTTCACGGTCTTCAGTGCATTGCACCCGGGCTGTGGCCCGAGGCCTAACAGGTATGTCACGACTTCTCGATCGAGATGTACTCAACCAATCGGGGTCGTTCAGTTGACACGGCATCAAGTCCATGGCCGCCATTTCTCCACCGTGATCCTCCTTGGCAGTGCAAAATTCAATTCGCCTTACTGAGCAAGCGAATGATCGCCTGGAGCCTTGCCACCAGGCCAACTCGCGGACAAGTGTCCTCTGTTCTTAAGGAACGGCAGATTGAAACCGGAGCTTGCGGTTACATAATCACAATACCCAGTGTGAGGCTAAGTTTCAAACAACGTGTGCAGATATACTTGGAGAGGCGCAGCGTCAGGGCAAGGTTGAACTTCCGCTTGATAAAGACACAGCAAAACCTGAGATAATCCTTCTACTAACTACACGCCTCTAATAAATTCTAGTATCACGTTTGCGCCCCCAAAGCATAAGACGGCATATTCTTAACAGAAACACTTTTAACAGAAACACTCTTTCGACGTCTAATACGGGTACCAAATTTGACAAGGACACTAACATCGCCGCTGTTACCGGGTGCCCCGCTGTAGGAACATCACGCTACCTCGCTAGAAAACCACTTCCATTGGGTTATAGGTTTCCGCGAGTAGCTCCAAGCCCATGGAAGCTCTAGGCGGTGCAGCCAGCGTCATTGCTGTTATTCAGATTGTTGGGCAAATCACATCTGTTACTTACAATTTCATCAGCGGGGTTAGAGAGGCATCGAAGGTTCTCGGGAAGCTGGTGGTCGAGCTCGCATCACTCAGCAATGTATTGATAATATTACAAGATTATACCGACAGGAATAAAGGGTTTATTGCTCTCAAGCAGCTCGACAAAACGCTCCGGAAATGCGCAGAGGAGCTGAAGACGCTGCATCTCAAGCTCAGTCGGACCGGGTTGATTGATAAATTCAAATGGCCGCTGAGAGAGAAGGATACAATGCGTCAGATCGATCAGATCGAACGCTATAAGAGCCTTTTTGCTCTTGCATTGTCAGCTGACCAAGCGTAAGTATAAAGCAGCCCGGTTCAACGTTTAGTCTACTAACTTCGAGGGTTTAGGTCCTTATCTAAAGCTATTGCAACATATGCCGAAGATACAAATCTTATAGTGCACAATCTTCAAGCAAATTTCCAAAGCGAGGCGTCGGCCCAAAGCTTACACAGGCAGAAAGAAGATGCCCGCCAGCTGGGTAATTATGGATATTGTCCTATGAATCGAGTTAAGCTAATCAACCACATGATCTAGCCGAAAAACGCCAGAAGATACTTGGTTGGCTTTACCCGGGAAGTTTCGATCGAAGGCACAGCGAGATATGTAAAAGAAGGCAAAGTAACACGGGCGGATGGTTACCAAGAAAACATGAGTTTGGTGAATGGGTGGAGGGCCTAGCATCCCGCCTCCTTTGGGGCTACGGTATCCGTACGTTAAACACGATATAGCCCCTATGATTTCAAATGCTAACAAGGAAAAACCTATCAGCTGGAGCCGGGAAAACGTTTATTAGGTACAAGCCTCCTTCTTCATCCATGATTGAAAGATCACCTTATTTGTCAACTTAAGCTAACAGAATGACTCTTATCACAGTTCTGTTGCAATTGAACACCTTCATTCTTTGGCGGAGACGAAGAATTATGGGGTGGCGTATACCTACTTCGATTATAAAGAGCAAGACAGCCAAAAACCTACTCATGTCCTCGCCAGCCTTGTGAAGCAACTTTCAATCCAGAAATCTGAATCCGATATTCCTGCAGAGGTCGAGAAACTGTATGATACTCTCGAGCCGAAGTCGAAAGAACCCAGCCTCGAGGAATTATACGAAACTCTGGTTGCGATTTCGGGATCATTCACCAAAGTTTTTATTGTCTTTGACGCATTAGATGAGTGTCACCAGATCAACCAACGGAAAGAGCTCCTGCCTTTGATTCACCGCCTGGGGCAGAGTGGTATCAACTTATTCCTTACCAGCCGACAGTATCCGGTTGATATTCAAGATTCGTTTTGCAATGCGTCAAAGATCGAGATCGTCGCCCATCAAGAAGACCTAGAGATTTACATTAAGAAAAAGATTGATGACAACCCACGAGCGAAGAAGCTCGTGTTAAATACCAAGTGTAAGGAAAGGATTATTTCAGAGCTTATAGAATGCTCAAAGGGAATGTGAGTCGTCTTACAACAGGTTTTTGCTAAAGTTACTAATTCTGTAAAGGTTTCTACTTGTCCATTTCCATGTGGAATTCCTCTGTCAGCAGATGACCGCTAGGCAAATGTTAGAAGCGCTCGGCAAGCTCAAAAGTTCTCGAAAAGGTAAAATATCGGTGTACCCCACCTACGATAGGGTCATGGATACTATTCGTAGGCAGGATAGCACCTGCGTGGATCTGGCACTGAGGGTGCTCTCATGGCTTGTAAAAGCCAGGCGGACCCTTACGATCCGCGAACTCCAGACTGCTGTCTCAGTTGAACCGGGTATGACCGAACTCGATAATGACCTAGATCTACCGGACGGACTCACCCTACTCGATGTTTGTTCCGGACTCGTGACAATCGATGAAAGCAGTAAAACGATCCAGCTCGCTCACTATACGGTCCAAGAATACCTTGTGAAAAACGATATTATCGCTCAAAAAGCTGAATTTAATCTCGTTATGTCTTGCATCACATTCTTGTTGTTTGATGCTTTCGCAGAAGGGGCTTGCACAACTTGGGATCACTACAAAGCTCGAATTGACACACATCCTTTCTTGAAATATGCGGCCCGTTACCTAGGATCACATATCAAAGCATGTGATGAGGATTTGACAGCGGATATGGTTCTCACTTTTACTGAGAGCCCGGGCAGCCTCTCATCCTACCAACAAACCTTCCAAAGTCGATTTGACACAGGGCCAGCCGATTTCACCAGAACTTTAAGTAGGTTCGACGGATTCACAAAACACTTCCCTCTACAACAATTATCCGAATGGAGCCATTGCACAGCAACTCAGTCTCTCCTCGCCAAGGATACCGATCATATCCTTATGAAAGAAGGGCCATCTGCGCTTCGTATCGCCGCAAACAAAGGGAATGCTGCGATCTGTCGGCTGCTTCTTGAAAAGGGAGTTGATATTTCCGTGTTAGACGAGCGTGGATGGGCGGTACTAGACGATGCAGCAAACAAAGAGAAATACCCAATAGTTTCGTTGCTACTCGAGAAAGGTGCCGATCCATCACTTCAAGATAAGCGTGGAGAAACAGCCTTATATAGAGCGGTGTCAAGAAATCAAAATAAAGTTGCTCAACTGATGCTACAGGAGGCTGATTCTTCGGTGACGGACTCGTCCGAGAATGCAGTGCTGGTTGAAGCTGCAGCTCGTGGCAATAGCGAAATAGTCAAACTCTTACTTGAAAACAACATCGATGTGTCAATTCGGAAGTCAGGAAAGGGACTCCACGCAGGCCAGACCGCACTCGATGCCGCAATTATGGAAGGTCATTACGATATAGTTTCGTTACTTCTGGAGAAGGGAGCTCTGCACTCTTCTCTTAATCATTGGGGGGAGACCCCACTCCATTTAGCGGGTGGAAAAGGGCACGAGCCAATAGTACGACTACTTCTTGAGAAGGGTGCAGACATCTCAATCCGTGACAATTTTGGTTATACACCCTTAAACCACGCAGCTTCCACGGGTGATAAAGCGACAGTACAGCTTCTTCTTGAAGAAGGGGCTGATTTCAGGGTTTGCGGAAAGGATAACCTTACGCCTCTCCACTCGGCAGCGCTCAACGGCCATGAGCCGGCAGTAAGACTGCTCCTCGAGAACGGAGCAGACGTTTCAGCTACTAGCAGTACTAATTGTACACCCCTCCACTTGGCAGCGCAGAAGGGCCATGAGCCAGTAGTACGATTGCTTCTCGAGAACAGAGCAGACGTTTCAGCAGCCGACAGGAATAATTACACACCTCTCTACATCGCAGCGTACAATGGCCACGAGGAGGTTGTGCAGCTACTTCTAGAGATCGGGGCAGACCTCTCAATTAGCAATACCAATGGAGCTACCCCACTTCACGTCGCAGCGCAGCAGGGCCATGAACCGGTAGTACGATTGCTCCTCGAGAAAAGAGCAGACATTTCAGCCACCAGAAGTGACAATTGCACACCTCTCTACCTCGCAGCAACGAGTGGCCACAAGGAGGTTGTGCAGCTGCTTCTCGAGAACGGAGCAGATATTTCCGCAGCCGACAGCACTAATTGCACACCTCTCTACCTGGCAGCATCCAACGGCCATGAGCCAGTAGTACGATTGCTGCTTGAGAACGGAGCAGAAGTTTCAATAGCTAATAGTGATAACGACACACCTATTCACGCTGCAGCATTCGAGGGCTACGAGGAGGTTGTGCAGCTACTTCTCGAGAACGGGGCAGACCCCTCAATCGTCAATACCGCTGGAGGTACAGTCACTAGTCAAAAGTGTTCGTGATGCGGTTTCAGATGGCGAAATCCCATGCAGCTAGCTTGGCAAGCCGATGTGTAGATTAAAAATTTACTATAAATCAAGGAAGGAAGATGAAAATCGCATCTAAATTTTCAAAATACCTCAACCATCCTGGCTATCTAATCCTATTTTCGGTTAATTCCTCCCCTTTGTATTGATATTTTGGTGGATTTTTAAAGTTTAATAGGAAGTGCTTTGGCCCCGGTTGCTATGTGAAAATTGGTCTCGGCGGGAATTCTTAGCAATTTTTGGTAATGTTTGAAAATTTATTAAAAAACAGCCACAAGAGATAAATACTCAGGCAAAAATTTTCAAAATTTGACTAGGCCCATATGAGCGAATTTTTCAGCCAGGAGCCCCAGATATTTGTTCTTGATTTTTGATGAATTTCTAAAGTTGACAGCATTTCGGAATTTTCAAAAGGTCTGTGCTCTGAAACCGCATCACGAACACTTTTGACTAGTGACTGTACCCCTCTTCTCGCCGCAGCGCAGGGGGGCCATGAGCCAGTAGTACGATTGCTCCTCGAGAACGGGGCAGACCCCTCAATTGTCGATACCGCTGGAGCTACCCCTCTTCACGCCGCAGCGCAGGGGGGCCATGAGCTAGTAGTACGATTGCTCCTCGAGAACGGAGCAGACATTTCAGCAGCCGACAGTACTAATCGCACACCTCTCTTCGTCGCAGTGACGAATGGCCATGAGGCGGTCGTGCAGCTACTTCTTGATAACGGGGCAGATCTCTCAACCTCCGGCCCAAAAACTTTTTTGCCCCTCCATAGTGCGGCGCTCAGGGGTAACAAAGCAATTACCCATTTACTCCTTGAAGCGGGTGCGGACACCTCGGCCATTTGTGTTTCTGGAGAAACCGCACTACATATAGCGACAAGTCGCTATCACTTAGGGGTAGTTCAACTTTTATTGGCTAAAGGAGCGTTATCCTCTATCCCTGACGGTTTTGGGCGGACGGCGCGAGACATTGCAAATCTTTCGAAGAGCGATGCATTAATTAAGCTTTTTGAGACCGCCATGCCTAACGAGATAGCACTGAAATAGATAGCCAAATTTTGGACTCTTACTCGTCACAAACACCTATGTAAGCCACCACTCCTTATGATCTAGTTCCATTATTTTTACTAATTTCTAGTGACAGGCCGAGGAGGTAATCAACGTAAAACTTTAAAGATCTATGAGTCATGGGGTCTAAGTAATGGCTTGGCCAAATAGGAATATACTTAGGGTAAACAGAATATAGTATGGTATGTAGCGGTGGTTGTCATAAATTTTATCAATTGTAATCATTGGTTATCACTCGGTGTTTAAGATGGCGGCTTTGTTGGATATTACTTCCTAATATGTATGGACTCCGTGACTTGGTTCGGAGGTCTCGGGCAGAGGCTCGGGCAGAGGCTCAGGCACCCGTGGTCGAGCGCTCGGCGGAGCCTCGGGAATGGGAATAGTACGTGGACCTTTGTGGGTACGAAGTCATAGTATATAGAGGGCAGGCAGCAGCCTGCCTGCTCTAGTAATCAAGCAATCAATCAAGCTTTTACAACAGGCTTGTTAGAAATCACGATACATGTATCAAACTTCCTAAAACTCATTGATATTCGGCATGTTTGAGGTCCGGCTAAACAGGGTCCAGAGCAACGAATTTAGGAGACTTGGGGGAATACAGTATATAGAGATTTTTCGAGATAATTCATGCTGCAAGTGCTAGAAAAAGAATGAAAGCGGTTATGCCCACCACTATTCCATACCCCAGGCTTGAACAGACCAGCTTAGGCATACATGACAGTGTTCATAGTAATTGGCTAAGAAAACAAAATGGACAATCTTCTCAACCGACAAAACATATTCGGAAGCTGGTCCGAAAAAAGCGCTCTTTCTCTTCTCTCTTTCCTTTATTCTATAATATCTGTGAACGCAATAAACTAGAACCATTGGACTCAATTGATCAAGAACAAAAACAAGTCCCCAATAATTTGTCAGTTCCCTCATCAGGAAATACTATCATAGCAATAAAAAATCAAGTTTAATTTCCATATCCAGGTAAACTCCCAATCTTAAGTCCACGGCTCCCAAAAAGGGACACTTTACACACGAAGAATGAAAACAATGCGCTAGCTGCCGCCGAATTTAGTTTTCAGATAAACGCTGGGGAGCTAGCAACATCTCCGAAACCATCCGTACGAAGATCATTCAACATGGAGGCTCTGATCTACCATACACCCAACGCCTCCCTAAGTCGTTCATTACGGCGGTTCTGGTTGAACCCTACGGGTTGTCCATTCAGCTACTACCTTCGCTGAATATTTAAGGCACACTTGAGTATTGCTACCAGCGGCTAGATAGATTACTACCCAATCCCATAACACAAAGCGCACCAACTCCACAATACAGCCACCAACATTTTGAAAAGAAAGCCAAACCGCCATGACCCAAATTCAACCCAAATCACTATTAACATCTATTCTTCCATCGGTACCCACCCCACCCCCTCTATCCATACTCATCGTCCTCCCTCCCCACTACATCCAACCACCACCGTCTCCCACCGGCAAACCTCCCACAGCTGGATCCTTAGCTTCAGCCAATGTAGCAATCAACTTCCTAGTTGCTTCCGCGCGCTCAGCTTCAGCTTGAGCTTTCAGATCCTGCGGCGGGGAGTGCACGGCGTGGTGCGTGTAGCGGAAGGTCAAAGTTGATTTATTAGTGTTGAAGCGAATCCCTATAGAGCCGTTACAAGGATATCGAGTACGTGCATTAGACGTGCCTATGCGATATCAGCGATTATCCTACCACCACCACCTCAAACAGATAACACCAGCATCTACAACGCGAGCACTCACCATCAGAACCTATACTCTTCCTCCCACCCACACCCGACGATTGCGCTCCTCTACTACTCCTATCCCTCATACCCTCCTCGCTTAAATTACATACCCACCTCGCTCCGGCCGTAAACTTACTCTTACTCGTCGTCCAATGGCTATGCGCGACGGTCCACTGGAAATGATCAATCGCGGAGATATCACGGATTATCCCCAGTGCGAACGGTTTATATTCGGCTTCGGTGGACGGGATGGGGAGTGTGTAGGATACGTTGACGGGACGGGGTATGAAGCCGGAGTTGGCGGAGGTTATGGCGGAGGTGATGTGGGCGAGGAAAGTGGAGAGGGAGTCGCAGTGGTGTGGGGTGGGTTTGGTGTCGCGTTTGCGTTTGGAGTCTGAAGGGGGTGTGGATGAGGCGGGGGTGATGTGAGAGGTGGGGAGAGGGCTTCCTTGAGATCGGCCATGGGCTCGTTTTGGTGGTTGGGAATCTGGGGTGTTTAAGGGGTCTGGGGTTGATGCTGTAGCAGGCAATGGCGGAATAGTTGAAGAGGTTGCTGGGGAGTGTTCGAAAGTAGAAGTAGTATTCGGTTTTGTTGGCCCCGCAAGACCGCCTTCCACGGTTTGAGTAGAATAAGCCGTAGAAACATCGCGACTCGATATTTTAGTTGACAAGGCAGGCAAAGATAAATCATACCCAGTCCCCGCCGAGACCACCGACGACTGCAGCGGTGGAAGCTGAATAGGAGAAGGACGAATATATTCACTCCCATCTGTGACCGACTGAACCTCCATTCCATTACCCCAACCCTCATCCCTACCCACCGAATTCATCCCCGCATCCCCGCCATAATCCATCCTATAAAACGGATCACAATCGACCTCCGCCGACACCTCACCCACCCCCGGTAACTTCGACGTCTCCGCAGCGAACCTGTCCACATCCGTAACGCAACCAGTCTCCTGCATATACCGTACTGATCCATTCGTATGATCCCCCACCTCTCTCCGCTCTTCACTAGGCCGCCATTCCTTCCCCATCCGCAGCCTCTCAACCTCCTTCATAACCGTCACCTCGGATGGGATCCATAGCTTCCCTTTCCTGTACCGTATCTGCACCGCTCGCAATTCCTCGGCCGTGAGCTGCCTCACGTACTCAGGCATGTGGACCTCCTCATTGACTATCCATGCTGAATTCGAGCCCACCGAGCTCGGTGATGGATTTCCACCCTCCGGAGTACCCCCAGGGGTAAGAACAGTCTCCCCCGTAACCCCCAGAGCCGTCACCGACGCAGAGCTAGAAGAAGCTTCATCGGTCTTCTGTTTCTTCTTCCACGGTCCCCGCCGTCGCTTCGGGGGTGGGAGCTGTTCCAGTGTCGAGGGCGCATCCGGTGCAGGCGAGAGCGGAGGTAGTGAGGGGACTGCGTCGGCATGGTGGAATGTCCGGATTAGAAGACCGCCGTAGGAGAAGGCTCGTTCGACAATTGCCTTGGGTTCGGCGGGTGGGGGTGCTGGGCGCGACATTTGGGAGCTTGGAGAGCTTCGCGATGGGGTGGAGTTTAGACGTGGTGAGCGGTCACGTGTGGCTGAGTCCGCCACAGTTTCAGGGTTAGGGGTGGGATGTGATTTTTGGGATATCGCGGGAGTGATTGGGTATGGTCTTATTAAATTAAGGGAAAAGGTAGAGGGTTTAGTTCTTTAATCCGGAATATCTCGATCCGATATTGGAGTCGAGTGGTGATTGATGCGGTTCCCTCTATCCACCATTCCTAAAGACCTGGAGGAAGCACTGATGCAATTTTAAGCTGTGTTCCATTGCTCCAATGAGATCAGGATCAAGGAAACTGAGTGATTTCACTGATAAAGAAATACAACTGCGGTTAATATTGGTTTGTACCTCCTTGCTATCGCACCCAGGATCTTGAAGGAGTCTGCTACCTATTCACACATCCGATTACGATGAGTTTTACAAACTCGGGTTCTCTACTATCCACCTATCATGCTCATCCTATCCTCCTAGGCATGGCAATTAAAAACATATGTATAGAATTGATTGGAAAATTCAATCAGATATCAACGAACCAGACCCCCTGTAGTTATCCCATAGCGACAAGCCAGCTATATCCAAGTGACGACGTGGACCTTATCATGTTCTGTCTCGTATAGAAATTAGTTATTAACTGTAGCTTTTCATATTTCATACAGCCAGTAATGGCAGGACATCTGCTGTTTCCCTATTCACCTACAAACATCTTGGTATTTTCAAGGAACTCCCACGGATATTGTAACTCATATTGTAGTTCAATGTCTTAGTTCGGAGTGCATTAGTAGATGGAACTACGTGACAGGTCTGATTTCTTTCATTTATTTACATCTACAGAACCTCTTGATCTACAAATAAAACCCCAATCCAGACCTGTTTCACCAATCCCCCATCAGTCCAGGGTACGAAGCAGGACGAAGAAGTGTTTCAACCTTCAATCCCCACGCCGAAGTAGATTCAAGACCTATCACAGTCAATACCACGAAACAAACAAGACAGAAACAGAAAGAAACCCACCGGTCCTAACCATCTCCAACATCTCGACCGATGCAGTCCCACCCACCCCCGGAGCCAAAACACGCTAACCCGAATACGCCCAAACGCCCGCATCCCAAACAAAACCACGAACCCTCACGAATGGTAAACGATAATACTACACTTCGGCACGCCGTCGAACCAAAACTCCCCACCCGCCAATCCATTCCACCCACAGTTCTCCCGGATAACCTTCGCCGCGTGCGCAACCATATAACACATCACCCACTGACTCTCATGATGGTCGCCACAGATCCCGATATCCGCGTCGTTCGATCTTGATAGTCTGGTGCAGTGCGATCCGCCGATGTGTTGGTTGTACTGTTTACACATCTTGTCTACTGCGAGGTCGTCAAGGACCTGGATCGCGCCGTTGATGGAGGGTATGGTTGGGCTGCCGGGGGTAGTCTCGCAGATGTAGCTACCCCGGAATTGAGGGTTGTCGGAGGAGGAGACGATGTGTTTCCCTGTAGGGATAGAGGTAGCCTGGAGAGCGAGAAGGAGGAGCGATATAATGAAGGTGAAGGTATTCATTGTGACTGGTATTTCGACTAGAATGTCAATCGAAACGAGACGACCCTCGAAGCTATTTATCATCCGAACAACCTCCTTAAGCTCAATCTCAGCCACCATCGAAATATCTGAATCACCCCCGAGTGAGCACCCATGACGCCGAAAGTCTACGCGTCTCTGAAAACGGACCAATCCCCCGGTCGCGCAACGGGTGTTTTGCTCGTTCCGGTTAGACCCCCGTGTGGTCGTTACTCAACTCGGTACGATTGCAACGCAATCGCCAAGATGGATTCGTACTCGATTTTTTACTAGATGTTTTTTAAAACGTCTGGTTGGTGGTGCTGTAACAGCATGTTGATTCAATCGTGAGGCCTGCGGTTTATTCTGTCTGCAGTGTCGGGTTATCAGCCACGTACTGTTTGGGTTAGTTGGCCGAATGTCATCTCCGCTGAGACGAGAATGAAGATCAGTGCTCCGAGACAGATGTCTTAGAGTTAGCGACGTGGGGCTCGGTGTTTTTCTTTCAGGAGATGATCTTTGTTGGGACGCGTAGGGTTGGGTCTGTTTAGAACTGTGGAATGGTGTAGGGTTGGATTCTTTGTGCTGGTAACTATACGTTTGTGCTCTGGGCTATGCTATTCTGTTCTTGGGTTTCTCCGAAGATGTTTCCGTCCAATATTTCACTGCTGCGAGTGATGGGATGTGATGTGGTGTTGAATAGGTCTCGCATATGGTTACTTAGATAGGTAATAACTAATTATGAGTTTCTTAGGTGGTGAATGTTAATATATGCAACTGTATTAGGACAGTAAATCTAGAGTAAATATCATGCTCATTGGTTGACGAGGGAATAAGACATGGCAGTCACCCATAATGCACTTCACTAGACAGCACCCAAGATCTTAAACATCTCCAATACTATGGCAAAACACTTGTCTTGATAACCACTTAATCCAATCTCTAATCTAAGACTTTCTATCCAAACTCCATCCTACAACTCCACATCTAGTCTATAAACCCTAACCGCATTCCCCCCCCAAATCGCACTCTCCTCCTCACTCCCCTCCCCAACCTTCATCTTCTCCAACAACCCAACCGTCAACCGTCTCCAACACTCCCACGCCCCAACCGGTTCCAGCTCCGGAAACATCTTCTCAAACCCCAACTTACAAACCGGCCAATCCGTCGCCCACAGCACTCTCCACGGCCCAAACACCTTCAGCGCCCGTTCCGCCCACGGCTGCACCTGGTCGAGGATGAAGTACTCCGCCGAGGGCGCGGTGTAGTGTTTGGGATCGTGCGGGAGCTCAGAGAATACGCCTGAGAGCTTGATTGCTATGGAAGGGTGGGTGGCGGCGAGACGGGTCAGGAGGGTGGACCATCGATCGAAGGTTTCGTTCGTGGTTATGAAGATTTCCGCGGGGGTGATGTGGAGGTTTGGTTTACCGAGGTGGTCTGGGGGGTTAGACTCAGGTAGAGAGGTGAGAGAGGGGACATACTAATAACGAAAGCACCAGTTTCTGATGGTATATCCTCCTTGGTGACAATCTGTTTAATCGCCTCTACAGCTTCTTCCAACTGCCATATCCCCCCACTTCTAATATCCACCCCAACCTCAACCACAAACCCCTTCCTCCATGCCCACTCCATCGCAGCGATAAAGTCAGGGGTGTTGATCGTCCCGCTTGGTTTGTCTTGGACAAGGTATCTAAACCCCTTCAACAGCTTCCTCCTCCCATCCGTGTGTTCATCGTTTCCAAGTAACAACGGTAAATACCGTTCCATCGCCAACGCACCCAGGTTCATCGGTGCCCAGGGAACAACCCCTCTTACCAGCTCGCTCTGCAGCGAGAGCTCGTAGCCGAACTCGAATTCTGCTAGTGTCCATTTCCAGCTGTCTGTTAGTGCTTCCACGTCGTTGTTTCGGATAGCCTCAGGGGTGGGGATGGTGTGACGGTGGTCGGTCTCGACGAAGACGAAGCCTTTAAAGGAGGTACGCTGTTCAGGGGGGATGGAGGATAGATATTCTGGGATGGAGTGGCAGGTGAAGAGGGGGTGTTGGGGGGTTGCCCAAGCAAGATGGGGGAGATGGGAGTCGTTGAAGAGGTGGATGTGGGAGTCGATGATGGGGGGTTGTTTCTTGTCCATGGTTAAGGGTGAATACGTCCTGTGTCCAGATCCCTGGGGGAGACGGCTTTTAATGCATGTCGGGAAGAGAATAAGGCTGCAGATAGTTCCCGCTGCGGGGTTTTCGGGTATTCGGGAGGGGCCGTCCGAGTTTGGGCAGACGCATGTTCGTGAAGACGGGACGGGGTTCTTCTGTATGCGGAGTCAAGCTTTGGTGGTCTTGGCGGTGTTGGATCACCGCAGAGCACTCGTTTGCTGTGTTACTGTGGAGTATTAAGTTTTTATTATTATAACAAGGAGTAAGGATTGACGATTATCTTGTCGAGTCGGGTAGTTTGTTATAGCTTGTAGAAATAACAGTCCTATAGCTAGAACACGTCGAAGTCTGGAGAACTGGGGAAAGTTAAGATTAGATGGGGATGCTCTGTTAGTATTGAGTATGCACTCCTTCATACCCCTTTGACAAGGGGAATAATGATTTGATTTTGTTAGAATCCTTATAATTACCTTGACAGATGGAAAGAGTCTACTCTAACGAGTCATTTAAGATATAACCTGCTATCCTAACTCTAAAAGATGGAAGCTGTTTCTAAGAACTAAGTAGAAAGAATTATAGGAGTCTTTGACATCTCTAAGGGAATACCTTTCATGTTACATGCTGTGATCTGTCTCTTCGTAAAAGCTATCCTAGAGTATTACCCATTACATGCATGTAGTCTTTTCTATGTTTCAATCCTTTCTGGGATGATATCCTACGGGGTGAAAGGCGGCTGTAGAGTTGTTTTTTTCTGGAGTATAAAATTTGCCTCTTGTTTCTTTCCCTACGAATTACTCTCACGCAAACCACCCACAATCATTCCACTCAATACACGTTCCACAGCCCATCACTGTCCTTAAAACCAACTCCATCACATTCACTTAGAATTTATAATGCACTCGTTCTCCCTCATCCTCCTCCTCCTCCTTGGTGCGTCCCTCGCAGCCAACACAACCCACAACGCCACCAAGTCACTTATACACATCGACCCCGACTTCGAAGCCGAAGTCGCCAAACTTAACGTCACCCGCATCGCCCAACTCCCCGATGGATCCCTCTACACATTCGAATACTTCCTCGACCTCCCCAACTCCACCACCAACGGTACCACCCCCACTCTATTCGCCCGCGAAGTCAAATACGGCGTTAAATGCGAAACCACCGACGGCAGCCCCCTCACCTACGACGTCCTCCGGGCCATCGCGAGACTGAACTTACTCGCAGATGAAAACCCAGGTCAGTTATGCTGTCAGACAACGTTCTCCGGGAGTAAGTGTACTCGGATGACGGATAAGGATTCTGCGAGTTTGGGGGTCTGTGGGGATCGGAAGTTTTGTTTGTATTGTGATAATGCGGTGGAGTTGATGTTGGTTGTGGTGGAGGAGTGTCGGTGGAAGGATAAGGTTGGGGGGTTGTTTGAGTTGTTGCTTGGGAGTGCGAGGTTGGTTGTTTATCATTCTTGAGGTGGATGTTATCTTGTTTGTGGCTGGTTGGGGTTACGTCTTGGGGATGAATCTGTGAGAGCTGGATGAAAGAGTTTAGATTGTAGTTTTGGTTCTACGGTTCAGGATGTAATTGGTATCAATCTATTTTATTCCAGCTTTGAGATGGCATAACCCAGGTGGTTGAATTTCCTTAATGGAATAATCAGCGGGCTCATATACTACTACTACTACTACTAATCGGCGGACTCACTCATGGGTTAGGGTTTCTGTCCGAGTGCTGTAATATGATCATGCACTTTCGATTAACAACTGGTCGCGATATACGTCAATGATCCCGGTTAGTCATATAGCCGTACTACTAACCACATATATCAACTACAATAGGTTCCGAACTCCAGGCGCACAAGCAAGGATATTTGTCACTAAATATACATTGATTTTACTCGACTATTTGCCTAACCCCATCCACTCTCTGAGTTTAACTTTATAGACACTGGCTATAGTACGGATTGGAGGGTGTGCATGTGCTTCCAATACAATTGGTCGGCCCAGTATAAGTAATCCCACCACATTGTCCCCACTGGTTGAAGTTAGCTTTTACCCTCGTTAAAACAGGGGGTTTTCGCCTACCTTGGGAACTCCGGGCCCAGTTGATCCACCAGTTGGGGCCGTAGTCGGGGAGGTTATAACGGTAGATGAAGGTCCGCTTATAATTGAAGTAGGCGAAACAACACTAGTAGTGCCTTGCCCGGAACCAGGCGTATACGAAGGAATACCAAAGAAGATAGCCGCTGTATTATGTTAACCAAACCACCGTATACAACATAGGACATGAAACCCATACCTTGATCTGCCAAAACTAGGAGGTTGTGGGGTTGTCCCTGTTCCCTGATAGCCTCAAACTGGGTTCCATACTTAGTCCTCACCCACCCAGAGTACCCGAACGGGTTATTCTCCGTGGTTGTCGGTGTCTGGCTAAGACCGAACACATTCGTCCACTGTTTAATCTCCTCGTCAAAGTTGTGGAAGCTCAGCGTATCATCCTCCGTTCCATGCCATATCTGCACTCTCGGTCTAGTACCGGTGTAACCCGGATACGCAGTTCTGACCAAATCACCCCACTGCGCTGGGGTTCTCGTGATCTGGCCTTGAGCACAGGCGGAACTCCAGGAGCTAGTGCCAGCGAAACAGGCGAACGGAACTCCGGCGAATGCAGAGCCGGCTTTGAATACGTCTGGGTAGGTGCCGAGCAAGACGCTGGTCATCATTCCACCGGAGCTGTGTCCAGTGGCATAGACGCGCGAGGCATCGGCGGAGTATCTCTGGATTGTGTAGGAGACCATGGTGCGGATTGCGAGGGAATCGCTGCCGCCGTTGTGGGTTAGGGAGGCAGTGGAGTGTACGTCCCAGCAACCGTCAGAGTTGACGGTGGATGGGTAACTAGGTGATGACAGTTAGTTGGGTTTTAGGCTATCGAAGGCTTTCGGAGTACAAACATGATGATGAAGCCGTAAGTGTCTGCTTGGGTTTTCCAGCCTGTGCCCGTGTAGAAGGCTTGTGCGTTTCCTGAACACCAATGTATCCCAACGACGATTGCCGGGTTGGGTTTAACATTGTCAGGAACCTATCAGAGAAGAGTTTAGTGAGGAATCAGACAGGTAGCACAATTGAGCCTTGGTATAAACATACGTAGATAAACATCTGAGCACTACCCGCGGGGGAGCCGTAGTTGGTGACCTGCTGCAATGAAGCAGCAGCAGCGGTGGAGGCCAAGCTGGCCACAGCCAAGAGAACACTGGAGATGGAGAAAAGCATCGTTTGCGTGGGATCTTCTGGTGCCTTGATGGTCTGGATAACTCTCTTCCCAATGGGCAATTCCACCTCTTTATAGAGCACGCCGTGATCCCATCGATTGGAAATATTGATATTCGGAATGCCCCGTGGGGATAGACGTTACACTCCCAAGAGCTCGCTAGAGTCATTCGCGTGGGTGTCCGGTGCGAGAATCCGCTTACGGACAAACGGAGTCGGCATGCCCACCTAAATTTTCCGCGACGTTAAGGTACGATATATTACTCTGGAGAGATGAGATGCGGAATCTCCACTCCACCGAGGACGCTCTTCTCGGACGGATCCATTCAGGCTAACGCATCTGAGGATCCAATTGGGAACGTAGTCTTTATTGCCTAAAGTCGATGCAGGTGTGCCGTTGTGAATGCTATGTTTATTAGCAGCTGGGGAGATTTATCATTGCAATATATCATAATTAGGCGGGGTTGATGCCCGTTGCGAGATCTGCACTTTGCCCCAGTCCTCGCTTCAGACATCCAGGCACCCGTTTTCCACGTTGAAGAGCCAGGTTCTCTCTCGCTACCCCTCAGCTTTGCGGCGGATAATTAAATGCATCCCTGTCCAATCTAGACCGGCAGTGCCCAGTTCCATAACCTTAATCCCCTCTCCGCGTTCCGGATCAGGGGTGACAGGAGTCGCACAGGATTATTTGGGTCTACTTTGGGGATATAGGACGGTTCTGGGGATGGGGAATTCCAAGAACTCTGCCGAGATTGTCTCAGGGTTGGGGTTCGCGACCGAGTGATAGGCGATGGTTCGTCTCAAGGGTAAACTTGATCCTGGTCGTTTGGAGCCGTGAGTTGGCTGGCGGGCTGTGTCAGTGCTCTCATTCAGTAATCCTGAGAGCTTTCTGGAACAGCTTGCACTTACTCCCCGTTGGCACACATATTCTTGCAGGCAGGAACTATACGTCAAACCAGTGGACAGTCACGGAACTGCCGTGTCAATCACGAAATTAAAGGAGAAATAGAGGATAAGCCTGAAGATAGGTTGCGCTCGACGAAGTCACTCAGTTCGAGCTACACAGCCATTCGGTTTTAGAAATCAAAACTCACTCTCTAAATAGCCGGTACAGTACGGCCCAGGTGATTCTTTTCCAGCCGGCCCAAAGGAACGGAATTCCTTCGCACTTCTTCCTTGTCCTTAAAAATAGGACCAGCTTGTGATTCGGCCTAGCTAGGTACTATCTCTAGGAAGAAATTTTTTTAATTGTGTCTGAGTTCGTTGCTTTGGGAGTCTTTCTCCGGGTCTTTCGATTGGGCTGATTCCTCAGCACTGTGCTCGTGATATCTAACCTTTCATGTCACTAGTGGCTATCTCATCTTTGTTTTTAGTGAGAAAAAGCTTGCTTGCTTGCTTGGCGTATCGTCTGGATTGGGGTGAAGGTTTGAAGGTTTTATACTCTCTCCTTGCCTGTATTCCAGGTGTCATTAGCTATCTATAAATTGTTTTTAGATGCAGACTTGAACTCTCAATCCGCAAAACTGGCCAATCTATAGCTACGTGCCGAGTATGCCCCCATTTTTAGGCCACCGTGATCGAGGCCAAATCACTTTATTGGAACCTAAGATGAACTTTGTAATTTAGGAAGAAAACTGGAGCTTCTCAGGACCAAAGGAATTTCTTTAACCGGACCGCTAAGAACCAGTGCGGGGTCGATACTGAGGTAATTTTGTGGTATGAGAAACCTTAGAGGTGATTCTATGCTAGGGAGAACGGTCACCAATACCGAGTCTAAGAAAGGGGGTGACATCAATCAGGACCAATCGAAGAGAGCCCATATGAGCTGTTCTATCTAGCCTAAATTCTGGATCACTAGCTCCAGCGGTTCTTTCACTGTAGTACTGATTGTGATCGTTGGGCTTTGGCGTTTGGGGATTCCTGGGGATGGGAAAATAGAAATAAAATTGTTGGTTTCTATGAGCTTTCCGGTTGCTTGTTTCTTTTCCGGAGGTCCCTAGATACGTCGTCCTTGAACTCCTACGATGGTTCACTCGGACCGGAATAAGTTGTCCACATATGATCCGTAAGCTACTATCAATGCGACTATGTTATCCGCTCCTTTCGCGCCGGCGCTGGCGGTCAAGTGGAGGACTATGTGGCAGATGATGAAAGCGGCGTCGTCTTTATCCAGGAGACCCCTATGATGAAGCTGTAGTGATGCACACGTTATATATTACTGCCTCGCTGGTTGTCTTAAGGTGTTGGTTTGTTGAGAAAGAAACCCTTACGGCAAAATACAGAAACTAGATAACTTGACGGTGCGTTTTGGGTATATGGAAAAAATCCTAGGTAAGGAGAGATAGGCTCATATTAAGTGATAAGGAGCCACTGTAGCTAATATGATAGACTTTCAGAGATTTAGGAGCAATGGTATATATATACGTATCTGTTTTTGTTCTGTTAGAAATACATGAGTACGAGTCTTAGCGCTAGAAAGGGCATGCGCAGTTGCCGATCTCATCAGATAAAGCCTAAAGTTTGAAATTTGAATTATATGTATCTGGAGCCACGAATGGAGAATTGAAATTAACTAGCGGTTCAGAATTTTCGGGAAATGGGCTTTATTTTGTTGTGTTACTCTCTTTCTCACTTGTAAGCAAAAAAATATCAAAGATTGCTAACATTGGTAGAATCTTCGTCGAAGCTTACTAGAGTTATTGGGTCTTGCTCAGTGAGTTCCCTAAGGGAAAGAGGTTCATGTTGAAGAGCTCTGGAGAGTAGTCTCTAGATCTATAAGGGGTGGAAATGCATTAATATACACATTGCATGTCCATACAGATGACGGCGCAAAGGCACAAAATGATGCATTTATAATTTGCGGACGACTTTCCCTCACTTACAACTTCGCTGCTGCATTTACCGACGACTTTCTCAGATACACCTTTCCCTACACTTTTCCTTACGACTTTCCATATCATTTGATATTTTTACTGGATTGAGTAGGGCCTTTTTAGTTATGTGTATAGAATTGTAGCTAGTCCAGGCAGTTAAAAGTCTTAGATTGGCTGGAAAGCATGAGTTCGGTTCCTGGGAGAAGTAATCTTTTAGTCAACCTTTCCCTTATTATTTCACACCTTTTGGGGTGGGGCAGGGGTTAAAACGGCATGATGTTCCCGAAGTATGTATTTACTGATGCATTTCCATGCCTCGTAGGGAGTCGGAAGTATTACCATAAAATTTAAGTTTAGGAAGAAACTTCTCCATCTCTGCACTTCGAGGAAATGCATCGGTTAAGGCATCAAGGGAAAGCATAATTTCTCTAGAAAATATTTGTATGGTAAAAGCGTCAGCAAAGGCATCAGCTAATGTGTAGTTAGGGAAACATAATGCCTTTCCTGTGCCTTTATCCACTAATATCGTCGCCCATACATCCCAAAACGATGTCTTGATACTTTTCCATAACAGGAATTAGCCTAAGATCTGATAAAAATTAATCTAAAAATATGACCCTCCCAGGGGCTAAGCCCACATGTGAGCCTTTACTAGCCACACTGGGAGTGACGGTTAACACTTACACTATCGATTTCTATGGCTTGGATTCAATACAGGGCATCCTAACCGAATATTTTTAACTTAAAAGTTGTTAGGAAAGGTATCACAGAAAAGTGTATATGGGAAAAGCATCAGGCAAAAGCATAAGTAAATGTGTACGCGGTAAAGGCATCAGGCAAAGGCATCATTAAATGAATCAACAGGTGCTTTACCATCAAAAACCCCCTGGTAATGTATCATTTTATGCTTTTACCAACTTTTTTTGTATGGCCAAGGCATCATTTGATGCATTGCCACGGGCTGTAGAGCATAGATATGTAGTTATATACATATAAGGTTAATTAAACTGCAAAAGTGGACTGAAGATAGAACTCGCGGCTTTGTTATTGGACGACCTTGCATAATACATGCAGTACTAAACTTTTGGTGAATAGTTGCGCTTATAAAACTCATGTAAATACTCAATTACACGCGAAATCTATGTACTGAGGGCCTCAAATGAGGCTGTAAGTTGGGATGATACAGTCTTAAATCTTTCGAGGAGTGTTGATTCTATCCTACTAATACTTGCGAAATTCACAACAATACAATCGCTATGCCGCGTGCGGGGGTTTGGGTTATAGGAATATTCGCTGTATAATAGTGTGCGAACGTTGGGCTAGGAAGGGCTTATTTCATATGCACCAGACATACTTTCTGTCATAGTATCTATCACATAAGAACACAGACTCGCTCCGATTCCGTATTCTTATCGGGCGATTGTACTTCATTTCTATCTTGCGACATTTGATTGTATCTGGTGTAACTACCCGCCCTAACTAGAACTTAAGAACTAATCGAATCATATTATCCTTCTAAGCCCTTAATTCATGTTGAGATACTCTCTCTAGGAATCCTATCCTCCTAACCGTATCTGTCTGTTCTTTCCCAAGAGCTGTCTCACTAAGTTTGACTAATTCAAGACCCACTCTCTTGGCATGGCCCCAGCTTTTTCTATCGAAGTGAACATGACATAAAAATTCAAGGATTCTTAAAGTGCTAGGGTGACTCTTCCCTAGGATAGACTCGGTTTCTTTATGCAATCGTAGAAAGTGGCCCTCCGCCTCCGTAAGATAACCACATAGCCTAAAACTCTCACCGAGTTTCATTTCAACCCTCACCTTTTCCGAGCGGCTCCTCGGAGCTGCCTTCTTAGCACTGTCCGAAACTGCAATGTGTAGCTCCTTAGCCTCCTCTACATGACCTCGCTTGATAAGGACTCGCATTAAGTTAATCAGTTCTGTTAAGTAACCAAACTCGTTTCGGTCCATTGAATTTCGTCGTGAGGAGATGAGTGTGCGAAGGAGGGGCTCTGCCTTTGCCCAGTTCTTTGTGGAAATGTATGTAACGGATAGGCTATTCAGAGTGTCTAAAGTATACGGATGTTGACACCCCAATATACGCTCCATGAGACGGTGAATATGTTCCAAAACCAGAATCACTTTGTCGTTGATTTGTAGTCGTCTCGCAACATCAGCAATTCTAGCTGCTGCTTTGAATAGGTCCTCGTTCCAAAACGATTCTGCGTCGTCGTTACGTAGAATGAGATTCATAATTGCCCCGATATGCGAAGTAGCCAGCTCTGCAAACTCCCAATCCTCTTTTGATGATGTGCAGTCGAGAAAGATGGAATCGCTCATCTTCAAAATCGCCTCACGTCTAGCACTAAGGCGTTCGTGCGGGGAGAGCCGCTTCCGCAGCCAGTTCTGGATTTCGGGACGTATTGAAATGTTCGAGCATGACTCCGGATCCTGGAAAATGAGTTTGTACCGGAAGAGTTCGGGAATGCATTCATTGATGGCTGTAAAGCCTAAGCATGAATATTAATAGTATCGGAGGAAGGGCAAGAATTACACTTACCCGCCCGAGAAGAATTAAGAAGACGACATAGAAGATCTAACGGAATTTCCTTCCCATCTAAGAAAGAGCAGAGAAGCAAGAAACGGCGGTGTTTATCTGACAACTTTTGTATAGATATCTCGGCAGTAGCAAATTGTATGTGGTTCTCTCCGTTAATACTTTCCCCAAGCTTCTGTATAGATTGCCCTAATGCCTCATGGTAAAGAACTATATAGTCCGGTATAGGTATCTCATGAAAGGCGATGTATGCGATTGCTGTCTCGACTGCTGGAGAGTGTAACTTCAGCTCAATTATAAGGTCTCTTATTGAACGAGGTGCTTTACAAAGTATCAGAGTAAGTGTTAGCAGTTTGTTAGCTGGAATAAGAGCTTACCCGGGCAAGATATATCTAGATCTCGGGGGAGATCTGTAGCCATTTCGGTACAGTTTTCTCCTGCATAAGAAATCGATGCAATGCTAACACCTATGTCGGCTGGCTGATCATCCCTAGAGCGTAATTTAAGCTTAAGATTTGAGGTTTTAATAGGATGTCTTGGTCGGGCTACACTTACGGTGGATAAGAGTTTAAATCAAGGATCTCATGGTCAGAGATAACACAATTCATGGTATCTACCAGATCTGGAAGAATAAACCCAAAGTCCGTGTCTCCAGTAGACTGTATTGAAGGTCCGGGAAAGAAACCTGTGTATGTGAGCTGGTGGAGAATGCTCGGCTGAGTCTCGTTATCGTTTCTGTCGGAGAGCGACACTGGAGTATCAGACCGGCCCTCGAGGTCAAATCCTCTAACCTGCGTTCTTAGAGCCTCTGCCGAAGGTGTTGGCTTAGGGTTGTGGCAAGTCTTTTTCGAGAACCCCCATTTCTGAAGTTTTTTTTGATACGTTCGCTTCCTAACCCAAATGCGCAGCTTATTAGTGATGAAGGGAGACTTAGGATTATCATCATTACTTTGCCTCGAAACTTCGCTCATCTTTGATAATGCGAATTACATCGTCGAGGGGCATATTTTGGGTGATATATAACTCACGGATGCGGTCTTTCACGCTCTTCCATTCCCAGGTCATTCTTGATATGTTTCTCTACCTTAGAGTGTATCAGGCTAGAGCCACCTGGCGGTTTTAATAGTTAAGGGTGTTGCCAGACTCAGCTGTTGCTGAAATGAAGTTGACGTGAAAGACTGAAAGACTAAAAGAATAGTAGAAGAGCACAAGAGAGTAAAAATGCAAGAGAGGAAGAGAGATGGGGGAAATCAGAGGAGCCTTGAGGACTGAGAAGACAGAGGAGATGAGGCGCACTGGCAAGTCCAATTGCAGCTTGATACAGGGTAAAACATCTGGTTGCTGGAGGCTGTTCCATGTATGCATGTAAGGACGCGTCCTTTTGTGTCACCTAGATTTTTTCCACTGTTTGGCGATCGCCCCTTTTGAAAGTGCGTGGGACTCTATCCCCAAAATTCATACGAAAACACGCCTTTGTAACGTTTTCGCCCTGAGCTCAGGTACCGTATAGTTTCGAGCGATACTCCCGAGGGGATCTCGCGCAACCAGGAGGGTGGTGGCACCTATAAACGAGGCTAAAGGTCCTTTTCACTAATCAAAAGTTTCTATCCCTTTTGGTTCCGTGGGATCCCCCCGGGGGTATCGCCCGAAACTATATGGTACTCTTAGGATTCTTAGGCGCCTTATGATCTACACCGCCCTTTTACTCGGGTGGTGTACATACTGCACCTCGCACCCTGACGCGCCTAAAAGACCTGGAAAAAGTCATCCCCTCGGCGTCGGCCGCGGCTAATGATTGCTCCTATCAAAAAAAAGGCTATAAAATTCGTCGCATTGGCCATAGACATTCTCCAATGTCTTATTCAGGGAAAGACGCCTTTTTTAACTATTCCCATAGCATTGCAGTCATCTAGTACCCGCGAGAGATACTAGATAAGGGTACATGTACTCTAATGTGCGCGCCCTTTGTGAATTTCGAAGTCTTTAGATACCCACCGCCCTTTTACTCTATGGCGCAAGGAATGAGGTGCCCTTTTTAAGGATAAAACCCCTAGCCCGGGTGGTTAAATCATAGCCTGCTTTCCTTTCATATAATCACCTCCTTGACATCTGTTCGTTTTTATACACTAGTATCAGCATAACCCTAAAAGAAGTCGATATTTCCCCCTCCTTACTCTACAACTACCAAATTTTTCTTAGTAGTGAGCCTATTTGAGACGGATGCGTCCTCTAAGCAAAATTCAGCCAACTGTTGTTGGCCCTGCACTAAAAGATATCTCCAAGGCCAACAAGTAGGTAGTGGCAATAGACCATTTTTACTAGGGATCAATATCAGTTTTAATCAGATCTCACGAAAAGGTTTGAGTTGTCTTGTTATTCACCTCAGGATGATCTATCTGATGTATCCTGGGAGAGTTACGCACCCATCAATATTCCGCAAAGAATCGGCTCTCTGCAAATGGATGAAGTATCTCTTAGCAATAAACTCCGCACGCCTCTATTCACAGAAAACCCTGCCCCTAGGAAACCCCAGGTGGATCCTATGTCAATATCAACACTGTCCTCCAACTTATTCATCCTGGATGACGAACTGGGCTCCTCTTATGGAAGGTTGTCTCCGATGTTCTCTAACGGCATACTTGTGGGGAGCTCTTCAACCAACCACCAGACCATGACTATCCAACGAAATGATACCAAAGGATGTCCGGCCCAACTGGACGAGGGTTCACCCGCAGAGTTTGAGTGGCAAGATCTAATGGCTTTTCTTGAGGTTGAAAAAGAAAGGATGAGGGCATTGCATTCAATGAGCTCAATGGAAAGATTCTTGAGTTACAGTAGAGATGAATCCCCGTTAGTTGTTGAGCTTAGGAAGGCGGTAGATAGGGACTATCTGACCGATGAAACTTAGTACGTACCTGTGAGTTTATCTAAGTACTTGCATATGCAACTGAAGGCTAACGTGAACTGTTTCAGTCAGATTGTTCTAGAATAGTTTTTTTTTTTCTTTCTTTTTCTTGGGAGGGTGGAAAGGGAGATGGAGGGAATATTTTTGTTTATTGCTTGCTTCCATCGATATCCTGATATCAGGATATCGATGTGGATATGGTGCACGCTCGCTTAAATATAGACCAAACCCCAGCGTGGAATGTCATTGTCTTATTGTCCATGATCAAAAGTCTGCGTGTTCCTAGCGTGGCAACCGTAACCATCACCTTTTTTTGCGAAAAAATAAAATCTTGTCAAAACTCAACCAATATTGCAGGGAAAAAATTGAAAAAAATAGGATTAGCAAAAGATACTCTTAGGCATCAATTCAGCATCTTAGATGCGTAAAATACCACTAGGTTGTGTACTAGTCGCGCAAAGTTTGTCTGTAAGGTGGAGGTCATTCTTATGTTCATGTCCTCTGCAACCAAGGCTTGGCATTTTTAGGGGTCAGGTCATTACCTGTATGTGACAATTTTCTCAATTGAGACCACCAAAACGACCCCAGTTCCTCAGCCAAAAGCTCTCATTCGGTCAGTGAGTCTTAGGGTTGATATCTCTATTTTTTTCCATTTTTTCCCTGCAATATTGGTTGAGTTTTGACAAGATTTTATTTTTTCGCAAAAAAAGGTGATGGTTACGGTTGCCACGCTAGGAACACGCAGACTTTTGATCATGGACAATACCAATTGCAAGAATGCTAAGCTTCCGGCCAAATTTTGGGAGAATTTCTCACTCTGCATATCTCTACCACCACTGCTCCTTGTAAGAGTAATTAAATTTGCCTTCAAATATTAGATACGATGGCAATTGATTATGCGTAAATTTGGTCACCCTATAGTATTTCTTAGAACGTTCCGATCCACTTTGCACTTTTTACAGCCAGAATTGAGGTTTTATTCCGCCACAACCACTTATTGTAATGGCTTATAAAGATAAAGAGCTTTATTACTATGATGCCAGATCTTGTATCTTTTCCTGGGTTATTTTGTTAGCTGCAAGGGTTGGAATATCACCCCAAAGAGGGTGACCCACACCCAGCCCTGCGTGCACCATACTTACATAAGCTTAAGAAGCGGGAACATGTATCTCGACATTACCACTACATGGGACTTTGGTTCATTTTTACGAAAAGTTCGTGTTTTTAAGTTATATACATCATACATATATATTTGTATAATTACGAAGTAAAATGAACGATCACCGCGACCGTTAGCGGGAAGATGGCCAAGAATACTCATACTTATTAATAACTAGGGATACTATCAAAATCGACACCCTTTTAATTTCGTATTCTTCTTTACAATTCTTAATTGCTTTATGGCATGAGTAACTTTATATAATTGTAGTTACAAAAATACTATATGCGCTCATAACTGATTGCAATTGCAATTGGTAGATGCATGCGTCTAAGCAAATTTAGATGGGCGAATAAGTAGCTTTGCATTGCGTGGCCTTATCCCATACAAGACATAAGCGTTAGGTTGCCATAAACTTTGGAAAACTAGGTAGCCTTTACCGAAATAAAACGACATCTGAAGGCAGCTGGAGAAACACCAATACCTACTCTAGGTGAGGTGTTGTATGCACGCAAAAGCTTGGCCCGAAAAAGAACCGCCCTTTCGCTGCAGGGCATACATATGCAACGAATGGTTCAGAACTTGGCAGGGAATTCGAGGTCAGGTTGGTATGCGATCCGAAGAAGAGCCGCCCTTTTTCCCATGGTAGCACGATAGCTAGGCTGCGGTAGCCCACGCGCAAAATTGTACAACATCAACACCCCCTTAGCAAGTTCCAGTGCATGTATAAAGCTTGTCATAACCTCCAGGTCATAAGAATATATCCTCCTTTCTTCCGTGCATAAACCTCTTCACTTAGCCCCTACTCGTGCCCCCTCAGCTTTACATTTGGCGCTTCACCTATGGCTAGCGAAGGCAGTTCCGACTATATGGGTCCAGGGTATTTATTCGGAAGCTACGATAATTTGTAAGTTATCTAGTCTTTCTTTAGGTTGCTTGACTTCCCACCTCGGCCGGATACTTGATGCAGCTAGAGGAATCAGCTTTATTGACGACTACTGGTGTTAGGTGGGACCCTACGTAAGCACGTTGAAATTCCTAACCGCATAAGCACCCTCGGGGAAGACTTACACGCTGAGGTCTAGGGAAAAAGGTTATAAGATAATCAAGTCTTCCGAGAATCAGTACGGAGGACCGGCTCAAACATGGGATGATGGTCTCGCATTTTATTCGTTAAGATCCTTCGGGATGGACAATAAGATTTTTCAAAAGGCACTGGTCATAGTGTCGAAGAATCTTTGTGAAGTTCTGAGTATCGTACTGCGGTATCAAGGGATTACGGTGATCCCAAAGCAATCTAAGGTACTATCTATGATAATTTTTTAGGATGTAACTTTGAGTGCTTTGCTCAGAATTATCTAGCTGCATTCCCATGTCCTTTACCACCATCTGGACGATTTTCGAAATTTCAAATTTAGCCTAGGCCAGAATATACCAGCCCTTGATGACCTCGAGCTTTCTCGAACCCATCTAGAAGCACTCATATACTTTCTCGAAACAGAGCATGAATCTGATAGAGTATGCGCTGAGGTCCTGCTTGCGATGGATCCTCCCTACATCACATTTGAACTATTGTGGCTTCTATTTAAGCCCAAAACGTTGGTTTTACAGTCCGGGCGATACCCCCGGTTCGCTCAGCTTCTTAGGTGCAGAAATATCGCTAAAACTAGTGTTAATGCCCTCTCTTTGACATGTGAATATGTCGATTTTGACGGTGAAAGAGTTAAACTCATTCCCAATGAACTCTTCCTAAGCTACTTTGAAGGGGCGAAGAAGGTCTCCGAGCTTAATCTTATACCCTTTGAGTTTTTTCCTTCACGAGTGGTGGTGGGAACATTGCTGGAAGAAAGAGGACATCGGTATGTTGAAAGATGCCGAAAGGGAAAAAAATATATCAGTCGTGGCCAGGATACGGTTAGTTATTGGCCGCTCTGAAGCCCCATTAAATTCATGCTTGATAAGAGGGTGTTAATTTCCCCACTCAAACGCTTAAGTTCTGACATGGTGTAGTTTGATGATGGCCGTAGGTTTATAATCGGTACGGGGAGAGGCTCATCGTGGAAGGGGATAGGTTCTGAGCTGCCCGAGGACCTCGATGCGATCGACTATCAGCTTTGTACTTGGTACCTGCCCGGGTATTCAGTCAAAAATGATACTTGGAGTAAATATTACCCCATTTTCTTCCTCATCGGTGAATAAGTTATTATTACTAATTCACTACTGGTGGGTCCTGATAGGCGACATCCCTATAGATGACATAACCGATATTGTATGGAAAGAGGAGATACTAGCCAACCTTGTCCTCGACCCAACTATAAAGACCATTGTTAAAGGCTTGGTTGGTCGCCACAACTCTGTCGACAGTCAAAACCTACGAGACGTTATGCCTGGTAAAGGTGTAGGGTTGATTATGCTTTTTAGCGGGCCTCCCGGAATAGGAAAAACACTCATGGCTGTAGTAAATCCTTATTTTAGTTTTCTATACCGCTCCAAACTAACTGACTACAGGAAGCTGTCGCAGAAGCAACTCACCGATTCATTTACCGAATCTCAGCATCTGATTTGAGCAGCGAACCAGAGGAGCTTGATGAAAGGCTATCAGATATTCTCAAAAAAGGTGTTGAGTGGGACCTTGTCCTTCTACTCGATGAGGCAGACGTATTCCTTGAACAACGGACCAGCTTTGACGTGAAGAGGAATTCGCTGATTTCTATCTTTCTTCGACAATTGGAAAACTATCGCGGTATCCTCATATTGACAACCAATCGTGTGGAAACCTTTGATAAAGCGCTCGAAAGTATGTACAAATTTCACATTTCACTAGCGTCGGACGCATAAGCTCCGAGGGATAATGTTGTGCGCTCTCTTTGCCAAGATGAGCGCTAAATTTTACTTATAAATATAATGAATTTAGGTCGAGTTCATTTCAACTTCCGTTTCCCTGAACTGAACAAAAACTTGAGAATGCAACTTTGGCAATTCTTTTTAGAAGGTAGATTGGATGGTATATCTGTGATGGAAGTTATCCAACTCTCAGAGTATAAATTCAATGGCCGGATGGTAAGTTCGTACTATTCCTATTTCTATTTCTATTTAATTGTCAGGATTAGGTGTATCAGCTAAAAATCCGGCATATCAGATCAAAAATGCAGTGACTCTCGCTATCGCATTGGCCAAGATTCAGAATGAGAGCCTGTCTTTTACCCATATTAGGAGCTGCCTTCCATTTATAGACCCGTCTCTTTCTGCTGAGCACGAGTCATCTAGACTCGATGGCTGCAATTACGCTTCTCCCGCTGATCCATGGATGACACCCGGCCGCGGGCAGATTACCGATGGGCCAAGTCCTGGGGGACCATCTCCCGCCCAAAGAGGATCCAAAAGGCCTAGATTATCTTGAGATGGTGCGATATTTTGTTCTATTTTCTTTTTTTTTAGTCATGATCTACATTTATGCTACTGTGGCTGTCACGATCATTTTTATCATCATTATCCTACACCTGGTCGCCACATAACGGGTATGTGATTCCATGCTAAAAAAAACATGTGCTGGCGGGAGTTTCGTTTCGCTCAATACCGCAAGCGGAAAGTGTTATGGCGGGAAGCTGAAAATAAGATGGATGATAAAATCTACCCTGAAATGATTGAACATACATATTAGTCTTCGTGAATGATGGTGATGAAGCGATCCTTTGCAATTAGGAATGGGGGGGGGGGGGTGTGGTGAGCCAGTACACTGCAGTGATAGCCCATGAAACAAGTAGTTGACCGGGGTTAGTCTATAAGAGTGTGAGATTTTCCGCATATGCAAGGACCGGGGCAATGGCTAGGACGGTGTGGGGTGCGGTTGAGGGAAAGTGACTTGTTCGCTTTAACGTTGGCTTCCCAGGTGGGGGAGGAAGGGTGTCGACTGCGCATGCTCAATGAGAGTTGGCACCTAGGATAACTCCGGTGAGAATTTAATTTCCGAATCCTTAAGATATATAGCCTTTAGATATGAATTACCCAGGAGAGGCTCCCTCTTTTCCGTTGAGGGAAACCCCCAAGTTTCATGGGTTAGGATTTGCACTCAACAAAGTTACAGTGCACGTGTGCGGCGAAACTTCTGCAACGAAATTAATGGCACATTTCTTCCAAAGCCCATACCACAACAACACTGAGGTAATAAATGTCGGTGAAGAGGTTAAATAAGCATCCCTGAATGCATAGCTGAACTTGGAAAAATTTATCTCCCCGGTTTTGTGGAGATTTTGGGCTGCTGTGATTGTAAGAATTTATCTTGGCATTTCTTGGCGGAAATTTTGCAGAAATTTTGCCAGCTGCTGCTCCTTAGCAACTAGCCATGGTGAAACAGATGCAAAAACGCGAATTCCCCTGCTCCTCAACAACAAAGTATTCTTCCACCTAGATAAGTCTCAAAAAGATTGCCCTGTATTAGAATTTGTATTCTTAAAATATCCAGACAGTTACTGGTAATTTTGGTGGTGGTGCTGCATATTTTTGGTTTGAAAAAATAGTGCTCCATTTCGGTTGCTGAGCTCTAATTTGCAGAAGTTTCGCCGCGCACTATAATTTACTATTTCGGATAATTCGCAGCGCTATAGCGCTATCTCATAGGAAATCCTACTGAGACTTGATACCCAACGCATTAGCAAGTGTGATGTGACCGTGCGTGAAGTATCTTAATATTTAGCTGGTGTTCCTTTTAAGGGTTGGGCTTTTTGGTCCCGCCCTTGTGTAGCGCTTTGGTGTAGTCCCGTCTTACCATGGTCATTTACCCATGTTCATTCCGGATTGTTTAAATTATTAACTCCTAAACGTATAGCGCTGTCTTGGGGGTAGGGTTAATTATACTATTAAATAGATATTCTAAACCTGGCTAGGCAGCTGCAGTGGCTGGTAACGAACACGCTATACCAAAAATATGTAAGAGAAACTAAAAGTTGAAACAACTCAAGAGCAATGCAAGATAGAAGTACAGAAAAACAAAAGCGACCAAAAAACGCCTAATTCCAATGACGTACATTTAGCGCAATCTCTGAGGCAAATTCCACGTGCGTACTACCAAGTGATACTCCTACGTGTTAAAGCACTTCAGGCAAATACACATGCTACAACCAACACAAACATGGACACCCCTTTGCTTGTGACAGATGCCACATTTGGTACCTTGAGTAATAGATGGTTGCCACTCATCATGTTTGCAGACGTACGTCATCACGGGGATAAGGAAGAGTGGGAATAGGAATGGAAGATGTAAAATGAGTAAGCTATCTTAAAAGTCGATGTAATGCAGGTGTTGGAGCTCGAGAGAGTGGTGGATGTGGAATAGTGAAGAAGGTTAGAGGGGGTAGGAGCTTGCTTATATAGCCACTCGCAGTATTCTATGGTACCCTAGCTAAAATAGTTTAGACGGTCCTAAATGAATCACAGATCTAGAAATTTAAGTTCCTACGTCCTCGACACACTTAACTAGGTACTGGCCAAGGTTTAAGTCTAGACTTGTATTCTCCCCATGCCAAACCTTTGTTGAAGAGTTAATGTGCTAGATCATCGCTATATTCTGATGGGTGGATGCTGCTACTTACATCAGATGAATACTTGCGGCACCAGCAAGAGCAGTTTTAGTCAAAGCTTTCAGCAACGGGTATTTCCGGATCCCGCAGGCGGTGGAACGAGTTCTATCACGAAATAAACCTTTTTTTGATGCTCTGTCGGATAGAATGGAGTGTCTATCCAATTCTTATAGACTCCCCCAATAGAGGGGGTGAGGGTGTCTGTTCCATAGAAAATCTTCCATTCATAGAAATATGTAGAACTATGAATAAAATTCTAATTGCAACTGTGCCTTGCTATATAGTTAGCTAGACTACAGTAATTTTTCAGCGACCATGATTTATAGTACGTTAGTTGCTAAGGGTATACTAGTAGGCAATTTTTTTCTCACGATCCCTAATTTGTTCTAGGGCCCCGGGGCCGAGTGGAAACTTTTCAACCTGTAGAAACGATAAACCAGCATCTACATTCATAGTTATCGCCCCACCGCTTGCGGGAACGTCAACAACAACGAATATCTTACTAGCATCAAATATTGGGGCAAGCGTGATGAAGGTGATAAGGTAGCAAACATGGGGTATGCAGGCCATGCTCTATATCCTTTAAGGAGTCAGACTACCTTCCAGGTGTGGATATCCGAGCTCACTTCCAACCCACTTCGACAATTCAGGAGAACAAGGGGTAAGGTATGATCGCCCGACGACAGGAACGGTCCCATTGGCCAGAACCCCTCCCTCCTCTCGCTTACGTAGATCTTCATCGGGATTTATGAAAAACGTATCCCTGGGGTGTTTAGGTCAGTTTTGCGCGCCGTGTTTACCGGGGCAATCAAGGTGCGTATCTACTAACAGGTCTTTTATTACCACTATCGGGTAGGAACTACGGATTATGTTGTCCTCCTTATTGATTTCTAATAGTAATTTATCTATAACTCGATATAATGCATGCCTGGGTGCGTATTCTGGGGGACCAGCTATCCGGAAATTTGCAATTGTGGATGCGGCGGCAAGACGATGTTAGTATGACCAGCTATCAGCTATCGGTATGACCTAACAAGAGTATCTTATTTGTGAGGGTAGAGATATTGAGCACGTGTATATTTCCAAGATTATGCGGTATCGATAGCATATATATGACTTAACTTTTCTTCGCTGGAGAGAATAACAAATATAGGCTTAGCTGTTGATTACTTAAAAATTAACTTTAGCGGTCCTTCCCGTAAGACTCGAGCTTGGGGCTTTAATTGCAATTGGCCCAGAGACGATGGTACCGGTTCAAAGATGTAAGAGGCCTCCCATATTATAAAAAATGACCTAAGCTGAAGCGCCTGAGGGGAATCTTAAATTTAGCTCCCCAATAATTCACGGTTCTCCCAGTCAAATTCATACGCATTATATAGGCCAACCCGGCCGGGCAAGTTTGCTTCTAGATCTTTACCAGCCTCGAGGCACTATTTGTTATTAAAGCAGGGACCCTATAGGCTTAATTTACCTTCACTCCACCTACCAAACTTTGATTTGCTCTAGTAAGGTTTGGTGCTGTCGGAAGACTATCATTGGCCTTTCCGACCACAAACCCTGAAGACTCACGCTCAATAAGAGCGGCTAGCAACGGAGGGGCTACAAAAATGTGGCATCTTCTCTTCTATCTCTTATCATTAGCCTAGAGAACTAACTAACAGTAATTCTTTCAGCCGTATTGAATTGAAGGTAGGATCGAAATGAAAAGAGTGGAGCGGGTCTCAAAACCAACACTCTCCTTCCGAATTACTGCTTTTTTTTGACCCCGAGCCGCCCCATATTCCTCTCCCTCTTTTTGAAAGGATTACTTGCCTAGTAGACCTTAATTGCGTCTTCGTTGGGGTAATTTCTTGCAGAGTGGTGCCTAGCGATCGATTATTATCCCCCATAAGCTTGGCCATCAGGCGAGAAGTAACTGACAGACATCCAATAATAACCATAACGCCTCAGGCGGGCGGTGCAATTGGGAATCAAACCCTATGGGGCCAGGGCCTTCGCAGTTCGATAGGATATAGGCCAACAGGTTTCAAATCGTCCCTAGGCTTGGAGTGGCTCAGGTGCCACGCAAGCCATAGCGATAACACGCACCTTGCATACACTCAAGATCGATATTGACCATCTAATCGTATACGTAGAGATTCTTATCTAAAGTTAGATAACTCGAGGGGAAAAGAAATTTCATGCGCCTTTATTTCTTAGTAGAAAATAGTGAAAAATATAATCCCCAAGTTTATACGTACACAGAAATGACCAGTTGACCAAGCAAATACATGTATCTACGGTGCTCCAGGGTGACACATCCAAGTACAAAAAACAACGTACCTACCGGCTTCACAGGATAAAATACATAAAATTTTCACTTCACTTATTTAAATCCTTAGGCGAACGAAGCGCGAGCCTCAGTCAAAGCTTCATCCACATGCTGCGACTACCCGAGACTGAGGGCGATTGCGGGATGCAAACCACGCCATCGCTGATGTGTTCATCCTGTTGTACTGCACCCAGTGCACGTGGAGATGCGTGTACCGCCTTGCGTATAAACGACAACTGGAGCCTGACTTGCTACTCCTCTTCCACCAATAATCTTGGAGGTTTTTACTCACTTGGTCCTATGTCTCTCAACAGTTTCTCTCTTGAAAAAAAAGTTCAATCGTACATGTAGTTACATTATGTCATCCCTCATTTGTGACGGCTGGCCACATGATATGAACCCATCCCTTCTCAAGATAACTGGAAAACATTGAGTGAGGACATTTTGCTACTATCATGTTGAACGAGGACTATCTCCCCCAGAAATACCTGCAAAAAACACTATGACTAACGAGAAGCCGATTCGTAAAGGATCCTCGCGGCATTTCGGCGCCTTGTGTTCTCTCGGATTCACCGGTCTATGTCCAGCCGTATATCTCTGGAAAACATATCTAGATCCAACAAATTCGCCTCATATACTAACCAAAGCTAAGGCTCAACCGCCTAACGAAGCATAAAGCTGGCAAATAAGCTTAGAGAATTTCTCTGGCCCACAACTAAGCACATAGTATGCCGTAGGTCTTGCAGCAGTTCACATGTTATCGCTTGAGCCGAGAATGCCGGCGCCTACGCCAAAAGGGTCCAGCTGAATTAAATTTCCGATGGATAGCTCTTGAACCCCAAACCCAAGCCCTAGATTAGTGTATGTAGGTGGTACGGGTGGACTGCTCAGGACCAACCTTACGTGCAGCAGCGAAGATACCGGACCTGAGGCGATGGCATGCGCTATAGCCAGTGCATGATGTGTTCATCTGATGCTCCACGAATAATTCTGTGGCTGCAGGCACATCTCGCATGCCAATCGACGGAAAGTACTCATACGGGTGGCTTTAAGCCACCCTTCAGCAAGTCGGTACTCGTGCTTTCGATGGCTAACCCGATCGGCAAATAAATTCGGCTAGCAATATCCGAGGTTCAAGTAACACTAGGCCATAATCGCTCTCTAGCAATTAAGTTACTAGACTACAGCCGCAAAGTTAACGCTTTAGCCGTAGCCTCACAGAAACCAGTTACCAGATACTTCACCTAAAGCTCCAAGAATCCGAAACCCCCTTCGCTAAGGAAATACCGTAGCCTCGGGAAAAAGTGTACCTTTCTTTAAAACTATCGACCACGGTACAGGTTTAGTAGGTCCATTCCATCACCCGATTTAAACCCTTATAGTTTTAATTGGCAACGTTAACTGGTAACCTAGTAAGCATAGGGCAATCTGGCTGCATCGATCTCATCATAATCAACCCTGGTTGACTAGTTTTGAGATGAAGAAACGCGAGACGCACGACGTACGAAAGTTAGCTATTCCACGTACACAATGGTAAGTCAAATCTCCCAGAATATCACTTAGGGATAGACATCCACAAGACCAACCATAACCTTAAGGACAGATAAACTGAAATAAGTCTCTTGAGGGTATTTCCGTGCTCACCTGACCAACCGATCAGTCAACTACACATCTGACCTGCAGCAGGACTAAGGATGATAATCTGCCTGACATTACCCCGCAGCTCCATTTTCGACTTGGCATGGATTATTCTGTTATATAAAGCAAGCAAAAATTGTTTTTTATCATGTTTTTTGGTTAACAGGAAATACTGGATGCAGCCCGATTTCAAAATGCGGAGATCGTTGTTCACTTTACGTCTGTATTCCGCTCCAGTTTGGGCATGAGAGGCTCTAATATGTAGAATAATGTGCCAATCAGGTGTGGGCTGCACCCTCCTGTGCAAGTCTGCACCTTTGCTACTGGGCAAGAGTGTTACACGATGTCACGTGGCAGGCGCGAAATTCGTAGTACCCAATCAACTGCCCAGACCTGAGGTACAAAGTACTTAGAGGAGTCTTCTGTCCATTAGAGGCTCAAACTGAGGCAGCAGGGGCTCGCCTGTTCCATCTCTGGTTCCGATCATTCCAACATCAATTCATCGCCAAATTCACCGAATTGATTTCAAAAAATGCTTTCTTATCTCAGGATGTTGTTCTGGCTTCAGATGGGCGCGCAAAAATATGGTCCGCTGCGCGCTGCGCGCCTGTCGTATATACTGCGCTCCAGCTAGAGGGGAACCCCCGAAGGCACCTCCCTCATTACTATTCTCAACTGTTGAAAAAGTCACAGTGCGCACATAACTGCCCGCCTCTGCCTTTAACTTTTCGAACTCATCTCAGCTTCGTTCCTTAATCGAACTTAATTGATCAGCGTTGCAGCCTTCATTCAGATTTGGCAAAGCCCGTGTATTCGTCTCACGTTATCCGTCTCTCGTATAAAAAGGAGCCCTAGACTGCCAACACCAAGGGCTTTACATCCCTAAAGCCACTCCTCCCGATATGTTAGTGTACCTCTTAAATATGCATATCATTTCCCTTTCTAATGGGCGCAGTGGTTAGCTTGTTGCTCGTCAGTAATATGGCGTCGGTGTCTCAGAGCAACCTGAATGAACGAGAGGAAAGGATGCTCTATCATATTGCGGAATGTATGGCCGTTATAGGAGCGGGAATTCAAGAGGCTAGGGCTGAAACGGAACTCGGTCCTGCTGTGCATCCTGATGCCTTGGATGAGGGAACGATCCTTCAACTTGAAACAGTACTTAGTACTGTCTGTTTCGCCAAACAAAACCTGGAGAGAGTTCTCCAAGAAGTATGTCGAACGAGAGCAATAGGATACACGGGAGGCGCCTACTACAACCCACTCACCGCCACTCGCCCCGAGCAGCGTGCTGGTGTTCTGATGAGGCGGCTCAACTCAATGACCGCTCAAATAGACAATCGGGTTGAGATGGAGGTTGATAAGCCCGAAATTAACCAATCAATGGTTATATCTTCAGCAGAAATCGGGTTTTCTGTCGAGTTCGGTAGAACTTTAGAACTACCTGTGGGCGGTCAGCAACCCCTGGCAAAATCCTGTGGAAAAAGGCCAAGATCAAAATCATCAACTGGAAGCTCCCAGACAACACACTTCTGCACATATGACGGATGTTCCAAAAGCTTCAGATTCCTGTCTAAGCTCAAGTATGTTCTTATACCCCCTCATACCCGCGAATTCCTATATCTAGAATACGTATTCAATATTCTAACCTTCTCGTTCTAGAGATCATGAGTTAACCCATGTGCCGGAGGAAATTGTATGTCTTTACTGCAACACAACTTCGAAGCGCATGCGTAGCTATATAAAGCACCACAATAGCAAACATAAGGGAGAGCTTTGCAAAGCGAAAGTGAATGGGAAGTTTTGTGAAGGAATTTTCCCTGATTTGAAGAACTTCCGTTTATCAAGTACCCCGAGAGCAGCACTACCATCCCTATACCCAGACGTAAGGGGGTTACATACAACTATTGACCCCAAACTCCTAAATACCCTCCATAACACCAGAGAACCACCAGGACCTATCGATTTCTCCCCCAGTACAAACCCTTCCGCCTTCTACCTCCCCCAGGAGTGCCCCGTTTCTGGTGACTCGGATTCTGATATGGCCTCTAATAATAGCGATTACTGGGGCTAAAATGACCCACCGGAACTATGGTATGTAAATTTTACTACACCCGTCGTATTCTGATGCAGTTGATCTCTAGGAACTTAGATGCTAACTTAGATAGGTTTGTAGCTAAAATGTGCTACTAAACTGCAGGATGCCTTACCGATGTGCTTTACGAGGTGTGAAGAACTCGATAGAAGATCTATCCATCCTGCCTTTCTCAGTTTCATCCACATCAATATCGTTACAAGCATGTCGGCGTCTCGCAAATAGATCCCCAGTTTCTACCCACTTTCAGTTCAGCCTTTTCTCTGATCTCGCCGCACAGGATGAGAGGGTCGGCTTAATCATCAAACACCAGATTTCCTCCTTAGATTTCAATAACTGGAGGTTTTCCCGTATCCATTCTATTTCCTATGTAATTTTTGTTCTCCGAGATACCCGTTGTTTTTATTGTTAATCCCATTGTTGATTATGTGCTTATGTTACTATCGTTTGTTTATTTCTTGTCTTTATCCTTCGTTTATTTATGTACTTATTTTTTTATAATTCCTATTCCTTACGCCTGTATCCGCACTGCATCTTCATACTTTGTCGGTCATCTACTATTTCGTTTCTTATGGTAATCTGCGAGCAGGCTCTGGCCTACTTGCAGGCAGCACTATCATATTCTAGGCATGAAGTCTTTAGCATCTTGTTGCATTCTTAACCCCAGATCTATCTTCGTTACATCCTTTTGTATCAAGACTGCCTCCCTATACCTTTCGTTCTATACTTCCGTTCCCAGGAACGTTCCATTCGTTTCTTTCCTATATAGTACTGTCCAGACAAGTCGGTCTGGTTGGACTTTGGATCTGTGATGGGTCCACGAGATACTCCGGCAACCTGTAGCCAGCTGTACGTTTTGTTGTTTTCTTTCTCTCTTCTTGTTGCGGTCACCTTTTTCTTCGGTGTGAATGGCTGGGTTTTTGATTGCCCAGGCATGAGCTGAGGTATCTACCCATGAGGGCAGCGTTTCCTATTGTTGAGAAGTTGTTTTTCCAGAATTTCCTGACGATTCCGATGGCGTTTAGGCCTTAGTATATTGGCCGAGGTTTGGGAACACATGCAGTCGATCAGTTTCGATTAGAATATGGAGACCCGATGGGGTACCCAGAGGACGCCGTCTACAGCAAAGGGGTTTTAGTTGAAGGTATATTGATTGTGTATGAGCATGGGATTTTAAGAGTTTTATGATCGGATGGGATATGAGCCTATGGACCAAGCTCCTACGAGCCTTTATTTTTCCTTCTTTGTTATTATTCGAACACAAATGGTTTTTCTTTTGTATTTGGTCTGGAGTTTTATTATGGGTCGGTTTTTTTTGTATTTGTCTTTGCACGTTTCTTCTCCTTCCGGTGGCATGGTTTCTTCAAAAATAGCAGCATTTCGTTTTGTATTTTCTTGTCCTTTGAGTTATGCTATGATTAGCAATATGTTGCTGGAGTAGTGTCGGAAAATAGCATTTATCTGGCCCCCCTACTATATTAGACAAGGATCCTTCCATGACTGCTGAGTAGATACTCCAAATATTCAAGTTTTATTTTACCACCGCACATAGAGAGCAATCATTTCCCCACGATCTACCGCGATATTCCTCCCACGACACAACGAAGTAGCAAGGGCAAGTAGCTATGAGTGAGACTTGATTTTAAGCCAGCCATCACCTTGCGAGACCAAGCCAAACAAACGATCTCATAGAGTAGGTAGTACTAAACAACAATTAGCTACCGATAGAACTTGATTCCGACCCACAGCGATCAAATTGTACTCCAGTACTGAGATACCCGTCTCGTCCAAGATCAGTCATACAGAACACACCAAATCCCCATCTCATCTCCACGCAATCCCCAAAAACGCAAACCACATCCGGCCGCGTACCCATCCGCCCAACCCTAACCCTACATCCGCCCCCACAGATTCCAACTTCCAACAGACAGATATCTCAGGATCGAAGCGAGCCCGATGACGATCATTCGTAAAATTGTCGTCATTATTCAATCTCTTGAACGATTTTCCCGCAATCAAGCATCTAACACCCACAGGGTTCATGGGCAAGCCACAAACCCTTGGTTGTGTACGTAGAGTGACGTCATTACCGCAACGCTATCTTTAACTCGGCCACGCTGCTATAAAAACGCTTCTTCTGTTCTGCTATGGTCTGTATCGCTCTCGAACTCTACTAAATACTATAACATCCTCTTTAAATAAACGAAACCCTTACACTTATAATGGACACAATCAAGAATATGGTCGGCGGCGGCAACTCCCAGCAGAACCCACAGCAGCAGAACACCGATACCTCGAGCGGTGGTGGATGGAGTGATAAGCTGAATAGTATGGCTGGAGGCGGAAAGGCATCCGAGAAGAACGAAGACGGTTTGGATAAAGGTGGGTTTCTTTGTCTATCCGTTCATGAAACTATTACTAAACTGGATTTTACAAGGCGTCGATTATGTTCAGGAGCATGTCCTCGGCCAGGGACCACAAGATAATGAGAGTGCCTTCGAACAAGCGAAGGACGAGCAGATCAGCGATTGTAAGAACCTCCCGTATAACGACTATCAGATGGTTACTAATAAATAATAGTCATTCGTGGTCAGTACAAGAGTACCACGGGAAAGGACGTTCCGATCAAGGATAAATAAATGACAGCATGGAGTTTGACTTGTATTTCGTATAATGTATGGGTCAATAGTTCAGCGGCGTTTAAATTCAAGGAATATTGTGCGGATCTATTCAACTTCTTGATTTTTGCTACTCGGCCGAGACGGAGGCCGAGAAGGTGGACTCGAGTAATGCGATGACCTCTGTATGATGCGTTGTGTGGCCAATGGTTCTCTGTGCAGGATTTGGAATCAATGTACCCGGGCTGTTAAACTTGTACTCTCGCTTTTGTGTTCCACCGCTGTGGTGTGGGTGTGATCGTTTTCGAGTGAGTAGCTGTGATCCTGGTAGAAGTACCCTGTGGACAAACAGCTTTCATCATTGATCCACGTTCAGCGTTGGTAAAATAAAGCTTGGTTTTGGATAATAACCACCAAGACACTTATTTACATGACACCATCATACACCAACACCCCCGTCGTAACCGTGAATACACAAACCCAAAATAACCCAATGACTTGCATAAGGAAATATTAACAATGACACCAATGTACCCATCCCAATACCATAAGAAATTTTGCCCAGACACAGTGAAACCCAAAACAAACACCATAACTTGAACCTAATGCATCCCAAACATACCCACACCATACTCATATCCATACCGTAAACCATGACCGTCGCATCCTGCGTTAAACTTTTAATACAAACCCAAAAACTCCATACCAACGTGAATGAAATGAAATGAATTTTTTGCCAAGAGATCCGAACATGTAGCCAGATAGTCTGTCTCCTCCATGACTGTGTCCGTAGTGAATCGGAGCCTAGCCGTAGCAATGGTGACAAGTGGGAACCGAAATAGCGACTCAACCACCGTGAACCCTTTCGCCGAAGAGGAGGTTCAGTGGTAGCGCAAGGGGGAGTGCGATGAGGAGTCTAAGACTCAACACCCTTCACACTCTACGCCCTGTTGAAGATGCCACCCATGACACGACTCCAGATCCCCCAGGCTAGCGCCCTGTCGTTCAGGTCCGCCCGCCTATGCTCCTCCTCTGTCGATCGCGCTTCAGGAAGATGAGGATGCTAGTAACAGCGACAAGACGGGAAAGACCACGTTCATCAAGGATGAGAGTTCCAGAGGATGGGGTGAGAGGGTTATGGGATGAATGCGATTTCTGCTTAAGTCTTTGTTAGCTAAGATCACGAAAAAGAGACAAGAGCCAGCTTTTGCCGGTCGCTCTCCGATTCAAATCAAAATCCATTCTCAACAATTTGATCTGAACCAGAGCGACCCGTTAGAACTCTCCCCCATCAAAGCCAAGAAATCTCACCTTGAACAGAAACGCTCCAATCTGGTGACTCCCCATCCCACCGCCCTCCTTCTCGAGTACCAGCTCTTCCTTGCCATTGTCATCTTTTGCCCACCTCCACACATAGCTCACACCCCCTTCCATCGCCCACAGCTGCGCTCGACGGTCCTCCTTGCCACACCACACTTCAACCTTCTTTTCCCTATCCCCTGTAGCAGACCTGATGACGATAGTCGACGGCTTCATGATGTCCCATGGAACCCTCCATTCCGCCGAATCCGCGTACTGCCGTTCCCCCACGCTAGCCTGAACAGTCGATCTGGAGCTCCACCGACTATGACGTCTCGACACCAGCGCTGATCCAACACCACCACTGGCCCCTGCATCGCCCTCTGACCATCGTCGTTCCGCGACAACGGCTTTGATGTCCCGCACGCCTACGCTGTCTGGTATCGTCAGGGTGTTGTGGTTGTACCCCGGCAGCCACGGGGTGATGTCATGGATCTCGACACCGGTGCGTGGCTTCTTGAAGGCGCCGTGAGGGGGGATGTGGAGGATGAGGGTCGGATTGAAGTCGGAGATGATGTGGTTGCATGAGAGGGTGGAGGAGAGTGAGGTTTGTGTAGTGGAGGTTGAGGCGAGGGATGAGGAGTGGGTCGTGGTGGTCGTTGAGACTGAGTTGTTGCGTGACATGGCTTCGTTATCGTTATCGTGAATCGTGAGGGTTTTCCTTGGAGGGTCCAACGCAAGAGGGAGGGAAGGGAAGGGAAGGGGGGCGAGGAGGGCTGTATATATAAAGACGGCGGGATAACGACCGGTCGTACGGAGAGAGGGCCATGGATTCCCCAGTGGGGGAGGGAAAGGCTAGCGAAGGGGCGGATCTCCGCAAAGTGGAGCAGGGCGAGGGATCCGGCCAAGTGAGGGTATGTAAATAGGTAAAGAGGAAAGTAATATTCGACCTCTATTCCGCGCGAGCGAACATCCTCCCATTTGGAGTAGAGTATCCTTCCGGGTCAGATCGTTTGTCCCTTCAAACCCCCACGAGGGAATTCTGGTTTCGATGGATGATTGCAAAAGACGAATTGGATTGAATTGTGCCTTGAGGTGTTTATTCAGAGCGCAGAGCGGAAAGTGCACGCGAGATCTTCCGTCCAGCGTGCGATTCAGGTGGAGGGGGAGAGGGAAGATTTCCCCTCGGCTCATTTCTGCTGGGCTTTGAGCCTGCCTGTCGGGGGGGGGCAGAATCGCAGTAAACAGATCTTCGTCTGTCTGCCTGACTGTATGTGTATGTGTGTGTATGTGTGTGTATGTGTATGTGTATGTGATTGTGTATGTGATTGTGTATGTGTCTCTGTCCGTCTCTGTCTCTCCCTCCTCCCTAGAGCATTCTATCGTACATACAGGTAATGAGAACTACATGATGTGCGTGTTTGTTGGCCCAACGTTTTCCTTCCTCGCTTGGAGAACGGTGGGCTCCTGTTGGCTGGACTGAGGGGGTTTTGCACTGGGAAGGGATGTCTGGATCCAACAGACGAGACTTTATTTATTTTGTTGGTCCTGAACTCACCGCTGCGCAAGATTCACAACAGAGCCGGGAGGGGGGTGGAGGGGGGTGGGAGGGGGGAGTGGATGGGAGTAGAGGGGGGAGTGGATGGGAGTAGAGGGGGAGGGGGTGAAGGGGAGTGGAGGGGGAGTGGAAGGAGGGGGTGGAGAGTGGAAGAGGGAGTAGGTGAGAGACAGAGGATAGGGACAGGTGAGAGACAGAGGTGAAGATAGACAGACAAACAACAGCGGGAGAGGAAAGGGAATAGATCATCAATAAACCCCCATAGAAACGAACTTCCACAGCGATTCACCGCTCGTCCGAATGGAAGTGTGGGGGGATCTCTGACCGCTCGGTAAACGAACCTGTCAGCGCTCTGGAGCACGCAGGAAACGTGGAAAACTCTAGAGGAGCATCACGGCAGACGGTAACGAGAATCGTCAGTCCTTGGATATAATTAATTACACTTAGCAGCGATGCAGGGACAAAGTGGAATCTCCAAAGACACGGAGATACTCGTCTGAAGTAGAGTGTAGAGGTATGTATTCTGCCAGTGCCGATACGTGCTCTTTCCTGCTCGCTGAACCATCTACAGCTCGATTCCACAGGGCTCTCGTGGGTTAGGGTTGCCAGGAGTTATCCAGATGGATACATTTATCTCCAGCTTCATGCTGGATAAGACCGGGCGTGGACTCCTCTCGCCTTCCCCCTACGGAATACCCGCCTCGCTCACTGGCCCACGAGATCAGATGGATGCCAACACCGAAAACGGGCATTGTAGCCTTCTTGCGTCTGCATCAGGCATACAGACACTCCCCACAAGTACATCCAACCACATATGCATCGGGCAGAAACCGACAACGGTGACCGGTGGTGCACCGCCTTGCACTATGGTTTGCCTTACCTTAACTCCACACTTCGTCTGTGTGTGGCCTCCAGAGTACGCACCAGGCTCAGTCGTGAGTAACGGTCACCAGACTCTGTCCTCGGGTTGTTTCGGGTTAAGGGTTTATCTATCATTAGAACCGCTTCCGGACTGCTGTATTTGGATCACTGAGTTGGACCAGTTGTTTGGGTACTAGGGCACGTGTAGGGACGGTGGATGTACACCGCTGTTGAGTCATGATACCGTAGTAGGTAGCCTTGATATGAGTCTTTGTTCAGTCAGTCATCTATGCCTTGCTGACAGTGAATATTGGATTCCGCTTGTGGAATTAATCGTTGACTCAGTTGGAGGGTGTGGTTTGTGTTGAGACTTAGTCAGTGCAAGAGGTGCGTATTGATATTGCAGTGGTACATATGGTGTCTGTAAAGTTACTCCGAGGGGAGAACTACCTCTACCTTATTGTCGAATCAGAGAGTGGATACTACCTCAGCTTGATATCTTTCGAATACATTCGATATTCATGTCCCTCCAGCCCTCACCTGCCAGTCTGAATACCCCGAGTGATACAGCATGACCTTATCGTTACTCCACCCACACTACCAAACGGTAACCGATAGCTTAAAGACTAGCAAGTAGTAGCAACAGACCAATGAAAACCACTGAGGTACTACAATACAATACGAAAGAGGAAGGTCCCAGACGAAAGCCACTCCTCACTACACTACCCTTAACCCAATAGTAGGTCTAGACACCTAGGATTAGTCGACGTGTTCTGACCTGGGATTTGTCACGCATCCCAGCATCAATTCCGAATCCGGTAGTAGGCTCATATCGTATTGGTAGCTCCGGTGATGATATGGTTCGTGGGTTATCCTTGCGCTTTCTAGCGGCTCACGGCAAGCGAAGCACAGTAGTCTTGAGACTTGGTTGGTAAGTTGATGCAGTGTACGGCAGGAAGATCGAGGAACTCGGGCTAGCATCGGCTCTAGGGTTTTCTGCGAAAATTCTGGTGGTAGGATCTTATTTGGATTCAGGTCCCCCGCACTTCCCGACAAAACGGCAGACTGACGCTTAACCCCACTGTGGCATTAGTTAAGATCACCGCTGCCCTTACTGGTGGGTTGGATAGTGAATTCGTGGGGGTGGTGGGGGATGGGCGAAGATGTTGCGTGTGCGATAGTAGTATACGTAGGTGTTTTAAAGATTCTGAATATAAATCAACTCATGAGCACTAATTGTAAATCCCTGTCCACGATTACCACACGTAGAGTACGCCGAGTTAAAAGCCCAGTTGTGAGTTTGGTACATTCAAGAAAATCAGTATTAGCAATCCATCAAACAACCTTATACGTGACCCCACTCAAGAGACACCCACACCACTAACGCCCACCTGCAACAATAACCACTATTCATATCAACTTTCAAAGCGAAGGCCCGAAACGAAGATCAAAGGTAAGATCACATTGTGAGCATACGTAGTTATGTGTGCCACAGCTCATTAGTTTCCACCCCCTTGCACCAAGAGTGTTATTGATATTGGCACCCTTCCCCGCCGAATATCAATCACGAAGTATCACTCGTTTACGCGAAACTTCGCCGGGTATGTTTCCTGCGATGTATGACGTTTAAGGGCTTTTTTAACGACTTCAAGAGGATCTTCCAGTTCAATAAAACCTTGACCATCATGTCCATGGCAGGGTATCAAAGACGCGAATCCCTAGCACTCACTCATGGGTCCATAGCAGTGTTTGGGGGAAATTGGTCGTGCTGACATAAGACTTCATGCGGTGAACGAAACGATTGGCAAATTTGGAAACAGAATGATTTACCAGAGGTCAGTATCTTGACAAACTGTAAGATTTAGCGGTGGATTATAGCCCTCCAGCTATTCTTGCGTCAACGATTTGACAACACCATAAATTTCAGTGCGACCAGATATCCAGTCCAACTACAGTAGGCAAGTTAGCACAATTAGACTGCACAGGGCACAGATTACCGAGTGCTGCACGGCTGCAGCCAAGCTGACACAGTCTCGGCTCAAGTTGCGTAGCGTTAGGCTGGCAAAGAGCCACCGACAAGATACAAAATTACAGAACCACGAATCCATACACGCGTTCCAAAAGAATTAAATTTGAACCTCCACTGTTTCAGCTCCAACGGTTTGTCTGAGTAAGATTATGCCCTACTGCAGTCCAACGGTTAATCACGCCATGTCATGAGCTCCCTCCCGACCCCGCATTGTCGGATATATCGCTTTCCTATTAGTCGCCTTACTCGTACCACCTGCGATATATGCAATGATATTTTCTTTGGTTCTCGTGCCGACCCGCGACCCGACAAGTTCAGCCCTTCGGCAGCCCCAAGAAGGTCAATAGCGTTTATTGGACATACCTACGATTAGTGATACAAACATGATATGGTAGCCGTTAACAGGTGTCATCTCGTTTCTCCAACCTATCAGTGTCCTAGATCTGGAAACCAAGAACTGTTCCTGCGTAAAGTTCAAGGCTAGACTTGCAGGTGAGACTAAAAGCTGTAGCAGAAAACGAAAACAATAGCCGTTGAAGTTTCCGCAAAAGCCAGATTATGGTCAGGCTACTTGGGCCACTAAGGAACGATCGAAGCATGACCGAAATTTGGGGATCTCTAAGGGCCCATTGGTATTCATCCGTACCCGCGGATCCATCCATCGCATATCACTTGATTTAGTCTTCCATGTGGTTTTGTGTTCAGAAAAAATGAACTCGAAGTATGCCATCATGTCAGTATAACTAGACATGCGGTACAGAAATATCTTCAGAGAGTAAGAGCAAAACATGTGCAACATGATACTAGTCATTTACTAACTTATTACATACATCCGCGAGAACCCCATAAAAATGTCAAATCCACAAACTTTTATCATCCCTCATCCAAACCGCAAGTCGAAGGAAACCAAAGAAATAGACACAAAAAAACCCAACAAAAGAAATGAGAACAGAACAGGTGTTAAATGAATGTATAGGGTTAGGTTGATTAGAAGTTAGAAAGAAAACAACCTTCCGAATCGTCGATCCAAGGGTCGTAGACATTATGGTCATGAATATACTGAGCCAACATCAGGGGTTCTCCTCTCATTACGCATGCTCTGCGGTCGGCTCTTTTCGTTCCACACACTCTGTGGTCTTGAGTCAAAAATCTGAGATTCAGAGATTCGCACCACCACCTCCACTGACTTTTCATCTTCGATGACCTTTGGATGTCGTTTCGCAAAATACTGAGCATACTTGAAAATTGCCCTTGTAAAAGGATTAATGTTAGTTAAACTCCTACCATTGGAGCGAATTTAAAAGCGTAACATACCAGTAACATGAAGCGACGTTGATAAAGGTCAAAATTATCTTGTACGGGACATAGTACATAACAGCCAGCCATGGAACCATCTCCTTCTTGCGCCTGAGATGGACTGCGTTGAAGATGATGGCATGGATCGCATATAAACCGATAACACCGAGAAAGGTCCAAAGCGCGAAAAACGGTCTAACCATAAATGATATCGGCAGGATGAATGGCGTCAATAGGTATAAGATCGTTTCATATACCTGCTCGATTCGTTATGTCAATAAGCAAGTTTCAACCAACCCGACAAAGCTATAGAAAATAAACTGGAATCTTACCTCCTGCCATACGAAGATTTTCGCTCCCAGTTCCCACCACCCTAACTTCCAGCTGCAAAGGATGTACTTCATGTCATACCATATCCCACTGACAAAGAAGAAGTTCCATCGATGGAATCGCTGTTTCCAGACAGTCATCTCCCCAAATCCTCCCCGAGACCCACTCGCCACAAAGATGTTGGAAGGTGTTTCAGTCTCCACAAACACTTGCGAGCACATCTTGATTCGAGACCCTCTTATCCTAGCTACATGGCCCAAGAACCAATCTTCGGATACCGAGAACCCTGGATGGTATTTGAAGGCCTCAGCAAGGAATTCCCTATCCCAAATGCTGATGGCGCCGTGCGGAAACGTTGCACTCCCGAGTTTTCCGGCAAACTCCCTTTGCAGACCGGACATTTTGTACTCCAGATCCTGAGCTTGCTGGACAATTGTCCCGATGGTGGAGTTCGCTCCAACCGATTTGATAGTGTACCCGATGCATTTGATCTTGTCTGTCATGCGATTTGTTACTATCGGAAAGTTCGATGGTAGCGCGCAATCATCGTCGATAAGAAGCACATACTTGAATGCCCTAGCTACATAGCATCCAGCAAATTGTGCGACAATCTATTATATAATTAGCAACTTGTCGGAAGATTAAAAAGTAATTTTAGGTATACCTTCGATCCAACAGGAATCCACACATGGTGTACACCATGCCTTTTGCAGATATCTTCAGTATTGTCTAATGGGGTAGGACTGTTCCCATTCGCGATCACGAAAATGTGTTCTGGGGGAAAGATCATCTTCGCTGCCTCCAAAGTAGCCTCAATGATCGACGCAGACTTGTAGCACGGTATTATAAGTGCTGTATCCGATACATCTCGCTTCTCGACATCATCCACGTCCTTTTCGAAGAAAATTAGAAGCGGAGAGAAAGCGTAGAAAAACGCTGTGCCGAGAAATATCACGACCCCAGCAGTTAGGGCAAACTTTTGGGCGACCACAAGCCTACATAGTATCCCAGTCAGCAATGTTGCACAAGGTTGTTGGAGGATACCAACAACCAACTACTATAGGCGCACAGTAACTCCACGGAATATCACAACATACCACAGATACCAAGTCAAGCCTTTCCAAAGAGGACGTCCGACTAGAACAAAGTATATAAATAGCAATAATAAGACATATACCCCATACTCAAAGGCAAGCATGGCCCATTTACTCCGCTCAAGTTTGACCTGCTTCTTTTTCGCTTTCTCCCATATCCCGTGAATACTGGATCTTCGGAGTAAGTCGCTTGGTTTTTGCATCATGTTTGTCACGGCTCCAGGCAAGGAAGGGCCGCCACGCGTCGTATCGCGCACGACAGTAATGTTGTCATCTGAGATAGTACTTCCCGATGGCTGAGTTCCTGAGCTAATGAAAGAGTAGTTGTTCAGTTGCTTGTAGATCTCTGAAGGGGCTTGAGATGATGATGGAGATCCGCTCCGTTGGATTGGCTTCCTGGGTAGAAGGAAGGCTTTTGAGGGTAGTTTTGGTAGTTCACCTAGGTGGCTGTGGTTACGTGGACGTGAAGCTGATCCCTCAGAATCGTCTGCGTAGAAATATTCAAATTAGCATGCCGTTCAAAAACCTTCATATCAGAAAGTAGGTTACATACTACCAGCAACAAGAGATGAAAGAGATCTTGATCTAGGCTCACGGCCTATTTTCCGTATTCGTAAGGCTGCGGCATTTGAGTGCGTCCTTGCTCTGGATAGTGGTAATACTGTCTCCCTTTCGAATATATCGAGAAGAGCTACCGGTATCTCTACCAACAAGTCATTCCTGTTGGTTCCAGGCGCTGCTCGCCTTCTACGGTCAAAGTCGGCTAAAGATGGCAGCTGAACAGGCTCTGCTGCGCGTGGAAAGTGACTCTCTATACCGTCCATGGCTGCTTGACAATATGTCGTTGTCCTGGGGTGTTGAAAGATGAACCTCCTGGTGCTAGAGTGTAGATATTAACAGAATGTCCCCACGGGGGGTACATATATATCTATAAGTTATCAATGACTTATCAAATACAGCCATTGCAGTTGTAAAGATAGGTCTATGCGCTGTCAGCCAAAGATTGAAACTATTGCGCCATTGAGAGAAACTGAAATTGGTTTAGCCCTTTTCATGGTAGAAATTCTTGATCAAATCAGCTACCATCCATGAGAAAATCCTTCCAAACAGAGCAGAGATTCCAATACCAACCGCCAGCGCTAACCGCAGGGGTATGTATTGACAGTTGTTGGTTAACTCATAGGAAACAATTATATGGCGGACATCAGGAATCAGACATTGGATACCTTTTTGGATGGCGGCCGAAATAGCAGTAGTGGCAATAAAAAAAGAAAGAGGGAGAACAGGTATACACAAAAAATTAAACTCCCACATAAACTCTACGGTTTCTCATTAATTTTCTTCCTAAAATCTCGGGATTGCACCACTAAGGAGCCGATTTGCCGTTGAATCGCCGACCAACTCTTGTCGTTCCTTTGCTACTAGTTACTGCTGACGGGTCTCAGCTCCGGCTTGGCCTGTGCTTTTATAAGCGGGTGAGCAGGACAAATCGAAAGCCGTGATCATCGATGAGAATTTTCGTGGCTTCGGGAAGGTCCAAATCTCATCTTCAGCTCGGGGTTGTGACCTATCCGCGCACGCCCAAAGCCACGGCACGGAGCCCACCCTTGAATTGGCCTATCGCCAAGAACTTCGTTTGGCGACGTCCATAGAGTACGAATCTTTGCGCATTCATGTACCCAGGATCTGGTAACCGGGAGCTCGTGTATTTTGAATAGTGTTCCTTGGATGCAGTCGACCACAGATGGTTGTCAGCACCAAGCATCTTTACCCTTTGAGTGCCAACGCCTTATTGACCCCATATTAGGCAAGGCACAGCGGTTTTTTTTTGAGAACAGTCTTGCATTAAGGTATCCGTACTTAGTTGTCAATTGTGCTTCAAATCAATTCGTCATATATCGTAAAAAAACGCCGAAGAAACCTGCAGGCGACCTACGTATGTGATGCCTGCGCATGCACCCCATTGCCCACCAAAACCTCATTGTTTTCTCCAGCAATCCAAACTAATTCAAAGAAATACAGATCTCTGAAGCCTATACTCACCTCAAGGCCATATCGTGCATAACTGACCAATCCTCCTCGTGCGCTAATATGTGTTTAACCCCCTAAATATAAGTTATATGAGATTGATGCATCTGTTTCGGCGGTGAATAGGTAACAACTGCAACAAGGGAAGCAAAGTATCGATCGGTCTTCGACCGTTCTACGATCTCAAAAGCACAGTTTTTTGTTGGTGATCCACCGGACACTGAGGCACGTCATCAGGATGTGGTTCACTGACCGAGCCACAACTATATCTCAGTTGTAAACCCCCTCCGTCCGACCGAACTTCGGTAGTTGAGCGCTGTGACCACATAGATGTTCCATGGGCAGAGCCTGGCGGCGTCACAGCCGGGCTTCGCGTGTATAGTGAGACACCATTAATAGTACGGAAGCAATATTGCGTGCCAGCTCTACTAGGGTATTTCTACTAGGGTATTGACTGGTTTATGGGACCTGGGATTTGGGTTAGCGTGGGGCGGAACATGAGCCCGCGCACTTCTTGTGTTTTGGAGTCGGATAACTGACGGTACCATGTCTTGTGTAGGCCAGTATAGAGACTAGCAAAATATGAAAAGAGCACATCGGCACGTACATAGTTCTAGTTTTTCGCCCCCAAGCTCGTCAAATTGGTGGTGGTGAGTGCCCACGTGTAGAGCTTAAGCCCCTTTTGGGATAATGTCCGCTCTGAGACCAGCGATGAAATAGTTCAGATTCTGAGTACTCAGGAACTGTCCGATGATATTTAGCCAACCGGAGTATACAGAAGGGCGGCAAGGGCCACTTCTAAGAATACTGTCTGTCGCAAATAGTACCACGAAACAATTTCGCGGCAAAAGTTATACGTACGTGGGCATGAAGGAGTACCTTCAAAAACGGGTAACTAGGGATGTTACCAGTAATCTTCTGATTCATTCCCAAACAGGCACTAAATTAGAAGGCCAGCCAAGGGGTAGATGGTACACGTATCGTTTAAAGGTTTTAGTGAAGCTGCGCATGTGGGGCTTAAAACCGCCATAGCAGGTACCAGCAGCTACGATTCAATCGCCAAAATAAAGCCTTGCTAACGGATCCACGTATTTTTTAGAACGTCCGCGGAGATCACACTAGTCACAGAAAGAGGTAGAGCTGGATCAGGTACGATGAAAACGCCTTGCGGGAGTCTAGTCGGTGATCCCCCCAGCTATCCACACCAATCCTGCTAACAGCTGAGCCCACATGCCAACCCTCAAACAACGGCGTCAAAATTTTCACTGAAACCTATTTCCTCTCTAGGTCAAGGTATTACGTCGTTCAACTGGATGTGTTGTTCATCGTCTGGGCTTCATTACATAAATCTCATCCAGTTGTAAACCCTAGCGATATCTAAGATCTACACACTCAGGTACACCTCGAGGAAAGCCAAATTCATCTTCTTATGTGCACATGGCCTATAGAAGAGCTGAAGGATTAGATAGTAAATGTCTAATTTACGGCTCAATCTAGGCATCTCCGTAAAACGTGAAGACTCATGATCACGACCCTTCACAGCTTTCAGGCGCAAGACAAATCTGCTATAAGAGTCAGGTATAGACAATCTTCTAACGAATTAGGACTTCTTCCCATTATCCTGAAATTGAGATAATTTCGGAACTCAGCATGCCATGAAGTCTATGTCACGTGAATATCCCGCCTTTGGGTACGATATTCCTGCCTGGAAGGGTTATTAGTGTCTTTAGAACAATCATCACAACCAACTGTTTCCTATTCCTTTCGCGCTTCTAAAAAGAGAAGAGCCAGACAGATATCGTGCCACCGCAAAAGTTATTACTGAGCATCGCAGCCAACTGCAATCATAAGAACCAGCACGCACACAGACCTCCATCCACCAAATAATTCGCTGTGGCTCTTTGACGATGCTATGCATGTCTAGGCTCTGAAAGGAAAAAGAAATCAAAGAGCGACGACAGGTGAACGTAAAGCATGAAGACAATAAACACGCACAGTTGCCTTGTGATTTTGCTTCTGGGGATTGATATTCAAAGACAATCGCCAAGTCTCGGCTGAGTTTCGCTAGGATTAAGGACATGAAAGTAGAATTAACAGCGGGATCACCCGCTTTATTATTATAAGTTGACCATACAAGTTATGTGATACCTGTACGACTTCCATGCCTCACAGCCAGACCCCAGTACTCACTGGGTTAGAGATCCAAGTGGCTGATGATTTTCCGTAAGGAACCCCTTAACACAAGTGGCGCGGTAGGCTTCGCTGGGATGATTAGTAGTTATTGATTACCAGTGGGAGAAGCAATTCCGGGGCAAGGCTTATCCCCCTTTTAAGATGCCAAGACCCACTGCAAAAACGTAGTTAGACAGACTCCACCTACCTACTCTTAAGCGAAACGCCCAAGACAAACTTTATTTTTTTTTCGGCAGGTATAAGACAGGATTATACAGTTGTGGGCTTCCGTGGGCGCCTCGTGTAGATCTCTGCGCCTTGGATCTCACTCGAAAATGCTGTTTCCTGGTTCAGGCGGTATAGATCCGTCGCGGCTCGGACATCTTGACTACAGAGTCCCGATTAGACAATATTTACGACCATCAACGGGATTTCTGCTCTTTTCGAACAAGCCTTAGGTGTGTAGGTATTCTTTCAGCTGCCCAACACACCACGTATGTGCTGATTTAAGGAAGGAACAAGCAGTTAGGAGGAGAGAATAAGCAATAAGTACCGGATCAAAAACATGAATATCCAGTTTGACACGCCTGCTTCTTTCTCTTTGGAATTCCACAGCCTGAGTCAGTTATACTATGACTCGGTATACTCCCCTGAAAGACCTAACAGAGCTTTTATGTCTCAAGAGCAAGCGCAAGTAGACGGTCCCCAACAGTGAATGCAGGAACGCTAGAGTTCGATTAAACTCGATCAGAAACCTAGCTTCCACACAGCAGCTATTGAATGACCTATTCTTTCGTGACCTGGATGCAATTTTCCCCGTCTTTATCTAGATTACACACCCTTGGGATTCATATGAATAACTGGTCGCACAGGACACCAGGGAGTTGTCTCCACGGATAAAGCAGAACCCCCCTGACGCCTTGCCCAGGTAGGCAAATTCTAACGTCATGTGTGATTGGGAAGGCGTGGCTCCGAGGGCTTAGGAATATAAACATAATCGCCAGTCACGATTACTATTGTTCAGGTTCTGGGAATTCATCAAGGCCAGGGTTTGATAGTCCGGCCCAAGCTGAAGATCTCCAGACTTTCGCCCTCATAAAAAACACCAACCCGCACTAGGTACTGATCGGAACTACACTTGATGTAGAGGGATCTTCTATAAAATCCCTCCCTCGGATCAGCTCTAATCCCGTGATATACGTTTGCGCGTTGCGCTTATATCCTGGGGAGCTTCCCGCATTAACGAGCACCGCGCATCAAGACATTTCATGGGTCGGGATTCACCAACAACAAGGGGTACTATTTTGGCGATAAAGCTTTGAAGTTGATTCCCGAGATTCCGACACACCCGACATATCGGACCCCGGTGCTTTCGGACCGTCCGGATTCCTCGGACCTAGAACCAGTTTCAGAGTCGGGTCCTGACATACATATTCAGTGTCGTACAATTTTATGGAGCGGATAAAAACTGTTCCAGCGTCGCAGCACCGATCCGAGCATACCTACTTCCCAACAGCTCCCATAGTGCCCTCGGCCGAAAGCGTGGCAGCACAGATAGCCGAGACTGCGGTCAGGGCGCCAGTGACGCAAAGTAACCAACATGTACAGACATGCGTAGGTAACATTGACTTCGAAGGTCGTATAGGAACCCTATGCTCAGAGAGTTCGAGGAGTTGGAAACGTGAGAACGTGTCCTTTCGTAGCACATTGCAGCTCCTATGTTTTTCGGCCCGTTTGATCAATTGTATACCCGTTTAGAGGGAAGGGAGGGAAAGGAAAAAGGCGTATTTGCGGTTTCGAGAGCATCCTTGTCTTGAGGCTCGGGTAGGCTTGATTGGAGCTTTTAAAGACCTAAAATTAGACCTGAATTTGTGGAAATCCCCCAATAGGATTGTAAATCGTTTCTCAAATAGGCACCCAAACATAATTGAGGCAACGGGCTGTAAGAGTGTATGCGATAGGCCCATGGGCACCCTTACTTAATTGGTAACCAATGTTGAGGGGATGTGGGTGAATTGATCGCATTGTCGATTGATTGATTGATTGATTGATTCATTAAGTACTGATCGTATTGCCACGCTAGGGAGTTGAGAAAATCACCCTTTACCGTTCCCGCCACAGGCAAGGTAAGATTATGCAGAAGAGATACCGCTTAGGAGAGCTCTTCTCTGGCTTCGAAATTATCCTTCAATGAGTTTCACCACAAAGTTTGCTGAGTCGATGTTATATAATGATCCTTTCAAATTATAGGTTATTTTTGCGAAGTGATGTCCTTTCTTAATATCCTCTCACATGGAATATGCAAGGTACGCAGCCAAGCACCATATGTTCTCCAGCTTCAATCTCAGCTGTGGTTCCAGTGATATCAAACTTCCATCAGTACGTATACCGGCATATCTCCAGCCGTTTCCAGGCGCCGACCAGGTGTCCATGCAATCGCAATTGGTTCATTGCATTTTTGGCTGTTGCACGTTTATTTGGCTGCCGTTGTGCCGCTGCGGGGTTTTGTAGATACTAATGCGGTCGGAGGTCAGTTTGAGCGCAGGTCACCAAATATACGATTCCAAACAAACCTTGAGGTTCATCTCAAGGCCTCTCAGCTTACTATAATGCAGTAAATACAGGGGGAGGTGCTCCTAGGAGCAATGGCTTACGATAGCCGGTCGCTGCAGGTCCCAGACGTAGTTAACAAGTAATTATCCTAGAATCATAGTATCTCACTCGAGAAGAGCTGCATTTCAGTCGTAGAAAATATCGATTGATCGGCTGAAATAGGGCTGCATCACGCAAAACTATCTTCAAGCCTCCTCAAATCCGCCACTCCGAACCTCGTATAGCCGGATGTTGGCCATGGGAAAGCCGAACTGCGTGAGTGCTGGCAACAGAATACTAGCAGTATTACGGAGCTTATATCGCGACTCCCAACGTCAGTAATATCGAATTTTCAAATATGTTTATCACCCATTACTAGTAGCCTCTTTAGCTTTGTCTGTAAGTTGAATCTAAGTACCTGCGCTTTTTTCGTGATCAAACTGTCGTCGATCCTTGAAATCAATTTCACAAAATATCACTCGATATTGTAAATTCAAGGCTGATCAAGTAACAGTATAGCAAAGGAAGAGTGAGTTCACCCATAAAGTGAGATAAAAGCTTTTTTTAGCGATGTAAGCCTCAGTTTCCCAGCTGTTGACTTCTTTTTTTGTGGATGAGTCGAATCATTCTTTAACTTTGGTGATGCACTGCATGCACTTACATTGTGACATAAGTCTTTCCCGCCTGGATATCGCGGCATGGGGCGACCTCATGCAAGTAATCATGTCCACAAGCGAAGCGTATTTGACCTGAACTCACATTTAATAGATTCGAGCCCGACAGAATCCTATTTACCGTATGTGTTTCGATGTGAGGATTGGTATGGGGTCTAGGTTCGGTGGGTTGCCTCGTAGTGCCATTAATTGCTTTAATCAAGAGACTAAAGAAGAGATGTATGGGATCGCTCTATCTTAATCGTTCTTGGGCTAGGTTTCTTATTATAACGCAGTATTCTAGCCGGTATGTCATAAAAATCACTCACCTTCCCGATATAGGCTCGAGCTCAAGCTCACTGCAAAGTCACATGTAACATGGACCTTTGAGTAGGGTGGTGAGTGTTGTGGTTTAAGCAAGTAGGCTTTTAGTGCTATAGATGATGAATTGGGACTTTACTGTTTGGTCACTACCCGTGGGAGTTGTAGGTTCATGTGCGCTAATTAGCTTAGGCTTGTCAGAATCTTTTACCTTATTCTCTCGTTCACCTCCTAGGAGACTACACCATATGAGATTGGGGAACCTATCTAAGTACTTAGCAAAACTGAAAACCCAGACGTACGATATATTCTTGGTTGCTGGTTCTCCCTAGCTGCTGATGCGTCATTTTGCCCACTAAATAGTAGTGGCGGCAGGGTTATAAAAACAACGAGGAATTACAGGAGTTTAGCTAGATATCAAAAGCACCTAGCTACTCTAGAAGAGCAGTGAAGAGCTTAGATCTTCATGTTATCGGGGGAGGACTCGTCCGGCGCATGCACCGCCATAGCCTAAGGGCTGGATGCGTGAATGAAATATCTATCTATCTATCTGTCCGGCGCATGCGCCATCGTTTATAGGCACAACCCTAACCCTAACATGGAATCACAGCTGTCGGTTTCAGGCACGATTGACATCGGAGACGAATGGCTTTGCTAGCGAGTGGCATTATATATAAATTATACTCGTTCTTCAAATCTAATCTGTACCTCGCTAGACTTAAAAATACCGTCATGCTCAAGATCAAGTTCTGAGGAGTGAAAATCCTCCCTTTCGTCCTCATGTTCTGTCTTTTGCCCCTGCCCTTCGATTCGCGTTCTTGGGCCAAATTCTTCCTGTGAGTTGTTTCCTCCCTATTTGGATCGGTAGGACCTATCGATCTTAGGGCATAAGCGGTTTTGCTGGAGAGATAAACTGTTGGGAAATGCTTTTGGGGGTACCGGTAGTTGACAACTGGTGTATGAGTTCAGGCTTGAATTCCCAAAGAGACCAGGGAGGAGCTTGAAGAAAGGTGGTTTGACTGCTGGTGCCGAGCTACAAATGATGCCGACAAAAACTTCAACTCTGATCGTAAGTGTTAGTTTAGGCTTAGTCTAGAGTAGAAAGGAACTCTCACATGGTTGAGATGTCCCACACAGGATCTGTGGTTTTGAGGGATTTCTCGATACTGCTAGGTCGAAGAATACCGGCCAGAACACTCCTAGTAGATACAAGTTAATTTATCAAGATTATCGAAGCACGCCAGGTTCTCATGGTTGGTTGGGGATTTCTACATGCTCCCAAGGGAGAAGATTGCGAACAGAGCCCACATTTGCCTGGAAGGCATTCGGACGTGCCAGATAACGTAAAATTGAATTAGCCAGATGATCAAGTCTGTGAAAATATTGATCGGGAAAAGCGTGTACTGAGGCGGCTTTTGCCTTAGACAGTGGGCTTTAGGATCAGGAGGTGCTGAAGGTGATAGTGACTTCTATAAGTACGATGCAGGTACGCATTGGATGGCTGATAATATAAAAGCAGGGATAGTGTATGCAATCACAAGGCCAAGTAATGTCCAAAAGAGTGTTGCTAGTCGGCTTGTGGGCGATAATCGCGCGAGGAAAGGAACCCTTCGTGAGGCCGAGCGCAATAAAATAGTGAGTCATCGCTATGTAACACATCTTCATCTAGAAGTCAGAATCATGAATGCTGTATATATGTCTTCATCTAGCTCGTTCGATGATCCTTACAATCCAGATCTTCTATTCTACCTCGATTGACACCATCCAAGTGTGTTTCCCCAACCTAAGGCTGACCGCTAAACAAAGTTCTTAGCATGTCTTAACTTCTCGCTATATGGTTTTGTGGTTCTCACCAATACAGTCGGTAATTGCCAGAGGTATGCCTGTGATCTTGGAAGAATTAACCCACAAGCCCTGTCGAGAAATAGGTTGGAGGTCTTACCATCGCAAATATCATACACCAGTCATCAACGCCCATCTTTTTCAACAAGACAGCACGGCAATATATTCTTCCACTCAACACGAGGAATGTGAACACAAGCAATGAAATTCCGATTGCTAGTAACTTGGGACCATCGTCCTGGAAATCAGCAGGTAAATGAAGCAAGGCTCTTCCCTTGACCGTATATTCCATCCCGCCCAAAGTTTGTAGTACCACGGCGAAAGATAATCTTAAAGGGCGTCCAACTGTCTCTCACGAGAATGTAGTTATCGCACGTTGCTCAAAGTAAAAAGATTTGGGGTCGGCGTTTTTTAGTCTAATTTTCGTAGCTTTTGAAGAGGGTAGTTGCAATTGAGAGTGAACCTTTACGGGGATATCAAGCACATTAATTGTACGTTGAAATCTTCATTTAAGTCGAATCCGTGACAAGTTAAAGAGTATAATTATTACAGCAAAAACGGGGAGATACGGAGAATGTAATCCCGGTATTGATTTTTTTTTCTTAGCGTGAGATTGAGAATGATATTTTGATATACCCCCCCAGATCTTCAAATAGCACGTAAGCGAGATATTTCCTTTCGCAGAGCCAGGGTTGTATGCGTGCGACATGGCTTGTCGGGGCTTGCAGAGGCTGATGGAATTTTGGGGTTCTTGCCACCAACAAACAAGGATTTGAGCGAAAGGTACTGCAGCACATATACTTAAAACCCTGGATATGACGGACGCTTGCTTGCGTAAACGTTCTTGCTACGTGTGATTAATTGCAAACTTTGCGGAAAGCTTGGGTCAGAGCTCTCCAATCGCATGTCTCTAATGGTGATATTTATGAGTGGTTTTGCTACACCTCACGGAGGGTGCCGTGAGACTAGTAATGATATTCAGGCTATATCCTGTTTTGCAACGTAGTGGTAAGCGAAACCCTCAGGCCGACATACATCGTGAGCAGTGTTTAGTTCGGAAACAGAAATCTTCACTTGATGGGCCTTGCTTTATTACCGAGAAATTTCCACCTTTGTAGTGACCTATAAGAGGGCTATGGCAAGAGAAATGACATCTAGAATGTAGCTCTACTAGAGTACTCGGATGGGCAATTAATAGGAGGACGATTCCTGGTTTCAACTCATCAGCATCTGTTTGGTGGGAGTGTACTTGAGCAACCTGTGCCGTCTGCCGTCTAGTATTGAGTTGGTGGGTTTGAAGATTGGGGAACCCGGGTTCGTCTCTAATTTTGCTTCTAGAATTTCAGGGTTGGGGAGGTGTGTGTGTGCATCCTTTGGTCAGGGTTTCCTCATAGTGAATTGCAGCATGTCACTGCAGATCTTACTATTAGTAGCTTGAACCCTTGAGTATTGCTCGACGAGGTTGGGCGAAATACTTACTCTAGCCTAGGAAATCTTGGCGTCTCCGGTTTGGGCCTTTTAGTTGTGAGCTCAAGATGGTATACCGCGCGAATACTCCGATCTGGATCAATTATCCCAGTGTTAGCTAGCGAGGTGACTATCACGTCACTCAAATTCCTGCGATCAGTGGCTAATCGTGACTTGATGGTCGAGTTATTTTGAGTAGGTATACCAAAATTTTGAGGGAGAATCCTTGAAGTGGACTACCAAGGATCACCCCAGGGTAGAGTAGCAGGAGCCAAAACATAGGGTACCCCCGAGTTTGGCACTGGATGAGATCCATGTCTAAACCAGTACGGGAGAAACCGAAGCAATATAATGAAACCCTAAGCTGGTAGGAAGGTGGTTTCACCATCCTTTACTGGTATGGTGTAACTAGCGTCAATCAATAAGCTAACCCTAACCCAAGACACTACAGCATCACCATATACATCCTGGAAGATTAAACTACAAAATCCAGGACATCCGAGGCTCGGCTAGCCTGTTGGCGTTTCGGCGATTGACAGTGTGTGTAAACGGTAGCTGAATTTTGATTGCGGGAATATTTTGGAGTGAGCTTGGAGGTTTTATAGAAGTGTCTGGGCCGTGCCGTGCTGTATCGGGCTGAAGATTTAAATCAGATTTGCGTAGTTTTAGAGTGCATCTGTCGGGGCCCGGGACTTCACTATGTTCTTGCGGATCTGTTTTAAGTAGTTATATTGTTCCAGGCTCCTAAGTTTATAGATAGTAAAATAGTGGTTGCGTTTTTATCGCATGCACGCAGTCGACCTTCGAGGTTTAAATCTTGGCCCTGATTTCACCTTCCATCTCTGCCGCCGCCACATCCCTCAATACTCTTTTTAATATTTTCCCACTCGCATTCTTTGGGATTGCATCCACAAAGACCACACCACCTTCTAGCTTCTTATAGCTCGCGACTTTCCCGTTCACCCACTCCTTCACGTCATTTTCTCCCAACTTCTTTCCGTCATTCCCTGGCCGCCTCACCACATACGCACGAGGTAGTTCACTTCCGTGCTTCTCGTGCACCACCCCAATGACGGCTGCATCAACTATATGGGGGTGGGAAAGGAGAATTCCTTCAAGCTCTGGGGGAGCTACTTGGAAGCCACGGACTTTGATGATCTCCTTCTTGCGGTCAATTATATACCATTTCTTGGTCTTCGAGTCACATATTGCGATGTCGCCGGTATGGTAGAAGCCATCGGAGTCATATGCGGTGGCATTTGCGGCGGGGTCTTTGTAGTAGCCTTTGACTATCGTGGGACCTCTGCAGAGATTAGGGTTAGTAGCTGTGTTTCACGAGATAGTATCAGGGGGGGGTTCATACTTTATACAAATTTCTCCGGGGGTATCATAGGCACTGATATCTTTGTCTTCATCATCGACCAACCTGATGGACGTTAACCCTGTTCATCGCTGGAGATATACGAATACCTACTTGGCAACAAGGTTTGGCAGTAATCGTCCTATACTTCCACTGTCATCATCCTCCTCACCATGGAACATAGTAGCGATGCAGGTGCTTTCCGTCATCCCCCACACTTGGCTCACGAGCGGTTTATCTACCGGATTGATCGTCTCCTTCAATCGTGCTTGAATATCCTTACTTAGTGGCGCTGCTCCACTCAACGCGACCTTCACCTTTCGTAACGAATATCTTTTCGTTAATGGGCTCATCACCAGTAGCACCGCTAAAGGAGGCACCAAGGCTAATTCGTTGATACCATGGCGTTCAATGGTGGATAGGTACAATTCGAGGTCGAAGCGACGAAGGATATAGGCTGCCCGTCCGGCTCTGAGGAGAATGACGTGTGCGTGTGGAACACAGGCGACGTGAAACATGGGCAAGGGGATTATTGCAATTGGCTGTCTCCGATATGAATATCACGGCTATAGAAGCGAGGTAGCGGGTAAGACATACCTCATAAGGTTTAGATATGTATTCGTTGACAGCAACATGCTGTGCTATGAGATTTCGATGAGTGATTTCTACTGCCTTCGGCAGACCAGTTGTGCCGCTGCTGAAGAGCCGGAACGCTGTTGTCTCTCGTGACAGTGTTTCGTCGTCAAATCGCACCCAGTCACTTTCTCCCCCGTTGAGCAATTCCGTCCATGACTTTTGCCCTGGGGGCACTTTCTGGTCCTTGAGTGGGTGGAAGATCCAGATATCCCTTATCGCTGAATCGGGTTCGTTTTTGGCTTCCAATACAGAGGGGAGCAGCTCTGGCTCGGTGATGATGAATACCGCGTCTGCAGCTTTGATGTGGTGGGACATTTCTCGGGCGGTGTACGCAGGGTTAGTAGCTGTGAATACACCTCCTGCAGCAACGATACCCAGCACTAGCATTGAATAGTAAATCTTTGATCGTCAGCTTGTGCAAGGAAGCTTGTCGCATAACCGGGGAATATTTACATCGTTAAACGAATGCACCAACACGCAATCCCCCCTTTCCAACCCAGCATCTCGAAGGCCTTTTCCAATTTTCTTGATGTAAGTTTGTGCTATGGCAGACGTGATGAATCGCGAGGGGTCGCTGGCGTCGATGTATATCTGTCTCGCAGACTGTTAGGGACGAATCTCCCACTTCATCTCACCACGCCAAGATGTATTTCTAACCTTCTTGTTTCTGTCATATGGCTGGTCATCGAACATCCAAGAAAGCAGGTCCTTTGACGATAACGGCCCAACCTCAGGGCCCTTGAAGAATGGTGTTGGCGGCATTGTCGATACAGTCGTCCAGGGGATCTGAGGGCAGTGAGAACTCAGTAGAGAGCTGGTTCTCAGCGACGGGTCAGCTTGAAATGACAGATAGCATTTTACGTGTTGTGTTCGCCCCACCTCTCGCGTATTCTGGAATCCGGGGTCAGCTACGGGAAATACCGAGGTTTCAAATGTGAGCCAGCCAATGTATCTGGATAGGGCAATTGTGCCGTAAGCCGATAAGCATCACGGAATCCAACTCCTATTTGCTGGGACGAAGTTGTACGGCTGAGGAAGAGAATGCACTCGAAGCTTTGCTGGATGGTGAACTATGACCAGCTATTGAGTAAACCTAACCCTAGAAGTCTATCAAACTGTGATAATGGCCATGATCATGAACGATCAAAGTCTACACAGAGAGGACATAGGCAAGCATATCATCAAAATCGGGCTGTTTACCTATCTGCTGACTGCTTTTCCACAGATTAGCTGAGAATCTAGCAACAAGCAAGGTTGGGCTCCAGAGATATCATTCCATGTCGCTCTTGAATCTCCCCAACGAACTCCTCTTGTATATCGCCGACAGCCTTGATGGTGCAAAAGATATTTACTCTCTCCTCCTTACTAGCCATTGTCTTGTCCTACTCCTCGCTGGGAAGCTCCGAGACCTTGCGCTTCGGGAGGGGTACATACACTGTACCAGCTCTCTCCTGGGCCGTAGCGAACGGAGATGAAGATACAACCAAATGGCCGTTAGAGAATGGATCAAGTCTCCGAGTGATGGCTGTGGATGGCGCTCCTTGGTTTCGCGTCCACTCGATACATTCTGTACCCGGGAGGTGCAATACGGAAACACTCAAAGCAGTACTCAATATGGAGTCCAACCTTATACTCGAACCAGATGGCCTAGCAATGTCGAGGCTCTACCAAACAGCAATAGGCGGCCATCACAATCTTCTTAAGTTTCTATTACGCAAGGGAGCACAACAACTGTCGGGACTCGTAGTACTTGCCAACTCCGCTTCATTTGGCGACGGCTAGGATTAATGTACCACTTGTGAAGTTCTTACTCGAGTGCGGAGCCAACCCTTTAGTCGAGAGTCGTTACAAATCAACGGCGAGATGTAACCAAGATATCCTGGAGCTTTTTACGCAGAAGATCGCCGAGACCGGCAGCGATTTTCGGGGTGGTGGGCAAAGTCATGGCTCGGGATCCGATGAAGGTGAGATTCCTACTCGTCCCTGGAGGGGTTGATTTGATTGGTTTAAGTGCTCTCAAGCAGGCAAAGCTCGACGAATCAATAATTTGTGTTTGAGTCAACACTAGAGGGATTGCTTTTTTGGTGTGGGGATTCCTCTCAACGCGGGGGGAAACAAAGTGACGGACGATTTTCCTAGGTTCAGAACACATTTCCTTTTGCCCTTATATCTCCGGCTTTTAGAGTCAAGTTACTACAAACAATAACGGGGTAGTAAAATGTAGGGTATTTCTGGGTGGCGACCCTTAGCGCGGGTGCAATTCCATCTCCATAACCAGCTAAACCAAGGCCTCAAATTATCAATTCCTATCTGCAATTGCAAGGATTGATCAATCCACAGGGAGATACTGGCAGAAAGCTTTGGGGCAACTTATGGAATACACATAGGCGAGTACAGGATGTACTCTAGGAACTCTCCTGAGGTTATAGCTGATCCGAGAACTCATCGGGTTTCGTGCATTGTGCCTTATTGCATTGTATCACTCCGAGCACGGCACATTGCATACACGATTTGTATAAGTAAGCGCCACGCGTTAACCAATAATGTGGTTATGTAGATCCCCTTCTAAGCTACTGCTGCAAGATAAAGAACTTTGACTGAATTGGGGCTTGAGTGCAGACCCTCCGTGGATTCGTGCATTGTGAGTTTTGGTTATAGTCATGCGTGAATCTTTGGATATTTTATCCCCGATTCTGTTTGGGGGGTTATGCGGCCGTTGATCCCAACCGTTTGCCGTTTCGATCTCATGGCATGGGGCCGGTTCAGCTCACTTGTAGTTTGCCAGACATGAAGCGCGTTCTCGTGCTGTTATCTCAGTAAAGATACCAAGACCGGGGGTGTGGGTGTGGCATAAATTTCACATATCTATATGGCGATCTCACGGAATAAATGATTCTGCTCAAGTATGCCAGATAAGTCGCTAAAAACCTAGAGATCTGGAAGCGCAGCTGGTAGGCATCTTTGGACTTGGCAATGGGCTTTGAGAGCATGTATGCTTCTAGAACTATTAGGACTGTAGGTTTGGTTGTTCACCGCATATCACTCGTCTGTTTAGCTTTATAAGGGTTAGGGTTTGAATCCTGATTCTCAAGACTTTGTACTAAAGGGTACTGCATAGCGTGCACGTGAAAAAGCGGGGTTTTTTTGTATCTAGAATAAAGATATTCCTAGAGGCCCAAATATGAAATTCGTGAATATTGATCAAAACCGTCACGTTCGAGATAACTTGAGAAATCCGAGGCTTTTTTTTCTTTTGTGTTCATCTCATGAATCTTGAGAAAAGCTTCGGTGATTGATTGCGAAACCTAGCAAGGAGGAGGAAGAGAAAGTGAGAAACCATAGGGGCCAAAGAGTGAAAGAAAGAAAGTAAATCAGAACCCTTTTCGAAGCTTTGTCGTGGCTGCCCTAAGGCGTATCAGGGTTAATAGGTGACTTTGATGATAGCCCCCGTAGCATCAACGGGAATCGTGACTACACTCGCCTTGCGAGTAGTGTCATTATACGGCTGCCCAGCTCCTGTCGCGCCTGTAACTTCGACCTTGGGAAAATCTGCGGTAACATTGACGTCTTGGTCGTGCCAGAAGACAATATGTTGGTTGGGTCCAATGATCGGCTTTGGATCGTACCCGTTATGGGGTGTGGATATGGTTAGTGTACGTGTGTCTTTGCCATCCAATACCTCCCGTTTCTATACACCTAGAGTTAGCTGCTATTGATTTGAGAAATGGTGATGGTGGTGCCAGGCTCTGAGGTTCCTACCTGTTCAAATCTGACTTCACGATATTTGCTGTCCGCATCGGGATCCGCATCCAGATCGGCCCATGGGTTGCCTTCGCCAGCTGAGACGTCTTTCTTCGGTGCGCTGTCACGACTGACCCCGTCATCCAAAAACATCCTGTACGTAGACTATTTCGGGAGATGGGTAACTAGTTAGCTTTCTTGGCCTTGGTGGTTCTTCTTAGGTGGGAAAGAGGTGCTTTGACTGTCACTTACGGTCTTTTTCGTGCTTCCTGGATAGACGTGCAAGTGGATTGGGTTGACATCACCGGCCACTGGAGTTGTGTGCTGACGAACTTCGATTTGTGGGATAATACCACCTATGCAGAGTTCCGTCCGTAAGTGATATGTAAAAACGTGCAGTGGGAAGGTGGAGACCTACCCTCTCTCACAAACATCGGAGTGATATTTGGCAGAAAAGCTGCGTCGCTCGCGATGTGTGCATCAACATCGAACTTGGAACCACCTTCAATCCTCTTCTCTAGAGGGACACCGATGGAATCTTTGTCGATACGGAGGTTGAGCCTGTACCAGTAGTCCGGCTGCGGAAGGTAGATTTTGCGATGGCCCCCTTCGTGTTCCTGCTTGTGCATGACAGGAGCAACAAGAAGGTCGTTACCGACAATGTACTCGTCTTCAAGCACCCAGTCGTTCTGAAGAGTTTTGCGTCAGGAAGTCGCGTGAGTTAGGGGGTACATGTGTATAACTTACATCAGCAAGCAGTGAACTGTCCTCGGTATCGGTGATGATTAAAGCTCGGGCAATGGGCAATCCGTGAAACTGGTGCTCGAACATGGTGTCATACAAAAGCTGTAGTAAAGTATATCGGAGCTTGACATAGTATCGGCAGATGGGTTCTACTGACAACCAAAGGAATCTATCTTTCTCTGGGACCACCGATGGGTTCGCGTTATAGTAGTCGGTGAATGCGTAGGGCTCCTGGAACAGTTTCATATCTCTCTTCCCATGATAATGGTTCCTGATATCCCGTCAGAGCCTATGACGGTGCCTGGGGGAAGCCATTGAACTTACCGGAACCACGGAAGCAAAGAGTATGCACAATACCAACGAGTCAGTAGTTCCGGCTCCGCATATCTGGGGCCAATTTTTTCGAAGCCCGAGGCAGGCATAAAACCCCCAACATCTGCACCCGAGATTTCGACACCTGACAGACCGAGAGCAAGCACCTACGTACGAGGGTTATAAGTCTTATTGCAAAAAGATAGAACGCACATTTCCCCTGTACGAACCTGGCTGACAGAAATACGGAAGTGGTCCCAGGTCGAGGCGTTATCTCCTGTCCAAAGCCCAGCCCATTTATGCAGCCCCGAGAAACCTCCGCGGCCGATAATGAAATTGCGCTTGCCTTTTCGAACTTCCAAGTTGTTGAGTCCTTCGTACGTTGCTTTATGTAGGTTATAAGCGTAAAGTGCCCAGATCTCAAGAACTGGCTTTAGTTCCTCTTCTTCGGTAGACCAGCGATCTGAGCTGATCATCAAGCGGAATGGGAGTCTGAGGAAGTGAACGGGTTAGGTTGTGAAGGCACGTAGGAGGTGTTTGCGGATTGGTATCTTTACCCCTTCATGTCACCGTATTCCTTTGCAATACAAGGACCGGTCATGTCTTGCCAGACAAATTCTAGCCCCTGGGTGAAGAGGTGCTCATACTGCTCGCCCCACCATGTACGAGTCGCTTGTTTATTAAGATCAGGGTAGTATCCAGGCTACAAAGTTTTAGTTTCTACGTTAATTAAGGGGGTGGTTAGGAGTTTGGAGAGTACCGCGCCGAGTTTACCCCCGTAGCCAACACCACCACGATAAGGCACACCCTTGTTGTAATTCCCCGAAAAATCGCTATTGAAGGTAATGAGCTGCAGGAGCAATAAAATTAGGCAAGAATATTAAAACTTACTATTCAGCTCCGGGAAACTGTCCCATTTCGTTGACGGGATCTATCAGTAGCTTGATCCCGTTTTCATAGCATATGTATTCGACTTCGTTATAAGGGACCACCCCATCACCATCGTCGTACCGTTTGTCCATGATAAAGTGACTGTATTAAAAGTATAGTTGTTAGACAAGGAAGTAGAATAAAGAGTTTACAATGAGATAAATTACCCATCCTTGAGGCCTGTGTTGAGGGTCGCGTAGTCTGCATCTGGGGTGGAATTGATCACAGGTGTTATATTCGTGCAACACTTGATACCAAGATCTCGAAGCTCGGCGAACATTTTCTTGGATTCCGGGAATTTTCCCTTTTCGTCAATGGTGAAGGTACGTAGGCCTCTCTAAAAGTTGAAATACCCTGGTTAGGAATCATAGAACTTATTAGAGAAACGCACGCGGGCACATAAACGAACCTGCAAGTCAACATCGATGTGCATCCCGTCAAGAGGAATATCTCTCTTTGTGTAGTTGTGTGCAACTGTAAGAACTTTCTTGCGGGTGTCGTATCCGTAGCCTGAAACATGTTAGGGTATTTGATAGATGGTAGTGGGCAAATGTGGAGGTGAATGATTCAGGGAAGCTTCGAAGAATGGAGAGTTTTGGGTGAGGTTATTAGACTTACATGATTGGTGGTGCCCGAGTGCGTATCTGGGCTTTAGGCGGGCGCGTCCAATAATTGAGCTATATAATCTGTACCGAACGAGATGATATTAGAAGCCATGAACGGATTTTTGGGGGATTTTTTTGCTGGGCCAGGTTGAGTCATGCGATAAAATTCACCTATAGCGTTTTTTCTGGGTGGTGAAGTTTTTAGAAATTTTCACTAACCTGATGATATCAGCGACATTGTTGCCGGCAAAGACATAATATTGCATGGTCCCGAATCGTGTCCCAACCTTGATGTCCCCACCTTGACTTTTGCTGAAGTCGCATAAGATTTGGGAGTAGTCGTCCACAAAAGTTGCAACCTGGCTCTTATAATTTGGGAGTCCATTTACCTCTAGCCAAAAGGGCTCGGAGTGATACAACGGCTCGCGCTCGTCCAAGGGACCTTCATTGTATACACTGCTGTATGTCATATTATCGAAATCTATTGACTGGGACTTAGCACCCATAAACTTATAATATTCTTGAAAAAGATAACTCACTGAAAAAGTTCATGAGAGTGCTCTTTTTCAAGAGGCCCCTTCCTCCTTGCTCTCCAAAACCTATTGTTGATGGTTAGTGTTTTGTATGACCTGGTTTAGGGCATAGTAGGAGTCTGAGTTTGCGGGGGTCCATAATGTGTGAAAACGCTTACCGAGATATCGGGCATGCCCAGGCTTTTTTGCTATTAGCATAGTATCATAAACAGGTTTCGTATTCAAGCCCTTCTTCCAAGATAATCCTGATTCTTTCGTCTCCCAAATTATTTTCCTTTTGGATGTGCTTGGGGCTTGAGGAGGATCCGACTCGCCAGACTCTTCGACTGAACGGACGGCCTAGCGAAAAATTAGTATGAGATAAATTAGATTGCTTCTCTGGCTAACCTGAATTTTGCAAGGATTCTTGTAAATGTTCAATTCGGTTACAACAGTCCCATTTGTCCCATTTGCCTTATCATTCTCTGTGGGGTATACTATCGACTATATTTAATTGGTTGGTTAATGTTTTCAGAGAAGCCGGTGCAGTAAGGTGTAATGAGCGGAATGGGTGTTAAATTTGGTACCTGAAGAACATAGAATGGGTCATTGGGACTTCCTTCGATAAATTTGGTTCCCCAGAAGATTTTTTCAATCGTGTCGAGGATTCTGATAAGGTTGGTTAATGTATCCGAGATTATAGTGCGCCTAGTAAGAAGAGTGAGTGGGCTGAAACCAAAAAATCTTTGATGCCCTTTTACGGGGGAAGGGGGAAAGAAGTCCTACGAATTGTAGTCATGATACTGCTCAGGCTTCGTATTTTCAGGGTCAAACCGAATCCTCCAGACCAATGGGCGGATGAACTGCAACAAAAGTAACGGTTTATGGCTCGTGTCGTTAGAGTTTATACGGAGGAGAACGCCAGTTTTGATGACTACGTTGTTTGACGCATTGTCCGTGGCACTATAGGAAATCGATTGCGCAGAAGTAAATTCTCCGCGATTGACGGATTCGAAGAACTGCTCAGGCAAGATGAAGTTGTGACTATCGTGAATGCTAGCCATTGCGGGCTTTCTTGGTCTAGGAGATTTTTAGATGTGGTACTCTATGGAAATGAGGTTTTGGGCGGGGTGATTTTTTCAGAGAGTTCCGTGGAGGAGCTTTGCCTTTTATCTCTTTCTGAGGACTCGAGGTTTTGGGATCTCAGGTTTTGGAGAGTATCCACTCAGCCTGTAGGCACATGTTTCAAATCCTCACCTGCAAATCTATAGGAGGCCATCGGAGGTCATTGGAGGTATCCTTCAGCTGAGGTTTCGGAGTTGCATACTACATCGTTTGCTACAAATGCATATTCACATACTCGGGATAGGCAAGATATGGTCTCCGTGGGAGGGCTATTGCCAAATATGCTAATGACCGAGGGTCAATGCATATGCATAGTTGAAGTACCTCTTGCTGTCGACGTCATGAAGCGAATAGTTCTTGCCGCAGCCCAAGTTTCATAAATATGGGCCGGTCAAGAATGAACTAGTATCAAATCGGGGCCGGCTAATCTGTACTGGCTTTTAATCGATCCGTCAATGTCTCACGGTATATCCCGTCGCTAGGTGCCTAGACTCCGGATTGCTGCATGCACTGCTTATTTCGCCGTGGAATAAGAATAATTATGGTTTAGCAGCTAGCAGTTAGCCGCTACATTGCTTAGAAGAATCCGCTTGGTCTCTTCAATTCCTATCTAGAACTGCTCTGTGCTTCCTTTGAGTTGAGCATGGTAGAGTTTGTTTTTGTCTCTGGTTCTGGGGCGCATTTTCAGTGTGCGAAACATACTTGTCTTCTGATCTTTCAGCTCGTATTGACACTTGTTGCTCCGCTAATATTTCGGCATGTGATGTGAGTCTTTCACCATGTAGGGTGTGTACGCTGCAAGCTGCGATGAAAGAAGCTTAGGTGTAACTTCAAGCAAGCTGCAAAGAGATCTGGTAACCGTCCTTCACGAGATGCTCGCTCTGCATGAGTTATTTTACAGCTAGTTACGGTTTGGGAGGTGCAGATTTAAGACTTACAGTAGAAAATAAGCATATAATATCGGGTATGGGGAGTTATTGAAGTGTACTTGCCGGCTGCTGATCTTTAGATGCCGATTTGGTAGGTTACACGTGAGTTACGCATAAGGTGAATAATGTGTTCGGTTATCAGGCCGCAGCAAAGATTTCGCTCTTATCGCTGCCATACCTGCAAGTATCCTAGGCTTGTTTTCGTGTTCTGGGGTATTCTGTGGGTGTGTATGTGTTCAAGTGTGTAAGTCCTTGAGCTTGGGCTAGTAGCACTGCCAATAGAGTGGCCGAGAGGTTGCACGAAGGCACCGCAGCACAGCCACAGTTGTCGAAATGATAGTTTTGGTAGAAGTTGACGTTTGGGAGGGTACTACCTGCATTCATTGATCTTCACTCGATACAATAAAATCGGAAAATCGATGCAAGAGGATTCGCCCACCGCGGTCTTCATATGTACTTGATCGTGTCCTATTGCTGTGGGCCCTGCAGCTATACGACTATCGTATCCTGCGTGCGAAGTTTCTGAGCTACGGCCTATCTTTTATTGGTACTGAATCACACGGGCTTTTGGTGAAGCGGTAGCTAAAACTTCATGTGGAAGCGGATTTCTGATCGCTTAGGGATTTCCGCTTTGCCTAAGCGCTCTGAAACTTGACGATGTTGTGTAACTTTTCGAATGCGAATTGGATCAGGTGCGAAAAATGCTAAGTAGCGTTATTTTATAATTTTTCGGGGCTTTTATGTCTATGGAGCTAGCCTAGCAGTTGCAAGTAGCGCTATATTCCAATTGAATTCTCCTTTATGACTCGCGCTGCGGACCGTAAGATAAAGGTATACGAAAAAATTGTTTGCAGTAATACCCATAACCATTTTCTATCTTTTGGCAATGGCACTCTCCTGGATGTTAAGTTGTAGTTCTAGAGTTTGGCCCGGGGCTGTAACATCTAGACCGATCGCTCCCAGCCGGCGAGGCACAAAAACGCTATGACCTCTATATCCCGACCAGAAAAGCAATATAGCTACCGATATGCATATCATCGGATCTTAATTCGGGTGGCGCGGCTTGGAAATTCCGATAATGGTGAGGAGGTCAGATTTTGGGATATGTACATGTGTACTGTTCGACTTGTATAGCGCTATCTAGTACAACAAATAGAGTAATAGTAGTACTTATCAATATGCTGGGGGGAAATCAGGATACCCTTTTTTCGGGATAAGAGCACGCACAGCCCTAGCCGTGGGAGAACCGACCATACGATCTCGAGGTTTTCCTAATTTGACGGAATCCAGTCAAAAGTGCTAATGATAACATGGCCGGGCATGTAAGAGCAGCCCTCCAGCTGGCCGGAAAGGTCCAGTACCTACTACCTGGAAGAACTATAGTTATCGTTTGCTCATAGGCTGCAATCAAACTTGTGTTGCCCGGAGACCCGATTAACTTGAACCGATCGCTGTCAAACCCGGATAATAGATATCACGATATACCTATATACTTTCGTAGCCATCCTTAAATAGAGAAGTTTAGCTCTTTTGGTGCCAACATGGAAGACATTCCACCTCAAGTGTGCGCCACACCCGTCTTGTTAGTGCTGAGGCGCAAACAACGCCAACGCCTCCGCGGCCGGTTATTAAGCTACTCCAGGACCAACTTGTCCCCAACAGGTACAAACCTACAACAGAAAGGATAAAACTAATTATCTCTTCCTTGACAGCTCTCTTAGCCCTGGAGCTATTAAACACCCGTTATTAGGGAGATTTTATTGGGGAGCGCTTCCGTAAATGCACTAGGTACTGTTACGTAGAGGGTCATCTGTGGGCAATTACAATGGATTGTGTTCTATTCTATTTATTTGGTAAAAAGACTGTAGATTTAGGTACAAATTATTATTCCCTACCCACGTAGAAGTGGCTTTGGAGATGGTAGTCTAGGTTAGTGGATTTATAAATTGTCTAGCTACACCTAGGTAACACGGGCAAGTGTATTGGGGGTATTGCGTCCAAGATATGGCTCGCTCTTTTTCATTGTAATTGTCTAGAAAAGGTTTATCGGAATTTTCTTAATATAATTTTTGATTGATTGATACGCGCATCCAGCCCTTTAGGCTATGCATATGGCGGCACACACAAATAAAATACAAACCATAACATGAAAACAACCAATATGAAATAAACCCATAAAAATAAAACGGAATGAACCATAACTGACATAACCAACTATCACATCACAACGATTTTATCGTTCCAAATACCCATATCCCCATTCTAGCTCTGCACTCTCCTTCTCTATTTCTCCCAGGGCCTTTCGCCTCTCTGCAATATCTTTTTAACTCCTTCCACTTTACACCCTCACTTGTATATAACAAAAGTGCAACCGATAACCACCTTCCCAACACCTCACTCGCCTCAGTTTTTGCATCCATAGTAAATACATAGTAGCTTGAATTTCCCTGAAAAATGCGCTTCGTGGCTTCTAGTAATATGAATCGAAATGCAAATGCAAATGCAAACACCTCAGCCCTAGTCCTATTCGCCTTTCCCCATCACAAGCAGTGCAACCACATCTTCGTGTCCATATTCAACTGCTAACTGCGAAGCCGTTTGTCCATCACCGTTTTTAAGATCTTTTTCCGCACCCGCCGTAAGTAGTGACTGCACGACCGCCGTGTGCCCTCTCTTAGCCGCCTCATGTAGTGCAGTCCACCCCAATTTTGTCTTCGCTTCCATGTTTGCACCAGCATCTAGTAACATTTGAACTATGAGATTTTTCCCGTGCATGGCTGCGTAAAAGAGCGACGTCCAGCCATCCTCATCTTGAGCCTCTATGTCTACTCTTGCACCCAACAAAGCTTGCAATACTTTTTCATGCCCCGCATAAGCCGCTTGATGTAAAGGCGTTTGTTCATGCAGCTCGTCATGCGCCCCCGTGTCCGCACCCGCCTCCAAGAGGATCGTAACCACTGCTTCTTTTCCGGCATAAGCCGCCAGGTGTAATGCCGTTTGACTATATGATTCGTCTCTGCATTCTATGTCCACGCCCGCTTTCAAGAGTACCGCCACTACTGTATCATGTCCTCCGAAAGCTGCCTGGTGTAATGCTGTCTGCCCGCATGGTTCGTCTCTGGCCTCCTTGTCAACTCCTCCTTCGAGCAGAATCATCACTACCTCTTCATGTCCTCTGGAAGCTGCTAAGTGCAATGCGGTCTGTCCGAGCTTGGCCTTTGCCTCTATATCTGCGCCTGCGTTCAAGAGTACCCTTGCGATTTCTTCAGACCCTCTGGAAGCTGCCTGATGTAACGCCGTTCTTTGGTCCTTATCCTTCGCTTCTTTGTCCGCACCAAACTCCAGGAGGAGCTCTGCCATGGACACATAGTCTCTTCTTGAGGCCATCTGCAATGCAGTCCTCGCAGAGTTGTCTTTCGCCTCTTTGTTCACTCCTGCCTCGAGAAGTACTTTCACTGATTGTTCGTCCCCCCATCTGGCTGCGTAAAGGAGTGACGTCCAACCATCATTGTCTTTTACTTCCTTATCCGCCCCTTCCTCGAGGAGGAGCAGAAGAACGGCTCCGCTCTCTGACCCGGCCGCTAAGTGCAGTGCAGTTTGTCCAAGATTGGATTTTGCCTCTATATCCGCGCCAGCCTTCAAGAGTGCCTGTACGACCACTTCCTGTCCTCTGGAAGTTGCTTGGTGTAATGCCGTCTGTTGATCATCATCCGTCGCCTCAATGTCCGCATGAAACTTCAGGAGGAGCTCGATAACGACCTCACTCCCTGACCTGGCCGCTAAGTGCAATGCAGTTTGTCCAAGATTGGCTTTTGCCTCTATATCCGCGCCAGCCTTCAAGAGTGCCTGTACGACCACTTCCTGTCCTCTGGAAGCTGCTTGGTGTAATGCCGTCTGTTGATCATCATCCGTCGCCTCAATGTCCGCATGAAGCTTCAGGAGGAGCTCGATAACGACCTCACTCCCTGACCTGGCCGCTAAGTGCAGTGCAGTTTGTCCAAACTTGGCCTTTGCCTTTATATCTGCGCCTGCCGCAAGAAGTACTTTTGCTGGTTGCTCCCCCCCCCACATGGCTGCCGAAAGGAGTGGCGTCCAACCATCACTGTCTTTTGCTTCCTTATCCGCCCCTGCCGCCAGAAGTAGCTCCAGAATTGCCCCATTTCCTGACCCGGCTGCTAAGTGCAGGGCTGTTTGTTGGTCGGTAGTCCTGGCGTCGATATCTATATTCACATCAAACGCTAAAAGCCTCTCCACCATTGATGTTTCCCTTCCCCTCGCTGCTGCGTGAAGGACACCCCAACCAAAAGAGTCTGTCGTGTGCTTGTCTGCGTCTTTCTCGAGGAGTCTCATTGCTACAGCAAGATAGCCACCTTGAACTGCGACAAGTAGTGAAGTTGCCCCGTATTTATCCTTGGCCTCCTTGTCCACACCTGCCTCGAGTAGAATAGATAACATTGCCTCATTCCCTAAGCCAGCTGCCAGGTGCAGAGGCACCTTCCCGAGGTTCGCCATTGCTTCCTTATCCGCTCCTTCACGTAGGAGTAATTTTACCACCTCTATATGCCCCGCATGAGTTGCCTGGTGTAACGCCGTCTGTTCATCTTTGTGCCTAGCCTCTATATCCACACTAGCATCTAGGAGTATTTTCACGGTAGGTTCGCGCCCGTTCCTGGCAGCAAGGTGCAGGGCCGTCAATCCGTCGTTTTGCCTTGCCTCCTTATCCACCTTCCAGTTAAGCAATGCCGCTACCACGGCCTCATGTCCGTAGATAGCTGCCTGATGCAAAGCTGTCAGTGCGTCATTGTCTTTCGCCTCTTTTTGCGCTCCTGCCTCCAATAGTGCTTTTGCTACTTCTAAGTGTCCTTCTCGAGATGCTAGCAACAATGGTGTTGAAGAGCTCCTATCCTGTGACTCCTTCTTAGCGCCTGCGCGCAAGAGCTCCCCGACGACTTGGTCATGTCCTCCCTCAGCCGCTAGATGTAACGATGTTCGCCCCAGCTCATCTTTAGACTCTATTCTCGCATCTTGTGCCTCGAGGAATACTTTTAAAGTCTGTTCGTTACCATAGCAGGCAGCTAGGTGTAAAGGTGTCCTCCCATACTCCTCACGGGAGTGTGGATCCGCTCCTCTTTCCACCAATAACTTCACAGCATGTTTCGACCCCTTATATGCCGCCCAGTGTAAGGGAGTTCTTCGTGCATTATCTTTGACGTCTAACTTCGCTCCGGACTTAATGAATAATTCAATCATTTCCAAATTGCCTTCCCTTGCTGCGCAGTGAAGCGGAGAGAGCCCATCGCGCCCCTGGACGTCTACTTCCGCCCCCTTGTCCCAAAGCGACTTACTGAGCAGTGCGCCTTTTGGATTTCGGGCAGCATAATGTAAAGGTGTTCGCCCTGCGATGTCTGCCAAATTTGGATTTGCAGATCTAGAGGGCGCTAGGAGTAACTCTATGGTATCCTCATTTCCCTTTTTCACGGCATAGTGGAGGGGCGTCCACCCTAGAATGTCACTTGAGTTTGGATCCTCCCCTTCTTCAAGGAGCGCCCTAACCTTACTCTCGGGTTCGCCGTCTGCTATAGCTTGGTGCAATTTTGTCCACTGATATTCTGGCCAGTCTTCCGAAAACGTGAGGGTATCTACGCTAGGGGGTTTCCACGACTCGTATTCCTCGGCCCGGCCTTGGATCTCATATAGCTTTGCTAGGTCGCGTAAGGCGTTCGGTCCGGCAGATTCAGAGAGTACCCTCAATAAATTTGTTCTCAGACGTTGCAAAGTGGTGAAGGTTTCTTTCGCATGCCGCTGATTTTCTCTGGTCGTTGCAGTGGTGCTAATCGAATACAGGAACTCGACTAAAGTGGCAGTAGCCTGAATAGCTGACTTGTCCTTAGAACCGAGAGTGATACAAGTTCTAAATGCCCACAAGTACAACTTGCCAGCCTCATCCCAACGTCCACTCAGTTCTTGCTTTTTTGCCTGTTTCTCAGCCAACTGAACGACGGCGGTCGCTTCTGGAAGCTTATTAGCGAAGCTGAGTGCCGGAATGATGTTCATATAGATTTCTTCTAGGCTTCCTAACCCAGTTCTCTGTATATGCCGTACCATCTCAGATAACCGTGGGTTCTGCAGCGCAAAATATTTCCATGCCTTGCTATTATGCGAGATACCTTTGTCCGCTAGCTGAACTGTTGCTTGACCGTTGACTCTTGCTACAGTGGCTGTATTCGCAAACGCCCGCATGAAGGCTGAAAACATATGTTGAGCAAATAGGGAATCCAACGGCAGATCAGATATCGTCGCTAGGCTCCAACTTTCGTTTGCCGGGGTAGGAAGATCACTGAGAAGGTCCTCGGAGATCTGGTGGTCGCTGATATCTCTCGGATTTCAGGGTATTGATTTGTTCGGGTGTTGTGGGGGCCAGATATACCGATCCCACCACTCTGTGACTGTCAACAGTGACCACCGCCTCATCACCGACTTCCTCTATTTCGAGTTTTGAGTCGTCGGATGTCACTTTTATTACCTCTAGTACTCTAGAAATTCCACTGCCAACCCACCACCTCATATCCCTACGGGAGGATAAGGTACTTGGGCCTAAAAGCTGTAAACTCTGCTTTCTAGATGCTGTTTTGTTTCGTAGCCAGGTACTATCGTTCTGTACCTGGTACTTTGAGGTAACTTTCTGCTCTTCCTCACTCACGGAGAATAGCCACAGGGAAAGTGCAGCATCGATCTCAGCCACATCAGCTTCCCATTTCCCTCCCTCCCGACGTAACTTGAATTGAACCGGTTCGTTGCTAGAAGTATTCATAGACCAGAAAAGTTCTTCCTCAGTCGAGAGGAAAAGTGTGTTCATGACAATCTCGATAGCACTTGCGACCGATGTAGCTTTTTCCGAGGCTGGACCTGGCCATTCCGTGAGGCTCCCGAGGCGCTTTCGTACTTCCATGACACTTTGCGCCGTGTTTATAACTTCCTTCGTACTAGGCTCTGGCCCGTTGCTCATGGTAATATCCCGCTGGGAGCCTGGTTTCTGTACTAACCCTTGTTGGCCATTTGCTATGACCCCGAGATCAAACACAAACTCTGGGGCTTGGAGGGGGGTTTTGACAGGTGGTGGTGGTGGTGAACGTCGGCATAAAAAGTCCCACACACGACGTAGTACATTTCGGCTATCCTTTGTGTGGTCGGAGCTATACCAAAAATGCTCCCGCCTTGTTGCAAGCCAGTCAAGCTCGTGTCCAGAAGGGAGCCTTTGAGCATATGGGAGCTTCGCAAGCCCTCGTCGAACCCATGCTCTCACCAATATCATAATCAAAGTCACCCCCAATTGTGCCAGTGAGGCAGACCAGTGCATAGCACGCAAACCTATGAACTGTATAATGAAGCCACAGAAGCTAATAAAAACAGCAAAAATCGTAATGACCTCGGGGGCAAGTGAGGAATTATCTGTATCAAGAGTCTCATCTCTCCCTCGACCATCATCGTCCCGAGAATCCCGACGAGATGTCCTTATAAACTTGCTCTTATCTTTTGGGAAGATCAAATAGGAATCGAAGGACTGGTCGCTGACTGTGGCCTTCCTTTGCAACCACAGGAGACGAGCTTCGGCGCGTTCTACCCGGTAAACTTCCTCTATAGTGCTACTTTCGATGACATAAGAACAAAGTAGCATCCCAAGTACGAGAGCGAGAGTGCCGGTCGAGGTAAGCGGGAATGCGTAGTATACCACCTTACCGCCGCCCTCTTTCAATTTCAACCGGTAGGTTGCAAATGCATCGTATACAAGGACACCGAGCTGGAGGAATGTCGCAATGGCTGCCCAAAGCCACAGCTCACGCCTCGTCATAGGGTGGTGAATATTAAGGGATATGTTTGGTGAGCTTTTTAGAGGTTTGAGAGTTGAAGCCGGCTCGACAGAAGATTTTTCCAATGTGGATTCTGGGTCCGAGGTAGGGGTTTTCAATTGAATCAATCGCTCGAACCCAAAACTCACTAGATATACATTTAGCAAAGTAGAAGTAACATAGTGGGGGTCTTTAACCTTTTTCCATCTGCTTTAGATAGCATTTCTCTGCAAAACCCGTTAGTCACGCGTGCACGACTATTTAATTGCGTGCCATTTTTTAATAAACTCACCTCTGTCGCTGTCGGTCTTTGGTGCCCCTCTCAACGTATATATGTCCCCGCTTCGCACCGTTGCTAAAGTGTCCTCGCTACCAGTTGTTGGGATAAGATATATGAGTTCCCGAATGGGCGGTGCTCCCGTTATCCTGACAACCTGCTGGCCATTCCACAGCTCGCAAACTTCGTGAGATGTCGAGGACATTAATTCTACCTCTGCGGTGGCACGATTCTCCCTTGCTCTTCCAATGATCGCTTTAAGCCATCTGGGTCCACCGACTCTAATCGCTCCAACAATCGCTGTGATGATCCCTAGTGGAGCCATAGCAAATATAATATTGTCGGCCCAGCCCATTGAATCACTCATAAATTGTTTCGCCACCTCCTCGCCGAAGAGTGCCAATAAAGGGCCTAAGTCCGAAACTAAATTGTTCGAGAAGTCGTCTCCTGAGAATGCTTCCCCGGGTGTCGGCGATGGATCCGGCGATGGATCCGCCATGGCTTGAAGTGACAGTAATGACGTCTTGAGATAAAACCTGAGAATTAATACTCATCCCTTAGCATTGCGCCCATTCATCTTATATAAGTCACAAATATTTAAGACTGTAGTGCAATACCTATGTGATGCTGGGTTTGCTTCACCCAAGTTACCTGTAGTATAGATACCAGTGCAAGGCGAGGGTCCACAGGGGCGGGAAGTCAGGAGTTGATGATAACAAGGATAAGAGATTCTTTTCTGGCGGAAACACGATAGTAGGCCTTGAGGACGTGCGATAACAGAGGGAGGGATTGAGATGATAGACGGCTTGGCTGCGCAGACAGTTCAGCCTCACTTTGGTGAATGGGGGCCAGATTATAGTCCAATGATAACGATGAATAGAGGATAGGTTTTTAACCGAGATTAAAGTTTATGGCAGCTGCTAACTGGTAAATAGGTGAGTTCAGTAGCGCTAGCTTACATGTTAATGCAGAAGAGCATAGCTGTATACTAAGAGCGTAATAATTACAAATAAGAAGGGACGAAAGAAACCAACTAAGTGATGGCAGGTCTACCACCTTTCTCGTAAGCACATCAGTTAAACATCAAATGTTTGGACAAGATACACCCAATCCTAAAGTGCATGATTACACTATGTTATAATTCGTTCCCTATTTAGCTGCTTAGTTAGAACATCTGTCTCAGGTGCCGTGGCAACTTGCTTGCTGTTCCCGTATGTTTTCCGTGATTTCTACATCATTGAAGCTGACGTGAAAACGCACTCCCCATTATCTTGTGTACCCCAACTTCGTATCCCTCCCCCACGCGCTTATAAACACCCGCCTCGTGGTTAATGCTTGACTAGCGATACAAAATTGATTTTTTGTAGAAGCGAAAGGTAGAAAAAAATTTGCAAAGGAATGGCAATAGAAAGTGGACTAAGCGAGGCAGGAGATATCAAGATGGATTAAATTTAATGACATGCATCGGGTAGTAAAGGAAATGGGACAAGATTTTATTATCAGCCTTGTGTGGGGACAGATGGAAGGTGGGTTGAAAATAAAGTCGGTTTAATTATAACAGCTCTTTACGGGAGGCTATTCGCCTAGTGTTGCGGGGGCACGACTGGGCACGACTGGGGTTTGGGTGCCTGGTTTTACTTTTTGCCTTTAATGTTGTACTTGGTATCTCTCCTCCTGACGAGAATCATTTCTACCGATGAGGTTGGAAGTAAATCTAACCCTAGTCTGTACCAGAGCTTAGGTCTGTATTTTGCTCAATAGCGGTATCTCCAGACCTGACCCCAGTGCTCTTGACTTACTAGGGGCCCACTTCCTCTGGCTTCCGCGCGTATTGAGCCAAGATGCGTCTTGACATGCGATCATGCAGTATCACTCGGGGCTCGCTCCCCCGTATAGGTTAGTACTTGCTGGAAAATAAAGTTAGTGACGTGGGTAAACCTCCGTAGCAACCACCTCATTTTAGGCTTCAGGAATTGACAACATGACTTGGGCCCAAAACACTCCAGAAACCACTGCTACCTTAGTTGCCATCAGAAATAACCTAGAGTATACTTATAGAGGTAAATCTGTAGCTTGGAGTCCGCTGCGCCCGGATCCGGGGGGAGGTGGGTTGATTGTGACTAAGGCCTACCCCCGTCACTAACTCTATTTTTTAGCAAGTAGTAGTAGTAATTCATTTACGTCCCCGTATAGGTTAGGTTAATCAAGCCCCTTAACAATGATATCCAGCAAATATTCGGGAAATATCACCCTTTGGCTACTTGGCATGTTCTCACTAGTATGGCGCGCGCTGTCTTAAACCTCGACCAATCATATTGGTGTGTGGAACGCCTCTGTCTCACAAATGATGCCAAGAGTCCCGCATAAAGGAGCCTCTTCCTCCTACCAAAATATGCTACTTCTGGTATCTCCACTATTGGTACTTCCCAATGTAATTTCTATCAAAAATGTACTTCCCCCAGCCTTCTATATATAAGTTTACCTTGGATAGTGAAATATGATGCAGTTTCTCCCTGCGTACATCTCATCATGATCATAGCACCTTTTGGAACGTTCCACTCTGTGATTTTTACAGCAAAAAGTAGGGTCTGATATATTATAATTCCACAACAACCATTGTTTTCCCTAGCTTATACAAAGCTATTCAGTCTTTACAACATGATTCTAGAGACTTCTTAGCTTTGCTTGTGTAATTTGGCTTACTGTGGAACTCGGAATTAGAGTCGGAAAAGGTGGTCGAGGTCTAAGACTGCACGCGCCATACTTCTTTCGTCTCCTGGGCGGCCGAGGCCTAGCTATAGGTTGAATCGATTATCCATCACGATCCTCGGTGATGAGTCGTGAAGTTTGAGCAACATCTTGCATTCCGCGATAAGTCGCTGTTTGTGAATTTTTGGTGGCGAAGCGAGCTTTGCCCGGAAGCAAGATGAGTAGAGTAGAGTACACGCAATGAAGTTGCTCTTGTGTGTGATGAAAGTAGAGATGTAATCCCCAAAAATCCAGCTAACGATAGCAGACAGGGAGAATTCTTAGTTTCTGTTAACGGTTGAGGAGATTCACTTTGTTTATATATATTTCACCAACGCTGTCCTATCTAGTCTTACATACACCCAATTGAGGGCCGCATCGACTTGCTATAGTCAACTCTGCTCCCGTAGAGTACGGTGGATTGAACTTGAGATTAAATAGTCTGCTCCTCGCCACTTTTCGTTATCAATGATATGCAATTCAGACAGGGGTAGCCTCGCTCGGTTCGTTGGCAGGCGATTTTTGCTGCGCGCCACATTATGCGCCACGCTGAATTCGCCAATAGCTTGGGTCCTATCCGTTTATTAATTCTTTTGATCATGACTATAGCAAGATGGAGCTCTAGTAATATTCGTCACCTCGTATTCATCAAAAATACCTCAAAACGGAAAGACGCGTATAACTCGTGAACTGTAAGGCAGACTCATACTGATGATCCTATCGGACGGCGTTACGATTGGCTAATGGGTATATGGCCCAAGGCTGAATCAAATATTTGGCTGTGCAATAGTTTCCGAGTTCCATGTCGGGATATCGATAATATATATATAGTAACCCGCAAATACGTACATATATATCTGCAGCTCTGGTCCCTTTGCCTACTCATTCCCACAACACTCGATAATAATGGTGCCCATCATGAAGCTCGTCCTTACCATTTTCCTCAGCTCTCTCCTTCAGCTCACCTTCACGACTGCCGTATCTCTCCCAGCGCCCACCGGTAACTATAGCGTTGGGACCCTCGAACTGCAACTTACCGATTATTCTCGCTCTAATCCCTTCGGCGACCCAATCTCTCCTGGGCCACGAAAATTTATGATCTCCATATTCTACCCCTCTCGAAAAACCACTGGCTACCCACTCGCATCCTACGTTCCGCTCGCGACAGCTTCATACGTTGAGCAGGAATTCGGCCTCCCCAACGGTACAATCTCCCGTATCCAGCCAAATTCATACCGGGGAGCCCCGATAAATTCGTGCGGCGGGGCGCAGGTTATTCTCTTCTCGCCGGGATATGCCGCACCCCGATACTTCTATACCGCTTTAGCCGAGGACCTTGCCTCGCATGGGTATTTGGTCGTTACCATGGATCACACCTATGATGCACCGATAGTGGAATTCCCGGATGGTACTATCGTGATGTCGGACCCAGCAACAAACATCAGTGATCCGAGCACTCTCGCACAACTGATGGATCTACGGGTCAAGGATACACTCTACACGCTTGATTCTCTATATGGAAACGTTACGCGGAGTATCCCGGGCGTGCGCAAGCGGTTACGGATTAAAGAGGTTGGTATGTATGGGCACTCCCTTGGTGGGGCAACGACAGCTCAGGCAATGCTTGAAGATCGGAGAATTCAGGGCGGGTTCAATTTGGATGGCTCTCTGCAGGGATCTGTAGTTGGAAAGGGGTTGGAAAAGCCGTTTTTGTTGATGGGGACGCAAATCCATAACCTAATTTCGGATAACACATGGATAACGGCTTGGGGGAATCTGCGCGGATGGAAGAGGGCATTAGTGTTGGCGGGGGCGGAGCATTTGACATATTCTGACTTCCCAGCTCTTGCCGAGCTGTTGGGTCTGGGAGATATTATACCACCGGCGGTGTTGGAGGGGTATGTTGGGACTATCGATGGGTTAAGAGCGATTGAGATACAGAGGGTTTATATCCGTGCTTTCTTTGATTTTATAATGTGCAGAAAGGGAGATACTTTCTTTAATGGATCGGATCCTCGGTATCCCGAGATTGAATTTCAGAATTGAGATTTTGAGGTCTAGACGTAGTTACAAAATTTAATATGTGCGAGACCGCAGAACTATTTAGGTCTAGCTACAATATCGAATTAATTGCTCTTGTGGGGCCACTGAACAGTTTCTAATTCTCTTCCCCTTTCCACATCTCCCTGAGAGACCTGATAAAGATGCTAAAAGATCAAGAATGCTATGTGCTAAAAATTATAACCATTAAACCAAGTTAGTTAGTAAGGGCGCGTTCGGGAGAATCGAGAGTTCAAAACGCCGTTTCAAAAATTTTGCACCTGTTCAGCCACCTGTGACCATTTGGTGAACTACACAACATCTTTCAACTTTTTCACAAGCTCTTCAATGTATGCTTTACCAGTCAATAGTAATGTTTGGCATGGCTCCTTGTCAATCCATAGGCTAGGGTATGCACCTATTGCGTAGCTAAGTGATAATAAGTGCTGAGGGGTAAATAGGATCTGAGAATTGTTCATTGCTAAAAAGATTGAAAGGTTTTGCTTAAATCAGGTCTGCAGTCATGATCACTGGTAGGGTTAGCAATGTAGATTCTTTCATAATGGAGATCTGAAAAGCAGCTACCTCCTGCTTTATGAAAACACCGTTAACTCTCCAAAACTCCATTTCAAAAGTGGCATGCTGAACGACAAAAACTTTTTCCAAACGGAGTTTCGGTGAAAACTGTATCTTAACGGAGTTTTTGGCCACTTAACGTGATTTTAGGCTGTTTCCCGAACGCGCCCTAAAGGTATAAAATTATAGCGAGCTTGAGCCCCTCGAGAAAAGTGCTGCACCGCCACCTGTCATTAGACTTGCCCCTGCACCCGCAGTACACAGTTGCTTGTGCTCATCCAGCTAAATTCACTCGTGGATATTGTATTCTGTTCCTTGATTTGCGGATGACTCACTGATAATACCGTATAATCTGGCGAAATCGGTTTGGCGCTAGCATGGGCTTATACAGGTAAAAAGTAAGAAGAACGGTCAGTTTAAACCGCCTTAGGGCTAGCATTTACTTTCTGTACTCGCACAAAACCGAATTTTACCAGATAATACGGGACTACGATCGGCAATGCCGACCGGTATGAAGTACACTCTGCAGCTGGCACGTTGTGTTGTAAACAAGAATAATGGCTAGTCACTGGCAACGAGAGTAACGATTGCTCGAGAGATGCTAACTTGTGCATATAAGACACCCTGAAGACACTCAGCCGATAGACAGAGCCCGATTTCGTATAGAGAAAATGGTTTCTACTAAAGAATATATGTGCCCCGAAAATAGGTGGCTCTGTTCAGTTATCAGGCAGGGTTAGGTTTGATTTGTGGATAGCTAGCGTACATCCCCGCTTCTTGTCTGTCAAAGTAAACTCCAAGGTATACCATCCACTGCCCACACTATTGCAAGGAGGTAGTTAGTTTCTTTCAGACAACCTTATCGAATGTTCCTATGCTTACCGCGATATTCCAGAAGTGAATCCTGAGATCTCACCAGTACTAGCCGTCACACACCCACCCCGCGATCCGACAGTTCCTCACAAGATAACCCCAGTAGAACTAACCTACTCAGATTCTCTATTCTCATTTCCATTACTCCGAATAGTCCTCCGAGAAACTTGAGAGAAATGGTGGAGCCCGAGAACCTCGAGATCGAAAGAGAGTGTCTTGACCTGATCGCTTGGTATGAGCAGCTGGGAGATCTTGCCGGCCTCAACATAGCAATCGGGAAAGCAGGAGAAGTTCTGGCAGGGGCTCGCAGTGGCGACCTCTGCCTCGGGGACCGATTGCATAATTAGAGCGTTTACTTTTGCATGAGGTACGAGAAATTGGAGAATATGGCAGACTTTGAGCTAGCCAGCGATAAAGCCTAAGCAGCTTATCAGTTATATCCGAAGATCATCCACTACTCTCAGATGTATTGAGTAGTATCAGCAGCTACCTTTTATCTCGATGTGGGAAACTAGGGAACCTGGCAGACCTGGAGGCGGCTATCGGGAAAGCCGAAGCCGCTATCAATATGGCTCCTCCGGACAAGACGGGATTGCTTGCATACTCATTGAGTATTCTTAGTAGCTGTCTTGCCACTCGGCAATATAATATACTGTTTTAGCTAGTCTTTGTACTAGAGGCCCAACAAAGATCTAGTCCGAAGTGATTCATGATCATGCAGCTATATCACAACATATAAGATAATTGGGCAACCTGACAGACACAAACTAGGATTAATTGAGAATTTGGTTTATTTATCAGTACCTAGGTTTCGTCTGCTGAGCTTAAAACTTGCTTGAAATGAACGGCTGACATTGTGATCGCACGCTTTATCACACTCATAAGGTAAACTGGAACTACTTTGTATTTGACTTCATACTAACTATGTAGTAACTACCTGCTGGTTGCTTAGTGTTAACCCATCACTCTAAGAGGTTATGTGGCACTTAACCTTGTCCTTGCAACCCCAGCAACCTCACAGCAGCTGTTGATAGTTCTGACACGGGCAATCGATTCCACCGGTCTGAGTTAGTCTATCTAGCTGGTACGAGTTATTTCTTCGTTGGTTGAGCCCCTCTTCAAGAGATCGATCCAGTGTTTCATCCATCTGTGGAGCCGGGAGTGCTATGCTTTGTATGCTTTGTGATTGTAATTGTAATTGTGGGTTCCACCATTCGGTTATTTTGCCCGACAATGGGATAGGTCACGCAATAAGGTTCTATAGTCAGCATCTCCGTTTTTGCATTGGTTTCGAGCATGTATCCTATTATACTTCCTTCCGATGGGGAGAAATGGATTACAATAGCCCAGTGCATGTAAGTATTGCGCAGCGTCCTTTTCATTTACTGAGGCTCTGCGGGTGTTGCCGTGCAACCTTGTCAAGACGGACGATAGCCGCAGAGCCTCCATGTCACTGAATTGGTGCCTGCAGGCTGACACACCGAATTAATACCATATGATAAATATCCTTGTAGAATCTATCCTTTTTAGAAGCAGTTTCCCGTCACAATGAACTCGCTATAAGATTGAAAATAAAAATGGAAGTAGTTGAACGGCTCTCTTACTGCTGTTGATCATTTCCTTGTATCATGCTGATTTTTGGTGGGGTGTTTTCTTGTTGCAGAATTTCCGAGCCTTTAATGCACATCTAAGGAGGTTTTTGGTTAATTTAACAAGGTACCATACCTTCGGGAAGACCCCATACAGCGAATACATAGCACCCGGTAGTTATAAAAGCCCTCTGAAAACTTGATAGACGTTTGAAGCGCTGGGATCTCCTACCGCGTCTATTGAGCGTAGCCCCGCGCTGGTGGTCGAGGACGGAATGCTCTGACATAGCGATATTCCAAAAGCACGATATCTATCGGAACTGGGAGGTGGTTAATATGCATAGAAAGCCATAAAAACAGGTTGATTCTGATGTTATTTTCAAATTTTAAGCCTCTTATAGTTACCAGGCCGCTCACAGACTACCTACTACGCAACAAGCTTGTTCCGCAAGACTTCTTTAATCGTCACAGCCTGTCACAGCCTGTAACCCACGCATCCCCAAAAACACCCCGATATCGCTACTACCATCTGTTGCAAGCGTCCCCCTACGTTGCAACTCCTCTGCGTCGTCTTTTAACCTCTCGACATACTTAGTAGCACCTGCCATAGCAAGCAGATACAACATGCGGCATGAAGTTTGAGGAGGCTTTTACTCGGAAGCGCGGCACCTAACTCACCGGCGGGCTCCTGGTTCGCAAATGTGACTGTTTGCGACTGTGGCTGCAAGAATGGGGGTAGGACCGCACGACGAACAGTCTTAAAATCGTACGTATTTGATGTTCCCGGAACCTCTTCAAAGTGACAATGAAGCTCCCCGAATTCATCATGGATATCAGAGACAAGCAAAAGTGCGTTCTCCAGGCTGTTGATCTGCGTCCCTTCTAGGCGGGAGGCGACCCCAGGATCAAACATGTTCAGGATGCTCCACGCAAAGCCTTTTCTGGCATCGGGTGGATCACCAGCGGCGTTAACCGCGTTAACCGAGTGCGGGATTATGTGTGCGGCTTCGGTGTTAAGGCCGTAGCCAGCGGGTGGCGTCCTGCCAGCATCCTTCTCAGAAAGGATGTATCCCTTGTCATATAGACCGGTAACGACGCAGCGGTACCCGTCACGTCTAAGAACTAGCTGACGGAGATTTCTAAGACGATTTGGTGTTCCTTGGTCAGGGCCAACATAGGCGGCTGCCGGGGGTGTCAACAACGTTGAAACGGAAGCTGTGTCCCACCTTGTGCCTTCAATGGCAAGAAGAATCCGGTAAGGAGATCGCTAGCGACATGGGCAAGAGTGGTGAATATCTCTATACGCTCAGCAGTGGTAAAGAATGACCAGCGGCGTGCGCACGGGAGAATTCGCTCAAGAGGGCGAAGGTCCGATGTGGTTTCTTTGGAAGAGAATAGGCCATGGAGAATCATGCGTACCCGTGGTCTACCATAAGTACCTGGAAATGTCGTTTAGTGGCAATAGCTTTTGATTTGCCCCGCGGCAACGCTTCACAGTTTGGTTGACCAAACCCATACCCCTGTTTTCGGGTACTTATCCTAGAGCACGAGTACAAGGTTGACACGGTCAGCATCAGTAGGGCTATGATCGTACAAAGCCTTGAAAACCTTATGGAGGTGAACATCTTTGTTTGTTGGGTTCCTGGACTCCGGGCGATTGTGAAGGGGTTGGGAGTTATTCGAATTGGCATTGTTTGGAGGTAGTGTGGTGTCGGATAGCCCCAAGTTAATTACGCCGAAAGTAGAGCATCCCAGTAGCACGGCACTAGCATCTTTGCAGCTGTCGATAATCAGGTGGTAGATAAAGGTTCCCTCGTGCACTTCTCTCTCTGTGGGTGCAGGGGAGGAAAGTATGAAGATGAGAACGTGGTCGAGCGAGGTCCTATTTCGGGGGTGACGGACTGGTGTTTGGGGTCTCACCAAAAAGCCATCACTGGCTCCTGATTGAAGGCAGACATGGTGCATGTAGTTGTTCGATTGATTGTGTTGTGGTGAGAAGAGGTGAGGGAGGTGAAGCTCTCTGTGCTCGGGTCATGGGTGTGAGGTCACATAGAAAGATTTTGAGACCTATTCCGTCCCCATCCTGACTCGGGTTGTCACGGGACGAATGTTGTGACTAAGCAATGTTGGCGCTAGCCTATATAGTATAAATACGCCAGTAAAGACGTAGGAGCTTCTCTCCTCATCTAATCAAATTACAAGTCTCTCAATGATGAGTCTATTCATCGTGTCTTAGGGACCGTGACACCCTTACGTGGGTTAGGTTAGAATATCTTCGTTAGCATAGATCTGGCAGCCGATAACTGACTTTAGGTCAACGAAGTACTTTGCCAGCATCACTCTCTCCTCCGGCGTCTTCATCGGATTCTAAAGTCCTAGGTCTAGAGCAGAGGATCGAGTATTGGCCGGTTCGGAAGACACCTCTTCCGATGAAGCGGTGTTGACTGAGGATTTGGCCAATTTTTCAGTACCTAGGTTTCTTAGAAAATGATAAGTCATCTACATTTCGTCTACTGAACTTAAAACTTGAATTGAATGGCTAAAATTGTATGATCGAACGCTTTATCACACTCATAAGGTAAACTAGAATTACTTTATGTTTGACTTCATACTAACTACCTGCTATCTAGGAGTATTGCTTTCTGTGGGAATTACTAGGATCCTGTAATCTACCATTGGCAGCCAGCATGAGGCCTTACGCAGATCATGTTTGATAGGAGGTGAACCTGGATCGATCAATACATTTATGTTCTTACGAGTTTCCTTCAAACCGCTAAAGCTGCCCAATTTTAAGTAGGATGCATTCTAAGGTGTCTAAGATCCACTGATTGTTTGAACCAAGCCTAGGCCTCCGCAACCTCCAGTTCGATTTAGGTCGCGGGTTGGTGTTGGGTAGCACCAAACTAGGATCGTAAGGGATAAACATATCCATACATTAGTCATGAAAAAACTAGACAATCGTCAACTCGGAAGTTTTCTGATTACAAAGATCACTATAAATGAAATCTCCCAATGAAAGGAAGAGAAGAAGAGCCAAATCTTTTATTTCCTTCTCTCACTCCCTTTTTTCAGTGTAATGAGTTCCCCTTCCTCTATCTATGATTCTCAAATCTCTGACCTTTATACCCTCCCAGATTTGTCGGCCAACCTCCCCAGTTTCCGCTAGCTTCTTGGCACTTGGCATTTGAGCCTCACATCATCCCGTGTTCAGGGGCCTTCAGCCACACAACACTATATCCATTCATCCCAAGAGATTGACCGAATAAACCTAATATTACAACTACCCTCTACTCAAACAAACATCCAACTTCATAACACCGCCCCAAATAATAACCTGCGATACCACTTTCACAATTCCATTCTAGCTCAACGGGTTTGAAGATAGAAGTGAGCGTCCACGCCGTTGTAATCCCAATCCCAGGAACCACCTCCCCGCCCTTCCCCTTGGACACACTGCGAAATGATATTGTTGAACGCGTCCTGCCATTTAATTGGGTTAATGAGTTTCTTGCATAAAGTAACTTAGAGATTTAAAGTAAACCCTACGTACCCAGCAGTGGACTTTCTCGTTCCCATTATACCAACCATAGATATAGTTCTTCCCGGACTGGATGTAGCATGGGTTGCTCTCAGAACCGCAACGTCCGTTGCAAACACTAGCGGCGACCTGTTGGTAAGTGGTGTAGGGGCCAGCGCTCGCCTCGGGATTACAATTGGCCGCGAAAGCAGGCAGAACCCAGATGAGAGAAGCGGCGATGGTAGTAGTCAACTTCATGTTTGAGTTGGCGATGGTTCGCAAGTGCTATGATGCGGTGATATTTAAGATCATCAGTGGGAAACACCCTCAAACCTTTTATGACAGGAGCTGAAAATAACATTGGTCGGTTGGGGGATAATAACTAATTAGAAAGCGGTGAAATAAATGACTTACGTTTGTGCACCGGGCTGGGCCTGTGCCCCATACACTTCCTATGATTTTGTATGGTACCGTAGCATTTCGTGAAATTCGTTCCGGCGCCAAGGGGTGGAACATAGGTAAAAAGCAAGAAAAACGGTCAGTCTAAACTGCCTTAGTGCTAGCATTTACTCCCTTAATACTAGCGCCGGAACGAATTTCACGAAATGCTACGGTATGCAGGCCTAGCCTGGTGCACAAACGTCAGTCAATTACGAGTAGAAATGATCTGCGATTTTCCCCAAACTCAGAAGTCAGTCGCGAAAGTGGCTGTACATTTAGTAAGTCATCTCGCTAAGTATGTACGATATTGGGAAATATTTGATGACATCTACATCACCCGGAACCGCGAAGTAATAAACTGCCGAGGCTTTTGTCATCACTTGAAACCTGGGTGAGGAAAATAAGCCCTTCTAAAGGTAAGTTGCCAAGTTGGGGCTCGTATCAAGGTACCAGTTGTAAAAACCCTAGCTGTAGGGTAGAATTTGCCGGCTGTGCCTCCGGAGCAATTTGTTACCTTGATGCGGGGCAGAGCTGGAGTGGGGGCACCTGCCGGAACTGCTGCTAGGCGGGGTGTTGCAAGTAGTATTCGATGCATTGATCTTCAGGGTGGATCTGCAGGGACTATTTTCAAAATGGACCAATCCTCAGTACTTGAACTTATCCCTTCTGATCATGCATGGTTATGTAAGGTGTGCTTAATTATGTGGCTCGCTGATTAAATTTGTTCATTTATAACTAGTTACTTTAGAAACAGGGGCGTATAAGCGAAAGCCCAATCATTACATCTAATTCTTTTACAACAGTGTAAAGCAGAGTACCTAATCGAACTGTTCTGTACAAGAGTCTCAGCCCATGTGCGATACTGTCTAGAGTACACGGCGCGAATTCGAAACCCCGAGGTGACTTTTCAAGCCTCGGTCTCCGCCCAAAGGCATCCGTATTAGGGTTTACATGCGTAGCCGAATGCTTGGAATTACGTCTGAGACTCCACCCGTAGCCCAAAGTACCACCAGCTGCAGCAACAGCTCGCCGCATAGCATCGTGGCTCTTATCTCTTACGATCTGAGATAGGGTCCCTGGAAAGTTGTAACCTCACTGCAGTAAGAGACGCCACTCCCGCCACATGGTGGTGTTAAAGTTTGGTCCTGAGTGATTTTTCGTGAACCCATGATATAACTCGATTCTAGTCTGGGGTCTCAGTGCTGCTCTGCTTAGCCACCAACAAGTTGCAAAGAAGACAGTAAAATCTATATACCCTTTTTAGAAAACCAGCAACTAGATTTGGATATATATAGCGATCGGTATTGCATTAAATAAAGCCCATTCACAAAAAGGTCAGCCGGTAGGTAAACGGGACCACTTAGAGTATCGGCTAGCCTATCTACAAACTGATACTAAATCAGAAGATTGTCCATATTCAAACAATTCCATGTCTCTAAGTGAGGTACGCAACCATACTTGTAGCCGCACGAGCATAATGATCACTGGAAAGCTATTACAACCTGCAGCTGATAATGATGACGAACTCTCCTTTTAACTACAACTTGAAATATATAGATATATATAATTTCTACTATAGGTGCGCAATACAGTACACTACTCGTAGGTAGTGAAACTAAGTATCGAAAATTGGGGAACATTTAAAGTGTTGCGGGATGAAGCTGTGATGGCTAGGTATAGTGGTGGTGAAGGGTGGTGAACTGTAGTTGAAATTTTTTTCATTTGAAGATCGGCCATCTCTTCGTGGCAATTTCTAGATGGGCCAGCAGATACTCAAAGTGCTCCTGTTGGTAAATGAGTTGGCCTATTTACCTGCCGGCCGACCCGTTTGTAAATGGGCGAAAATTGGATAACGGTCGGAACATGTATCGATCTGCAAAGAGGCATGAAGCTTCTTACATGTATCCACCGGACCTTCCACCCACCCGAGAATAAAGCCTGTTTTTGACTTAAGGCATTGGCATCTGGATAATCTAAGATGACTTTCTGGTACTGCTTTACGTTATATCCTGTTCATATATCTACCAATATTTCCTCCTACCAAGCTTAAGCCGGTGCAACCTGCATTGTTTCTATGACTGCATGCTCCACATTAGACCTCTCTAAGCTTCATTGAGCATTTCTCCAGGCCCTTCCTATGCATCTCCCTGACTCATCCCCTGCGACTAGGGAAAACTCAATTTTAATTCCGGAGAACTTTCCGCCGAGCTCTCCCTCGCAACTTAAGCTATAGAGTAGGCAGTCAGGTAATCCCTAGGGTGGAATTGATGCTTGTTACAAGACTTGTCAATGGTTATCAAGTTTTCTTTTTTTACATTTATAATCACCACGGTACCCATAGATCAGCAGAATCTACCTTTTCCTACACGACAAGCCATTTCCCGCCGCGGAGATCGATCCTCCGTCGATAGTAATATTTCCCTTAGCGCTTATAGCCCCTCCTCATCCGAGCAATCCGTCTAATCTTTTATCTATTCCTGTTTACTGTCGCCAAAGAGGGTAACGGCTCGGGCTGCAGTATCACGAGTTCACAAAGTTTTCGGGAAGATGGAGTATACCAGTCCCGCAGTCACTCGGAGCTCGGTAGCCTGTTACCCGAAAACTGGTATTAGTGGTACCACAAGATACAAGCTGCAGCCGCAGGATACGATGTCGCAGAAGAGAGGCAAAAGGTGACGTGAGGAGTTTGGTGATTGATCGAGGGCGATTCGGGCTTGCTGCTGGAAACTAGAGGCTGTATCATGACTTGTGTACATACGATAGCGAGAATCACGTGACAACCGCGCGTACATTTTGAATATCCTATTACGTTTTAATCCTTTTCGATTGGTGTTTTGTATTTAAATATCACTGTCTCAAATTCACACTGCGCTATTCTAGTATATCTGCTGCCTCCTTACTCCTAGGTAAAATTTGTCATTCGACACATTGCGGTAGAAGATTCTAAATTATATTTCTGGGGCTAACCAGTGGCTAATTCAGTGGGCTCCGGAGCTCAAATTCTTAATTTGCGTCTATATATGCTCTGCTTCGCCCTCTACTAAAACTATCGTGTGTGTACAATGTAGTCGGTTTATAATTTATCACTGTTGGTGGTATAACGCTGCGCTGTGCTAAGTACTGTAAATTACTCCCGGAAAGGTCAATCGCCACAGGTTTTCATCTATGCACGCATCATGGGAAGAAGTAGCAATCACCTAATAGTAACACCAAAGTTCCTAGCACAAGCTCGAACAAGAACTGTCATATCTGACGACCAAATTCGTGGTAAAAAGCGAAGTCAAATAAAACGCTGAATCCTGAAATGGATCACCAGAGCTAGGTAGCCCCGCACCGGGCGATACAGTGATAACTTCAGGAACTGTACACTGGAATGAAGATTTTGAACTTTATCCTAAAATTTTAGGATCCCCGGCGATGTCCGCTTATGTGCCTCAAACGTTTTCGGAATCGTGTTATTGGGCTGTGTTACGTGACATGCAATCGTACTGGCCCGGGAAAATTCCCACCTCGATTGTAGATCTTTTAGTCATCGCAGCAGCATATTCCACAGTGGGCAGTAGTAATATCCGCCGATCTCAGTGACGCCCCCCGCTAACTGGTTCACGGGTAGGACCAAGCCGAGGAAAATTATGTTTAGGGTCTCCCTGGTAAAGATAATGAGTGTAATCTTGATTAGTACTTGAAGTATCTGCAGATCAATGATCATCCGTTATTAAATTTGTCTGGTAACTCTAAGCTCTACTTTTTTGTTAGCGCTTACGATATTACCAAAAACACAGGAGACCAAGGAGCTTCGAACGCAGTGCTTATGAACAAAGATTATAGTAAAATTGATGAAAAAGGCCCTGATCGTATGCGAGAACTCTAGTACCTATACAAAAAAATTTGAGACTAACTTTAGTTTGTTTTCCATGCGGAAGACCTTGGAGTGCAAATCTTATTCATGATATACTTATAGTATGAAGTAACTACTCCTTTAACTAGGTCTTCCATTGCAGGTGGCTTTGGGCCGGGAGTGACCTATTTTCAGATCAGTTTGCTAAACGATTCGAAGCAGGGCCCTGGCGGTAGTGAATACGTCAGCCACGAGGCATTAAAGCCAAGTCGGTTCAAGCCGTCTCTGTATCTCTACCCTCTCCTGTCTACCTGGGAAAGCATTCAAGAGGAATCTCACGTACACTTTCCTCATCCAGGATTGTTGGCCGTGGGGCGGATCTGGACTGCTGATGTTAATACATTCATGTGTCTCTGTAAGCGCATGACTAAAGGTAGCGCTATATTGACTGGGCCTGCACACTGGAAGATCCTCGCGTTTTTATTGATCAAGAAACTTCAGCGCCGAAATTGGCCTACAGGCGGCTCAAATCTAACCTAGTACTAGGTTCTCGATGTCAATTGATAGACATGGCAGTCGCCTAGAAATCAGTGCTGACATCAATGACGACCTGTTATGAAAACCCTAAGCCCAAAGGCGCCTTGCCATAGTGTAAACCTGAACGACTACGCTATATTACGCATTCTACGTACGGTATTCAGAGTATGAAGCCCTTCTCTAAAAGTATAAATAAGTCCCCATTCCAGCTGCTTTTCATCAACCTCATCCTCACCACCACGTCTCATCCACAGCTATAAAACCCCCTTACCCTCAACTTCAAATCCACGCCTTCTTTACCAAATACCAACCCTTAAGCCTAAACAAAATGCTTTTCTCTAGATTTTCTCCCCAGCTCTCCGTGTTTGCAGCGCTCTTGGGGACTACCGCAGCTGTCAATATACAGGCCTGGCAAGGCTCTGGATGTGGTGTCGGCAGCAATGGGTACTACGCCAACGTCGGCGCTAATACGTGCGTGGCGTTCTCCAACAGCTTCGGCGTGCAGTTTCAGGACATGCCTAGCAATGGGCAAGGGCAAGTTTACTACAATAGCGGCTGCAGCAACTTTGCCCAGGCGGGTGGAAGCGGAACGTACTGCCTGGACCAGCACAACAACATGAAATCCGCCAATTGGTTCTATAAGTCATCAAAGCTTAGGGTGCGCGAGCCAGAGACTGGTGAAATGCACACGGGCTTCCAGTATACCACCCCTGACGGCACGAAGAAAAACATTCTTTGCTCCGCCAGCGAATTTGATAAACTCTTTGGGCTTTACAACTCTGGAGATTTTGCCGCTTTAGCTGAGTATCCTGCGGGTAAGTCTCTAACTTTGAGGTTGATATCACTTATTTTCTAACCAAAATTGTCATTAGATCCCAATGCCCCAAAGGACGACTAAGCCTTTGATCGGTGGTCAATATAATGACATGGTTCCTGAATTTTGGGACAATAAGAACGAGGGAGTTGGTTACGGGTGAAGGTTGATGAGAGTTATGGTTCGATTTATTTGATATGTGCAATTATGTGGCCTTTATGGATATATACATCTATCTGTTCCCTTATTTCTTTCTGGTTGTGTACGTTTAAGACTTAGCCCAGGGATCGGTTCAAGACCGGGGGAGTAAACTAAAGCACTAAATTGAGCATCGAGGGGTTTCCGTACCTGGAATGAGATGAAACATGATATTGCAAAATGAGCTTGAGTAGCATCTGGTGAACGCTAAAGGGGGGATGGATCTAGTTACCGGCAATGAAAACTCTAGGATATATAAGATTATTCATCTCTAATGATCATGTTGAAAAAATGTACTTGCTCCAGCAAGAATGAATTTCTGCAGCATTTCAGCTACATTAGTGTGGTATTGTAACATGTAGGAAATCGCATCTGATGCGTACCTAAAGCGACATCATCATCTACAGTTCTAGCATACCGTGGGGTTTGAGCGATTTTTTTCCGGCGTCGTGTGTATGTATAGGGTTACCAATTTCCTTGTATTCCTTTAATGGCATCCGAGATCAAAATTCCCTAGGTAATCCTATCGGAGTTTTAGTGAATTTAAGGAATGAAAGGTCTTTAACAAGAATTCTTAGATTATGCCTCGCATTGCACTCGCGAAGGATAGGTAACTTGCTAATATGTTACGGTTCTGTGTAAATACCTTCGAGTGACGTGACCTTGTACAGTCTATTCAGAAACAAAGGCCGCCAGGATGTATACTACTAGTACTGCCTTCTACCCGCCTAGGCTTTGCGGCCCAGAAACTGAGACGATATTGTTAATTACATCAAAGATTTCCCTTTCTATGCAAGGACGTCTACTTGAAATCTAATTATTCTGACGGAGTTATTCCATTATGGTACAAAAATAGTAATCGCTATGGAGGCATTCCATACTCAACCGCCGTTTTGCAATTTGGTGCACACGTTTTTCTTAAAGAGACAGGATCCAGTACGCGTACCGTACGGATAGAAACCTTTGATATGTGGAAAGCACCTCCAGCATTTATAGGTGCCACCACTCGTGAGTCACATTCATCGGCTGAAAGTAGTTCTTGAACTTTGTAGCATCCCTGGGGATGCGTTACCACATTCCCACTTCATTTTTGCTCCTTTCCTATTTTTGTAATGTCTCTGCTACGCGTAATGCCGTTAACCCTGGCTTTCGGTTTGAATTGTTTAGCCCGCCGCAGATGCAAGACACAGCGGATATCCTCTGGAACTATCTGTTCACCATCTTCACCTGAGCCCGGGTAGCGCCTTATACCGGCGTCCCCGTCTCAAGCGATGACAGAGTCGTCACACACTTCTGGAAGATCCGTTGGATAGTCTTAAAAAGCCCCAAAAAATGGCTACTATGTACTAGCGATATATGTAGGTATATAGGGAGGTGTTGTTGGAAGTAGAGATCGAGAGACAGAGAAAACCTAGTTGATTGACCCCTGACTGTGGGACAAGCTCGAATTTATAGAGGGAGCCCGCATACTAGTACACGAAAAACTCCCCACCCTCGGGACTCCCGATATCCTTCCCACTAAGAACTACAAGAGCCTACTATCGATACCTGGCTGAGAAACTCACTTACAACAGGCATGGCTAAATCAGGCGTGGCCCCACCATACCTCCAGCTGCGGCCGTTTTGGGTAACTAGCTTCTAGGGCGATATTTACACTTCGAGTGATCGTGCATGATTCTGAGTGCGAGTGATTATGTTATAAATTAATAGAGTCTCGGTGCATGGTTCTAATGATGAATTAACACGCTAGATCTGGGTTATCATGCCTGACCCGCGGCCGGTCGTTTTGCATGGTTTCAGCAACTATGCATCCATTCCAAGTCTTTGCATGATTTAGTTGGGGCTTAAATTTATATCTCTAGTAGATGGTTCGTGCTCGCATAACAGTCCACAAGTGAAAATCCTAGCAAAACAGTAAGGGTTTTTCCTAGATAACTAGTTAAGAAAAATAGCCTTAGGTTAAGACGGGCCACGCAACGGAAAGCCGAAAGAACCTAAAAATATGACAGCTATTGAGCAGAGGACTGGAATGAATGGAGAAAGGCGGGGCCTAGGAATAAAGAGAAGACCCGGTTTATTAAGCGAGGACAGCTATTGACTTTCAACGACCGGGTACAGTCAAGTTATGGAGATATGGGGTGCCGGGGGGGGGGGGGGGGTTGACAGGGTATGGCTGGTGGGGCCTGAGGAGGAGAAGGGACAGTATGGATATGTGGATATGAAGATAGAGTGTTTTGGAGCAGGAGAGTATGGAGGGGGAAGAAGGTTTGCGGGAACGAGACAGGAAGATGTAAATGGGGGCAGAAAGGGATTACAAAGAGACTGGTGTGGGCGGGAGGCGAAACCCTATTGAGGGATGAGACAGAAGATGAGGAGATGGTTACAGATGTGGAAACAGAAGGGTCAGGAAGTTTACTGGGGGAGGACAGTGAGTAAAGGGGATGTTTCATTTTTCAATATGTTTTGATAGTGCTAGCCGCCATAGCCTAAGGGCTGGATGCGTGTATGAATTATCAATCAATCAATACCAGCTATTGAAATAGCTGCATGTTTTGGCCGCTATACAACTACTGAATTACTTGTTCAATAATACATTCAAGCCTTTAAGTATTGTTATGCATATACGCGATGCTGATAGGTAGCCATACAGGTGATGGAATGCCTCATAATACCTCACAAGACACATATTTTTACTTTTTACTGTTTACCTTCTAGCTTTTTCCTGCGGTGTTTCCGTTCCATGATCGATGGCAGAGTAGTACTATTGTGGATAGGAAAGCAGAATATGTTCCTTCCGTATGGCTTGCAGGAGCGACTAGCGGGCCATTGCAGCGGGAACAAATATCGCTATACAAGCTCACTCGGCATCGTAGGCAGGAAGGGGTAGGTAGGTTCGCCTTGTTTTCCTACATCGATACGTATACCTACTGGACATAGCCCGGCTCTATCCTATCTCTTGGCTTCCACCTACGTCTCTCAACCTCATAGCTACAGCCATATGTTTTATGCACTTGCTCCACCGTTTATGCGTATACTCGTATTCAGGTCGGGGAAAACTACTATGTGATGCAGAATTTCGCGAGACGAGGCAGTGGTTGCGAGTGCCATGTTGTTTGTTTGATAGTCGGGGAGGACGAACAGAATTCCTTGATGAAAGATCGCGATATGCAGTAAGATATACGTATTATTCTATGCACAATCGGAGGTTCACCTTTAATAGTGATATTATTGATCGGTCTCGATCTGGTTAACTCTGCATCACACGCCACGCTTGAAACCGTTTCACAGACATGAAAATCCCTCAGTCATAAGGATCTGTTTGGAGAACCACAAACTTTATCAGTTATCACGTTCTACTTCGGTTGGTCATCTATCGTATTTAGTCGGAAGGCGCATGGTAATATATAATATGATCATTTTCGCGTAACGAGGAAGGGTTCTTCAATTTTTAGATGCCCCCCAACTGCAAACTAGCAATCTAGAAGTTTACAACTTGCTACCTGGGAAGAGATAGCTGAAAAAAGGATTAACTAATTCTAATTCTTGTAAGCTAGACGGCATACTAGTGAGGACCTAACCATCCCGAAGCCTAGTTTGGGCTAGACCCATTTGCCTAGAATTAGCCTCCTATCTTGTCCGTCACTATATAGTCAGGCGGTTTATAAGTTGAACTGGCCATGCCGCGTTAGGTAGGAATACCCTATAAACTCAGCCATGACAAAGTAGCCTGGGCTGAGATTGCAGGGCATACCCACACTCTGGATGGCTGTGAGTAAGGGGTTGTGTTGCTTATTTACCGGTTGTGACTGAGCCTGAAGTCGATCGCACCAATTGAGACGTTTATTCTATCATGCGGTCTCAGTCCAGGCTACTTCGTTATGACAAAGTTTATACGGTAGTTAGCCTCTAAGCATCGCATTTGTTAGTTTGTAACGTGCGTTGTTCCACCGGCCAATCTTCACATCAAAGTTTTAGGATGTTTCGTTACCATTGAACGAAGATTTATGTGAGATGATTAAATTAGCTTTGCATGTCCATGAGGTGCAACCAACATCGCTTATGGTTATCATAGGTTTATGCCATGCCGAGATGTGCGGCTTCCGCACCCCGCACTCGGGAACTTCCAAGCTTATACAACCTATAGATTAGTTGAACTCTTATGGTATGGTTCGAGGAGGTGTAGAGGATGAGCTGGGCAACCTGGTTCACACCCTTGGGCCCATTTGACCAATCAAAATCCTCAATCGACGCAAAGGGATGATCTGTGCAGCAAGAATTGTAGTTTTCCTCCTGATAGCGCTTTTTGGATGTGGCTTTACTGACAAATCTTTTTTTTTGAAGAGGGTATGAACTAGGTTGCCTAGCTCACTCTCAACGCCTTCTGGCGCTATACATAGTTGGTAGAGCTGGAAAGGAAGTGGAGCACTTCAATAGGAGGTCCTGCACGGCTTATTGGTTGAACGGGGAAGGTCCCTTCCGAAAAAAACTCGAATCTCCGTCCAACCTGTTCGTTTCCTGTTTAACTTGCGCAGGTAAAAGCCCAAGACGATCCCGTCCGCACCGATGCCACAAAGATACATCTTTGGCATATTGTCGACTTTGCCCGCCTTTTTTGCTTTTCTAAACCGCACCTATCCTTTGGGCCACACCAAGCGACATGAATCGTTTCCCCTATATATCACAGTTGGTTATTTTCGCCATTCTAGGATTGGACTGGGTCTGCATATGGGCATAATTCCGTACTAAAGCTATTAGTGAAATTATTATAAAAGTGCGGTAAGGTTCCAATCGGCTGGGCCAGCCACCAAAAACTGTCTTTAGATCTCTTCCTATAATAATTGTACTAGTGGCTCTATACAGACTCGGCCTTGTTGGGAAACATAAACAAAAAGGGTAAGGAGTCTACGAAGTACTAGTATCATTCGGTTCGATGATCGATGGCACGGGAACCTGTCATTGGATGCTTAAGGTAAATACCGGATTTCTGTGGTAATTCTCTTCTCCGATAAAGCGTGCTCTATTATCTCCTTTTACATTAGCGACACTCTTATGAGATGCAATAACAAAATCAGTTTAGTTTACTCACGAGCCGCCACTGCCTAGCTATATCCGTAAAAACAGGTATGAAACGTAAATGAATTACCGTACGATATAGTTTACGGGCTCCCGTGGCTTCCGACCACGTTACACAGTACGAAAAGCTAACCTCAACCCGAAACGCTCAGCACGAAAAACCCCTATAGTATTTTGGTGTTTTCTATCGTACGGGCCAACTCTTCGATTTGGCGATGTTGCTCCTAGTCTCCGCACGACGCATATACCAATTTTGGGTAGTTGCTTTGGCTACCCGTACGACGCTGTTTCGGCTTTTGAAGAGTTGCTTCTCCTCGCCGTACGACGCGATTCTCCACTTTTTCAAAGTGCTCTTAGTCGCTGTACGATGCATATCTGACTTTTGAATAGTTGCTGCTTCCCGCCGTACGATAGCCCGCGGGCTCCCGTGGCTCCCGACCACGTTACGCACTGCGAAAAGATAATCTTGACTCGAAACACTCAGCACGAAAAACCCCTATAATAATTGCTGCTTCCCGCCGTACGATAGCCTGCGGGCTCCCGTGGCTCCCGACCACGTTACACACTGCGAGAAGCTGATCCTGACCCGAAACGCTCAGCACGAAAAACCCCACAACCAGCAGATATCCGCCGTACGACAACTTTCTGCTTCTTCAAATTTGGTCTTTTGCTGCCGTACGACGCAATTCTACACTTTGGCAAAGTGCTTTCAGCGCCTGCACGGGGCCTGGGTTGAGTGAGCTATACCAATCAAAAGCTCAGGTGAAGCCATTCGGAAGATCTTTGATGTAAACTTTTCTCTCCCGACTTTACATGAGGCCTCGAGGCCTTATCGCGAGATACTACGGTACTCTAAAGAGGAATTGTTCATATGCCAACTCGGCGGGCCAGTGCTGTAATTTCAAATTCGACTGGATCGTTTCAACAGATAGTAGGTTTACAAGTAGTTCTTTCTCCAGCTGAGAAAGGATTACGTTGTATGGTCAATTATCATTACCCCTCTTGGTTTGATATGTCAACACCCGCGATCGATTGTTTAACGATAAAGTCTCGACTGCTAGATACACTCGATAAACTCTAATATTACTGGTCTTTGTAACAGTTCTCTATATACTTTCAAACTAGAAAGGGCGGAATGTCGCCGTTCAACAGTGCCTTGGCGATGTTCACACACGATCAAATTCGTAAACGATCTCAAACTACGAGGTTATCAATTTTTGAAAACTCTCATTCCAGCCACGTGCTGCTGTGGGTGGTTGAAAATGGTCTCCGGTCAAATAGCTAGTGGTGTGTTGGACGGCGGTCTGCTGCGGAAGGGGTAATGAGTCTGTTGATAGTGGTCGTAGTAAGAGTAAAATAAACTGCCCACAAACTTAACCTACATCCAGTCCTAGTCATCCGCCCTTAACTTTTAGTTACCCGGTCGACCCGCAATTCGACTATATGAGGGCGTGCAGAGCACTCCCTTCGTAAAATAAGCCCCACCGCTCTTATAACTACCCTGGCAGTCCATTGTTCGATCCAAGAGACATACAACCTTTATAACACACACCTATACACAGAAACAGACAGTTCCGAGTGCAATAATGGGCGCCAACTTGAGTATTGTCAATGATACAAAGTACAGCTGTTATGTTGAGGTTTGGACATCGGGTTGGGGATTTCTCGTCAGTCAAGGATCGGTAACACCGGGCAACAAATTGACCTTCAGTTTGGGGCGGGTGTGGTATGAGCTGAAGTTCGCGTTGGTAACACCTACTGGCCAGGACGTAAAGGAAAAATCGTCAGTTTAACCCATCCTAATCGCTTTTCGATGTTGATTGGCTCGCCCTAACTGATCTTGCTTTGTAGGGTTTACCTACCAGGCGATGTAACGATCGACCTTTCGTCAATTTACGCTCCTGGCGACCCTGACCCTATCCCCAAACACCCTAAGTACCCTAAGGACGCTACTGCTAAACAAATACTATTGTATGAAGAGGATCTGGCGACTTACCTGTCAATTGGAGGGCGAGAAGATGATCATATCCCCCGGATGATTGAACTTGCGAAGAAACACGGCTATCTCGCACCGTGCGTACCTTATTCATCCCCTCCCGTGCTGATCTATCTCGTTTCCCCACCCAACATGACTTGTCGCGAAAGCTAATGATGGATCGAACCATAGGCCCACGTGCGAACCCACGAAACCAAATCCGCCTGTTGAGATTGCAGCTTAACAGGTACCTACAAAGGTGTCGGGACACGCCGGGTATCATGGACTGGTTTCTTTATATGTGTTTTGTCTGAGCCAACGGAGTTGAAGGCGAAGGGGGATCAGCCAATGTGGGGTCATATTTTGATGTATGTAAATCATACAGCGGGAGCCAGCAAAGTTGGGGAGGAGTAGGGGCTTGTATACCGTAGAAATTATTAAGAGTCGAACGGGCTCAAAGAGACAATAGTCGGTCAAAAATCCAAGTCCAGAGTAATCGAGAAAAAGCTCAAGTCTTGACTAGCTGAGAACGAGCTGCAATCTCAAGCAAGCAGGCAAGCAAGGAAAACTTCAAGTCTCGACTAGTTGAGATCGAGCCCAAGTCTAAAGAGCCGAAGTCTCGAGCAAGCGAGAGTAGAAAAAAGCTAAGAAAGTGCTTAAGTTTAGAGTAGGCGAGAAAAGGCTAGGTATGAAGCAGGTAGGTGCTTCAGTTGCTTCACAGTATCTCACTCGAGTTCGCCGCGATTATACCGGGGAAACCAGCAAAGTTGGGGGGGGTAGGGGCTAGAAAACCGTGGAAATAATTGATAGCTGGGCGCAAAAAGTCAATATTCGGTAAAAAAAAGCCTAAGTCTCGCGCAATCGAGAAAAGTTGTAGTAAGAGTAAGTGAGAAAAAGTCAAGTCTCGACTAGGCGAGAGCTTAAGTCTCTGAGAAGAAATATGCGCCCGGAAGCTAGACAGTCGGCACCAAATCCCACAAGATATTTTTTCTGAGAATGCGGTTATAGAGTAATAAGCACCCCCTGAGTCCATTGCCGCCCTCAAAACAGCAGATTCAGGGGGTTGTTGTTGGGTTTGCAAGGGGGGGGGGTGGTTTTAAGTGACAGGGTATATCTCAGCATCCCAATGTTGGAGACACATACAAATTTTGTTTAAATGGGGGGAAGTATCGTGGGATACTTAGGATTTATCGCAGTGAGGAGTGAAGAAAGGTAGGCTGCTAAGACTGTTCTTCGATGTTGATCGTAGAATGGGTTTCGTCTGATTTCTAGACTCCTCAGTTAGCTGAGATGGACGGGGTATTATACCTATCCGAGGACGGAGATGGATGTTGGGACATCCGTGCCGGGTAGCCTTTCGGCCGAGTCGACGATAGTAATGACGCGATCTGTTACATATCTGATTTCAAAGCACGGAGTTAGCTAACTCCGTCTTATAAATCGAATTACAAATCGAAAAGTGGGGCAACGGCTCGGGAAACCGGAAACAATGCAAGGGCGGGGGTGATTAGCCGGGCGCTTATGCATGCACGCTGCGCCACCCGATGCTGTGTTACGAGCAGGGGGGTTTAGGGTTTAGGGTTTAGGGTTTAGGGTTTAGGGTTTAGGGTTTAGGGTTTAGGGTTTAGGGTTTAGGGTTTAGGGTTTAGGGTTTAGGGTTTAGGGTTTAGGGTTTAGGGTTTAGGGTTTAGGGTTTAGGGTTTAGGGTTTAGGGTTTAGGGTTTAGGGTTTAGGGTTAGGTGC